>PVJD01000035.1:0-744727 GCA_004026545.1 Mormoops blainvillei
GCACAGCCCTGAATGTTGAGAATTTATTAAGGACAAAAATGTCAGTCACAGAGGCTGCCAGGGAACCAAAGTAGTGGAGATCTAGTTTAGTACTCTTTTTTTAAAATAAATTTTTATTTATTGATTTGAGAGAGAGAGAGAGAGAGAGAGAGAGATTTGTTGTTCCACGTAATTATGCATTCATCGGCAGATTCTCGTATGTGCCGTGACCAGGGATCGAAGCCACAACCTTGGTGTATCAGGATGACGAGGAAACCAACTGAGCTACTCACCCAGCTCTGTAACATTGTCAGACTTCTGCAAATTTGTAAGCACAAACTCCCACATCTGAGATAAGTCATTCTAATTCCTCTGTGATTTTCTGCTGCCCAACCTGATTCTCCTCTCTACAAAGAGGGTCACTAAATGCTAAAGCCACTCCCAATAGAGCACCTATGATTTTTTTCTAATTAAAAAGGAATTACATAATTTAATTAATTTTTAGGGAAAAATCACCTAGAATAATATTTTTGAAGATCAATTCTAACGATAGTTAAAAACATGCACATGCAAATGAGTTGTATGTATCCCTCACCTACTTTGCAGTCCTTAGAAATGGATCACACTCCCCATCTTCTGTTACCCACTTTCTAGACTAAATACATCTAATTGTTTATCTTTCGTCACATGAAAGCTACTCACGTGAATAGCTTTCCTTAGTTTTCTGGACTCTCTCTAGACTTGGCCAGAAGTGCTATGGCTTTTGTTTTGAAGACTTGTGTGTACAAGGTGCAGAACCCACTCCTGAATTAGAGTTAGGAAGGAATTCTCGACACTCTGGGAATGAATTATTGGAATTGAAGGTTATCCAAGAGCATTTCAATTTTAAATATTAGCATGTTCATTGGTTCAGCTAATTATGCACTTTGTGAAAACAAGTGGGATATTTACTTAAGGTTAGACTAGCAAGTAAAAAAAAAAAACAAAAACAAAAAAACCTCAAACACCAAAATAAGTATTTCTTGCCATAGATGAAAAGTGGGAAGGGACGAGATTTGCAAAAGGCTGCTTTTCTTCAGGTTGGTGGTTTGGAACAAACAATCTCAAAAAGGATATAGATGATTCCTTCTCTGGAAATAAGGAGAGAAGAGCTAAGCATGAAAACAAAACGAGAGAGTGACTTTACCTCATTAAATGTCATTAAATAAATCAGAAAATTATTGAAGAACTGAAAGGTTCTACAGGTGACATCTCCATCCTCATATGAAAATAAAAGCCTCCAAAGATGAAATCTGAGTCTTATTCACCCTCGTGAGTTGACTGTGGCATCTTCTGTCTCCTCCTTTTTTTCCTACCTGTTAGGGCTAATACCTGATAGTGGATTGTGTGGAATGCCAAGTGGGACCTCAGTTAAGGCTTATCCCTCTCCTAGGAACACAAGTAAGTGTGTACAATGTGCAACGAATGGTGACAAAGGAGACTTTTCTGCTTTCTACTCTGTGAACTTGCCTAAAGGAGAAGATGTTAACATTTCAGTTCTCTTCTTGCGAGAGGGGCCAGGGTGGGGAGACTTCTTTCCTTTTCCCTCAAAGAGTAGCTCAGTTCTTTGAATACTAGGAGCATTATTTGCAGATTGATTTATTTTGTAGATATTCGAATTTAGCTTCTTTACTTTTCTTCCTTCAGGAGAAATTGAACAGAGAAAGGAAAGAAAAAGGAAAGAAATACACATTTGGGTGAGTAACAGAATTAACACACACTGGATCCTTTGATAGGTGGTAGCAAGATTTTCAGAGCCAAAGCGCCTAGAATTTGGAAAAGAAGAGAAACACTAAGGTATTTCCGATTCACTTTTTGGTGGCATATTAATTTTTGGTTTCCAATTAATTTAGGACCATTAACATTATATGGAGAAAAATGACAAAATCACCTCACAGCATCTCAAGTCTCCTGCAGAAGCATGTCCCAAATAAATGCTGTCCCTTGATTCTGTACCATGAAATACGTTTCTAAGAAACTGTTGGCACCCCCCTTTTCCCTGAATTTCCAACATCGTCTGCTAGAGAAACTCTTCAATGAAACCATATAGGTACCACCTCAGGAAAAAAAAAATCATGGCCCCAGAGAGCTTTTTCCAGCCAGTAGATGGATGTATTCATATTCTTCACATTAGCCAAGAGATGTTTGGGATCGCACCCATAGCATATGGATTGCTTCCAACATTTAGGTCATAGTTTTCAAATGAGACCACATCTTAACCTCTGTCTGTCTTTGTCTTCCTGTGTTTTTGTGTATATTTCTCGTGGTCTTTCTGTTTCTCCCTCATTTACATGCTTCTTACACAACTTGGAAGGGAGACATTCCTATAAACCAAGCAACAGGCTCATCCACATTTCAGGATTTTAGAGCATTTGTTTTAGTGCTGCTTTATGATATCATTTAAATTATTTGATAGTACTCACTCTATTGATATTCACTTATTTTTATGTAGCTATGAATAGGAAAACATATCATTTATGATGGTAGCAAATTAGGTAGGGAAGGGCTCTAAAGCATGTATTAAGGATATAGATATTTACCTCCATCTAAAGGAAAAACATGCTGATGTTCCTTAGCAAAAACAACAACAACAACAGCAACAACAACAACAACAAAAACATTGTTTCTCAGGTAAATTTAGCATAGTCAACCAGGGGAAAAACAACTCAGAATACAAGTCACAGGCACTCAAGTAAATGTGTTTTAAAATTTAATAACATGTGTTATTTTTATAAAAATGACTCATAAAAGAAATAATACTGCTAACACTAGATTATGATCTCTTTTTATGTATGGTTATACTACCCTGACACCCAGACAGCGGAGCCCTCAGCTTCAGGGCCCCCAGAGTTTGGAATGGTTTATAAGGGTCATCAAGGTGTGTGATGCCCTGGATGGGAAACTACCTGAGACCCAGTTCCTGTTCTTCTACTTGGCGGCAGTTTCTTTTCTGCGGTTCTCTGTTCAAATATGGGGTTGAACAGAAGCCTCTACAGAGACATTCTGGGCCTTGGGTTTGGGGAGCACTGAATCCAGCATAGCCTGGCCAGCAGACCCCCAGCACCTGGATTACCGTCTTTCACCTCTGTGCCTGTTACCATTCTTGACCATGTTGGTATCCACACAGGTGGATCATTCAGCAGTTTGTCAGTTCTTTTAGCTTCTTTAGATTCCACAGAGTTTCTTCACTCATCTCACTTACATGGTTGTTTACTTACATGGTATACCCAAGACTTGGTCATTACCAATAACTTTACCAATTCTAAAATGTTAATGTCAAACAATACTCTCTTTAATGATCTCTCAATTGCTAATCTTCCATTTCTCCCCCTCCACCATTGACCGGCCCATCAATACTTCTAATACATCTAGAGCATTATGGGTTTTTTTTAACCCATCAAAATCTCTTTGCATCCAAGTCTTCGTTTCTCTTCTTAACCAATTTCTATCTCATGGTCTAGTACCATGATGAATGCCTTGTATATATTCTTAAATATGCTCAGTAATACCTAATCCTAGATAACCCAGTCAACTGCCCAATGCTTGAATCAAAGTATCTGAACACAGGTGACAAATTCATGATCACAAATAAGTCCCCACCTAGAAATATACTATTTTAGCATTTTTATATCATTTTTTCTTGTTAAAGATAACAGTTCTCCACTCTCTCTCCTGAAATCTTCAGCACCTTCACTCTTCATTCTCAGATAAAGACTTGATTCATACTTCATAAAGAAAATAGATCCAATCCAAAAAGAATTGCCTTATCTTATTACAGCCACTGCCACCAATCTACCTGCATCAGAATCACATATTGTGATGTCTCTCCTTTTAAAATATATAAACTTTCCCTGCTCTTATGGAAGGCCATTTATATGTGCTGGATTTATTCCCCCACACCCTCTTAGGATTTACTCCTGGAATTTCCCCCTTCCTCTCACACTACAAACACCTTCTATCATTCTGATGATTCATTCTCATTAGTACTCAAATATCACTTAATATTATCCATCTTTAAAAGGAACTTTCTAGATTCCTTGAGTTCCTGTTCCATTCTGTATCCACCTTCAGTTTCTCTTCAAATTCTCCATTCCCTAGGCTAGCAACAGTCATCGAAAGGCTTACTTCCTCAGCTACTATTAAGTCCAAGACCATTCCAATTGAACTTTCATCCCCATTACTTCACAGATATTTCTCATATTCATGTTATTGACAACATTACTTTTTTCAAGGATGCTCAACTCTTGGTGTTCATTTTAAACCACCTTTGAGCATCAGTTGACTCCCTCCTAATTGAAACTCCTTGTTCTCTAGGTTTTCTCCCCCAACCCCAACACTTTTCTGGTTTTGTTTTCTACCTTGCTTTATCACCCATACTTCTTCTCTTTAACCTGCTCCTTTTCCCTTACTGGACCTCAAAACATTAGAATCCCCTAGAGCTCCAGCCTCAGGCATCCTCTCTCTTTCATCTTTAGCTAATTCTCAGGAGATTCCACAGAGCCTATGGTTTCATACACCATCTGTACTCTAGAGAGTCTCCAGTTTCATGTCTAGACCTTTTTCCTGAGCTCAAGAAATCTACATCAGGCTGCCTATTCGAGGGTTCCCCTAGATTGATTCCCCCAGAATACTGAATTGCCACCTCAATGGAACACAGAAAAATAACAAAAGTACTCATTTTCCCCCACGAACTTATTCCCACATTTTAGACATTTCAGTGTACAAAGTCACCATTACTTTGTCACTTAGAAATAGAATCTAAGAATGTACGCTGGCTCTGCTTTCTTCTTTATGCAAAATATCTACTCAACGAGCAAGGCGTGTCAACTCTGCCTCCAAAATATTCTATAAATCCAAGCTCTTCTTACTGTCCTACTGCTAAAATTGCATTACAAGGTCAACGTCATCTCTCGCCTGGATTGTTCTGATAGCTTTCTAACTGGTCTCTCCACCTCTAGTCTAACCTCCCACCCAATTATGCCTACCTGATTGTCCCTTCCACATAGCAACAAGAATGCTTTTTTATCCAAATCGTGACTCTTCTCACACCCTTCTCCTGCTTAAAACCTTTCAATTGTTTGTAACCACATAATCAAACTCCTGAGAATGGATTACAAGTCTCTGATCTGAAACTTGCCCATCTCTCTGGTCTCTACTATCTCACTCCTTCCCATGTTTCTTTTGAATATGCTACAGCGCTTTTCTCTTCTGTCTCCAATCTGATATGCTTATTACTGCATAAAGTAATAAAGTTGGAGGACTTTACAGGTTGTATTCCTCTGCTTAGGGCATTTACACCTTGAAATTGTCATGGCTGACTGCTTCTCATCATTGAGATTCCAAATGATAACTGATCTCTTTTGGATGCTTTTCCTGACCTCTTAGATACAAATAAATATTTGTATCTATTTGTATATAATGTGTAAAAACACATTACCCTGTGTTTGTTTGTTTTTTGTCTTTTTTCCTGTATGGTACTTATCAATAGCTGGAGCTATCTGACCTTACGTATTTTGTGGTTATTTTTAGTATCTCTTCTTAAACCCAACTAGAATACAAGCTGTTTGAATGCTCTGTTCACTGTTGCATTACAAAACCTAGTATGGGAACTGCTATTCTGATTTTTAAAAAGCTCATTAGATTTGTACCCCCGCCTCCATTGAGATACAAGCTGCAAGCACCCTTAACAAATTACAGCAAACCTTAATGAACTCTCGACAGCTGATTCTGGACAAATAAAGTGGCTCTCTGCTTCCAACCGTTTTCGAAGCTTACTACGGCACCTCTCTGCCTCACAGGGAAGATTGGCCACGTCAAAAATGGGGCCAGTCTGATCAAGTACCACCTAGGTGCCTGGATTTCCCTCATTCCCTCTGCAGGAATGATGATAACATATACCAGCAGAGGACCTCAGTGCCTTGGCGTCTTCAGCAAGCCACTGGGTCACATGAAAGCCTCCTCTGTCCCTCCTTTCTCGAGTGTCAATCTTTAATTTAGAAGAAAAGAAAATTACAGCTCTCTTATTTGGCTGTATTAAAATTTATGGGGCAGGGTGGTTTCCCGGCTGCTGCTCCTGCTGGGCACTGCTCCGATGATGTATGACTGCGACATGTCACCAGCGTAGCCAGGCTCTGATGATCCATTGCAGCAACAAGTCATTTGTCATACATCACTGCCTCGGCAGCTGCCCCCATCCCGGCCTCTCCTGTACAGTCCAACAGGGAGTCCTGGCTAGAAACAAGCTCCGTGTTCCTGCTGCCCTCCCATGGGCCCTGCAGTCACCGTGCTTACTGCTCGTGGGAGAGAAGAAAAGGGGCTTTTAGTAGCAAACTATTGGAGTGTCTTAAGACTTCTAAAGGTAAAGGGTTCATGTACTCTAATGCCAGAAGTTACTAGCAAATGATGATTGCGGGAAGATGCTTATGCTTTTCAAATGCCATGCTATTAGAAAACACTGGTAATTGCAGCGTACCATTCATTGGCTGACAGCCATTCTTCTAAGGATTACATGCGTTAACTAATTCAATTCTCTATCAGTCCTATAAGGGAGAGGGTACTATTATCGCCTATTTGACAGGAGAGGAAAATGCAATCAATTTGCTGCTCATCATCACCCAGAAGACACAGGATATAGACCAAGGCAGCCTTGATCTGAAAGCTTTGCTCTCAATCACTGTGTCATTCTGCAGATGTGATCTTTAATATATGATCCTAGCAATTCTTCCCATAGGCTTATATTGAACCCTGCCCCTCAGGACCAAATAGACACAGTGCAGGCATTTAATTTTTTTTCTTTCATTGATTCTAGAGAGAGAGGAAGGGAGGGAGAAAAGAGGGAGAGAAACATTGATCAGTTGCCTCTTGCGTGCACCCTGATTGGGGACTGAAGCTACAACCCAGGCCTGTGCCCTGATCGTGAATCGAACCAGGGACCTTTCGGTTTGCAGGATGACACCCAACCACCTGAGCCACACCTGCCAGGGCCGCAGCATAGGCACTTTATTCAATTTTTATATTTTACTTGTCACTAATAATTATTATCACTTTTGACAATATTTAACACTTACTTCTTAAATTCTGTGTACTAGGTGCTTTGCTCATATTATTTGGGTCTCCCAGCCCAATATCTTCAAGATATTGTTCTATTTTCCTTTATTTAAATAGATGACTATATAAGTACATAAAAGTCTTACTGAAGGTCATTTTCAAAGAAGACATTTGAAAGGGGATATGGAAGGAAGATCAGTTTCGCTATAAGCTTAAAAAAATGACTGAATGGAAACAATTTCTATAGAATATTGATACATTCTATATTGGTATACATTTTAAATAAATCAACTTAGTTACAATTTATTCAAGTGTCACTAAAACAAAATCTATAGGGTATGCATATATCTGTTTTTTTGTTCCAACCAAAAAATTAAGGTTTTATGGGGGAGAAAATCCCTTTGCTGATTCATATTGTTTAAAATTCTTAACAACTCAGTAAAAAAGATTAATTTATGAAAGAAAAAACATTGATAACCTGAGCTACATAAAACTTAAAAACTTCTGCTCTGTGCAACATACAATTAAGAGAATGAAGATAAACCACAGATGGGCTTATATTTGTAAAGAACATATCTGATGAAGGACGTGTACCCAAAATATACAAAGATCTTTTAACCTCAACAACACAACGGACAACACAATTAGCAAATAAGCCACAGATCGAAATAGACCCCTATGCAAAGATGTATACAGCTGAAAAAAAAAAAAAAAGAAAATACACACAGCATTATTTGTCATTAGGAAAATGCAAATTAAAGTAACAATGAGAGGTCACTAACACATATTAGAGAGGTAGAAATGAAAAAAAATGATGACAGCAATGCCAGATGGGATATGAAATGGTGCATCCACTTGGGAAGACAATTTGGCAGTACCCTACAAAACGAACCATAGTCTCAACCTACAGCCCTCCAATTATGCTCTTTGGTAGTTACCCAACTCATTTAGAGCTTATGTCCACACAAAACAAGCATATAATTGTCATATGCTTCATATGACAATTATGAAGAGTTGACAGTACTACAAAATTGTCAAAAAGTGGAGGCAACCCTTCGGTAAGTATACAAGAGAGTACTATTCAGTAATGAAAAGGGATGGGCTCTCAAGCTACACAAAGACATTGATGGCTTTTAAGTGCATATTGCTCGGTGAAAAATGTCAGTCAGTAAAGCCACATGCGGTATGTTCTCTTGTATATGACATTCTAGAAATGACAAAACTATCCGTAGTTGCCAGGGGGTGGGTATGGGTGATGAAGTACAGAGGAAAGTTTTTAGGGCAGCAAAACTATTCTGTGTATAATGTAATAATGGATACATAATACTAAGCATTTGTCAAAATCCAAAGATCTCTGTGCCCTGACTGGTGTGGCTCAGTGGGTTAGGCGTCGTCCCAGAGACTGAAAGGTCGCCAGTTCAATTCCAGGTCAGGGTACATGCCTGGGTTGTGGGCCAGGTCCCCGATTGGGGGTGTGTGAGAGGCAACTGATAGATGTTTCTCTCGCACAACAAATTTTTCTCTTCCTCTCTTTCTCCCTTTTCCCCCTCTAACAATAAATAAATAAAACCTTAAAGAACTGTCACCAAAAAAAAAAAGACCTTTTTAGCACAAAGAATGAGCCTTTACAAATCCCCTAGAAGGTGGGAGGATCTCAGGATGTAGCCAAACTGTATTATAAATGTATGAAATAACCTTACTCAATTAGATAGAGGGAAAAGTACTGCTCTAAGTAACTTTAGAAATGAGTTAAATATGTCAAACTAATGGTAAAAAGGGCTGCTTTTAAGCACTGCATCATTGTTGATAGCATTTGATAAGGTCCTTAAGTATAAAAGACATACGTATGAGTGCATGCTGATATGAACAAAATATTTAATAAATAAACAAGTGAAGAAGAGCCAAAAATTCCAGGCAGAAGAATTTCAAATAATTTATGTAGCTATTCTGCCCCCAAGGAAGTGGTGCCTCGCTCCCACTCCTTCGGTGTGGGCTGTCCACACACACTTCCTTCCAAAGAGCACAGTGGGAAAGGCAAGAAATAAGCAACTATCGGTGGGGAGCCAACGAACACCGCCTCACCCAGTGATCTGGGTTAGTATTAATAATGATACCTTTGATATGATGGGATACAAATGGTTCTGTAAGTCTACAGGCATCCTGCCAAAAACCTATAACCCCAGTCTAAACCCTCTCCCCCTCAAAAAAGCAAGCAATAAACAAATTTTTAAAGAACCCACAGTACTTCAGTCAAATACCAACTGAGGGGTACTCTACAGAATGCTGGCCTTCGAACTATTAAGACTGTCACAAACAAGGAAAGTCTGAGAAACTGCCACTGCAAGAGGAGACTAAGAGGTCATGACACGTGGCCCCGGTCATGTAGCTCAGTTGGTTAGAGTGCTGTCCCCACATGTCAGGGTTACAGGTTCGACCCCTGGTCAGGGCACATACAAGAATCAACCAATGAATGCATAAATAAGCAGAACAACAAGTTGATGTCTCTCTCTTTCTCTCTCTCTCTCTCGCCCCACTCTTTCCTGTCTTCCATCCTAGAAATCAGTAATAAATAGATAAGTAAATACATGCATACATAAAAGTCATGACCGCTGGACGTACGTAGCACGGAATACTAGATGGGCTCCTGGAACAGAAAGGACAGTAGTAGAAATGTCAGTAGAAAAAGTGAGGAAATACGAATGAAGTTTGGACATTACTTATGTGTAACCTGTCAATGTTGGTTCATTAGTGGTGACAAATACACAACACTACTGTAAGATGTCGATAGGAGGGGAAACTGTGGAATACAAGGGAGCCTTGTGCTATCTTCACCATTTTTCTGTAAACCTAATAATATTCTAAAGTAAAAGATTATTAAAAATGGATGAGCATTGCTCAAATTTATTGCCAATAAAATTGTGAACAAGTTATTTTTCAAAAACACCAAATACAAGAAAGAAGCCCTTGAGTGCTTGGTTTGATGGGTATTTTAAAAAAACTTTTAGCTTGAAAAAATTTGTGTTAAAGGAATACTTGAAAAAATTAGCATTTTAATAAAAGGGCAGAATGAGTAAAATAAAGCCATCTTAGCCTGTTTGCCAAGAAAGGCTACTATGGAATTAAGTTCTGAGGCAAAGAGCTCACTCTAAAAAGCAGAGATGTTTTCCTTGTATTCTGGGAAAAGGTTAAATTATGAAATTCATTGCTGACTAATTAATGTGATTTAACTACTAGAGGGGCTTGGTATTTGGCTCATGCAGAGAACCCAATTACCAATGGATGAATAAGTACTCTGAGTTGTTAAGAGAAAGTATTTCAAAGACAGTATCGGTAGGTAATATTTTTACTTGACTTACTAAAATTAGTGATGAATAAAGACTAACTTGACCAATTCTATTCTAAATATCCAGAAATCCTTCTGTACTCTTTTTTTTTTTTTTTAACCCTGGGGACTTTCCATGCTCCATGCACCCAGTTATAAACTTTGGTGTATTGGGCTCTTTAAGGAAAAGGTTAGAATGTTATGTCAGGACAACACAAAGACCCCTACTTTAACATGCTTCAAATATTTTTGGAAATGTTGCCGGTTACATGCTCCGTATCATTCTGTTTGTTATGTTGCTTGGCCCACCGCGTCCTCCTTTGGTTACTGGTTCCTCCAATGGACAGCCTCACCCCAAGAAGATCAGCTCTGTGTTGGAAAAGCATTTAAACAGACCTGGGCCATGTCTTCAATCGTGCCAGCTGCTGGTTTTATCTTCTTTGCATGCCACTGTCCGGTGGAACAATGACAAATTCACCCTCCATATCCTCAGGCAGGCCTCTTCTGAAGGGAAGGCTAGGGGACTCTTCATATCCATGCTGCGAGAGCCTCCCAAGGCCCGCATTCCTCCTGAACATTCCCCCAGGCCGGCCCTTTTATTCTGGGCAAATACGCAGGCCGGCAATCAATAAGTTGGCTCTCCCTGTGCCTTCAGGAGAGGAAACGCCAGTCTGACACCAGCCAGTCTGGGATCAGCTGTCTCCCTGCCTTTGATCTCCTCAGTCCGGGCTGTCCAAACTCCGGGGCATCTGCGTCGCCCGAGACACAGGCCCCGTCCCGCCGCTTGCTCCTCCAACGCCTATTGTGGCCATTGTATCTGAAGAGATCACCTGTCAGAGTGACCGGTTACAGCCCCTTCTTGACAGCGGGAAGCCTTTTTGATGCAGGGCAGATGATAATGAGAGTCTAATTGAGTGATTAACTACCTCCACTGGCTTGCAGGATTTAACGGCACCCCTTACAGGAAGGTCTGCAGTTCACAGCAGGCCCCCAGTGCGTAACTGGATGGCCCCGATATTCACAATTATAAGCCCTTCCTTCAACCAAGGCACTTAACAGCGGACGCGGTTAATCACAGCTAGACGGCCTTCACAGCTGACTTTGTTGTGAAAAACATGTACAAAGTCGAGCACAACATGGAGTTACTAATGCAGGCCATTCCAGGCCCAGGACCCTCTACCTAAGATGGAAACCGAGCTTGCGGGCAAACTAACCAAACTATATGGCGACCAAGGTAAGATTCGATAGAGTAAGTAAACCTTAACGTAAGAGCTGGTTTTTGAGAGTTGCCCTGAACGATCCTTCTCAGCGGTGAGAGTCTGCCCAGATATACTGTCTTTAATTAACTGGGCCTGAAGAGCCTATTAATGCAATGTTAAAAGGAACCAGACTCAGCGGGCTCTCACAGTGGGAAGGGGATCCAGGACTTTCAATTTACAAGGTCTTATTACAAAAGTGCCCTGCTGCTCTGGTCCACGTTCTTTCTGCCTGGGAGCAATTTAATGATCTGCTTTAGAGCAGAGAAATGGTCAGAGGGAAAATGTTCAGTGTTATGTGTTAGTGATCAAATACCCAATGGAATTTACAATGGTAACCAGACACTTCCTTTTCATATCAAAGAAGAACAGGGACAATGACATCAATACACTTCATTTAAAAAAAAAACAACAAACCCTAATTGAACAAACGGGTTGTCCTCTGTGATTGTTGATAAAATGAGGCTGGTATCGAGCAGGATGCCCACAGAAACAATACGGATAATGAGGACAACGGAAGGGAAAAAGGAGGAAGAGAAAAAAAGGAGGAGAGAAAAATTACTTAAAGAATAAGGATATGGCTTTTAACCGAAAGCCTCTTAATAAATTATTCTTCATTTGTTCAACACCATTTAAGAAATATTTATAATTATCTACGGTGTCCCCAGGCCTGGGGAAGCAACTGTCCACACAACACCCTGGGGCACGTGATGAATTCACTCGTTTCTCTTTTCCTTCCTTTATTTATTTAAGAAGCTGTTGGTAAAGGGCGATAATTTGACAACTCTTACTGTATTCTGTTGGTAGTATTTTAATTATCTTCGCTTCCCAGACCTAAGATCCAAGAGGCCTAAAAATATCACTGGTGAATGAACCGATCAACGAATATTTACTGAAAGATTCCTAACCCAGCCCATGTGGTTCTCACTGAAAATAGAGAGAAAACAAATGCTTATGGTGCGAAGTGATAAAATACATATAGTAGAAATTTGTGGACAGAGTTAAGGAACCATGGAAGAGGAGCGTAGTAAGAAAATACCGAGCATGTGAAATTTCAACCGAGTGTGTTGAGTTTAGGGCACTATTAGAGACGGGAAAATTCTGAATCTGGGATAAGCTTTGGGCATCTGTTCTTTTGAGATATGGATTCTAAAATGTGTGATACTTACATTTTACAGACCTGGAAGGCCTTTATTTCCAAAGGAACTAGCATAAACTAAACAGCAGAAGGAAAGTTTCGGAATTGTACATTTTCAGTCCTCCAACGACAGTTATCCCTTAGAGCTCTGTCTTATCTTGGAATAACATATTAAAATAACAGGAAGGTAGGTGGATGAAGTGGCTGTTTACACTTTGAAATTTAAGAAAGCACTGTGAAATTTTAACTCTACATTCTTATCTGGTCTACACTTTCATCACGAAAGTTATTCTTTCCTCCAGCAAAAGTGAAAACGCCATCTCAGGCATATTGCTACAGCCATCCAAGCAGCTGCGAGGTTTCCTTTAGTCCTGCCCAAAGTCATAGTCTAATTTCTCAGATTAACCTTTCCTGGCCTTTGAACATACCGTCCAGCAGAGAGATTTCTTAGAATAAGAGGGGTTAGACCACTGCCTTGAAGCCTAAATTGTCAAACTTTTCTCTAGATTAATGGCTTCTGGCTGGATCACAAAAACTTCCACCAGGCTTAATTCAAGAAATATTTGCAAAGATGGCTTACACTCATACTATGTTTTAACAGTGTTTAAGGTAGATACAGTATACTGGGATATCAAACTTGCTGACTTCATTGGCAGGCCTTTATTTGAAACAAGTAGAAAGCATGGCATATTACGTAAAATAGAAAATATGCAGAAAAAAAACATTGCTTCTGTATAGGAACAGTTCCTGCAAGCTCCTTGCTAGAGAATGAGAACTTCTGGCCTATGTTTGCACTAACTGGACCACCTGAGAATTGAACCCCAGATGAGAACACAGCGAAGCTCTGACCACTGGTTTGATCACTCGCATGAAGAGTTGTTTGTTGACACTACATATCAAAACTCTAAATTTAAGCAGATAACGATGTGGTATGGTATAGCAAACAGGCAAGGAGTAAGCAAACTGGTGACAGCAGTAACTCAAAGCATTTATAAGGTATGGTTGTCACGTAGAAAAATAACACCTTCCAGTGGGAAAGTTGATAAGGGCTGATAATTTGAATCAGGTGAGGCAAAAAGGTCACCATTGATGACTTTGGAAAATGCGAAACAATGATACATTACTTTTGTTTAAGGTTAGGAGGGAGCAATGTGTAGTGGGTTGCTTTTTACCACGTGAGGGGTACTGCATGAGGAGGGACTAAGACAACAATGGGCTCCAACTAACTATTTTGTTGCGGAAAATATTCCTGAGCTTCTTTGCTTTTCACTGACTCTTTCAAAAAATACTTTTACTTCTATCTTATTTGCAACTTGAAAATGCCTGATAACATATCTTGCTTTATAAATGAACTCACAAGAGGATTTCTATTACATACATGTACATTGTATGTAGTCCTCTGGGTTTTTATATGATAAGATTTGACATCTCTCTAGGTTTCCCTAAGGAGGATGAAACTGAAAAAAAAATGAAGTTATTGGAATCAATACACATATTGTAACTTATAAAATGTTACTTTTAAGAAGTACCCATCTATCAAAATTTTGCATGTGAAAAAAAAAAAAATGTATCCTTCAATGATAGTGGGTTGGCCAGAAAGTCCATTATGTTTTTTCTGTATGATGGCTCTAGTAGGGCTTGGTTGTCTTTAACTTCACTTGAAACAATTGTGTTAGATAGTGACAACTGTCATAATCAGCATGCATTTTTTAAAAAACTTATCAAAATTGGTGGATTTTTATGCAGCCATTTTAACATTGAAGATGGAAGAAAATACATAAAATTTTTGGTGTATCATACTTTATTATTTCAAGAAAGGTGAAAACACAACTGAAACACACACACACACACACACACACACACACACACACACACACACGAAAGATTTGTGCAGTGTATGGAGAAGGTGCTGTGACTGATCAAACACACCAGAAGTGGTTTGCAAAGTTCCTCAGTACTATTGACATTCTGGCCAAATAATTCTTTGCCGTGGGGCTGTCTTAGGCACTGGAAGATGTTTAGCAGCACCCCTGGCCTCTACGCACCAGAAGCCAATAGTGGAATAGTTGACACACTCAAAATATCCAAATCGATGCAATTATTGGTGAAAATGAAAAATGTCTTTTATTTTAACAGGAAAAAAGCATAACGGATTGTTTGGCCAACCCCATATTAGGCTCTAGCACATGCCAGATTCAATCTACTTATTTCATTTAGTCAAATATTGAAACCCCATCTAAGCAGCAACAGTTCTCATCCCTCACTGTATCTTCTTCAGAATCCTCAAGCCAAAGAAGCACTCGTGTCTGCCTGAAAAACCTTGGGAATCCTACGCTAGCATGAGCTATACTCTAGCAATATCGTCCAAATAATTTTAAATGAATACAACACGCATTTTACTCTTTTAGAAGTACAGCTTGGATGAGTGGATCTAGGAGGTTGTACTCACACACAGAAGCACACACATTGGATGGGTGATTGCTGTGATGGGATGTCACCCTTGGGAGAGAGTGAGGAGGGCATGGAGCAGTCTAAAGGCTGTGTTGGTAGGAGATTGAAAACCTTGAGTACCCGTGCCCTATCCTGTAGGAAGGGAGATCAAACATTTTAGTGCATTAGAAAAATCACTAGCCGTGACTTGTCTTATAAAATCATGGATGGCTGAAGCCTTGAAAGAGTAAGGAAAGACCTTGTACAGCAATAGTACAGAGAGGACCTTGGCTATTTAATTTTATAAATGGCAGAATGAAAGCCCAAGGAGAGAATGTGAATTGTCTGCGATCACAGAGCTATTTAGTGCCCTCGACGAAATTAGAAGCCAAATTTACTTGATAGACGACCCTGTTGTTCTGTTTTCCTCACGCCACCCTGACTTCTAATTAATGTGAATTAGGTGGGGGAAAAAACAGCATTTCTCTTGGAAGAAAGAAGCTAAAGTCCACCAGGAAGGTTGCTACTGATCCAGGTTAGGTCTGATTGGAATATGGTGGAATGTGGTTTGCTTTATTTGGCTGGGAGCATTTCTCTGTAACCTGAGGATTCATTAGTTTGAAGTGCTGGCCTTTTGCCTCTTTCCAAGGCCATTTTCGATGCAAATTGTACCCCAGACATCATTTTTAAGTGACAGGGAAATCTCTGGAGATAACAAGAATCAGTCTGTTAAATTTATGGACCCTCGGCATTTTCTAATCCTTCTTGATAAATAACTCAGTTTCCAGCCAGGGTTTGAACTTCAGAGTTGATAAAGCATCAGTTTAAGCTGCTGACTACTAAATCAAGGTAAGCGATGGCTTAATCAGCCTTCCTCCTCTCTCCACTACCTTCCCACAGAATCCCATCAGACTTCTGTGAAGCTAGGTCAACAGAGACAGACATCCGACTGCCATTTGTAGCCATTAGACAGCATGGGATGAGAATGCAGACCGACAAAATGATTTGGTTCCACTATTGACGGTATTGGTATTCTGCAGAGCAAGGTGGAAAACCTTGACTTAGAGCTTGTTGAAGTTTGGCAAGGGGCTGTGAATGTAAGGACACTATTGTGTCAAAATGGAGAGGATGTAAGTTATGGTAGAAGTCTAACAACTTGGGTTGTTTGCAGAGAAGACACCTTGGGTGATACTGTGTACTCAGCTGGCTTTTTAACCCATAATAGGAACTCAGGCCTGGGAGCAGCACACACAGCTCATTGGAGGGCCCATTTGTAAGCCCTTCTAAGAGGGGACAGAGCAGGAGAATGTCTTCAGTTTTCCTTTCCAGGATTTGATGATGGAAATTTCCCCAAAGGGCCCACCTTCTTCTGGCAAATTTAGACAGGTTCTTACTTTTCCAAAACAAAAATTTTAGCATGTAGCTTTAAGTGTAGATTGATGCAATACGTAGAGAAATCACTGCTGCCATCGACTGACGCTCCATATTTCGCTGTGTTAAAATTTTCTTGTCTCTACACATAGGTAATAACTGAGGCTCTCAGTTTGAGGGAGTAGGTGTCTCTCTGCACCCAGATCCATGAGAAAGCACCAGCTCCATTCTGGTCACTCTGCTTTGGCATAGGTGAACTGATGATGTGAGACTCCATGATCACTTTTGAAGCTGGATTCCAGGAGCACGCGAAGGCTATGAGGGTGAAGGCTGTCTGAGCTGAGAGGCAGGTTTATTGTGATAAGACGGTTGGTCTTGCGGATAAGGGTGTGGGTTTCTCTATGCTGTTTATTAGGATCTGAGTGGTTATCAGGGAAAAGCACTAGAAGTACCTGCCTAAGATACATCCACTGTGAGGGAGGGGACCTGTGTCTCCATCTATCTTCTCTACAGAGGCTCTTCTGGTCTTCTAAAGCCTCGCTACTTAAGGTGTGATCCGGGGACCAGCAATGGTAGTACCTCTGGGGAGCTTGTTAAAAATACAAAATCTCAGGTGCCAAGTCAAACTTACTAAGTAGGAATCTGCAAGTTAAGATTTTCAAGTGGTCCACATGTACCTTAAAGCTCAAGAAGGATTATTCTAAGGATAACACCAAATAAAGATTTTCTTCTGTGAGGGTGTTAGGTCTTATGTGGCAGCCCAAGGGTCCAGTGGTCAAGCTCATCTCTTCGAAGGGCAACCAATGATGTTGTATTTAAATTTGGCAAATCAGTTTTTATATGCATGAGATACTCGCTGTTTTTAAGTGATTCAGATGGACTGAGACTGTCTCTTACTGTCTGTCTCTCTCCCCATCCTCCGCAACCTTTCTATGATATAAAGAATCAAATCTAGCAGTCCATAAACCTTCCGTATTTTAGTAAGAAGACAAAACCATTTTCTCTTCCTGGTTTTAGGATTCCCATGGAGGCCCAAGGTTGAGAGCCAGTATCCTCAGGCACAACTGTGAGTTTTTGCTGGAAGAATAATTCATAGAGTGGCATCTAGAATCCTCATCTGGACCAACACGGAGTGTTCTCAAAACTGTATCGATTTCCAAAAACTTAATGCATTAGGATCTGGTCTAGAAATGTAAATACTTTCTTTTCACAATTAAGAATTGGCATTTTAGTTTAGGTTGCGTTAAGGTTTCCCTACATGGGTGGACTTGCAAAAACAAAACTTATTTTTCATCATTTTCGGGAATGTACTTAAGTAGCTACAAAGAGCGTTGTGGCCAGATGGGAGTTTGTTTAATAAACCAAAAACTTGCTTTAAAACCCCGGTTCCCTTTTTTTAGTAGATTTTAAATAAATTACTGAATAAACAAATATTTACTTTTAGTCAATTGCTGCAGTGGGAGAGAGAAATGATAGGTTTTTCTAGTAATAATTTTTGGATTTTCATGTACACACTTAGATCTGTACTGCTTCACTTCAAACTCAGGGAAAATATCTGTGACTATAGATATAAACCAGTTTCCCTGAGGTTTTCAAAATATTTTCTTCCAAATTATTTTCCACATCTAAATTTAGAGAGTAAATGATCCAATCTTTCCTTTTAATGGCAAAAGGGAAATATTCCATATAAAAGAATGCAAGTTAGACATACTTATAGTCAAACTTTCTCTGAATAACAGTAAACAATGAACATAATTAATGATAATATTTAGATAAAGAAAATACTGTAACTTTAATGTTTTATCAGTATTGTCTCCTTTGGGGTTAGACTAACAACAGTGTTTTCTCCCTGGAAGAGAAATAATCCTATACATCCCATAGCTAATTCAATCACATGTGCACACAAAAAAGACAAAAACCTAGAGGAAAAAAGCAGCCCATATTTCACTTTCTCATTTATATGAGTCTGATTATTTTTTCATTTATGAATCTCCTATGACAAATATCACAGCAACAGATCTAGAATGAGACATTCACATCAGTAGTGACATGGCAATTCACTTTATTCTTGTTTATGTCTTATCTAAGTATTGAAATTCTACCATGGCCAGCTGGGTAGTCAGAGGCATTCATCTGTCTATCTATCTATCTATCTATCTATCTATCTATCTATCTATCATCTATCTATCTATCTATCTATCTATATCTATCACCTCTTTATTTTAGGAGCCATAATTAGGTTTTTTTTTTTGGTCTCCAGGAAAACCCAATTGACTGCATTTTTTGTTGTTTATACTGCCAGTAAGAAAACTTGCTTTGTATTATGTGCTTAAATAAATCAATCTAGAATGAATTAGTTTAACGGAAATGTATTTATAACTATTTAAACATTGCAAATACACCTCCTGCCCATAGTATTAATTTTTAAATTTATTATTTATAGGAAATTACACATAAAACAAAGTTCATTGGGAAATGTTCTATAATACAGAGCAATTTTACTCTCTAGGTTTAACCGTATGAGGATATAAATTATTGACTTCAAAGAGTTACTAAGAGGGGAAAAGAGAGAGAGGGAGAAAAAAGCAGAAGGCACACATTTCGGGGGAAGTGGGGAGCCATTGGTTCAGTGCTGTTGAACATCATCTAAGACTCATTTTCCCTTCTGATCCCCAAACTCCCTTCTGTTCCAAGGTTTCACCAGGTCTTCTCTTTCAGTTTCTAACTAACATTGTGGTTGGATGTTTTACCTGAGCTATTTTGATGAGGAACCAGATACTAATACCTAAGACTGACAAAAACCCTTTTACAAATGAAAGGTTTATGGTTAGCCATCCAGCAGCACAGAGAAGGTTATAAGAACAAACAGAAGTAGAATATTCAGAGGAAAGACAAGGAGCAAAGACTCTGGAAAAGTCTAGAACATTGAGTTTTGCTAGGAACCATGAACTCAGCTAGAAACACAGAATTAGGTACATAGGGCTAAAGGGAAACTTTATAAATTTCTCAACACTTTGAAGTAGGGCACACTTGAGGCAAGCCACGCTTCGTCCAGGACTTTGCCACTACTAACTCCGTCAGAAATTCACGAGAAGAAAAGTGAAGTTGATGAAATGCTTTCGGAACAACCTGGTTCATTGATTTTGAAATAGTGGATTCATGTGCCACCTTTTAGTCATTTTTGGCTTTTAAGCTTCTAGGCAAATATGAATAATCACGGAGAGAGTACACAAAGTAATAAATGTTATGAAGGGCTAGCTAGTAATTGTGGCTGCTCTTCTATGCAATGTCTGCTCCCTGGTGGCCTCACCTGAGGGTGGTTCCTGAGCCACTGCCACCTCCGTCCCTGGCATCCCCACCCAGAGGCTATGCCTGCTGCCCTGTGGCCCATGACTCTGAAGGACTTATGGGGTCCCCAGGGTCACAAGAATTAATGCTTGCCCCACAGGAGGCCTGGAAAATGGTCTTTGTACCTTGTTCCATCATCAGATTCCCTTCTTCACGAAGAAATGACTTTCTTGCTCTGGTACGCTGCTGTGTATATCCCATTGGCGACATGTGGGGCAAAATGAGTTTTATGTTCTATGTTTCTTGTTCATTTGTTTTACTTTGTTTTAATGAGGCAGCTGCAGTACCTACAGTGGAGAGCCCCATACTAGACCTTGAGGTAAAGCTTTCACGAGGAACACAAACTCACCATTGGTCTTGAGTCCTATATATATATCCATGTTTTTCCTAAAAACCTACATGTATATGTCTGGATCCTCTTTGCTCCTTGAAGCCTAGATACAGTTGTCACAAACTCAAATTCAAGACCAAGGAAAGCACAGGCCTGCCTGAATGATTTGTAACTTTTGAGCTCACAATCTCATTTTCCTTTTTGAGCTCACTTTTATATATCCAAACGTACTCAAGAAACTCAACAGAGCACAAGTCTTTCCACTTAGAAATATCCAACCTAGCTAGAAGACAGTGTTGCTATAACTAAGTCTTTGCTTCACTTCAGATCTATAGAACAAAAGTCTTGCACTTAACCAATATTCACTCATCTAAGAGAGCCGTAGCTTTAACAGTTGAACTTCCTTATTGCACTAATGGTACAATTTAATCTATACTCTTTCCCAAGATCATCAACATGTTGAAGGAGGTGAAAAAGATGTCTTTTTGCCTCCTCTGGTCTTTTACAACCCATGTTTATCAATCTAAAGATGGGAGGTGCTATGGTCTGAATGTTTGTGTCCCCCCAGAACTTGTAGATGGAAATCTTCATCCGCAAGATGATGACATTAGGAGGTGGGGACTTTGGCAGATGATTAGGTCACAGGGGTGAAGCCCATATGATGACATTAGTATCTTATAGACGAGATCCCAAAGAGTTCACTAGTCTCTTTCTCTGGTAAGGGTGCAGTGAAAAGACCTCTCTCTATGAAGCCGAAGGAGAGCTCCCGCCAGACACTGGATCTGTTGGTGACTTGATCTTGGACTTCCAGTCTCCAGAACTGTGATAAAGTTGTTTTCTATAAGCCACTCAGTTTACAGCATTTTCTTTGTTTGTTTTAGCAGCTTTTACAGACTAAGACATGAGGGCAGGTGGGTACTTACTACTGTTAACAGAATTTTTCTGTTGTTGTTTATGATCTCATCATAAATTTCTGCTCCAGGACAATATTTTAAAAAATTTTACAATATTTATATTGCCCAAAGCACCTCACCTAACACAGTGGCTTAGAAATTAATTTGTTAATAAATAAATGAATGGCTGTACCTACTGAAAGAAGACCACAGGTGTGCCCTAAACTCTTAGAGAAAGGTGGCAAGCAAATATTTATGTAAATGCTAGCTCTTAAGTCCATTGCAACAGAGTGAAGCAGGTGGTAAGACGCAGCAATCCTCCAAACTCTTCTCTCGTCATCTGTTGAGTGTGTTAGTTTTGTTTTTTGTTACTATGAATTTTCCCCACCAGATTTATTCTTTAAAACAAAAATGAAAACAAAAACAAAAAACCCTCACTGGAGGGTATGTTCATGGATTTGAGAGAGAGGGACAGACATTGACTGGCTGCCTCCCTGCAAGCGTCCTGACGGGGGGTTGAGTCTGCAACCTCTCCATACACAGAATGAAGCTCCGACCAACTGAGACACCTGGCCAGTGCCCTAGATTTGTTCTTAAGACTGTGTCTTCATTGGGCACATCTTCTCTTACCATAGAAAATGATGCAGACAAGTGCTTCACAGATAAATCGGAATCAAATGAATGCCTGGGTTGGCATTTGGAATTAATGGGCAGAGAAACACATTGACTCAGGTATAACCAAGCTGACTGGGGTCAAAATGACAGAGGTGATGTCGTGGAAAATACCTGGCATGTGGGTAAAGTCTCTTCTCAGCGGCTTTACTCAAAATCCCCAGGCATCTCTGAAGCAACTTGAATCGTTTCTGAATATATTTAAAAAAAAAAACACACCAAGAAAACACTCTGGTTCAGATATTTGAGAACAATTTTGTAAAGAAATGTATAACCCATGTTTCACTTCACGAGGAAGTGTTTTTCTAAAGGGTTAGTACCGATGAGTCACCTCCCACTCAGATGCCAGTTCTCTGGAGGCGGGATTCCTGTAAACAGCCAGACACTTTGAACTTATGGTTTTCACTTTATGTCATATTCCAACCACTAAACCAACACACCACGACGGAGTTCTTCTCTGCTAAACCAAACACACCCACCTCATGGAAACTCGCTCTGGAAAAATGAGAGCGAAAAGCATCTTCCTCGAGAAAACTCATGTCCGTCTCCTGGATGTTGATTAATTTTTCGCTGCAAATAGGACGTGGCCACGCCCAGCACACAGGTTGGAGATGGGTGCCGATGGTTCTGGAGGGTAGGGAGCTGCTTTGCAAAGGTACTGTGCTCCTGTGAGACTCAAATAGCTCTTCCAAGAGAGACCTGCTTTGGAGATCTGACAACCTTTCGACTTGGCTTAAAAAAATGGCTGTATTAAAGATTTCAAAGCTCTTCAGTTTTCTTGTTCACCTTATATAGATACCTTTATTATTATACAGTAATTATTTTTTCATTCACTTCCCCTACTTGCCTGTATGATGCTTGAAGGCAAGGGTCATATCTTTTTTTAAAAAAATGTTTATTTGAGAGAGACAGGGAGAGAGAGAAAGGGAGAGGGAGAAAGAGAGAGAGAGAGAGAGAGAGAAATAGTAATGTGTGAGAGAGAGGTAAAACATTGATTTGTTGTCTCTCATATGTGCCTTGACAAGCAACTGAAACTGCAACCTAGGTATGTGCCCTGACTGGGAATCGAACCCTCAACCTTTTGGTGTATAGGATGACACTCCTACCAACAGAGACATACTAGCCAGGGCAAGAGGCATATCTTATTAGTTCTCAAGTGTCAACTCCAAACATAGTACTCTTATCACACAGGAAGCAACGGATAAGTGCCTGTGCAGTAAGTGAATAAATGAATAGTTTTTCATTATTTCAATGTATTCAATTTAATATAGTAACCCTAAGAATGGTAATTGGTTTTATATTTGAGGACAGTTAATTTTGAATTTAAGACTCCCCCTTAGTACTTGTATAACTTAGAATAATTTATATAAACACTTATCCCAGGGTTTTGTTTGTTTTGTGTGTGTTTTCCTCTAAAGCACTGATAACACCTTGCTAGAAATACTGATAGGATTACATTAAGATGATATCTTTCCTCAGAATGCAGTACATTGGAGGCATTTAATAAAATAGGGCTATTCCTTTCGAATTTCTTTATTGCTAGGAGGATTTGAGTATCAGCTATTCAGAGCACTGTCTCTGTTCATCAGAACTGCACAGCAAATCTCCATGAAAGTAGCTTGGTAAATATGGAAATTTTTCATATCCTGAGGAGTCAGTGTTAAAGTCTGAAGTCATTTTTGGCCTAGGGTGGGTGGCTGGGAACACTGGAGTACAGTGCAGAGTTTATTCCCTGCCACAAGCAAAGAAAACCCCAGGCACTGTGCAGGTTGCATTTTATTTGCGTGGACAGTGATTTTTATCTGGAGGTTCCAAGTGATCAGTTAAGGCAGTTAATTAAATTTTTCAGATGTTCAGTCAAGCCAGGAAGAGGTGAGATAAAGAAGAAGAGAGAGGGAAGGAGGGACTTTGAAGCTTGAATTACCCAGATTTATTGCTTCTCACTGCCAGGCCCTATTGTGTTTTGACCGCCGGTGGTACGTGTTGAAGTAAACATTTATGAGTAGAAGTTTGTGAGTTATTTATAGATAGAATACATAGATCTAACCTGAAGTTCTTCATAAAACTCTCTTCCTCTAATTTTCGGGGATGAGGGAGTACTTATAATTTTTAGATAGAGATATGTTTTACTTCTACTGACATACACAGATCTTCGGTTCAACAAGTTCTGACAAAAGCACCCGCATATGACACACGTACCTATCAGGGAACTAGAACATCACCATTACTGTCCCCACAAAATGACCCCCTCCCCCCTCCCAGCTCCCACCCTCCAACCCATGTATCACCATTTTAGAGAAGTCACCACTCTGATTCCTTTAACTAAAGAAGATTGTCATTTGTATACAACACCCACTCAAGTGCTACTAACTCAATTGCAATTGGTATTTATAAAACGAATTGGCTGTGATAACAGATCTTCCAAGGAATTGACCTTTAACCCATTTATGACCAGGTATGTCAACATGACCCTGGACACTTATTAATTATTCATCAATTAATGAGTGGATAAAAAGATGTGGACTATATACAATGGGATGTCATTCAGCCATGAGAAAGAAGAAAACCCTGCCATCTGGGACAACATGGAGGGACCTCGAGGACTGTATGCTAAGTGAGATAAGCCAGACAGAGAGAGACAAGTACTGTACAGTATCACTTACATGTGGAATCTAATAAAAAGGTGAACTCAGAAACAGAGAGTAGAGTGATAGTTACCAGGGGTTGGGGGTTGGTGAACTAGGGAGATGTTGGTCAAAGAGTCCAAACTTCCACTTTGAAGATGAAAAAATGCTAGGGATCTAATGTATAGTCAACAATACCGTATTATACTTTAAAGTTGCTAAAAGACTACATCTTAGATATCGTTACCATAAAGAAGAAATGACAATTATGTAACATGATAGAGGTGTTAGCTAACGCTATGGTTGTAATTATATGGCAACACATAAATGCATCGAATCAACATGTTGTACATCTTAAACTTACATAATGTTTTATATATATATGTGCATATATATATAAAATTATGTTTCAATTTAAAAAATCTTTGCATGGGAAAATCTGTATAGATTTAAAAATTTAATTTCAATTTTTTTCTCCTAGACTTCCTTCCATCATTTGTTTTTAAGACTCTAAAAATAACCTGCATCATCTCTTGCTTTTAGCAACAATTCTATCCTCCAAGAACAGCGATTCTTTAAGCCTTCTGTTTCTCCCCTTCGGTTGTGTCTTTGTAGATGAAAAGGCTGTATTGAGGATCAAGTCATATTAAAGAAGGATCTAATGGCAAGAGCCTATTTGCATTAAGCTGGCATATAAAGATAGCTGGCTTCTGGACACCTTTTTAATCCCCTTGCTTACTTATTAAACAAGGTAGCTAGAGAGCATTTCATTTTTAGGTGTTTGATAAATATCTGGCAGCTGGTTACCAAGGGTTCAGTTACAGCCCATGCGAAAAAGAGGCTACTGTTTCACTGCACAATTAATATCTCTGGGGAATGCAGATGTGGGGTTGTGTTCATCGATGAGTCCTTCTCCTAGATTTAGAAGGCATTTGAGATGACTATATATATTTTCTTAACAGGTAGGCTGTACTCTTCCAGCTAACACAGATTTTTTCTAGGTGGCAATAACTTAATACCTCTATTTCAACATGTATTTGTTAACTGCCAATTTTAAGCAGATGCTGCTACATATTGGAGATTAAAGATGACTGATGAATAATTGAATTTTTAATACAGTTATTAGAGAGTCCATGATTTCTCCTACCTTAGGTCTAATTATAAACTCTAGTTATTTCCACGATTTAGAAAATGATCTTAAGAGTTAAATAGCAAAATTCATTTGAACAGTACTATTAACAATGAAAACAGTAATGATAACCATTTATGAGTAACGGATGCTACATTATTATTTAACAAGTACTTGTAGTAATCCTGGAGGGGGATATTATTCGTAATATATAGATAAAAACCTGTTAGTACATAGAACTTATCTATTCTCTTAATATTAATTACAGAGCTTGTGATACGCAGAGAAATCAGAATGTTTATATAATCTAGGAGAGGACACAAAATGATGAAGCCACTTTGTAAAATTGTTTTGAGTTCCTCAAAAGTTTAAACATAGAATTGCCACTTAACCTAGCAATTCCTTTCCTAGGTATAGACCCAAGAGAAGGGAAAACTTATGCCCACATAAAAACTTGTACACAAAATTTTATAGTAGCTGTATTTACAATAGCCAAAATGTGAGAACAACCCAAATCTTCAACTGACGAATAGCTAAATAAAAAATAATACATTCATTGCTATGGACTATTATTTAGAAACATAAAGGAATTAAAGAACTGATACATGCTATAACATAAATGAATCCTCTAGAATATTATGCTATGTAAAATCAGCCAATCACAAACCAACTATTGTATTATTCTATTTATTTTTAAGGAAAAAGCAACGATCAACCTCAGATCAACCTATGCTGGAGTTACCACACATTCTGACACTTAAAGGTATAGTGTTTCATTATATGTATGCACCTAGGAGCAACAAAATTAAAGGCATACTAAATTCTATTGTTGCATTCCCAGTTGCTGAACTAGAATGTTCTTTAGAGTAAAAAAAGAAGAAAAAAGTGTATTTATGGGAGAGACAAAATCAGGGTTAATCTATTTTCCTAGATGATAAAATTATTTTGTAATTTGTGGAAAGGTTTTGTAAGTGCTTAACCATTCTTTAAAATTTCTCTGAGCATCTGATGAGAAATAGCAAGACATTTCTTTCTTGAAGTCCACAAAATCCATACTGTCCCCAGGATGGGCTCACAGTAGGTACCAGGGTACGTGATGAAAGTGCTCTTTACATAAATTTCTCCTGGACCTTAATCCTATTTGACTGGACACACTGGCCGCAATATAATTCACTAAGAACCACTACTAGACCTCAGTACTACAGATAATGGTATTCGACGGACACAGAGCTAAAGGGACGAAAAGAGTGGCAGGGCAGTTAGACAAGTAGATTCAAAATTGCTTTGAATGTGTATAAGATGTAAGAAGATAGATACGAGAAGTTCTAGGAGCTCAAAGAAACGAGGCTAACTCAATCTCTGATGGTCAGGGAAAGCTTCTAACAGGATACATGTTTTACCTTAAGGAATAATTATTAGGCTCTAAGCAGGAAGCAGAGGGGAATAAAGCAAAAGAAGGGCATCCTTGAGCAGGTAACTAACAAGACGCAAAGGCAAGATGATGGGAGGATAGGCAGCGTGGCTGTCTGTGTGGAATCTGACACCTGAGAATATTAGGGTGCACGGTGGGTGGGGCGACAGTAGCTGGAACAAAAGATTGACAGTGCTGCTGGGTTTCATTCTAAGGAGTCGGGGGTTAATGCCAATTCACAATTGACATGTAGACTCTGGAAAGAACACATGAACTACAGCATAGGGGACAAGAGGGACCTAAAAGTCAGGCCAGGAAGAAAAGAGGAGGCTACTGAGTTATTCAAGAGCAGCTTCAACCTGAACTAAAGCGGAAACAGAGACACAGCAAGGGAGAGATTTTAGGGCATCCAATGGACATAATCAACCCAACCGTAATTTGGATAAGGGGATGAGGGAGAGATTTAAGGTGGTTCTGGGAATTCTGTTTTGTGCAGCTGAAAACAGGATCCTGTAATTTATTGTGAAAGGGCAGTTGGAGAAGCAGTGCATTTTGCTGTGTAAAACACGCTGAGATGTGCTTTAAACGTGTTCAGTCGGCGGCGTCTGTCAAATGTCAAGAAGTTTCTTGAGCACAGGACTGTGTAGTGCAGGAAATTAAACTGCGCTCAAGAGAACATTGCAAAGTTGTTAGTATTTAACAGACGAGCAGGGAAGTGTGGTCCATGGAAAATACTGAGAATGGCCAGAGACATTTTGAAAAAGACCTTAAGTGAGAATGTCGTAGAATTCAAGAGGTGATGGAGTCTCAAGAAGGAAGGAGTCAAGAGTGACAAACCACGTAGATAAGTCATGTTACCATAGAACGGAAAACTATTATATTTTTGACAAAGGGCGTACTCCAGAATTGTGTGAGAACCTTTTCATGGAGGTTCCAGAGTTGGGCTCAATGGCTGGGTATGAAGTGAGTGTGTCAGTAGGTAAATCAATGCAGAGAGTGAATAATTATTCTAAAGGATCTGTGATGGAAGAAAAGAGAATTATGGTGGTAGATGGGAGCAGTGTGGACACAATGTCTTTCTTGTTTTCACATTTTAATGAGATATGTAGATTGTTTTATGTTTAGAAGGAAACGGTGGGTGGGAAGTGGGAGCTTTTGTTTCAAAGTTGAGGAGAAATACCAGAAAGAGGTCTAAGAAGAGAAATGCCACAGAACCCAGCAGGGCAAATTAAATTTGGACAGAAGGGGGGCCCTTCTTTCTTCGGGAAGAGAGGATAGATGGAAAGACAGATAATAAAACTGTTCCTTATTTCCTTTGGAAATCCCAAACAGTAAAGAAATACAATTTTACTGACCAATAATTGATGATTCCATGTCGAAGTGTCTCCGTCTGGCAGGAAGAGCATATGATTTAAGATAGAGAATCTGCCTCCCTGTCTGCTTTGGGACCATTAGATGGGGGAAAAAATAGGCTTGTTGAGTGGGGGTGAAAGAGGGGACAAATGAACTCTGCCTGGGTCCAATCCCACTATATTTTTATTCTCCACGGAAGAGAACAGATGTTCTCTTTTTATTGAGAAAGCACCATGTTTCCTCCTCGACTTCATTTTAAACAGGAGGTTTCAAGAGAGGCCACCCACAGCTCTGAGTGTTCCCACTGAGAGGGAAAATAAATGCCCAACCCATGTGCGCTTAGCAAGGAGGAGCAGTTGGGAAAAAAAAAAAAAAAGGCCCTCCAACTCTAGCTGGATCAGAGGCAAAGATTCAGTTTACCGAGCTTTTATTTTTTTGAAACCGCTAATAGTTCACTGCCTTTGATAACAGCCAACTTAACTCATCCAGTGGTAGTCCGGTTTACCAGGCCTAGAAATCTGGTGGTTCTTAGAAAGTATAACATTTCTTTCACCCCCTACTTAAGCTAAAATGATTACAAAAGAAAAATAGCAGATAACTCTTTGAATAATATTTAGTGTGGAACTTTTATACATATCACTAGAAACATTTTCACTGACGTTTAAAAATACAGTTGAACTTATGTTTTTTAAAAAGTATATAATCTAAATAACAGTAATTAAAGATAACTAGTGGTCAACTCGTGCAATTTCTTCATTTCGGGGAGAGAGAAAATGGGGCGAGGAATCCAAGTACCCAGTGTCTCATAAGTATTTAGAGACCTAACTGGAAGTCAGGTTTCACAATTCTATGTCAATGATGACATATAGAAACGATCTGTTTTTGATACATCTCCAATTCTCTCTTCTATTATTTCTCAAAGTTTTCTTGTTGGAAAACAATGGCTTATCCCCTTTGTTCCTGAAAGTTTTCATGCATTCGCACAGTCCATCCCTGGATCCTCTGGAGTTATTTACTGGGTCTCTTTAAAGCCGCACTCCCCCTTGTTTGCAGGGAGAAAGCAGAGTACACCAGGCACTGCAGCCGCTGAACCACTGAGTGTCCCTATATCCCGGTTCGGCAACTTTGATGAGCCCAACTCTTCTGTAGAAGGTTCTTCCGGGATGTGAATGGCCAACAGGGTGTATGCATACATTCGGGGTAATTTAGGAAGGGAAAAAGTTAACGTTACTCTACAGTTAAACCATTCGATAGGTACAGCTGGGAAATGAGACACCGAGTTGCTGCAGGGTCTTTGTTCAGTCTTTTGGGGAATTTCAGAGAATAAACAAGAAGAGTTTGGAATTTTAGTCAATCTTGAGATTCTGGTCAATGCTGTGTCAGGAGTTCAGAAAGAAAAAAGTTCTGACAAACAAAGACCAAAACCTTACATGCTGGCTTTTTATATCCTGTTGCAAACCTGATATTAACACTGCTGGTTGTCTTCACATTATCCTTCCCTTGTATTTGAGTTGCAGACGTGTCTTCTACATCAATGTATAATGTAGACAGACTGCCTTCACTTGAAACATAACTGAATAGTCATATAAATGGTGATGGAAGGAGGCTTGACTTGGGGTGGTAAAAACACAATACAGTATACAGATGATGTGCTATAAACTTGTATACCTGAAACCTATATAATTTTATTAACCAATGTCGCCCCAATAAATTAATGATATTATAATCCATTCTGAGATATATATAGATATATATAAAGATACCTTAAATCAGAGATAAACAAAATTAACTACCTAAAAAAAATACAGTAATCTACTTTTAAAGTAACTAGTCCCTTTTTAAATTGAATATGTTTCAATTTATAAAACTTTGATTTACACACAATCTTTATGTTTATAAAGTCAAAATTCCTATATTGTCTCCAGTCTGTCTCTCTCTGACCAATGTTCCCCACTTTCAAAAACAGAAAAATAAATTAAAAAACCCAATACTGTGGTGATCTTTTATGGTTTAGTTTCATAAAGTGTATTATATAAATAAAATGTATTACGTTACCTTTACTATCCATATGTGTGATATATTTGCTATTATAATAAATTTAATGTGCTTTCAGAATCAGAGAATGTTTATGAAAAATTCAAAATATAAGAAATCAGCGCAGAAATGAAATTAGAATGCGAATTGTCTTTACATACTGAATTTAGTTTATTCATCAGTTTAGACACAATCAATGTTAGAAATTTCTATTATGTGTTTTCTAAAATTTGAAAGATGAAAGTATATTTTGAATATAAAGCAATTCTTAGATAGTATTTTCATGGGTTTCTGTATAACATTAAAATAATAGATAATATGGTCTGGCTGGTGTGGCTCAGTGGATTGAGCGCTAGCCTGCGAACCAAAGGGTCACCGGTTCAATTCCCAGTCAGGGCACTTGCCTGGGTTGCAGGCCAGGTCACCAGTAGGGGGTGCACAAGAGGCAACCACACATTGACATTTCTCTCCCTCTCTTTCTCCCTCCCTTCCTCTCTCTAAAAATAAATAAATATTTAAAAAATAAAATAACATAATAATAACAACATCAGGATGATGTTAGCATCTTATTTATAAAACATTCTCATATAACTTTAGCTGGAAAACTAATTGCAAGTTCTTTGACCTCCATCAGTATGCCCATTCCCAACCAAATGGACCATAGGATAAGAAGGTGGCCTTTGTATCAAAAGTCAGCAGGTCAGGTTTCATGCATTTGAATGATCCAGTCAGGCCGTGGCACACGCTCACCTCAGTCCAGTATCTTGCAAGGGCTACAGTGTTACACATGAGCGTGAAAGTGCTGTTAACATGTTCCTGCTGTCTTGCCTTTCAGAGGGGCAAAGCACGAGGAGAGGAATTTGGAAGGGAGAAACGAGGAAGGAGGCCTGAACTATAAGGCAGCAGGTCGAAGCTTCAGTTGTGCTAATGGTCAATCCATTTTGCTCAGCAATTTATTTCTCCAAATAACCTTCATTTCTTTTGGTTCACTTGCCACCCCATTTTTGCCCTGATCTCAGCAACTGATTTCTCTTCTTTCTTCACTGAAGAAATAGAGGACACCCAGTAGGAACAGCCTCACTTTGCTAACCACCTCTCCTGAAAAACTGACTGGGGTCCCACCCTGCAGTATACCTTTCGATAAAAATACATTTCTCTTTTATTCCATCTGTAACTTCTTTTTTTCTGTTCTGGGTTTATATCCATCCAACTCCGACCCTACAGGTCCTCCTTCTTTCTATAGCTTCCTTCCTCCACACAATCATGTTTTACAACAGTATCAAAACTTATTGAGCTTTAAATCATGCTTCACTCACATCAATTTGTTCTGAAAGAATAGTCCCCACTTGTTACCAATTCCTCACCTCTAGTTCACTTCTCATTCCTTTCACCTCGGTTCCATCCGCTACAAATGTGTTAAAATTGCTCTTTTCAATTCCACAATGTCCTATTTGTTTAATCCAGTGAATGTTTTTCTTTCTGCACTTGAGCCCTGTGCAGGACTTGACAATTGTGAGCTTTTTCTCCCTTCATCCTATGTGGTTAAAGTCCCCTGTTTTATTCTATACACCTTTCTAGAATGATTATTACACTCTTGACTTCAACGAACACTTATGTGACCACGTTCTTGCCCCAAGCTTTAAACTGCTACATCGATTCTCTCTACTGACAGGGCTGATGAGAGACTCCAAAGTAACCCAAACTCAGAATGCCTCAAGTTCAACTCTTCTCACTTCTCCTACCTCTTCAGACCAAATGCTTCTTTTATTCTTGAGCTTGAGGTAGTTGCATTACTATCCAGCAAGTCTCCTAGGCCAGAAATCTGAGATAATTTCCTCTTCGTTATCACCCTTTTATATACCATCAGGCCCCACATCTGTGGCTTCTCCTTCTAAATGACTCACAAATCTCATTTCTTTCACTAGAATTTTATATCAGTTCTTCGCTATTTCCTCTCCAAAGAACTGCAATTGTCTCCTGCCTCTAATAAAAATCTGATTAAGACATCACCCCATACGACTGTTATAAATATAAACGTTCCTGTCACTTTCTCATTTGCAATTATTCTGTTGTTCCCTAGACGTGATAAGGCCAAAACTAATAGGCAAAACATAAACATTTGCCTACCATTTGGTATCTGATTACTTCTCTGACCTCATCTCTTCCCCCGACCCTTTGCCACATCCAGTAGTCTAGCCATACTGAATTAACTGAAGTTTCTGGGACGCCCCGTGACCTAAGGGGTTTGTGCCTGCATTGCTCCTTTGTGGAACCTCTTCCCATGCTCTCGGCTCCGCTTATTCCTACAGGTTTCCTGAATTCACACGCAAAAGCGTCTTCTTGAGAGTGGCTTCCCGGCACTCACATGCCGAACTTGACATCTCTCTTTGGCTTTTTCATAGTACCTTTTGCATATTTATTATTTATAACACTGCCTTTTAATTGTTGGATTAATTATTTGCCCTTTGCACTAAAACGTGAAATCTTCCAAGTGCCAGGCTACCCCTTTCATATTTGCATCTTCAACACCTCATGGAGAGTCCGGCACCACGGCGATGCTCAATATATATTTACTGACTAAATTACAGGACTGTGAGCTCAGATGAGATATACACATGGGTAGAGACTACATTGAAGTTCATGTCAGCAGCTGGATAAAGCGAGTTGATTCCTTTGCAAGGTCTTATTTATTATCATGCTGCCAAGGTTAATTTTATATGTTTGCTTACATCTAAGTTATTGTGCTTTGGATAAAATGGGGACCTCCCGTTTGAATCCACATAGTCTGCCTTTCACAGCAGGGAATTATACTAAGTCAGCATTTTTATGTCCTAAACTACCTTCAAGGCATAAGGTCTTACTTAAAATAATAAATGATCATCCTTCAAGAGTCAATTAGAATCAGAATCATAACAATTTCTTTCTGGAAGGGACAGTCTTAAGAGACGTGTATTTCAACCGGAGTTAAACTGACTCATGAATTTGATAATTGTTCTTCCTGCTGGGAATGTTAGCTTCTATTCTGTTTTTAGCATATGCGGCATACTGTAACATACATAGTCTCTTGCAACTGTAGAATCTGTCAAAATCACCCAAAATTTTTATACAAAAATGTACACTTATTTAGTGGCTGTTTCAGTCATTCAAAACAGTCTGGAAACTATAAAATTTAGCCAAATGAAAATTTCAAGGCTGGAAGTCATGTTATTGTTTTTCCTCAAACATACTGTTTTTCGCTTAAAGCAAAAGTAAACTTTAAGTGGTCCCTGCAGGGACATCTGATATGAAGTTTTCCTTAAGCTGAAGAAGTGCCCAGCAAGTGCAAAAGGGGCTGTCTGTGGTGTAGATACTTCTTCACAGACATCCATGCAATGCCTTTGATATACCAGTTCCTACGTCCTGGGCATGTAAGTTTTAGATCCTGGGAAAGAGCTCCCCTTTGAAAAGATTACCATATAGTAACCGCATTTGGTTTTATTATTGTTAATTCCAAATATAATACATATACATGTTAAACTATGTATTATATGTCGTACATGATATATATATTTTTCACTTGAATCCGATGCATTTGATGCTATGATATATTATGGACAGAGTCCTTTGGAAGCACAGATGAGTGATAGTGTCAGACTATCTCAGAAGGAACAAATGAACAAGCAGAGCTTCCATGGAGAGGTGAAGAATGGGGAGGTGTGCTAGGTTACTTACATTACAGAGGATGTGAAGCAGAAAGTATGCATGGCAGAAAGAATGGAAGAGAACAGGGCATGTATCTGGGCAATTTTCAAGTGATTTAGTATGACTCAAAAAGAAGGGAAGGCCAGAGAGGAGCAGGGCAGGGGGGCAAAGTGAGGGGGACCCAGAGAGTCTCTGGTTTTTTCCTGCTGGTAATGGGATGCCCTTGGAGAGTGTTCAAGCAGGAGAAAGGCATGGCCAGAGGGCCAGAGGCACTGCGACCGCGATGTGGAAGATGGATTGGACAAGGAAGCTGGAAACCAGACTGGAGACTGCTGCAATAGTCCAAGCTACTGATGCCGGGACCTGTTGTAGAGCTTTGGAAGTGGGATGAAAAGAAAGGCACACATTTGAGGGGTTTTTGAATTGCAAGGCCCAGAAACTGTTTTAAATGATATTTAAAATCTACCCCATTTACCTGACAATAAACGCATTACAATAATTCGTTTCACACCCCAAACCCGTTGTTACGATCATTCATGCTCTTAGAGCTGCCCATTCAAGCCCTTTGACCCCACCACTGCCCACCGGGCATGATCTCTGTCTCTCTGTCTCTCCTCTCTACGTCTCCGTCTCTCTCTCTCCCCCGCCCCCCACCCCCCTCTCTCACAGGCCCTGGCTACATGCCATTCACAATGCTCTGCTTCAAGGGTGCCGAGCCGCTCCTAATTACATCACCAAATGAAGTAGAGAAATTCAATTTAGAGCCTAGGCAGCGCGCTCATTAAGGTCACGTCAATTTGGGGAGTTAAAAAAAAATTGGTTGGCGTGGAGATGGAGGGGGAAAAAAGTCACAGGGGAGCTGACTTATCCTCAATTCCTCATCTCCCTTTGAAAGTAAATACATTGGCCTTGGGCTCCACGCTACAGAGAAAATAATGGGCAATTATTCAGTTAATGTGATCGGGACAGACAGTGAAACCAGATAATGGCCGCACTTCGGCTTCTTCCCTCCTGGCGCGTTGTTTTGTCTACACAGACATTTCCAAATATAGTCCAGGTATGTTGTTTCAGGAGCTGAGCAGCTACTACAGTTTGAGGTTTGTCTGTGGGTCCAATTTTTCAGGGTGCCGGTCTCAGTAAAGTACAAACCAAGTGTCCTCTGTTAACGGAGGTCGCTGAACACCAGAGGGAGTTAGGTTTTTCCCTTTAGCAGCAGTGATCCACACGTTCAAAGTGTCTAAAAGGCTCTCAGGAAGAACATGAAGGGAGAAATAAATAGGTTTATCCTTCAATTGTTAAGGTATATTGCGAGCTGTTTATTTGGGAAACATTCTACTTTATTTCAGTTTTCTTTTTTCACTCTGTGAAACTGAAGAATGGAGCTGATGTAAAAACGACGTCCCCCCGTGTTGAAGGAAATTTTCAATGTGCAGAAAAAGTCCCTTCTTTCAGGTTGCAAGTGCATTTGTTTTCAGATTTAGGCAGAAAGGAGAAATTCCTCTCTTTCTCCCTTAATTTAAGCAGACTGTGCCTAAGTGCATTTTTTAAAAGGCTGCAGAGGTAAAACTAGGCCACGGTGGTGATATTAGCTCCAGGAAAAACAGTCTGATTTACACTTGAATGCAGTTATTTCAACTTTTCAAGTAATATAATCTTAGGGAGGCCTCGGTTCCAAAAATATGACAATATATTAAGTAGAAAATCAAACTTCACAGGATCATTTTATTTCCATTAAATTCCACTCTGAATATTGCAGAAGGCGATATTTGGTTTTATTATTGTTAATTCCAAATATAATAAATATTCGTCTCAATCTGAGTTGATTTATTATCATTTAAAATAGTAGAATATTTGAAGCTTTCACTATATAGAAGATATCATAGGATTCGGTCCAAACTACTGTTTTCATAATGTCTTTTTTGCTAAAAATAGTATGGCTAAATTCTTAGAAAGCATACATTTATAGACATAACTATATTTGAGGAAACAATAATAATTCAACCTGCACTTATTAAATATATCGTAGAAATTATTGTTTTGTGGAAAAGAGTAAATACACACGTGCAGTTCAGAGACTATTGCCATTATACACTATGCATGTGTACCATTTTATATTTTGTTACTCATATTGGGCTTTTCCTTTTCTTTTTTTTAAATTTAAATTTATTGGGGTGACATCGATTCATATGGTCATATAAGTTTCAAGTGTACAATTCTATGATACGTGATCTGTATATTGTATTGTGTGCCCACCGCCCAAAGTCAAACCATCTCTGTCACCATACATTTGTCTCCCTTTATCCTTTACTACCCCCTGTCCCTTTCCCTCTGGTCACCACCGTGCCATTGTCTGTGTCTATGAGTTTCTGTTTCATATCCCATATGTGAGTGAAATCATATGGTTCTTACTTTTTTCTGACTGACTTATTTCAATTTTCCTTTTTCTTTTTTTCTTGTAATTTCCCATAATGAGACATTTTTAAAACTTGATATAGCATCTTTCAAACAAATACTGAAAAGTGCTATCAAAAATGAATTTAAAAAATACCCCTTTGAGTGTGGTCTATACAGTCCAATATCCTGTCATTCCTAATATCTGTTAATTTTGCATAGGAATGCAATGGGGATCATCTCCAGTATCCTTAGAACACGATAAAGTTTCTGAACTCTGCTACCAAGATAGGAGGGAGAAGGAAGTTTTTGGGGCATGGACGGAGGAGAAGAAAGGCCTGAATTCGAATGCCAGCTCTCCCACTTACCTCTCTGACCTCGGGCAAGCTACTTGACCTGTCCGTGTCTCATTATCTGGACCAACTTATCTTGACCGCTCTCATTTTTGTCAATGGTAGAAAGAGGCTCATAACAGACTGAGATGGTAGAACTCTGAAAACTATTGAAATTCATGGCAGTAAGTTCTGTGACCTGTGTCTGCCATGTAAGGTTAAAATGGCTGCCATTATTATTTTTATACGTTGGCTGATTCACATTACTGTTCATATATATATATGTGTGTGTGTGTGTATATATATATGTGTGTGTGTGTATATATATATATATATATATATATATATATATTCCAAAAACATATATATATGTTTTTGGAGGGGGGGGATGGAGGTCTGGGAAGCAGAAAGGTGAGAGGGTGTTGTTTATTATACTACAAAATATTTGAATTGAAAATGTCAATATTAACCTCATTTTAATTAGCTTATCTTAACTAGACTGATACAGACTTAGGAATGAGAAGTAAACATTGAATCAAAAACCTACCGAGAAGGTAGTGGGCCTTCCTTATTACATATGCTGAATAAATGAAGGCAAATGAGTATAGTACCTTGGAAGGAAAAAATATATATATATTGAAGCAAAGAACAGCTTAGGATTTAAATACTTCTCTTGTAATCCCTGGTATCAGATCAGTGTTTACCATGCATCAAATTTTAAACACCTGCACTATTCCTCTCAAGCCCTTCCTAAAATTGTCCAAACATACACTCAGAAACCAAGTTTGCTTTCAGATTCAGCATCCTGTCAGCCCTGGCAGCAAAAGAGCCCCGCACAGCAAGTGTGCGCTGGAAAGACATGTGCCGCCGTCCTTGTGCATGTACACGGAAGGACCCCACACAGAAAGTGCTCTTTAGGAACTTTCATATTCTAGATGTAGTAACTTCGATTGAGGTAAAAGTATATTAATAAGAGCAGTGTATATTAGAGCAGTGAGTAAGAAAGTTCCTCACTTTGGGGGCAAAAAAGACATCTTTGCCAATACTATCACCTCAGTCAAGGGTTAGTAAGCATGACGTTTGACTGTCTTCAGTCTGCTGTAGAAATTACATACAAGACTCTTTATCTTCCCTAAACTTGATTAATGTGAGCATATGTCAACACCAGGGGCTTCTGCCTTCTCTGCTGAGCTTCCCTTAAGAGGATCGTCTGCCATGGAGAACGATAAAAGACAGCAGGAACTTTAAAAAAAAAATGAGTAAGGGTGGGAAGAAAATCCATCTATTTCATCACTAAATCTCAAATAAATAGATGAGCCTGTTAGCAGCGCCCTTGGAGCCCTAACATGATACAAATCGATCGACCAAAGTTCTCCCCACAGAGAACTGTGACCTGTTTAGCTCAAAAGAGCCAAGGACCCAGTTAAATCTCTTAAAATATCACACCCTTGGTGCTTCAAGCATTTTCCTTTGTTGCTCTTTAATTCGAGACATTTGTCAAGGAAAGAAAATATGTGTCTTCTGGGAATTCCCTGGTGGAGTTAGAAAGGATGCAAATCTGGCCTGAGATATGGTCAGCTTTCCAAGAACGTCAAAACTCACACTGTTGCTTTTCTCATTTATTGCCCAGTGTTTCAGCTGGAGCTGGGATACATTCCTCGACCCCACTGACAATACTTTTCTTCATGCGTATGGGCCTCATATGGGCAGCCCCCTGGACATTTGCACTAGAAACCTGCAGGGTTGCTGCTGAAATCAAGACTAATTATAATCCCCCAAGTGCCTCCCCACACCCCACCCCCCAAAAAAAACAAGAGGGGGAAAAAGAAAACAAAAAGATCATGGGCATGTCATCAAAAAGAAGGAAGCTGATGAACCTTGTGGTTTGTTTTGCTTGTTTATTCAGAAGAGCGAGATCCTTCCCTGGGATTTCTTATCCAGCTTTCTGTTGTTCACGAGCAAACCCATTTCCATCCCCAAACCTCCACTTCCTCCTCTGTTACGTGAAAAGATCAGAATACAGGGTGGGGCAAGGGTAGGTTTCTGGTTGTTCATGTGGAAAATTATACAGTAATTAATAAATAATAATACAAAAATAAACTGTGGTTTGCCTACGCACAAGTAGAAACCTACTTTGGCCCCACCCTGTACATCACGCCCAAGGTCGACTTTGGATTTGTGATTATTACTAAACTTAGTTAGGGAAGCTTTTGGCTCTAAAATTTATTAAACAAAAATTGTCAAAGAGGGCAACTTGGGAAAATATAATTTTCTCAATGACTTATGAAATAGTAGAAATACTGAGCAATGTAAGAAGGCTCATCATGTGTTTACATTAAATTTCTTTATCCAATCCTCTACACCTAAAGAAATCTGGTGGCCTAGATCATAGAATCTTAAGTTGCCAATGGATCTTCTGGTCCTACTTCCCTATTTCATAGAAGAGGAAGCCACTGACTAAACTTCAGAACTCCCCTGTAACCGCCAAGATGAATAATAATTGAAAAAAAAGGGGTTATATACTACTTCCAAGGCAGGCATATTCACACACACACACACACATTCCATACACACACACATAATTCAAAGAATAATTATTAATATGCTACTGAGTGAATGCACAAAGTTGAAAAACACTTTATCTTTTCTCTTTACGAGACATTGATATGAGGGCCACGATATATGTAAGTAAATTCAATACGTGGCTTCGTGTCATTAGATCAGATAGAACAGTGAGAAGGAGAGAGCCATTTCCCACAGGGACAGTCAAGGAAGGCTTTGTAGACAGTGTCATTTGAGATGGGCCATAAAACATGGGCAGTGTTTATATTTAAAGACATTTTGGGTGAAGGAGTCAAAATCCATTCATTTATCCACTCATTGATCCATTCACTCATTCACGAAACATCTATGAAGCAATGACAGTAAAGTAGGCATTGTGTTTGATCCCAGACTATGAGATCAATAAATCTCATAGGCACTCAGGCGTAGTAGGTACTTATCTGAAAAACAGTTAGGCAATCAGTTCATCGATATCATACAACATGTGTAAGGGAATGGAGAACACAAAACGGGGAAGGCAGATCGGGATGTGGTTGTGGGAGTTCTTGCATCTCAACTTGATCTTTCCTTGACAATGAGAATGTCGCAAAGGTTTCTGAGCAGACTGCAGATGCAACTTGATCAACAATGTGCCTGAAGAAAAAGTCACTGAGCAGCCCAAAGCAGCACCGATAGGCCAAAGTAAACTAGATAGATAGCACTCACGATGGAAAAAAGAGAGGAAAAACTAGGAAACAAATATGGGTCAATAGCGATATAGTATCTGCATTTGCAAAGCTTGACTTGGATAAATCCCTTACGCTCCAGAACCAATATTTCTTCTGAAATGGCTCTCCCAAATGGTTTAAACACTTTAAAAATACAAGCGTCTGAAGTCTCAGGGAGATCCAAAGGACCAGACAGGGGCAGTGGGGCCCAGAAAGGTAGAGGGACATGTCCAAGGTCATAAAGTGAGTCAGAGTGGAGTCAGGAAAAGGCTCCATGAGTCACGGCTCCCAGCTTCTGCTCTGACCACCAGACGAAGCTCCTCCCTGGCAACGGAGGGAGGACTCACCCTTGACGCAGCCAAACTGGCTCTCTCTCTACATCCTTGGCCTCCACTAACGGCAGGACTATGTCCTGTTACATTTTGTTCCAAAGCCCAGAATAAGCTCCAATGATTACTTTTTTGGCTAGGTGGAAAATGGTAGCAAAGCAGCGGCTTACCTATAACACTGTGCCATGACCGCCCAGTGCAGGTAGGAGGGCCAGAGTTGGAAATGGAGTGAGCAGATCCCAACAAGTCTGAAAGGGGGGCCATTTGGTGGGCACAGGCAAGGGATTCAGCAAGTCAGGGAAATGTGGTCAAAGAGGGCCATGGGTTGAGTGAGATGTTGCGAGTGTCTTCTTATTAATAAAACACTTTTGCTCTGGGATACTATGTCTGGGTGAGGAATGAGTATATTAGGATCAAGACGACCTGCAGAATTTGTTGATATTATCACGGATACTCACCATTCGTTAACATATATAGGCTTGTTACCATCCCCTAGAGGTTCCAGTGGGCCCTCTCTGGTGAAGAGGATGGTTTTCACTGGGATTTTGGAAAACCTCCAAAGTTGACTCTGATACTTGCCCTGGATGAAAACCATTATTTTAAAATATCAGGTTTGTAGTATGGGTCTAAATCTTAAAATTTTCTGTTTTTAAAGTGACTTGTCGTCACCATTATTCTTCCTTCAAGTCGTAGACTCTTCCTATGAATCATGTATGGCTCATTGAAATTATTGTAAAATTGCATTTTAATATAATTTTTAATGCGCAATATTAAAAACATACCTTGGTCATTAATGGTATAGAAATATAAGTACTCCTTGTACAAATCTGTGGGCATTCCTCACAGCTCCAAGGTAAAGGTCTATTTACAAGCGTCTGGGAGAAATGAGTAATAATACCTTTTTCTTATGAAAATATCAATGTGGGAAAGCCAGTGTACTTAATAATTCTTTATAGTGGAGGGTGTACAAATCCAGGTTCTGTACTTGATTGGGCAAAATATCACATTTAAAATTTAAAATTTTATTTAAGTAAACTATAGATACTCAAAAACACAGTCAAAACCATGAAAAGCTAGGCTGTAATGTTGAGGGATGCATGCATAAATGATAAAAATATATACAAATGCAAACAGTATGATCACAAAAGCCAGGAGAGTGTTGCCTGCGGGGTCCGGCAGGAGTCCTAGGGGCTGTTTTTTGACCTAGGTGGTGGTTACACAGATGTTTGCTTTATTATATTGTTAAACTGTCCAAATATGTTTTATGCAGTTTTCTATATGTATGGTATAATTCACAATAAAAAGTTTTTTAAAAGTCGAACAGGACTAGAAGACTCTATAATGAAAAACAGCTGCTTCTTGCCCCACCTGCCCGCATCTTTAATTCCCACTCAGCAGATGAAGCCCCTCTAGCTGCTTTTAATGGCATTGATCTTCATGTTTCCAAAGCAAACTCTTATGTCTATTTTTAATTTTTAAAAAAATCTTAGACATTATGTTTTCACCTATAGCCAATGAAGAATTCACTCTGGTCCTGCCTCAGCAGCATACGGGGGCTGGTGGACCCTTCTCCACCCTCCCATTCACTCCCAGAATAGTTTGGTTAAATTAGCATTCGGTGTGCATCTTCTTAGGACTATGTTATGTGTAGATGAGCTACCCAGGACCTTGAGATTGCATTGCATTCTGTTCTGTCGTTTTTATTCTCTCCTGATAGTTCAAAGCTGCTCTGTCTGTTTAGTTTGTCTTTGCATTTTGTTCTGTGTAGACATAACTGATTTGGCTTCAATGATTTCCAAAGAAGAACAGTAAAACTTCTCTCAATATACTATTCCCACATTAGTCTATCAGTAAAACTTCTTTCAATTATATTAGTGCAACATTAGCCTAACAGTTTGGTGTGTGTGTGTGCACGCGCGCACTTGCTTGCCATCCCTTTCCTGCTTCCCCAACCCACACGAGCTCTTGTTTAGGTCGGCAACACCAGCTATCTTCCTAAGACTCCACCAGCATCCTGGGCATTGTCTTTTCTTCCCTATTTCATAAATCCTACCTATTCCTATTTTATGCGTTACTGCCTTGGATTATGATACCAGGAAGTTCCTGGAAAAAGATGTATGGCACGTAATTTGTTGAGAGTTGGCAGGTCTGAAAATACCTTGATTCTACTCTTATAGCCCCTGATGGTTTGGGTAGCATTATAATCATACTTTTGGATTTTTTTCCAGAATTTTGAGGACACATTTGTTCTGTATTTTAGCTCTCAGCAATGTCACTCATGATGTCTTTTTGCATGTGCCTTACGGTTTATTTCCCCCCCTCACAGCTTTTAGGATGTTTTCTCTATTTTTGGTGACCTAAAATTATATTATGAGACATCTTAATATATAGATATATTTTCCTTAAATCAGAATGCTGGACATAAGGATGTCTTTTAATCTAGAGCTCATGCTTTTCCATTCTGTGTTAAGATTTAAAACTTTTTTTTGGATATTTTTTCTCTTCTTTCCCTTGTTCTCTAATTCCCTTAGATGGGTCAATCTTTAACCCTCCTCATTTTCTTCTCTTTGTCCTTTTATCTCCTAATTATTCACCGCATTTTCAGTTATCATCAAATTTTAACTTCTTTTTCATGTCCCTTTCATCTCCTCTCAACTTGGAGGTATAATATGCTCTACAATTCAGAACCTTCTCAACTCTTGACTGAAATTTTTCAGTGGTCTTTTTATTAACCTTGGTGTCTTTCATTTACCTTGACTCGACTTGTTCTTCAAGCTGCTACCATTTATATACAGGAAGAATTAACGCCCACATTTGTGTGTCTGTGCCCATTCTGTTGTTGTTTTTTTTAAATCAAGAATGCTCTTTTCTGATTCATCTGTAGATTACAATTCATGTTCATCATATCAAATATGAGTCTTTTGGTTACAGATGACAGAATATCAACCCAAGCAAGTTTAAGAGGAAAGGAGGAAATATATTGTTTTGTAATAATAGAAAGTCCATAGAGAGCTCCTGATTTTCAGGGGTAGCTGAGTTGAGGACAAAAGAAGGTTACCGGCACCTGAATCTCAGCCCTGAATGGCATTCTCTCTACTGTATTGGTTTCATTCTCAAGCTCCTCTTGTGACTCCAGCAGCCACAAACTCACATCGCTAGAGAACCAGGTCCCAGTGGCCACAGATCCTGCTTTTTCAGTAATGATAATAAATGCCCTAAATCTTAGAATATTTCCTGATTGAAGATCAATTCACCAATGCGGTTTTCTGATTGATTTTGCCTGTAGTCATTCACTCCATCCTGAACACAGGAGTGGAAGTACTGCTACCCGAATCACAGAGAGAAAAGTCGGAGGGGATGGATCCCTATTTCACTCTAACAGTACTGTTATCATAAGAAGAGGGAGTTGGTATTGAAATGATCTTCGCTTGTATTACCAATTGGGTTGGTAAAATATTGAAAAACACCCATATTTGTTGATAAAGAGCAACTTCTCCAAGTTCTCTAAAATCTCTCTGCTCATCCTAGCCAGACTGGCCATGCCACAGGGGCACCTTGACCTCACAAGATCTATCAGTTATAGGGTTAATGGCTAGCACAGCAGAGGGTTTCTAGGAGCTACTCCAATTCCGAGGTCAGTGTTCATTTGTCGGTAACTATGCCTTGTCTGTTTTATATGACCTCTGAGAGAAGACATTTCATCTTAGGTTTTATCTTTAGGGAAACAGAACTTTTAGTGATAGTTTTAGGATTAAGTTGGATAGCAAATGTCAGAAAACCCAATGATCAGTGGCTTAGACAGTATAGAGGCTCCCTTCTTGAGCATATGAAAGTATAAGTGGCCATCCTGCGGTTGGGTTAGCAGCTTCTCAAGTATTGGATTCCCAACTCTTTCTCTTGTGTTGCTCTGTCATTTTTCATAAGGACCAGTTTTTGATCCAAGATATTTCTCAAGCCCCAGCCCTCACTCTGCATCCCATACAGGATTAAAATGCAAAAGGAAGCAGAAGGTCATGCCCACCCTTTAATAATGTCTCCTAGACACTTTTATATCTCCTAGAAGTTGCACACACAATTTTCTTTGTGTGTTCCATTGGTCGGAACCTAATCACTGCACCTAGTTTGAAGGGAGTATGTAATTACAGTAATTACTTCAGGGGACCATGAACTATAGTAATATGTTATTACTGTAGAAGGTACGAGTAGAAAAATCCCAGGTATGAGTAGACAACTAGAAGTCTCACCTACCATCAATGATTTCATAGTCTTTGACTTAGCATGGGAAAAGGACCTTAGGAAGGAAAATGATTCCTCAAGAACAATTTGATGGGAGATTGAAAAGTTAGTAGCAAAAGAGAAAGAAGAAAGGAAGGAGGAAAATAAATTAGGAAAGAAAGAAAAATTCTTAACTCTTAACCCTTACTTTATACCCCAAACTGTTGATGAGGGATCATCTAGCAGCCATGACTTTTATTCTGAAGGGAGAAGCTCTCTCTCTTCTAAAATCTATTTTCCATACCTCCATCCAATGTGGGTGTTTTTCTTTCTGCTTGATCTCAACTACATATGGCACATGAAATACAAGCAGGAATTGTGTATGTGCAAAACACTCCCTCCTCTGGCTAATACTTGTCTCTCTTTTCTCCAAACTCTTAAAACACTTAAGAGTTTATATGACGCAATACAATTGATTCGTTGAACAAATATATATTGGGCATCTGCTCTACGTAGAACATCCTTTTAGGAGTCGGGAAACACTAGTGAACACAAGAGATATACTTTGTAATTACAGAAAAACTAAAAATGAATAAGAAAATGATATAGTTTGTTATCCATTGATAAGTATTAGGGGAAAAAACAGGGTAAGGACTGGGGGATAGAAAGGTGCTGGTAGTTGGGTGTTGCAAATTTAAAGTAAGTTGTCTCACCGACAAGTTACTTAAGCAAAAGAGATGAGGGAATAAACCACAGAGAAACTCGGGAGAAGAATATTTCAGGTCAGGGAGAAAGAAGCTCAAAGGTCCTGAGGCGGGCACATGTTTCATTCCATGAGTGGCAATGAGGTGGTCCATATTTGCAGGGCTCTACTACAGGGAGTAAGGGGGAGATGAGGTCAGACTTTGCCTTATACTTTGAGTGAAATCTGAAGCGAGTGGAAGTTTGGAGCAGACGAGGAGTGTGATCTGTTTTAAGTTTTAGAAACCTCTCACAGGCTGTAGTATTGAGATCAGATTTTAAAGGAGTATGAGTTGAAGCAGGGAAAGCAATTTGGAATCTACTGCAATAATTTAAGAAAACATTCTATAGATATTATGAGAGAGTAGATAATGCCAGCAGTATACAAACAGTTTGGACAAGTGGTGTGAAGGAAAGGGAGGAACCTAGAATGATGTGACGATATTTGAAGGAAGTGGTTGTGATTTGGCTGAGATGGTAAGAAGGTTCTAGAGAAATCTCAGTAGTTCAGACTATGAGACATCCAGATGGAGGTGGTGAGTAGCTGTCTGGAATGCAATGGAATATCCAGGGCCAAAAATGTAAATGTGGGCATCTTTAGCATATAGGTGGCCTTTAAACCACACTACTGGCTGAAATCACTAAGAGACTGAGTATAGATAAAACAAAACAAAACAGAAGACCCATGATTTGGAGGGTCACATTCAGTGTGTAGAGGTAGTGGAGAATAAAAAGAAAGTCGCAAAGGAGACTGAGAATAAGCAGCCAATCAAGTAAGTAAAAAAATGTAGAATAATATTCTGGATATTATTATAATATTCTGGGTTCACCAGAATAATATTCTAGAAGCCAGGCAAAGAAAGTGTATCCAGGATGAGGGAGTGATCAGCTGTGACAAATGCATGGCGACAAACCAAGTCACATAAGGACTATTCACTGATCACGGATATTAAATTATTAAGTCTCTGGGATATTAACAGGAGAAATTTTAGTGGAGCATTGCTGACATGAATTTAAAATAATATGGAAAGGCAAGAATTAAACACATAAATATTTTCCTATATCAGAGAAGAGGCAGTTTGGTTTCCCAAGATGCAAGAAATAAATGTGTTTGACTTATGATGAGAATGATCTAATTAAAAGAGAAAAATCGATGATACAAGAGCAAGAGGAAATAACAGGCTGAAGCAATGATGTTGTGGCACCAGCTAGAGGGGGAGCCTTTAGATCGGAGCCAAAAGAAGTCACCTGCAGCCACCGGAGGATGGAGTACTTGGGTGCAGAAGTGGTAGGGCGGGCAGTGGGCTGGAGGAGATTTAGCACGTATGCTTTATGTCTTATCTTTAGTTAGTCTCTCATTAAGTTTTTGGTACTACGTTCATGTGCTAAGATTGTAAATTCCCCCAGGCCCAAAACTGTGCTGTGTATGTTTTCCGCCTCCGTCCAGCCAAGCTGTGAGGAATTGTTTGTTTAACTTGGATAGATAGCATGGTAAATGGGCACTCTACGACTATCAGGGAATAGTTATCTCTTAAAAAAAAAAAAAAAGGCCAGAGGGTTCCTATAAACTCTTAAGTGTTATACTCACTAACAAAACATATCCTTAAAGGAGACTTTACCAGTAGGTTAGTAAGAACTGATGAAACCAGTTACCTTTTTTTGAAGTTCTCCTTTTCTCGGTTTAAATGCTTTTCCCATTTTACTGTAAAAAATGTAGTATACTTGGGAAAAATAAACAAAACCTATGTGCAGCAACACAAATCACATCTAATTAAATAAATATAGCACTGCCTACACTTAGGTAAAGAAAGAGGACGGCACCCTCAGGAACCTCAGCCTCTTTGCTCTGCTCCGCTGTCTGGGCTGTGCGATGATCGTTTCCTTTTTCTTCACTCTTTTATCACCTATGTATGTAACTTGATTAAGCGGTGGAGTCTAGTTTTATCTTTCTTTGAGCTTTATATGAATGGAGTCACGCTGTACTTATTCCTTTGTGTGTATGGTATCCAGTGTGTGTGCGTTACAAACATTAACATTTGCAAAATCTGGGTGGAGGTTTTTGGGAAAGGACTGGTATTGCAACATTAAAAATAAACACAAGCGTAAATGATAATAACATTAATATACTAAAGTAGAAAGTATTTTAAGTGTGTACTTTCTGTCCTAATTGGGCAGGCCCATCCCTGACATACATGGAGTGTGTATATACAGGGTCTGTTGCTGAGCTAGGGCTTTTGTATTTATGTATCATCTATCTCTGTGCAAATAGCACATTGTCTTTACTCCTTTATAATTATAATAAGGTTTGATATCAGCAAGAGACAGTTCTCCCACCTTAGCTTTTATTACATTTCTTGTCTATTCATGACTGGTTGCACTTTCATGTGAAATCTAAAATCTGCTTGTCTGTTAAAGGGAAAATATTTTGAGAATTTTAATTGGGATTGCATTAAATCTAGAGCTCCGTTTGAGGAGTTGAAATCTTTCCGATGTGAAGGCTTCAATCCATGAACGTTGTTTCCCACCTCATTTATTTATTTAGGTTTGTAGAAAATTTCTCCATGATATTTTATATATTTTTAAATATATTGTACACTTATATTAGGTTTATTTCTTAGTACTTCCAACTTTTGATGCAATTGTAGTATTTCAACAGTGCATACACTAAATATATACATTAATGTTACAATATGCATTGAAAAATAAGTGTATGTATTAGCTTTTATTATGCATCCTTAGTATTTATTATACATCAAATAATTATGCATCAGTAGACTGACGCATTTGCACAAACTAAATACACTCATGAGACGAGTACTCAAATGAAAAACTAGAACATTATTAGCTTATGATTATTTCTTGGGTGCTTAAAAATAATATGAATTCTGTAGCTGTTCACCACAGTGTCCCCCACTTGTTTAGCAGTCAGTTTTATTTATCATGTTGCTCACATCCGCCCTCTTCTTTCTGATATCATCTTCGCGATCCGGCAGTTACCAAGAGAGGAATGGAATAACCTCCCACTATAATTATGAATTTTGCCCACTTCATGTTTAGCTATGTGTATTTTGGCTTACTGTATCTTAAAGCCATGTCAGGTAGTCCATATATGTTCAGAACGGTGATGTTTTTCTGGTTAATTGAATCTTTTATTAATATAAAGGGACTTTCTTTAACACACAAAGCATTACTAGCATAGAATCTATTTAGTCTCTATCTGCTTTCAGCAAGAGATTTTATCTCAACAACTTAGAATACCATTACTAGAAATGGAAGCATACTTTTAACTATTTCATCTTTTGGAAGTTTCTTTTCATATATGATAAAAATATGGATACTATTTTATTATTTTTCTAAGGCAAACCAATTGATTTAGTGCTTTCGATTGCTAATTCTTCCTTTCCCCAGTAATTGGTTGGGTCATATTGTCATATATGAAGATTCCATATGTGAGTGGGTTTGTTTTTATACTCTATTTGTTTCATTGCTGGAACATATGTCCCTGTATAGCAACACTAATGAGATTATCAGGGACTGACTGTGCCAATATTTATAGGAAGTTGAAGCCAAGGTAGCTCTACAGGAGCACCACGGCAGAGTCCTGACGGCACTGACCTATGTTTGGCTGACCTGTTCTCTAACTTCGGCAACCACAAGGGGGCAGGGAAGGGTATCAACTGGGTCAGGTGTCAAGTCCCTAGGCCTTCCAGAGTAAAAAGTCAAATAGTTTTCACATCAGTGTAAGGCATACAAAAGGCTATAACATAGTGGTTTCGGTATAAAGTCAGAAGAAGTTGCAGAAAAAGGTGTATAATTACAGGCTTATTTGCATTTTGCTAAACATTATCAATGTACAGTCAAGATGTGCTTTTTCTGTTTTATAAAGACTTGTATACTCTTAACATTTAAATACTTTATTCATCTTAATTTTAACCATCAAAAGTATACTCTCTTTGTGCTCAAGCAATTGTCCATATATATTTGTTTTCTTCCTTTTATCCCCAGAGTGATTTCTCCCCATTCTGCAGTGACATGTAAGAGATGTATTTGGAAGTAAGGAGTAGGTTCTTGTCTCAAATTTTAAATATCTTTAAAAACATTTTCTAAATTTGCATCCTGGTTTATCTTATATCTAAATGTTTAGTAACTTTTCAATCTTTTTGTTACCCCAACTTCAACAGAATCTCCAGTTCAGGAAGTCTTGTGTTTTACTCAAGTCAAATTAATGTTACAAACTCTAAAAAACCCATAGCTGAATGCCAATTATAACAATGTATTATTTTCACTTCTTGGGTAAGGGGAAAGAGGTAGTGACAGAAACTTGGAAATAATTTTTTTCTGTGCATTGAAACCAAATAAGTAAAACTGAATATGATTATTTCAGCCATAAAATTAGCCATGCAGCTCCTGAATGCTTGAACCATGAAATGAAACACACAATTTCTTGAAAGGAGGTTAAATTATTATCTAGATTATATCAACCTCAAAACACACAGAGTTCTGATAAATCACTGTCATGTTCATGCTATTAACCCCCAAAGCTGTTTTCTCCACTGGGATTCTATAGAAAACACCTACAAATTCAGAAGCATTTTAAGTGTATATGAAATTAAATTCCTATTGCATTCCCACCCACCCATTCACTGAAACTATGCTATAGAGCTAAAATTTCAGGAGGAAAACACTAAATTCAATGATCGAAACAAATGCTTGATCAAGCTACCATGCCAGTGAAATGATATTTTCTTTCCTCCTATAAATGTCCTAGAATTTTGTGTTTTTATTTAATTTTATCTATTTATTTACTTACTTAATGATTTGCTTGCCTCACCGGATTTCTTTTCTTAATCTCTTTTCCTTTTCTTGTTCCAGTCAGAACACTAACATTGTTCCAAATATTTTGTCCCATAGTTTCTCATTTTCTTAGAATGTTCACCTAGAGGTGGAAGAGAGTGATTGTAATGTATGAAAGGTCTCACTGCTAGACTGTCATTCAGATCATACTTTCAAACATCCTGAAATTCTACAATTCTCAGCTTACGCACTGATTCTTTATCAAGTTTTCCCTCCTTTTCGGTGAGTCTCAACATGAACAGCATCTGCATGTGTTTAAATGAAAACATTTCTGATTTTTAGAAACTCACATATACTTCTCATTAAATAAACTATGCATTGTGCATATAAGTGGATATTTTGTTTCTGTTTTCATATTTTCACATAGGGGTTTCCATGGCCTTTAAAGAAAAGGGAAATCGTTTCTAAACTTGGCTCACTGCCTAATTTATTTTATTACTACCTTATTTTATTTTACACCCAAACACAAGTTTGTTTTCATGGCTGAGATAAAGAAACCGGACTAGCAGCTCCCTTCTGTGAGAATTTGGTCTCATTTACGTGACACCACCCAGATTCCCTCGCCCCTTCCTTACCACCAACGCTACACTCGCCTGAAGTGAGCTAAAATATTTATTGGGTTATGAGAGTAAGGATTCCTTTTTCTAAATGTCATATAAAATAACGGTGCAGTATTGGTCGTGACCAACAGAGTCTAAGGCTCCTTTGTAACCACTAAATGTAGGAAAAACCACAAATTACTGTTGGAGAGGGGTTGGCCTTGGGTTCTGGCTTCAATGACCCCCTTCCCCTAAATTCAAATGCCCTGCATCTGTGTAAATAAACATCTCTAGGTGTATGGTAAGGGAATATTTAGCACAAATACGTTTCATACAAAATTAGCAGCAAAGAAAAACTTTAGACTTGTAATTACCTGAAAAAAAATTTAGCCATTAGTGTAATTAAGATGTTTCTTCCTTTTCCCTTAAACAGGTAGAACATGATCCATCATTCTTTTTGCATGGATACTCTCATTGATTGAGTTTCCTAAGCGCTATTTTTTTTTCTTCTCCCATGAAGATTTATAATGATACTTTTATTCTGGCAAGAAACCAAAGTCTAGCATTAAATGTTTATTGGTTATAAACGCTAAATTTAGAGTGGTGTTTCTGCTGGTGGGATCTAGAAAGCCAATAGATAAGCATATTACTTAGGAAATATCAGCGAGAAGCCTCATAGTTAATTCATAAACAGAAAGGAAATGAATTCAGACAAGATAGAGACTAGAGAATGTGCCTATAGCTTTCGCCCTCATTTTCTCTTTCTTGGTTGTTTTTGCTTCTCTTCCAGTTTCTGATGTCAAAAACTACCTTGGAAGGCAACCCTGAACATTCTGGCCTGAAGGTCAGCGAGGTAGCGAACCCCTTCAAGTTTGTCTTCGGGTAGCTGGTCAAGGGTGCCATCTACTCTGTCACCTTCCTTCTGAGTTCTTCTAAAATAATTACATTTTAACCCTCTTAATGTTGTGGAAGTAATGGAAAAAAAAAGTAACTTTGGTTCAACTGGATTTTGGACATTATCCCCAGATAACTCAGAAACCCACTGCCTCCAGGTTTATCCTTCTCCTAATGGAAGAAAGGAGAGTCTATGTTATCAACATTCTATTAATCTTGCAATATGAAAAATCTATTTCCATTAAGCTGAATTTCTTCTCTGTACCAACACACATACTGAGCTTCTGTTCGTCCTAGCTCCAACGACCAGCCCTCCCAGCTTGCCTAGGATTGTCCTGGTTTTAACCCTTAAGTCCTGCATCACAGGGACCTCCTCGGTGCCAAGCAAACTGACTTAGTTCATTCCCTGCCACATACACGACTTGGGTACCATCCCTTTAATCTTCTTGTCTGCAAGTTTCTTCCTCCATATCTAAATCTTAATGGATTAAAGCCAGCTTGACCCCTACATCTTTCAGATCATCAGCCTTCAATCCTCACTCTCTAACTTTCTGTGATTCTTAAATTGTGCGTCACACAATGAGGCTTTCAACTAAAGGCTGTTTTTCTTTGCTTGGGAATTATTTCAGACAAACCCTCTTTCTTTCACAAGGTAGATACTAGGGAATAGAGTGAAGGAGGTAAGAAGGAGCATGTCTCTGTGAAGCACTGTTGTGAGACTGGCACCGCACTAGGTAATTGGTCTCATTTACACTAAGGACCGTGCCCTGGGAGGCTGGTGGTATTACCTTCACTTTATGGAAATCAATTAAGTTCAGACAGGGTAGTAATTTCACCATGAAAATTCAAATCCAGACCTATCTGGCTCCTTCCGCTACACCACACTGACTGCATAGGAAACATGTTTAGTGTTTTTGAATTTCTCACAGCTCTTCACAAAGTGCCAAACCTAACATGCAATTTCAAGAAATACGTGCTGTTCTGAAGTGCTCTTCCATTAAGATCTACAAGTGTGTCCTAATGTGGCAAGGAAGATGACAATTTTTAAAGAATAGCAAATCGAACAAAATGTGCCTTCTATCTAAACTACGCATAGCTGGACTTCACAGGTTGATGTTCCGATCTTCACCAATGAGGTTTTCTGTCTTGCTATTTTAGAGTTAAAAATAAGGTAATTAATGTTCCATATCTATCTATCTATCTATCTATCTATCTACTATTAGGTATTGATCTACGTATCTATGTTATATATATGTATATGTGTGTGAATACATATATATGAATACATATACATATATATATTCGATAGCTATCCCTCTGATCTTCTGGCTTTTTTATTTTTTATTTTAAAAATATTCTTTAGATCTCTACTACCCAATATAGTGGCTACTACACAAGTGTGGCTTTGAGCACTTGACATGCGCTTAGTCAGAAGTGAGACATTTTGTAAGTGTAAAATATGCTCCATATTTTGAAGACATGATGAAAAATAAGGATGTATGGTAGTTCATCACTGAGGTCTTATATTGAATACATGTTTAAATGATAATATTTTGAATACTTTGGGTTAAATAAAACACTAGTGACATTAATCTCGCCAGTTCAATGTTACCTTTTTTAAAAATTTGGATACCACAACATTTAAAATTACCTATGTGGTTTGTATTATATATCTACCAGACAGCATTTCTTTAGATAATTTCTAGAGAATCAGGTGATGAATATTTTTTATTAATTTTCCTTTGAAATAATCCGTGTTTTCATATAGTTTCATAGAATTTTTCTCAAAAATTACATATTTAAATGTTATGTATTAGATGTTTAAATTAATAAGTGTCATATATCCCTACACATGACCAATGATTTTTAATAAAATAATTCAATGTAAAAAGAAAGTTATGTAGCTCACATGAACATAAGTGCTTCGGTGAAATTCCAGTATTGTTTCTGAGACATGAATCATGATATTCAAGGAAATATATTTAATAAGCCTCTTCATACTTTGGATGTCTATTTGTTTTCCATGGAACTTAACTTTAACCAAACTGACAGCAGGGAAAAATAGAACAAAATAAAACACAGTAACCAGAAAAACACAAAACACTTTTTTTTGTGTGGGGGGACTGATATTGCACAGTTGAACTATTTTTAAAGAACCTTTTTAGATCTGGAACTTGTTAGATTTGGATCTGAGAAAGTTATAAGGTCTGTAAAACATACTCTCATTGAAGAATGGCAGTAAGTTGCTTTGTTAAAGCTCTTTCAGGAAGCTAAGTGCTACACCCTCTTGCAGCTGGTGTGAAGATTTAGAAATTATGAACAAATGTATTAATTACTTCTAAGTGATACTGCTTTCCACAGTTCCAGTTCCAAATCCTAGCTAACAGCCTGACTTAACTATAGGAATGGAAGGGAGGGTGTGTATAGGTTGAGTGTATCTGTGTGTGCATGCATTCGTGTGTATGTTTATGTGTGATTTGGGGGGCTAAGCTCAGGTACCATTTAGACATAAAAGTTGTAGAGTCCCCTTTGTCACTGAATGAGTACTCCATGATAGTCTGGGACTTCCTGTTTCAGGGAACCCAATGGAGCATCATTTTGATAACTGAGGTGACCTAGAGTTCAATAGTGCAGATAAGAAACTACTTCAGAAAGCTTCTCCATTTTCATTATTCCTATCTCTTCTTTAGGCACCTATGAGAAAAATAGGTTCCCTGCTTATTAAAAAAAAAAAAACAACCCACAAAACTTAGTGTCACAGGTACAGACTTGAGTCACTAAAGAAACAATGACTATGAGAGTCATAAAATAATTCTTAGACACTTCAGAATGTTCCTTGTCAACAGAGAGACCGAGCAGGCACTACGGGGGATGCAGGTGTTCGGGGCCCTTGGCAGCCTTATCAGCGGGGTGGCATCTGGCACTGTCTGCAGCGATGTGGTCACGTTGCGCGGGCCCTTTGATCTCAGAACCTTCATCTTTGAACAGGAGAAAAGCATATTCCTATTTACTTTTCTCTCGCTGGGCCCCTAAAAATTACTCTCAGGACACTCATAAAATCATTGACGATGATACAGCTTCCTGAGGATCAAACACTTCAGAGTATTTCAACAAATAAAAGTAGTAATAGTAGCGACACATTTCTCTCTCTCCGGAAATGGCCGACACAGCAATCAAGGTCTATGGCCAGAGTGAACGATGCAGCACTGCAGGTTAAGGCGGCGAGCGGCCTTTGGTATCTGCAGCTACCTGTCAGGCAGGTAGCCTCTCATAATAAGCACAGGCATCTGCTGAGCACCTACTGTGTGACAGTCACTCTGCGTGGCCTCTTCCGTGCGCTATTTTATTCAGTCCTCATTATAGATCTACGGTATAATACTGTTATGATCTACATTTTAGAATCAAGAGAATTGCCGTCAGGGTTTAAGAAATGAGCCCAAAGTCAACAGTTAGTCACTGGTGGAAAGTGAACAAGCCAGAGAGAGTATCGCGTGCATCAGAATCGTTGGGCCAGTGCGTATGAAGCCGCAGAGCTCTGGGTCGGCACCAGAGGTTCTGACCTGTGTCTGGGATTGGGTCTGGTCACCAGATACATTTAGAAGGTCCTCCAATGAATCCTGCGTAAAGAGAACACCAGAACACCAGATCTAACATCTGCAGCGCTTGGAGGCCAGTTTCTCTGCTGCTGTCATTCTGCAGGAGCTTGGCTGCTCTCGAATCCGATTTCGGTTCTGGAGACCTTTAATGATTAATGTGGAAGCCTCCTTTGTGTTTTGGCAACGTGTTCAGCAGCGGACCGGTTTATATGTTTCTTCCTCTTGGCAGAGCTCCGCATGTGCATTGTTTACCAGCCTCCCTGTGGGAGAGATTAGTTATTTATTTCTTAGCCTTGGCTTCAGTGATTCTGCTGATAGGACCTGTGCCAGAAAATGAGTGTGGACGTTCATTCTCAAATTAGAGGCTTGGTCTGCTCTATAAAAATGATACTCGAGCTCAACCCTCAAAATCCACAAAAAGTCTTTTCAACAGCTTTTTACACCTAATTCCAGCCCCCATTTCCTTTTCCAGTCTGAAGAAAGGATAACACTCTTAAACCACCTGGTAGGGTGGGGAAGATTAGACATAGGGGTGCACTACAGAAGGAGAGAATGAAGTTGGTCCCTCCTGGCCTCTCTCCAGCTTCCTTCGCTGTCTGTTCTTTGAGATTTTGAAGCGTAGTGGGTTTAGATTAATGTATTCTTGGCATTGTTTCCTGTTCCGAAGCAAGAGAAGGTATGTCAGCGGTGTCTGATATCACATAATTTAACTAGAAGGATAGGTAAGCTAAAGCAAAGAAAGGTCTAGGCTCATTTTTCAACAGGTTAACATGAAGAAAAGGAAAGCTTCAGATATCATTCGTTTTGATCCAAGGCATGTTGACCAAACACCTACTAAGCACTTTGAAATGTTCTTGCTATATTGTGGGCTCAAAATTAATGGGTAGTGAATGAATTCATTACTGGAGGCATTGTGTTGTATACAAATATGAATGAAAACCGGTGCCCGCCTTGAAGACTTTTAATCAGTTGCGGGAGGAAGGCAAAATGTTTGTGCAAGTAGCTCCCACCGAAGGCAGGGTAGGATGAGTATAATCGAGGCCGGGGCTGCTATGAAGTTACAGGAGGCAGAAAACATTTGTTTTGACCACAGGGATTAGACGATAAAAGGGTTGGCTTTTGATGTCCACACTGACTCTCACAACAGTTTCAGTTGCATGTTCCCCTGGAACAGTTTAAGGGTCCTGCTGACAGAGGAGAGAAGAGCCCCGTGGGGAGACGGTGAGGGCGGGGCAGAGGAGTAAAGCAGGCTCTCAGGAACTTTCAAGATCTGTCACAAAAAGGATATGGTTGTGACCTTTTGAGATGTGTCAGGAATTAAGGAAAAAAAAGGAACCCAAACAAGGGTGCAGATGTGTTCTGATCTAAACTAGATGTCAGCTTTCTGATCCCATGGGTTAACTTAATATACTAGTCTCCTAAAGCTACTGCAATAAAATACTGCAAACTGGGTGGCTTAAAATAGCAAAATTTATTCTAGAAGGCTAGAAGCCCAAAACCAAAGTGTCAGCAGGCAGAATCTATTCCATGCCTCCCTCCTAGCTTCGTGGTTATGTCAATCCTCAGTGTTCCTTGGCTTGTAGACAGACCCCTCAGGTATCTGCCTCCCTCTTCACATGACATGCTTGTCTGTGTATCCCTATGTCTTCACATAGCCTTCTTCTAACCACACCAGCCATTGGATTTAGGTCCCACCCTAGTCCAGTATGAACTCAATTCAAAAAAAAATTTTTGTAAAGATTTTAGTTATTTATTTTTAAAGAGGGGAAGGGAGGGAGAAAGAGAGGGAGAGAAACACCAATATGTGGTTGCCTCTTCAGTACTCCCTACTGGGGACCTGACCCGCAACCCAGGCACGTGCCCTGACTAGGAATCGATCCAGCCACCCCTTGGTTCACAGGACGACAGGCTGGCACTCAAATCCACTGAGCCACACCAGCCAGGGCTCAAATTAACATCTTAATTACACCTGCAAAGACTTTATTTTCAAGTAACGTCACATTCTAAAGTTCTAGATGAGGCGAATATACATTTTGGGAGACAACATTATATAATCCAGTGTACTAGGTCAAGCTTTTGAGACTACTATTCAGATATCACAATGTTACAGTTGACCGTTGAACAATGCAGGCATGAGGGGTGCCAACTACCCACACACTAGAAAATCCTCATATAGTTTAAGTCAGCTCTCCACCTACTTGGATTCCCAACTGCGGATGGACAATACAGTTGGCCCTCGAATAATGTAGCTTTGAACTGCGCAGGTCCACTCATACACAGATTTTTAAAAATCCATAATTCGAACCTGTGTTGTTCAAAGGTCAACTGCACTGTTTTGGATAATTTCCAGAATTCTCTATGACCTGGGCATAGGGCAAACAAAGATGAGATCAGTATTTTAGAATTGAAATCGGACTGGAGTCCAAGTGATGAAAGCCGTCACCAGGGGTCCGGGAGTAAGGAGGTGTCCCTGCAACCATATTGACCCTGTCACACGAAGACAGAGAAATCTACATTTCCTAAGACATAGCAAAGGAGAAGGCTGCGTTCAGGTGGGCACTGCCCTGGCCTATCTGTGTCTGTCTGCAAATTCCAACAGGTCTGAGGTTCACCGATATTCCTAGCGTATTTCTTTATAGGCTATGAGAGAGGGTCAAGGAGTCCTGGCAGGGAAATGGGAAGTGGCTCTTGATTTGACTACTGAAGGTTGGGGAGGATTGTGTAAGTGGAGATGAAAGGCTTACCAGCTGAAGAATCAAAATAATTCCAGAAGGGAAATATAAATGGTTTTGCTCAGCATTATAAATTGTCCAGTTTGGCAAAAATGCACTTATACTGTAAGATCTAATAGGACGTGATTCTAAAAAGCTAGGTTGGGGTCAGATAGTGGGTAGCTTGGAATGGCAGGCTAAGATAGGAATTTGACCTCTTTTATATAAATAATAGATGGTCTGAGATCTTTAAGCAGGAAGGTTGCATGGCCAGGCCCTGTGATAGACGTGTCTGGGAGGGGAAGGGCGAAGTCATCTTTCCAAAAGGACTCAAATGACCCACATAAGAAGCAGCGTGTACCTGGTGGTAATATGAATGGGAATAAGACATTTCAGAGGAACTTCAGAAGTAGACACCATTGATCTTGCTAATAAGTCACTGAGAGAAAAGTTTAAAAATACATGGGCTTCCAGTTGGATAGACAGAATAACAGAATGAATAATAATATATTGCATCAAGAAAAAGGAACCTAGGGGAGAATTATACTTTTGTTGATTTTGGTTATTTGTGTGTAGGAGAGATCATGCATTTGATTATAGATATATTGATTTTATGGTGCCAGTAAACTACTCACAGAGAGATGTTTAGGTGGAAGCTGAAATATAAAAATCTGAACCTTGCTAGAAATGTCAGGATTCAAAATGAAATTTGGAAGAGAGCTACAGGAAGTTTTAGCCACGTGAACAGTCACATTTCTGAGGAAGAGGGTGTGAATGGAAGAGAAAGGAGATCCAGGTACTGAAACTTCAGGAAAACCTATTAATGAAATTAAATAATTACAGGCAGTAAAATAGAGAAGATTAACCCCAAAATATTGTGTCATGAAAAATTCAGGAGAGTTTCCAGTTGTTGCTCATGTCAATGAGATCAAAAGAACTGGGCTTGAGACAAGTCATCACTTATTATTTTGGGCATCCATGCAAATCATTTCACATCTTCGAGCCATAGTTTCTACATTTATAAAAATGGAAACAATAGTAACATGACTTGTGAGAATTAAATGCAATAGTGGATTGTAATGTAGAATCTCATGAAACAAACAGAACATTCCTATCGCAGGAAGCTTGGACTGCTTGAGGCGCAGGGAGAGAGCCCTGAGAGTGGGACAAATGGGAAAGCTTGGTGACTGCCTAAAGAACATGCCCTCTGAAGTGCTTGAAACTCCAGGCTGGAGCAGAGTGAGGGCAACGAATAGCACGGAGCGGAAACAGTAGGTGTGAAGTACACGTCTTTGACGATTAGCAATGAAGGGAGGGAAGGCCATGAGACCAAACTGGAGAAGGTAGCAAGACTGAAGGAGGGTTTTTTGTTTTTTTGGTTTTGGTTTTGTTTTTCTCTGTATACTGAGCAGAAGAAGTCTGGAGACTAATTATAAAATAGAAGGGACAAGTTATGTGGAAGCTAACAGGAGGTAATAGCATAGGGTGTAACTTGGAGTCAACAGGAAAAGAAGGAATGAGCCCAGGTTAAAAGTGAACTGAAAAAAAGAACTAGAAAAAAATGGTTGGTTTAAGAAAGAAATTCTAAGATGGAGAGGTAAAATGTAGAAAGCTTTTTATAAGGGATGGATTCTATATTTTCAGGAAATTGAAATAGGATCAAGGAAGTGGGTGGATGAAGTCAATGGGGGATTCTGGTGATAGCATGCTTGAAATGCCTGTGACTGGTTCATAGCTGGGAACGTGGCCAGATGATGCTCAGAGGGGTCAGAAAGACGGTGAGAAGGAGTGTGAGTTAAATGACCAGAAGTTTCTATCATTGTTAAGAACAGGTTCAGATGGAGTGGAAAAGTCAGAGAGGTGAAAAGAGAGAAGAATTTGATCAAGCATGTACAGCATTTAGATTACACATGTCTCTTTAACATTATATCTTTATGTTTTATAGAAATGGTATCAGGATATATGCACACATACATGTTGGCCTAGGGGTGACTACTGGCCATACTAGAAAAATAGGCACCTGGCCTCAGGGAAGTCCAGGAGACATCCCCAGTGCAGAGAGAACTGGCCAGATTGGGTCACGCTAAGGGGGGGAAACAGTAATATTAGCTCATTCTGGAATCTGGCTGGAAGAAATGGGAATAACCAGCCAGTTGTTACACAGAGAGATGGAACGGGCACACCAAGAGAAACTACGGCGGCGGGAAGAGAGGTCCTCCAAGCCTTGAGAAGAGATGGCACACTGGCTCAGTAGTTCTGATCCGCGTGTAGCCTTAACGGAAATCCTGTTCAGTGAGGAGGGTACTTACGCAGCAACTTTGCATAACAGGGTTAAAGAGAAATCCACGAAGAGTGGGGACCAGGCAAATTTCACAAGTTCCACAAACAGGCTAATTAAGCTGCGCTGTGAACCTAACTTTCCACTTGCGTTCACCTCCTGTAGGAACTGGGACCATCTTTCATCACCTTCGGGTTATCTGCTCTGACTTGTAGGTGATAGGTTACACTTAACACACCTGACCTGAGCTGTGAACACACAGCAACAGGATGGCAGTGCCTCTTCAAAATAATTCTAGTCTTTGGAGAATAACTGGCAAAAGTACTGAGTACCTATCTGAATCAGTTTCTTTCACATTAGAAAGAAAGCATTGGGAAAACAGCACCGAAAAGCCAATGATTCTTTCAGTTCTACAGGGATTGGGGAGGTTGTTAGCTCAACTGTGATGGGGGTGTACACCATCTACCGAATCTACGCCCCTGGCAAGGTTAATAGGGACCTGGAGCATTTGGGTTTTGTTTGCAAAGTGATACATCTGTAGTATTTCCAAAGAGGGGGGAAAAAATAGAGGCTCTCAGATTTCTTTCTTCTTTGTTCATTTCTCCTTCCTGTTGGCTGCTGGGAGGGGTTGACCAGCCCCTGGGGATTAAGACGTACAAAGTGGCCAGTAATTTTCATAATAGAATTCTGTGATCAGATTTGAAAGCAAAGAACAGCTAATAGGAAAGGATAAGAAGGGTGAATGGCTGTGACGGAGCAGCTCTGGGGGCCAGGGCATGGAGGAGGTGTGATTCAAAAGTGAGGAAGATCTGACGTCTTCTTGCTTGATGGAATAATTTCTATTTTAATAACAGGCTACAAGATTGCGAGAACAAGAAAGGCATTTGGAAAGGGAGAAAAATGGAAGTGAAAACAAATTCAGCATGCAACTGATGGGACGAATTTTTGAAAGAGCGAATGGAGCCCTCAGAATAGGCAGGAAGAAAGAACCTGAGGCCAGATTCATTGTTGAGCTTGACTTCTAAAGAACCAGTGATGTGTAGAGTCACATGTACAGTACCTTCTGAAAAAGGTATTAGCTTACTTCCTTCAGGGACGAAATACTACACAGCGTATTTGGGTTGCTAGCCCCACCCCCTCTCTCTTTCTCTCTTTCTCCATGTGTGTGTCTCTTTCTCAACTCTCTCTACCCGACTCAGACTCACTGCTTGTCCTCTTGACCATATTCCTGTCTGTGTTTTTATATTTTAGGTAGCGATGTAACTACACTGATGCTCCCAGTATAGACATTGAAAACAGGCTATAGAGTTGGACAAACCCAGTTTTAATTCTTTATCTACTGATCTGTTAAATTACTTCAACTTTCTAGCTTCTTTTTCCTGTAAGAACTTATATTTTATAGCACATTTAGGTTTACAACAAAACCGAGAAGTAGGTAGAAAGATTTCCCTATATTCACTGCCCCAGTACATGCCTAGCCTCTCCCCTTACCAACATCACTCATCAGAATGATATTTTTACCACCAGGGAAGAACCTATATTTTCACATCATAATAATTCCAAGTCCACAGTTTCCATTACAGTTCACTCACGGTGTTGTACATTCAATGGGCTTGCACAAAACTATAATATCATTATAATATCATACTGCATAGTTTCACTGCTCCAAGAGCCCTAGAAGTATGTATACGAATAAAAGAAATAAATCATTTGAAAATCCTCACTTAAAAAAAGGATATTTTAGTATTACTCCCTAGGTTTGTTATAAGATTAAATGTGATGCTATTCGTTACACACGTAGCACATAAAGAAATGTTAGCATTACTTTACTATTAATGATCCTAAAAATGGAATTTTCTTCTCCTGTCCCATTTCCCTTTCCCTCTCCAGAAGCAAATCTACTGGTTCTCTAATCTCATGACTCACATGAAAGTTGTAACATAGGTGCTTTTTGTCACGCCTCTGTGTGTACACGTACACACACATACTGCGCTTTAACTTTTATGTAAACAATAAAAATAATGTTTATTTCCTTCTGCACCTTCTTTTCTCCCTTCATTTAGTTTTTGAAAATTAACCATTCTTATACAGAGGGTTCTTATGCATTTAAGTATTATATGTTATTCTGCCACATGAAAATCCCATATTTCATTTATCTTGAACCTTTTGATAATCTTTTTGGTCATTTCTGACTTGGAGCAATTATAAACAGGGTTATCAAAATATTCTCATGCCTTATATCCTTTTGCATGCAATTGAGATTTTTAAAAAATAAACTATATATCTAGAAGGGGATGTTTTGAGTTATAGCCATGCCCATTTTTAGTTTTGCTATTTCCACATTCCTTCCAAAGTGGTTGTACCAATTTATATTTCAGTAGTTGGTGGAAGTTTCCATTTACCTACCTTTCTGGCCATGAGTGGTAATACCGCACTTCTTAATTTTTACAATTTTGAAAAATTGCATTTTATTTTTGTTTTGATTTGCATTTCCCTGATTGCCAGTTAAAGGGAACATCTTTTCCTATTATTTGAATAACTGAGTTTATTGCTTTTGAAATTTTTTTTTCAAATATCTTGCCTAGTTATATGCCACTTTCTTCCTGACTTGCTGGTCTTTACGCTGATACTAATCTCTTGTTGGTTGAAAATTATGGTTTAACTTTGTTTAATGGTATTTGTGATTATACAGTTTCTTCTGTTCTGTTGATCTTTTACATAACCACATTTATTAATCTCTTATGTCATGTTTTAAGCCTTTGCTGGAAATTGTATTTTGGTATAGTTTTATGTTCTTGCAAAATGATTGTCAAAATTCAGCCTGCAAGATACTCCTTTGGAGAGCTTGTTAAAAGTGCAGAGTTCTTGGCCTCTCTTGAAGACTGAAGTGGGGTATGAGCACCGTTAAATTCTTTAAAAAGATTCTCCTGAAAGCTGATCTGCAAACATACTTTGAGAAACAGTCGTGTATCCTACATTGGCACTACCCTTGGTCAGCAGACTGGGAGACTGCCCTCCACAGAACCCTTTTCCTTTTTATATTCTTTTGGGTGTTCTTGTCTGAAGCAGCTGGGAATCTGGGGAAATGCATGGGGATAGATCACTCTGATAGCAGTGAGGGTATTGCTTTTTTTTTTTTTTTGTCTCCTGAAACAAGGAGACATTTGAAATCTCATAAGCCCAATACCCCCAGTGGAAGTAAATCCGTGTTATAACAAGAAAGGTGTGCAATTTTTTAAAAATCCTGTAAAGGTATATTTTCATTATTTTATTCATGTCTTCAAGTGAATTTTAAAAAACAATTCATCTAAACAGCAATTATGAAATAAAAAATAAGTAGAGCATGAAGTGTTTAAGACATAGGTTTTTAATGAAAACAATATGAGGGGTAAAGACAAGCCGAAGAATAGTAGGAAAATTTGGGGCACCCGGAAAGTTTCATGTTTTTTGTTTTTTGTTTTTTTTTTTGTTCAAACTTTAAGGAATTTAAGAGAGATTTAACTCAGGTATTTTTCTTGTTCTCAGCCAGATTTATTTCCCTTTTGTATTTATGTGCAATATCAAATGTTTTAATGTTGCGGATTTGTTCAGAACTCCATTAATAAAGTGGCTTCCTGCCTTAGTTTAGGTAAGCTATTCACCTAATTTAGGAAATAACTGATCCATGTTTTGAGACAAAGCTCTTTTGTTTAAAGGACCTTAAGATTAGAATGACAACCAAGGGACATTTGACCCAAATCCCAGAAAGTCCTGAGAATGGATTTTCCCTGTTTCGCACATCACCACAGTTGAAAACATTAAAGCAGAAGAGAAATGGCCGGGAGAAAAGCTGCCATTACCCAGCAGAAGTAGCAGAACTCATATATTCTTTCCAACGGCCTTTGTTTATACTCCTCAGAGGAAGAGATGAATTCTTGTTGGGTGTTTTGGTCAGTTTCATTAGGAAGTTGACTCAGGTCCGCACTGCTTGTAGAAGCCAGACGGAGGGCAGGAGCCCGACTCACAAATCTTTAGGAAGTGTTGAAAGCTGAATCATTTCAGACGTGTAAATCCTGTTGCAACAAACAGTCCACATTTGCTTATTTTGGACAGCTAGAGAAAGAAAAAATTAGATGCGAGTTGAATATCAAAATGGGAGGCCAGAGGAAAAGAATGGCGTAGAGGCAGGAAAGGCTCTGTCTCTGTACTTGGGGCGTTCTGCTCCACCTTAAACGATCTGTACTCTTCCTTTCCCCTGCCTCAGTCTCCTCCATCTGAAGGAATCAACAGGGAAATTTACAATCAAATGTGAACTCTAAGAGGAAGTTAGATGACGTACTCTTTGGAGGAGAGTGTACCCAAAATTCTAGAATAAGTGTTACCTTTATACTGAGAATGGTAAAAATATTCTAAAAATGTACAATGTCTGAAAATATATTATCGATCCTTGCTGTATTCCAAATTGATTTTAAAGTCTGTGATTCAACTGAGTGAACAAAAAAGCCTTCCAAATTAACAATCTAGTCATTATTTTTATCATAGAATCTCAAGAGCCTTAAAATGCACACGTTGGTTTGTCAAGGGTCTTTATAAAACATACTATTTCTGTTTAATGCCTCATTGTGCAACAGAAAATTCTCAGGTGATTTTTTCTGCTGTGAACACAGAGAGCCAGGGTGTTAAACAAAGACTAAAATTTAGGGGATGTGACTCCAGTCTGGCCGGCGGACCATAACTCCATGAACGGCCACATGTCTCACCTTGCTCCTGAACTCTGACAGTAAATATTTGACTGGTGGAGCTGGTGAGGACCTGAATAGTAAATATTTTACGAGGGGAAATGGGAACTCCCCTTTGCTCTGTCCTTCCCTTACATTAAACATATTAATTTATATTAACTAGGAACCAGATAATTCTCTATTTGCCCCTGTCAATAATTAGTCATCATTTTGAATCCTGAATCCTGCTTCTATCACAAATAGGACACACTTTTTTTTTTTCTTTTTTCCTTTTGCCAGATTGGGACACATCTAAAAATCAGCAAATGGAATAGGCAGATATTGAGAAAAATTGGGAGCCTTAGGTAATATATAGTGTGTGTCGATAATTTATTCTCCGATAACAGGAGAATTATCAAGTCCATCTTTCTCTAAGTGACTTAACAAATGGGGTTCTCCGTTGCCGATCTGCTGCCTCTCCGAGCTTTTAGCTTCTTGGCCGTGACTTCCCTCTTTTCTTTTGAGGGCAACAGCTGGTTCTCATTATGCATCAGATTATGATACACACCAAAGAGAAAATGGTCAAAATGAATCAAAAGGGAGCTCTGGTAATACTGTGGTTTGTTCCTGGGGGTGTCAAGGTGAAGAATCCATCCTGTTCTTCAGACCACTGTAAACCTAATCCATTTCATCATACACACAAGTGAAATTCAGCAGTGTTTTCTTAAGAATCTCTGTCGCTTTTATTTACTGTGGGAGAGGCCCCTTGGATTTTCTTTCTTCTTCCTTTGGTACAACACTAATGCATTTTATATGTCCTTTAATCTCAGTTCCAGTTCTGTCAATATTTGAGCTTATCTTAAAACGAAGAACTCCAAAGGAGGGTCAAAGAAAGTCAATTCTTACTCCGGAAGGCAAATAACAATTATTTCATTAAACATCCAATCCACAAAGCACCCCTTGGACCAGTTCTTGATAGAAACAAGAGGGTGCACTTTCCCCCCAATTTGTCCCTTGTGACAAACGCTTAAAAGTCCTGAGTTTTCTAATATGGGATGAGCTTTCTAAACATGTACTATCCTGCTAACAAATTTGGTGATGAGTAACTCTAAGAGTGCTGATCCCTGTGTGATGGGGTCCCTGTTCTAGAAGATGAGAGGTGGGTGGCAGGGACCTAGGTATCGGTCCCAGGTTGGTCCGTTGTGCTGCCCCAGTGAAACATCGCTGAAAAGAGCAGCTCAGCAATTAGCGTCTTCTACATGAGCCAAGCAATTCATATTGCCTTGCGGTCCTTCGCATTGTGATGCGGGCAGAAACCAGGAGTCGAGCTTGGCCCACGATTCTGCCACCAGGCCTGGCATAGTTGCTCAGTCTGTTCCAACAGGCACTTACTTACCTGTAGGTTCTTCTAGTTTCATAAGCTCCAGTGATTGTATCCTCTTAATAAACGTGAGCCTAATAGCTGCAACCAAAGCATTGTAGAAACACTCACTTTTGGTTTCCCATACTGTAGCTTTTTAAACAATAGGAGGGTGGCCAGAGTGGTTGGTTGATGGCATCTGCTGTTCAGCAGGGCTTTCACACTCTCTGCAGAGCAGGAGAAACACACACAAAGACAAGCATGTACACAGACCTATACTATTGAAAATGGCGGTGGCTGGGGGTTTTTCACACTTGCCTTTCCTCCTGGGTTCTAGCAGGGTTAGCAAAGAGATGCAAACATTCTTTTAGCACAGTAACTTCGGGGACTGTCTATGTGGACAGTGTGAAAATTTGGTTTGTTTGCAGATTCCACACTTTGAGGTCAGATTCCACACAGGGTCGCGGCTCTTCTCCCTCCCCCTTCTTTGGGTCTTTGTGCCACTGCAGACCTGGGCTCCATCCTGCTGGGAAGCAATTAGTGCTGAAGAAATGACAACCAGCACACAGGTGGCAAGGCCACGAGGGTGGGGAGAAAAGGAAAAAAAAAGGAAGAAAGGGGCCGTGAGGGGACTAAATAAAGGAACCTGGGGGGGCAGCTTCCTCTGGATACGGGAAACGGCATAGCCATCTGGGGACCCCAAAGGCCAAACACTGAGATCTTAAATTTGCATAGAAACTAAAGAAGTCAAATCTCGTGGAAGAGGAGACAGCAGGGCTGAGCAGCAGAATTTGCTTCAATGAACCAATATCCTGTAATCTACACTCTCACGTGTCCATTAGCCACACGTGGCTCGCGGCCACTGGGTTGGACGGTGCAGGAACAGAGCAACCACTTATAGGCCCCTGTCTCTTTTTGTGAACCTACCTGCAGGTTGATATCAGGACGTGAACCCTAAATATAAAACTATTGTATATAGTATTAGAAATTCTTCATGTTTGGCTAACACACATATAAGAAAACCATTTGAGCTGTGGGTTTTCCTTCCAGGAAACTTCCCTATATTAATCAGTGTATGTATCCAAACAAAATGATATCAGAGCCACTCCTAGAAAGGGCACGGTGAGCAAAGACTTTGGACTCAGACAGAATTGACCACACATCCTAATCTCATAAAATTCTGGTTCTGTGACCTTGGACGAGACATTGAATCTATCTCATTCTCTGTGTCCACGTTCACCAAAATGGAACTAGTTTCCCCATGCATTGGAGTGTGATGATGAGTAAACTGAGTTACCAAACATTATAATAGATTTCTTTTTATTGGTTACATCTGTTGTTTAATTATATGTAATTTATCCCAGGATCATTATAGACTTAAAGCAACACAACAATAACAAAACAGTAATAATAATAATAATAACAAAATCACCATCATTATCATCTAATTCCAGTGAGCACTTCATCGTATTGTATTCTGTATGCACAAGTTAGTTAGCTTTGCTGTAGTAAAGAAACCTCAAAATACAGTGGCTTAAAGAAGATACATATTTATTTCCCTTCCACGTCACTGCGCTGAGTCGAGCAGCTCAGGCTGATGGGTGACGCACCTTGCTCCCCGCATTCCCTGGAGGAGACACAGGCAAACTGTAGCTCAAAGTTCAAGTCCAGCCTATGGCCTGTTTTTTGATTACAAAGTATTACTGGAGCACAGGCAGGCCCATTTGTGTATGTGTCATCGACGGCGTTTTGATGCTACAAGCGCAGAACTGAGTATGTCAATGACCTCATGGCCACAAAGTCTGAAACATTAACTATCTGACCCTTTACAGAAAAAGTTGGCGAACCCCTAGCTCGGAGTGCTGCGGTCATTTACATGATCAGAGCTGGACTGCGGGCTCAGCCGCGGGCCACGGTTGAAGGCAAGGTGGCGGGCTTTTCTTACGAGAGGCAGCAGTTGTGCACATCGCTTTTTTTTAACACTCCATTATCTTATTCATTCAACAAATATTTGAACACTAGTTTGTGCCAGCCACAACTCTAGCTACTTGAAACACATCCGATTGGGGAAACTTGGTCACATGGCAACCTCCAGCCACCAGAAGCTTCAGAAAAACAATATAATCTCCAGGTAAGGCTATGTGGCCAGCTTAGGTTCATCATTATTAGCTTTCCACTTTGCAACTATAAAGGGTGACCTGATTAAGAAAAGGTTAAGGAAAGGATAAAGAACAGGTAGCCCTGGATGAAAAGCAAGACATCAACAATGGTACTGGTACGTGATTAGGATCTACAAGAGAAGACTGGGGTTCTTGACTGATAAATATTCACCACCCTTCTGCTATCTGACAAACTGGGGGAGTAGAGCAGTGCAAAGCCACACATCCCCGAGATATCTGGGATACTGCAATCCACTTTCTGTCTAAGATGCTTACTTCACACAGGGAGCGCACGGAAGCTTTCCCTGCTCAGCAGAGAGTTTCCGCTCAAGCCACAAGTCAGTGTTCTGTAAAGACAAACTGACATTCTCTCCATCAGCTTACTTTGTCTTAAGTCTGAACGGCACACCTACTCTTTCAAATGCAAGGAACAATGTCAAACACAGATATTGGTATGTAGACGATTGTACATACAGAACTTATAAGCTCATTACTGTTTTGGGAACAGTATAAAAATATATTATACCAAAGAGTTCTAGATTTTGAAGAGGAGCATTCCAAAAAATTGCAATTTTGTAAGCATTCAGCTATTGACTGTTTTGTGGCCAGTCCAGGGTTCCCCGCTATCTGAGGGTAGAGCGTTCCTGTGAAACCTTTCATAAGCTGAAGCAGCTTGAAGCAAAGAGTAGTTACCATTAATTCATATGGAAAATTTCTTAGTGTTCCAAGACCCCCCAAATAACCTACCAAATCAAACCAAATAATTCATAAAACCTAATATAACACTGACGTGTAGTAAAAGAAGGAATGATATGATAAATACGAGGTCTGTCCAGAATGTAATATGAAAAATGGAGACATTTATTAAAGATAAGAGATACAAGAAATACTGTCCGTGGGACAGTCCCCTTCAAAGTAGCACCTTGGGACCTCACACAGTTCTCTGAATCACCACCAGCTGCCCCACTGTATTTTCTGAATCTCACTGATGTTCTGAAATCTCTTCCCTTTCAAAGGTGATTTTAGTTTTGGGAAGAGCCAGAAGTCACATGGAGCCAAATCTGGGCTGTAGGAGGGTTGAATCACCTGGGTGATTTGATGTTTCACCAAAAAACTGCATGAGATGTGATGCATGAGTGGCCGTGCTGATGCAGATTTGTTGCTCTACTCGCTCAGCCATTTTGAATGCGACGGCCACACAGTACACACGCTCACTCAACATCGTCTACCATCCCCACTGACTAGGGCAGCAAAGTCATCACTGTTCACGCATGCACATTCTAGTCCACTCTCCTTGGCTGCCAGGTTACACGCATGTCATGCACACTGTTCTCGTAATATTCACAGTGGCTGGACTTTCCTGGACAGACCTCGTACACACCACTTTGTATACTCACCAAGTCACTAAAAATTAGACTTCCCATTTTATCCATAACTGGATGTTGACTAAAAGAGACAACTCTGCAGAATCACTAGTAATTTTGGGAGCCTTCAAGATTGCTTCTCTCTCTGTGTAAATAGTATGAATGGTGGACATAGGCAAATTCGATGCACGCACAGTGTCTTTATTTTTTTCACTGTGATCAAAATGCTTAAAACCACCCTCTTTTATACTAAGCATGACACCATTATGACCTCTTTAGGGCTTTTCTGATACCTTAGGATACTTCCTGCTAAGGGATGCACAAAATAAATCGAGATACAGCACAGATGCCCACAGGCACAGTTCAAAGCCCTGGTGCTCAGGGCTGAGATGCTGAGGTGTTCCATGGGGAAGGAGCTTGGAGGGACTCCTCTCTCTGCCAGGGGTGCGCACTGCCTCTGTAATGGCTTCTGCAAAACAAGCACTCAGTGATATTTTTCACTTTTCACCTTTTTTATTAAAAGCAAAAGTCTGCTTCAGATTTCTTTTGGTTAGAGAAAACAGGTATAATCTAGGCCTTTCATAAAAGCAAAGTGGCTGATCATGACCTTTTAAAAAGTGGGGGACACCAGTATTATTATAATTACAGTAGCAACAAAATACCAAAAAAAACAAAAAACAAAAAAACCCCCTACCTAATTAATGCACACTGGGTGTTTTAATTTAAAGTCAGTTCTATAAAAATTATCTTGTTTTATCCTCACAGAAACCACCTGAAACAGATATGATTTTGTAGAGTAAGGAGACAAGAAATAAAGCTAAGAATCTGATTTTTTCATCATGCCCCTGGAGTACATCTAATTTATTTGAAAAATTAAAGCTAACAAGAATGAAAGCTTGAGAGGGCAACTGTGTACAAATTTTAAGTGTCTGGTTACAATAGACATTGTTACAATCTGGATAGAAGTTTACAATAATAAACGAGAACAAAAAAGAACGATAAAATCCAGGCCTATGAATGAAGCATTGTGCTTGTTCGATTTCTGGATGCCTAATCCTAGTGACTCATGATATCTGGAAATGGGGCCCAAGCCCAGGCCATTTAATTAGCCACCTAAAGTGATTTTGATCAATTGTCAAATTAGGAGGCTACCATCTAAAAGAGTGTCCCTGTGTTCTGGGATGAAGTAAAGAGGATATGACGCAGATGCTGGCTGTTCAAATGGAAACAAGAAAGGTTTGTGAATACTTTTTCGTTTACTGATCAACAAGTATTTATTAAACATGTATGATATGCCAAGCCCTGGGTTAGGTGCTGGGAGACAGTGGTAAGCACAGGGGCACGGGGTTTCTACATGCAGTTTACGCACAGAATAAACATCTTAAAGCAAAAGAAGTGCATGATGACAGAGTGGATAGGAACAGGAAAGCAGAGAATTCGTTCATGAATTCCTCTCAAAGTTCTAATACTGCCTGTTAGGAAAAGCGGGCTTCCTTTAAATGGAGAAATTGGGAATGACGATTTGTATGATAAGAAATATGTTCCTTTCTGGCGAGAGTGGGCGTCAGTTGATGGAAGGAGAAGTGGAATTTAGAATAAACTCTGAAAAAAATAGGAAAGGGAGACAAGGACACAGGTGGGGTGCAGGCCTGGGTAAGCGGACATGCGCGAAGTCTAAATTTTTGGAGCCATGAGAGTGAATGAGTAGACCTAGAAAATGATACTATGAAGAGAAGACTGACGATAAGAGTTTTAGCTTTCCTACTCACGGGTGAGAAGCCGGGCAAAGATGCTGGCTGTTCAAATGGAAACGAGAAACATTTGTGAATACTTTTCACAAACCTTTCTTGCTAAGCAAAGGCAGCAGTGAGGGTGAGAGCAGAGAGAACAGGAGTAGGGAGTCGCGCCATTGCAAACCGGGGAGAAAAGTCCAGTGTTGAGGTTGAGGTCACTGACAGGTCAACGAGCCCGAGGACTGGGGAGAGCCGTCTGAGTTAAGTCCCACTTCATGTCTGAGAGCCAACGTAGGGAGACAAGAGATGGGAGACTTCAGAGGGATTGACAGTGAGTAGGGAGATACAAATTTAGGGGCCATAGATTTAGCTGCCAATGAAGAATACGAATTGAAAAGTTACTCAAAGGCACTTTAGGTTAAAGTTAAGAGGACGTGTGTAGCATCCCTGAGCGTCACTTTAAATTGGAGCAAAAAACCCAGGCAGCTGTCACTGAAAAGAATAGCAAAAGAGTGGAAAATTCTATAAATGGGGAAGGAATGGGTCCGGAGGAATTTTAACAATTAGGAAGAACAAGGCGTTTCAAGTCATTTTATTCTTAAAAAAATAAAAACCACTTAGAGTCATCTGAATGCGATTGTGAACAGTTTTTACTCACATTAACTCCTTTTAGGTTCTGAACATGCACGGAGGTCAGTTTTCATAGCACTAGGCTACGAAGCAATGAAGTGATGCTGCCAAGGGCAACTGTCCTGTCTACGGACACGTGCTTCCCCACGTTCTCCCCAGGTGACCAGCTAACCCCCTCAATATTTTTTCCACCAGGTGGCAATGCCCCCTTACTATTGAAGAGCTCAAAACTCAACAGGAGGAAAACAGTGAATACTTGGGATTTCTGCAAGAACATTCTGACAACTGTCTTTGTTTAGAAAGTTGACATTTTCATCAGAGTTTCCTCCTGGAAAATCCATCACAGGTTCCCAAACCACTGGTTATATACAACCTGAGTAGAAACCTAAGGGAGGGTGACAGAGTGCTTTATAGCAAAAGAAGGTCACCTCTTGTCCTGAGCTCAAAGTGAATTTTTCTAGAAAGAACAAGAAAAGGTTTTTCAAAATCTGAAACTTTGGGAGCATTAGGCAAATAATAGGAACTCCGAGATATTTACAAGAAGGAAAGGATGGGTGATATAACTGATTGAGAAAGATGGCAAGATAATGGAACAAGGGAAAAGTTCAGGGATTCATAGATATTCCTTAATTAGGAATCAATACGCATTTGTTGAATGGGTGAAGGAGAAAAAAAAAAAAAAGAGAGACCTTATAAAATGCAATTAGGATCCAGTGCTCCGGAAGTTATTGAAAGTATAAATGGTAACTTTAAAAAAAAATGAAGTTTAAAGTACAGAGTAAGTCAGGGGTCAGCAAACTATGGACCGCAGCCCCAATCTGGTCTGCTACCTGTTTTCACAAGTACAGCTGTGTTGCAACAGCCACATTCACTCACTCACATCTCGTGCATGGCCGCTACCAGGAGCTGTCACAGCAGAACCATGTATTTGCGATAGAGACCCTCTCACCAGCAAACCCTAAAATACTGACTATTTGACCCTTTACTGTGAGGTCTGCGGATCTCTGCAGTAGCATTGAGGAGTATGAGTTTTGGAACCGGACAAAGCTCAGTCCCAGTTCTAACACTTGATAGCTGTTTGACCCTTAACAAAGCGTTGAGACCAAAGAAGGTCCTGCTTTGGAAGCACTTAGTGCCCTGCCGGTACATGAGCAACCTTATTCATCACTATCTTTCTCAAACGAAGCGAAAGATGAGATCATTCCTTTGCCTCCCATCATCCCTCAAACACTGAAACCAAAATCATTTGTCATTTGCACCATGGCTGGGAGCGAGTGTACGCTTTTTTATCCTGGTGAGGCTGCTTTCTCCAAGTAACCCCTCTGTTTCTCTTTCTACAGAGTCAAACTTCAGGTGATGGCAGTTAGGGTGAATAAATGCCTGCCGTGCGTGTGGCTGCCGAGACTGGACACTGTGCACAGTTCCACCCAAAAGCCTGGGTCCTGAACCTTCGGAAAAGCCCTGGAAACAAGAAGCAAGGAAAGGGGACGAGGCGCACGTTCAGGGTTTACCCGCGGGGCCCCGACCCCGGCCATCTGAAACCCCGATCTGGCTGACAGAACGTGGAGATGATTTCGATGGTTCTCATTCTCCTTTCTAACTAATCCAGTGCTTAGCTTCCAGTAAAGGTCTTTGGCAAACACCTATAGGAGAAGTGTCTAAATGTAAAGTGTGAATCACTGGAAATGGGAACTCTGTCAAAATAAGGGAATTAAGTTCATTAAAGGTGTGGTAGCTTAATTTACCGTGCCAGTGCAAAATGATTGGGGCTGGCACTCAGAGCTCTGCTAGCACAAACCCACCCAAAGTTGGCAGAAGAAACGACCCCACCAACCCAGCTTCTTGGCTTTCTCTCTAGGTTAAATGTGCTTAAATGAGTAAAAATTGGGTTTGGACCTTTCTTGTCTTCTAGATTGGGGCTGCGTTGTATCAACACCATTAGGACGAAAAGCAAAGAGAGCTCTGCCCGGGGGGTAGTGGGGTTGACATTTGCAGGTGAGAAAAATTGCTTCTAAAGTCTCCAGACCTTTGGGAGCTCTATCAGCAACTGGGAGGAGAGCTTATCTTCAGACTCTGCGGACACGTACTTCCAAGACTGCACTCAGATACCTACCTCTGGACAGGACAGTAAGCCCGTCCCAGAGAAAGAGGCCTGAATGCCAAGGGAGAGACCCTGGGACCGCTGCAACCACACTGGCTCAGAGTCGGTGGGTAGTGGGGAGGAGGTGACAGTGGCCCAGCCTGTGACACACAGACCTGAAAACCTAAACAAGGTTATGTGGTCACATGTCAAAACAAGGTATCTGCTACTTTCCGTGAGGAGCAGAGGTTGTCCTCGTCATGGAGGGGGAAGCCGTCCCCTTTTCAACAGATACTTTCTCAAATCGCTTCACTATGTCTGACTCCAATTTACACAGCTTGGTTTCTTCACAAGAAATTTATTCGGTGCTTTTCTATATGCCTGGGGTAGAACAGGAAAGTGACCATGCTGTCCTCAGAGGACTTAGAGTCTGGTACGGGAGGCACGCTTCTACCCGCCCAGCTCTGCTGTCATCTGAACGACGGGAACTAGAAAATGAGGACAGGCTGCTGGGTAAACAGGGGAGCGAGTCAAGGGAATTAAGCAACACTTCACCAAACGGTGATGCTGGACCGGGGCCATGAAGGACGCAGCAACGGCAAAATGTAGTTTCCTTCCCCGGCCCTCTGCTCTTCATTATATTTTAACAAAAAGAGCTACTTTAAAAATAATAATAGCCCTAGATGTATATTCTTCTCTCCCTTTCTTAACGGCACGTTGTACGACTGTGGTTGAATTGCCTTAACATCCAGGTGAAATAAACGGAAGTTTGGGGAAAAATGAACATTCAAGGAAAATGGTGTACCTATGTTTCACTGCATGTGGATTATTTTTCTGGAACTTCTGTTAGTTGTAAAATATACAAGTGGACACATTATGGAACACCCCCGCCCCGATATCAGGCATCTTCATAGTTACACTAGGAGACGAGGAGATCTGGCATCATTTTTATTAAAAGAAAAAAGGATTGGGAAGAGACCAACACACCTGGTTAGAGAAAAGGCATACCTGGGCTTCATTTAAAAAGACGTGTTTCTTATGCCCTGGTTGGTGTGGCTCAGTGGATTGAGCACCAGCTTGTGATCGAAAAGGTTGCTAGTTCGATTCCCAGTCAGGGCACATGCCTGAGTTGCAGGCCAGGTCTCCAGTTTGAGGCATGTGAGAGGTAATCAATCAATGTATGTCTCGTACATTGATGTTTCTCTTCCTCTCTTTCTCCCTCCCTTCCCCTCTCTCTAAAATTAAATAAATTCTTTTTTTAAAAACGGTGTTTTTTAAATCATTTGCTTCTTTTTCACAATAAAACTTTACAGTCAAATTAATTTAGATATCTACAGTGTCTGACTGTCACTTTGCAATGTCTTGCACACCAAAGCTGGTTGAAATAACATTTCCTAACCAACTTTAAGCCAGAATAAATATGTAAATATGAGTTGTAAAAGGTTATTTTTAGGTAATCCATTTAGTAAACATTCATGGAGCATCTATAGTGTACGACATTCAGGCAATGGTATAAGAGAAGCAATTTATAAGCAAGACAGACACAAAGTCTTACCACCTTCATCTAATGAAAAAAACAGACATTTTATCATTATAGTGATGATTTCTTTTAAAAAGCCAAAAGAGTTTTCAACTAAGATGTGAAAGAGGGAGAAAATTGCAATTGCAAGGAAAGTAGGAATGTGGCTGAGAATGGGAAGGGCAGAAAGGACAGGCTATTAATAGAGGATTGGCTTAACTTTTATTGGCAGGGGGATTTTTCATGACCTTTTATTACAGGCCTCAGGGTCTGGCTTAACTAAAGGATTCACACCAATGCACTTGTGTTTTAAAGGGAAAAAAAAATACAACAAAGAAAAGTAAATGTGGAAAATGGCAAGAAAAGACTAATAAAAGCTTAATGATAAATACAATGAGAAAGAAGAGAAAATAATAAGACGGTTGTTTTCTCTTTCCAAAAATGAAGCAGAAAAGTTTAAAAGTCCATCACCTGTCAGAGTTTTCCCGAGTGCAGTGCAGAGAGTCCAGCTTCAGTTAACGCAGGCCTGTTTTCCTTGCCTACCCTCCATGCTCCATTCATTTTCTTTTTCTTTAACTTTATTTTTATTGTTGACGATCCTGCAGATGTCCTCGTCCCCTGACCCTTTCCCTCACATCACCCACCCCCTGAATTCTGCATTGTCTTCTTATTTGCTGGGTCCAGCGAAAAATGTTGACTGCTTCCATTTTTGGAGGTCTTAATGCATTTTTTTTTCCGACTGTATTTGTAGAGAAATCGTAAGCAGGGAAATCTGTTAATCAAAATATGAAAGCTATCCCCGGAGTTATTTTTTTAGCCCTTCTAGTGTGTACCGGTGGCTATTTAAAGGAAACAAGTGTGCACTTTGTCAACTTCCATGTTCCCAGTTGGAGATACTAGGCATTGCATACATGGGCTGAAGAACCTCACGCAGGTTTTGATCCCTAAGAAGGTCAGAGGTTTGCTATAAATTAGCATTTAAGAAGCATTTTTTAAAAAAGTATACTGACACTAACCCCCATGGACACGTGTCTTCAAGTTCTAGCCATTTCACATTTATGTTATCTAAAAAATAAAAAGTGGAGTTGCTTTGTTGTTGGTGGTGGTGGTGGTTGTTTTTACTTCGTGTTATCTCCAGACAAACTACAGGGCAACTGGAGATAACAATATCAACAAATAACAACACTTTTTTTTTTTTTTTTTTTTTAGTTATGAATTGGGAAAATCTAAGACTTTATCCAAATTTTCTCAGGAAACCTGTACCTTCAGGGAGAGGAATGTCGGGTTTTCTTATTCTACACAGGTCATAAAAAGAATTGTGGTAACTGCATATATGCAAACTATATGTAAGAGCTTTACATATAATAGCTCAATCTTCATAATTGTTCCTAATTATCCCCATAGACAGAAGAAGAACCTAAGAAAAGAAGCAGTTAAATAACTTGGTCCAAGTGCCCTGCTGGTTAATGCTGGAACCTGGATCCCAAGGCAGGCAGCTTGATTCCTGTGCATTGAAATACAACACGCTGTAGATGCCAGTCAACACACTTTGAGCAGCGACATCTGACCTGGGGACTTCACTCTTTTTTTTTTCCTCTTTTACCTCAGTACAAGAGTAAAATATGCTCAGTGCGAAACACCCAGAAAACTTAAGAAAATCACAGGCATACACATGGGCACTACCCAAATCGCCAGTGGCTCTCACAGCTCGCTCATGAGCCTCTTAGCATAATGCAGACTGTAGTGTGCCACTGAGGTTTCATGTTTTCATGTGACTATATTAACAATAGGGTCGTATTGTACCATGGCTTAATCTTCTTTTAAATTTATCAATACATTCCCAACTTATTCCCATGACCATAAATATTCTTCCCAATCAGGGATCAGCAGTCCATTGTCCACAGCCAAAGGTAGCCTGTTGTCTCTCAACATCAGTAAAAGTTTATTGTGACACGGCCATACCTGTTTGTTTTCAGGTCCGTAGGGCTGCTTCCCGAGCTACCACGCAGTTCACAACTGTAACAGGATAACAGAGAGCCATGGCTCATGCACACGAAAACACTTTCTATGCTGCCAACTTCTGGTCTATATCTTGATTCCTAATAACTACTCTCATAAGTGTTAACAAAAGCCCACAATAGCATTTAAGTAAGTAGTGGTGTAGCATACTATTTGATATTTTCATGGAATAACAAAACTTCCCATTGGTTTAAGGAAAAAAAAAACTGAGCTAATATTTCCTATGATCCAATAAAAATACATTAAAGTAAGTGCTTATCATGGGTTTCCTTAAAAAAAAAAAACAATGTAGAGGATGACCCTGTGACCTCTCATCCAATTTATAAGCCAGAAAGAACACCCATCATACGTCTGGACTGACCACAGCAAACTAAGCTCTCTGGTCGCCTGCCACTGTTCAACAATCCAATCGTTATTTTTTCAGTTTAATCAAGCGTCCAACTGCCTTGTATTCCAGCCACGGACCTTCCCACCTTCTCTCTGCTTGCTCCTTACTTCCCTCTCTTTCTTCATTTGCGTACTCCTCAAAAGAAAATAACTCTGAGACCTAGATAACTGGGCACCCTGAACTGCTCCTCTCCCTGCAAAGGTTGTCGCTGTGTTGCAAAAAATAACAAAATAAATAAAAAAGAAGAAATGAACAAACAAACATGCAGTTTTACAGTTAATCTTTAAGATCTCTATGCCTTCTCTCCCAATTCCTGATGACATTCTCTGCACAGTTTGTCCACTAGAGAGTACATGAGTTTTACGCAGTGCTAGAGCCATTAAAGGGAACGTGTAGAGAAAGAAAGAAAAAAAAGGTTAAAGAAACAAGGCGTTTCTTTCCCCCACAACGCTCCATGGTGGCTTCGCACAGGCCCCTGCTTGGAAATGCTGAATCTTGTGTATGAACCCTTCAATGGCAAAGGAAAACAGGCCGCCCTTATTAGAAATTTTCTACAGCTAAAGATGTAACATCATAGCTAAATTCAGTCGGAGACAGGTCGAGCAACAAAAACCAGGAGCCAAGGCAGTCTAGTCGGCCCTGAAATTTGATTCAGGCACCAGATTATGAATAGATTTAACTAGTTTGCCAAATGAAAATGTAGATTTTGGCACCGTCTGAATTTTTTGGGGGGGAGGGGATATTCTATATGTGGAGTCCCAGTACACGCTGAGGGGATATGAAAAAGAGCTTTTTATGTTATATAACTACTCAGTGTATGTTAAAGGGGGAAAAAACAATTAACCCAATAAATGCCAAAAAACCCAACCTTTTTTTTTTTTTTACTACCGAGAGCATCCAACTTTTTCTATTTACCTGACTTTCTAATGCAAGCTTTTCCATTATTCAAAATGACACAGCACCAACCATCCAGAGTCAAGTAGTTACCCATGTAAACTTATTATTAAATTGCTTACATCTGTTCCAGTGCTGTTCTGCAGAAACAGTGATACCGCAAGAGGCTCAAATCCCATAGCAGGTAAGTAGCACATTGTCAGTGAGGATATGAAAATCAAATTTTAATTGTCCTGAGGTTTCTCAGATTCCCTTCCCTTTCCTGGCGAGGGTGGCAATGTGTGCCACTGACACAATGAACTTCACCTTCCTTCTATTTCCTTAGCATTAGCCCTCAGAGCACTATTATTCTAGGCTGTGCGATGATAAACAAAGATTAAAACAAATGAAAATAAATGATGGAGCGTGGGGGATCTCTTTCAACTTCGACAATGCAACCTGCTTCTCCTCAACCTCCAGCCTAGCTCCACTTTGTTTTAATAAAAGTTTCCCAATTGTCCTTCATGAAAACATACCATTCCCACACCAAACAGCTAACGACACTGAAAAATCGTTCTGATGCTCTTTGATGCACACAAAAGAGAATTCAGTAGAAATACGTTTCACTAAAAGGGGATGTATTACTAGAAATATCCTAAGCAACTTCTAAGAACTCTCTTTCAACTACACATGGCGTTTCCAGATGGACCGAAAAGCTAATATGCAAACCAGTTTGCTTCTGGTTCATATCTGTGTTGAGTGAGTCCCTAAATTGGAGTTATTCTGATCGTTTCAGCTGAAGAATGGGCTGTCAGACTCAACTTTAAAGACAGCACAGTAAGGTGTAGGGGACCGAGTTCCAGGGTCAAATTCTGGCTCTACTATTTCATGGTTGCATGACCTTGATCAAGTATCATCATCTTTCTGTGACTCAGATTCCTCATCTCAACATTAAGATGATGATACTAATCTCATGAGATTTAAAAACATGATAGGTTTTATGAGAACATTTTACATTTGAAGCACATTCAGCGGAGACAGACTACGTGCAAGTGACAGAGGGGAATATAAGAAGTAGGTATAGTGTGTGTGTGTGTGTGTGTGTGTGTGTGTGCGCGCGCGCGCATGCACGTGTGCTCCCATAATAATATTGGGTGGGAATCTTGAAAATAAAACAGAGGTTAAAAACAAGTGGGTGTAAGATCCCCCAAACAGTCCCTAAATACTGGATTTTAGTGGGTTTGAGATGGAAAAGCTTTGTTGTAACAGAAGCTAACATTTCAAGAGGATCTAGGAGTCTTTTATGTAATTACTCAGAGGGAAGCAGGGCTTGTCTGTCACAAAGAGTGGGTTTCACCCTGACCACTATTCGGTTAATAAAAACTGAACATTGTAAATCTATTGCCTAGCTTCAGATAAAATGTGGGACGGGAGTCTATGATATTTGAAATACAGTAGAGCCTACTAAGTCTGATTTTTATTTTAACACGTTAGAAAGACTATTTTTCTCTTCATCATTCACACCTTGAAAGAAGACTCCCAGGGGCATTTCCTCCCCTAAGCAGAAGAGACGCACTGATAGGGTAATGTTGCGTTAACCATTTAACTACGTGGCCTACATTTTCATTTCTCTCTAAGATAGAGATACACTGGTGTTACCGTTCAAACCAACATACTACGTTCTGGCTGGGGGCATGCTTGTTGCCTTCATTAAAAATGCACATTTCTTATTCCTGATCACTCTCAAGAGGTCTGACAGTGAGAGAACTCAGAGTGAGGAATTTCCTCACTTTCCACGATTCACTTAATAATGAGACTTGATCCCTGGCATCATGCCTGATCTGAGACGCTGCCTGTTACAGATGATTTTTAAAGCGGTTTAAACGTTTCCCTTTATTTGCAGTATGTGCCTATGGAGAAGGCAAGCGCATTTATGCTAATAGACTGACTCAGACACTCTGTGGAATAAAGGGATATTTTTGTCAAAGACATCGAGGTGGGTGTTTCACCCACGTAGGCTTTTAAATACCACAAGTCTATAGACCACATGTGTACAGATAGAAAAACAAACACAAAGCCTCTAGAGGTATATTTTGATTACAGATGCCAGTTACTTGTGGTTGGATTTTGCTCTGATTCTGTTCAGGTATGTGATCGAGGAAGTAGTAAAAGGTAGATGTTTAGAAAGTAAAACACAATAAAAGAGAAAACGTAAAGGAGCAGCCGGACACATGCATATTTTCTGTCTATTAGTGGTGAAATACTGCGATGAAAAGGGTCTAAGTATTTAGGGTATTTAATTAGCAGAGAAAATACACAGACCTTTCTCTTTGCTTTCACTGTTGACACCACTGAGACGTCGGTCCAAATGTCCTGGCCCCCTCACGGGCACTAGGGTGTGGTCACTGGGAGCAACTTCTCCACAGGCAATGCTAGAATGGTCCGCAGCGGGTCCCTTTCCCCACAATGAGTATGCGTTAATTTAAAAGGGACAGAAGTCAATCCAGAGATTAAAAACATTACATAAGTACGTCTTTCTCTGACCAATTAGTTTCTGAGGTTTCTATAATAGATCAATAAAAGCCTAAGGAAAAAGTGAAATTATTCATTATCTCCTCTTACTTGGTTAAGTGGAAACAGTGGTTCTAAAATAATTTGTCGGAACAAACAGTAGGAGGGGGTGAACACAGCACAGTGATGCCACACAGCACTGTCACAGCAAGGCGCGGATTCAACGTCACGTGTGTTGGCAGTGAGGGGTGTGGGCAGAATCAATATGTGCATGTATGTCTTCATTTATAAAATATACATATTAAAAACCAAATGTACATGTAGGATCATCTCTTTGTTTCTTACAATGCAGAAAAAAGAATTAAAAATAACAAAGTTGAATGTTCATTCTGTGCTTTGCTATAGCCATTTTGCCTAAAAGAAGATGGTCAAGTTCTCCTAAGAAAAGTCTAATGAAAGCTAAACAAAACAAAACAAATCCAAGGTCAATGAGTTGACTATTTTTACTGATAAATAGTATAATTAAGATGAAATAATTATTTTTAAAAGTATGGATATAATCCATTTTATTATGTCCAAAAGTACATTTATCAGAGAAGAGCTCATTTGACAGAGTCCAAACTCATTCCTTATTTTTGGAGGAAATTTATAGAACTAGAAATATAAGGTAGTTCCTTGAGAAGATAAGAACATCTTTCTAAAAACTAAGAGATCAAAACCAATTAGAGGCACTTAAACTAAAATGAGCACAGTAAATTCGGAGACAAACATCACCACAATTATTAAAACTTGTGGCATACATACACAAAGATTTTAACATCTGAGAAGATGTTTAAACTCCTTCATAATTGATGAAATGTAAAAGATCTGAGATATTATTCCTAATCCTCAGGTTAGTGAAAAATAAAATAAATGCTATTAGTGAGGCTGTAGGGAAACAGATACCCTCATACACCTTAAGTAGACAATATAATCTCACCCAACTTTCCAGTAGGAAAAATTCAGCAATACCTGCCAAAAACTATACATACACTTCCTTTCTAACCCAGCAATGGTACTTCTAGAAATTTGTCTTAAAGATATACCTTCAACAGTACAAAAATACAATTATTCACGCATCCTTGTTTTCACTGGCAAAATGTTGGAAACAAACTAAGTGACTAAATGTAGTAGAGTGGTTAAAACTATGGTACAATCACACAGGAGGATATTATGTGACTATACAAACAGGAAGATCACTATGAGCTAGGATGGTGTGATTTCTGGGACATAATGTTAAGTGAAAAAAATCAATAAAATTTGCTACAGTATGCTTCGTAAAACAAAGAAAAGGATGCAAAAATATGCATGTATCTTCTTATTTGACAAGAAATTATAGAAACAATAAGCCAGAAACTAATGTTATTGATCACCTAAAGAAGGTGGGTGCAGACAAGGTAGAATGATTTGGGAGACTTGGAAGAGGGCATTAGGGAGAATGAGAAAGTAATATTGCTCTGAATAGCTTTTTTTTTTTGGTACATACACACACAACAAATTAACACATAAAATCAACCAGATTTTTCTGGAAGAACCTTAACTGGGAATACAAACAGTAGCAAATGAACCTAACTGTATTACTAATGAATAACACAACCAAACTGAATGAGGTAGAAAAGAAAATAAGTAACTTAAGTAACTTGGGACAAAGAATTTGACTAAATGCCTGCACTATAAGGTAAAGACAAAAGAAGTTTACACAAATATTGCAGTCTAGTTAGGAAACAGGCTGGCCACACTAAAGCTATTTTATGTGTATTCTAGGACTGAGAATATAAGTGAATATCTCATTAAAAAGGGAGAGCCAGGTTTCATGGCGCTGGAGAAAGCAGTTTTGAGTAAGGGAAGTAGGAAGGCTGGAATTGGCCTCATGGTGTTAGATTAGAATCAGAGGTGTATGAACTCATTGTTTTAAACATATACAAATAAGTATGCACGTATGCCTAGTTCGTAGCTCTGTCTACTGAGACGGCCTCAAAAGAATTATAGCTCAACAGCAACAAGCACATCAAGGTCTCAGGTCTTTGTTTTTGAATGTTTTTGTCAAGTGAAATGAACCAAGACTCATTGGGCAAGGAGCTAGGGCAGGGAAAGTACAAGATAAGTCGGGAATGAGATTGCTGTGCCAGAAAGAAAAGAAGTTTTAAAAGAACTCTGTAGGCCTGTCAAAGGTCACTGGAGCCGACCGAAGGTAAGTCCCAATGTCAACTCTAGAGAATTTCAACAGCAACATAGATAGTGATAGTGACAGATTATAACCCATGCAGTCGATGTCGATGAGTCCAAGCTAATGTGAGCATTGAATACAGAAATAAATGAGGAAAGAGAAAAAACTCCAGAGTAATGAAGTATTTTAGTTGAGAATCTCTTAATGCGGCATTTTTTTCCGTTACATACTGTCTTGAAAATAATTTAAAGTAGAGTTACTGAGTGTGACTATCTTTGTAGATTTTACTGTATCTCTGATAATGAATAATGCCTTCCAAATTGTCTATATGTATATACACATATATAAAATGATATTTAATACCTATATAATATATAACTTGCATAAATGTAATTATACATGTACGTGTATATAAAGTGCTATAAATATAAAACAAAATTGCTGCTCTGGTTGGTGTGGCTCAGTGGATTGAGTGCTGACCTGCGAACCAAAGGGTTGCTGGTTCAATTCACTGTCGGGGCACATGCCTGGGTTGTAGGCCAGGTCCCCAGTGGGGGACCCATGGAGGGCAACCACACATTGATGTTTCTCTCCATCTCTTTCTCCCTCCTTTCACCTCTCTCTAAAAATAAACATATAAAATCTTTAAAAAAAACAGAACAAAAAAACCCCCCAAACCCAAAATCATCTATAATGTTATTTATATATCTGTTTTTATACATATGTACACACACACACACACACACACATTATCTATATCTCTATCTATCTATATAGATTTTACATCTTAATTAAACGTGAATCTTACAGTCCTATAAAGATTATCTCAAGGTTAATTTTGTTTGCATTTTTATAGTACACCGCTGGATATTCATTGGGTATAAAGAAGAAAACTGGAGCAGCTTTGAGTTTTTGGCAAGAGGAAGTGGGGGAAGGGCACATCTGTGATCTTCAGCTCTTACTAAAGACCATGCCATAATTTGTTTAAAAATCAGTATATAAGACTGCAGGTATTTACTCTTCGGATTTTTAAACTCTGGCTTGAATCTGCTCATTTTTTTGATGAACTAACCTCCATCCGTTTTATCCTGAAAATCAATAACAGGAACCAAAGCAAATACGCTCAGCTCGGTCTTCCAGCTCCGGGGCCGTGGGGGCGTACTCCGCCCCTGCCGGCAGACGCGATCCGGTGGTCCCGGGCCTTTGCTTGGTGCTTCTTACGCAGGAGCACGATTCGATCCAGAAATTATCTCACTAACTTGGAGGCCAGTGGGTTTCACACTGGGTAGGACTTCAGCGCAGAGAATCCACACGCTGTTTTTGATATTCATTAATCATCTAGCTAATTTGTTTTAACATGGGAGTGCTGACAGCAAACGAATGTTATTATAGCAACGGTGACTGCATAATCCAGACTATGATGGCATTCGTTTACGAAGCAGGCAGCTCCATGTTCAGATATGGGCAACGTCGTCTTTCAGTCTAATGACAAATATATCTATATTTAACTCACAGCCGGCATAATTATTGAGTGGATTAAATTGGGTGAGATGAGATAACTTTTTTTCTTATTTTGATCACTATACCATTAAATATAGTAAAATCCTGGGGTTTATGAATCGATCTGTTTCATAAATTATGACTTTTATTTTAATATTCTGAAGTTTAAAATGAAAGTAAAATTTACTCTGCAATATGCCATGTATTCACAGTATGAATTTAGATATCTTGCATCAAATGGAAGTTAAATTAACCAACTTTGGAATATTCTTGTCTTTATAAAAATGAGGGAAGTAAAAAGTTTTATGGCTTACCCTTTTGGAATTCTAGAAACTACATTGCTCTGCCAACAGACTATTAATGGTTTATACTCATATATTCTAATATTTGAAAATATCTTCCTCTTTGTTATTTTATATTACTATCATTTCATCTCTAAAAGAGGTTATCTTTATTACGTTGTCAATAATGATGCTTAAATAGGTTAAATAACTTATCTAAAGACTGTCAACATGTTAGTGGTTGAATTGGACTCTACATAATGTCCCCTAATTCCCAGTTCAGGGACTAGCTGCTAACTAACATGTCACTGTTTTAGATACGCCATGGCTTCTCGGTTTTAATAAAATTATAAGCTGAACCTAGTATCCAAATGTCAGAGATAAAACACCCCTTCCTCATCCTTCAAACAAGGAATATGAACATCCCCTTCTTCTACTTCTTGTCAATGTCATTCAAAAAATTCTCCTAGAGATGGAGATACTGTTTTTTGTTTCTTTGAGTAGTCATTTGCTAAGAGTCATCGGGAAGCATTTAACAATGCATTACTTGATTCACTTCATTGTTTGAAAGAAACAGAGTACATGCCTTTAATAGACTGAGACATTAAATACTGCCCCCCCCAAAAAAATCGCAATGTTTGAAAGGACTCCTGTTCACTGCACCAATGGACAACTTTCACCCACTAGGATAACAGAGGAAATAAATGATTCTTTCCCTGACATGTTTACATTGTTATCTAAAGTCTTTTAAACAGTAGCAGAGCTGTGGTTCTCTTGATTTGCTCACTCATTCTGTTATTTGAGAAATTCTTAACTTCTTCCATGGGGAACGATTTTTCTGTCTTCACTCTTTTCCTAGGGCCCATTCCCAGTTCATCAGGACACTGTCAGGACGTTGAAAGTCTGTCTATGCTGCTTCTTTCCTGTACGTGGTAGAGTTGCTCAGTTATTCCTGACGTGTAATGAGTTTATAGGTTCTATGCATGACAAAGGGTGATTCCACGTGGAGTCCTTTTGTTTGTGAATTGCTAGCCATCCAAATGCTGATAGTGTTAAAAATGAAACATGTCTGTAAAGCAGGAAAAATGCAACATGGACATAGAGATTTTTTTTTTTTTAATTTACCATGTAAAATGAAATATGTTGGTAAAAGAGTGAATTTTGAAAAAAAATTGCTCTCTTAAACTTGAGCTGTTACTTTAGATGATTACAAGTAAATAGCACATAGATTAATATAGCTTTTACTGGTTTTTAAGGATACTTTTAATTAAATTAAGCCATTTAATTGAGGAGATATTACAGCGCTAGAACTTTGAGCTGTGTCTTGTATTTAAAAAAAATACTGATAGTCTTGAAGCAATAGGTTGTTAAAGATATATTATTTCAGGTCCTAAAAGCAAACATTAGGTTTCCATATCCAGCTTTTTATTTTTTTCAAGTATCTTCTTATATCAATTCAGTGTTTCTATTAGAAATTCAGGTCCTTATGATTTATTTACTTTGTATTATTAGTGTTCAGTAAACTTGCAAAGACTATAAATGCAGAATATTATATAAGGGGCATTAAAGAGAGTTAACATTTTCTTAGAGACGATTTACAAATAAAACACAGTTCATTAAAACATCATTTGAGTTTGCACCAGTCTAAAGCGCTACCCTCGGCACGAAAACGTGCCTCTGTTAGAGACTTAAAAGGGCTAGTTGGATGTGATCCCTCCTTTGCTGGGTCATACCTAAGTTTTACTTTTCCTGTTACGTGAGGTCGGGTGTCCATCAGATAATTTGATAATAATTATTAGATAGAGAAAATAATTATTTTAAAGTATATTTTGGAAGCTGCAATTAGCATCTTATCTTGGAATTTGAGTATTATTATTATTTTACTATGTAAACATGTAATTCAGTACATTTGTTTAATTTGTTTAAGCAAATTACTCTTAAGAAAATAAATAGAATATGTACTTTTGTCTGGAACCAGATGAGGATGTCCTTAGGGCAATTTCCTGTTTATTTCCTTCCTTTCATCTCAGATTCTAAGAAGGAGACTATCCTAAGACTTAGAGCAATCATCCTTCAAAATTCAGCATAAATCAAGGGCAAAAGGACAAGTACCTATTTTAAGATGAGAAGACAAGCTGATTTGAAAATCATTCTGCAGTGAGTAGCAAGACAGAAATCAAAATGAGTAGAACTTTTTTTTAATGCAAGACTTTTTGGTTTCTATACATTTAAAAGAGTTTTTCTGATGAAACTTCTGCCATCTTATGAATCTCTTAATTTTGTTAAATATAGTTAGAATATCAGAACTAACATTTTAGCACTATTATTAATCAAAAAGTATATAGTGAAGTAATAATTGCTTTTTGAAATTATTGTTAGTGTTTAATATAGTAATGATCAAATTTTACTCTTGTTGAATCACAGTGAACTTCCTTGTTGCATCTAGATCCTTATAAAAATAACATGCGTGAGAAAACTGCTCACCAATATAAGTAGTAAAAATGGATTTGCTTTTCTTAAAAACCATCAGTTGGTTTCTTGTTTTCATTAAGACATGGGAAAGGCAAAATTTAGCTAATACAATGAGAAGGGTAAGTCTTTAAAACCTAGCAAAATCATGACTTGTCCTTCTCATTGTGTTATCTAAAGCTAATTGATTATTTAGGTATAAAGGTCTTTGTTCATAACCTATATTTATTGTATTTATATCTGTAAAAAGTAAAGTCAATACTTTTTCTATCGCATTTTAATTTTGTTTATTTATATCAATGTAATAGTTTATATAACTTCTATATAATTTTCCCCAGAGATATGCTTTTTTTTTCTTACTATAGTAAATAGCTAAGAAGTATAGATTCCTACTGCTCCTGGATCTGAGTAAAATTAAAGTAAATAATTAAATAAAGCAGTGCAATAAAATATTCGATTTCAAATCTACCTTCTCCCTATAATTCAGCCTACAATAAAAAACATAGTAAAATGATTTAATTTTTATTCACAGTATCAACTTTTATATCTAATAAAGCAGCAGAAAAATCATACCAAGTATATTTATCATGAGACATATGTAAATATATATATATACATGTTAATGATCACAATATACTTCGTGAAATGACATAAATAAAAAGAAAGGCCCAAAGGAGACATCTCATTTTGGAAGAGAAACTTGGCGGATCATTTCAATTTGGCCATTTGGCTGAGCAAGAACCACCTTAGTACATAACCCATATAAACATGCCTGTAAGTGCAATTCAAGCATCGGTAAAGCTTAGGGACATAATTTATATTGGAAATATGATCATTTGTCTTTTCCTGTAAATGTTGGCTGGTTGTCCTGAGTTTATGACACACGGAAGTCTGAGCACCTGTGTGCCCAGCTTAGAGACGACTTCCCCTGTTTCCCTTGTCTTTTTCTATGACTTACGTAATGCACAAACGAGTCGAATTAAACTCAAGGTCAGCACTTGACAGCATTTAGTCACCTCTAACATTTATAATCATGATACATTTCTGAACAAAGGTCTTCATAGAATAACTTCAATCAAATGAAAGAAGGAGAACTAAGAGAGCTTTCTTGTAATTTATTTCTAGCTGGTCTGAAGACAGAGAGAGGGAGGGTGGGAGAGAGAGAGAGAAAGAGAGAGAGGAGAGAGAGGTAGAAAGATTCAGAGAAATCTCCTCTGAGTACATGGTCTCATGACATGTCTAACCTGATTTCCAGGCCAAAGAAACTCTGATGGATATTTGAACGTTGACTGGCTATGCAAATCAAACTTATGAACCTTTGGAGAGCCATCCTTCTTTAGTCTTGACCTCAGTGGGGAATAAGCAGTAAGAACAGATGTGCTACAAAAGCAAAAGGTCTCCATGCCAACCGTATCAAGAAAGACCAAAGCCAAGGAAAGGCTATCCATAGTAGATTCCTGACTGTGCCAACCCTCTAAATGAAATGGCCTCTCTGTGGTCTAGAACAGATGCCAGCTGATTTTTAAAGCGATAGGACGTTTTCTGTACCACGGCCCACGAGGTGGAGGCAGTTCCCCAAGGAAGAACAAAGCACACTCTCCATGGCAATGATACAGATTTTAAAGGCCAATTTGGAGAATCTTTATTAGGAATGTGATTTTTATATCCCCCGGGGCCAGAAGTTAAGAAAATTAATATTCGAACTCACTTAGAGGGGTCAAGCTGAGAAGCAGATGAAAGCTACCCCAGAAAGCACATGTGTAAAATTCTGAGTGAAAAAAAGTTAAGGCCTGTATGGGAGCATCGGCTACTGGTAGATGATTCAGGAAGCAAAGGCAGCAACAACCCGTCATGAGGAGTTTATGGGAGGCATCCTGAGAACAGGCAAACCTCTTAACTTCCACCTAGTATTTTTCTTATAGCAGGCACTGGAAGACATGCTAATCCATCAACAGAAACTTCTATTATGCACGTACGAATTAAATGTAAAAAGAAAATCCCAAAGCAGTAATTCCCCTTGCAGCATAAGTGGATCAAAACCAGGAGGTCTTCACCTCCCAGAGTGATGGTTGGATCCCAGAGGAACTAACATCTTCCCTTATTGATTGGAAAGCTGGTTCAACAAATGCTCGGCTTGGACTGGGCATTCTTTTCTTCTGCATCTTACTGATTAGTCAATAGACAGAAGTCGCTGTGTTCTGTATTCTACATGAAGGTAAGAAGAATAATTTCTCCTCCTCCTCCTCCTAGCTCACAGAGCAATCAAAGTGAAAGACAAAAACGAAGCAAAAAACAAACAAAACTATGAATGTGAAAACAGTATTGCTGTTGTCTCCTTGTCCACATGTTATCCATTCTCTTCCTCCTTCCCTTTCTTTCTTCTCTTCTCTCTCTTCCCATCTTTCTTTCTTAATTTCTTCCTCTTCCTCCTCCCCTCCCCACCCCACCTCCTTCTTTCTTTCTGTCTCTTTCTCTCCCCTCTTCCTTTTCTCTCTCACTCTTTGTTTCCATTTCCTTCTCTTAAAAGTTATTTTTTTAAATGACTACTAAAATAAAATTGCAGAACTGAACAGTGGATTTCTGTCTCTTTCTTCAGGCTCCTTGCCCCAGAGTAAATGATTTATTTATTAGGGGGGGAAAAAAAAAACCCTGAAATGGGACAGACATTTTTCTTTCAAACACTGTCAACATGATTACTTGACCTTTGAGATAGGCTAAGGAATAGAAAGGAAGGAGTCTTTCTTAGGCTTTTTCTTCTCAAGTGCCTGACACCAAGTGTAGCTAATTGTCAGCAGCATTATGAAATTCTAAACCCATTCCATGAACCTCTAGTTAGAAGCAGACTTTGGCCGAAAATGACTCAAGCAAACTTTCCTTCTTCCCTCCTCCCCTTTCCCTCTCCTGTTTTCGGTTGTTTTCCCTCCATCCATTGTATGACATCCAAGATTTAGCATGGAAACACCCCATGGCTTGTTTTTCATTGCAGGTTAAAATCAACTTTAATTTTGTTATTTTTTCCCCTAAGATGTCGCCCATCCCATTAAAATGATTAGGCTTTTCTTTTGAAGAGTTACCTGAGGTAAAAGTCTAATTGGCACATTGGCCACTGAAAAATGATGCCAAAGGCAGGATTGGTACCAGCCAAGCTGATCCATGACAAGCCGTCATCGCAGGGGCTTGATTTCACGCTGTGATTGAAGATACCGTGTGCTCAGCTCCAATGATAAAGCGTCCCTGGTTGTTCGGCATTTGAGAATAGAGCTGTGTTTCCTCAATAGAGAGGAACTAACCAACATTAAATATCACATTTATGTGCATAACAGCCATATATCGAATGACAAAATGTAACAAAGGTTCCTGCTAGAGAGACGTTTAATGCCTAGTTTAGCTGAGTTCAGAATTTTGTGCTGCCTTTTGTTCATTATTGGAAGCTCCAGTACTGCCAGCATGGGTTACAAAACCATCCATTTAATGGTTGAAATGAAATTATGTTTTACAAACTGGGTTTTCAGTGTGGTAATATGATGCATTCAACAGTACTTAAGGAGGAGACATAGGGAAAGATTTAAATGGCAGCTTCACATGTTTCCTTAGCAAAACAAAACGGTACTTCACACTCAATGGTATATTATAACTAGATCTGACCAGTGATAAAAAGATTGTTTTGAACTAGACGGGAGTAAATTTCTGTACTACCAAAAAAATTCTTAAAAAAAAAAAGAAAAAAGAAAAAACACTTTATTCAATGCTGGTGAGGATAAAAAGAGCTAATAGAGACCAAATTAAATAGAAGATCTTTCTTTTTTGTTTTTTCAATTTTTATAAAATTCCCTATCAAAGAGTAACTGGGATAATCCTGGCAAGTCTGTCTCTGTGGTGGCTACTTCTAGGTACTGAGTGTCGTGTTCTTACTGTTCAGGGGAGAGGTACAAGCAGGAGCATCAGGGGTTCAATTCAGAACTATTTCCAAGGATCATGACATCAGGGCAATTTCTATTTTTGTCTTTTCAGCCAATCAAGTTTGATTGTGTTTCTCTGGACTCCAGCACTGAACATCACTTTGACGCTAAAGGACTTCCCATTAGGTAAGAATGGAAAAGGTTTCAGTTGCTACCCCATGTCTTCTATGAATTTAAGGAGAGAAACATAGAATGATCTTTGCGTCTTTGTGTCTTTGGGCATCACCATCCCAATTCGACAATATTCTTACCCCTGTATAGTCCATTAAAATAAGTCTTTGGTTCTCGAGGTTTAGAAGGCAGGCCATCTTTCAGGACTTGCATGATTCTCAATGTCAGAAATGTCTCCCTTTGGCTCATTCTAAGTTCTTCTTGTTGAGAGCTAAGTTTGCGTGTGTGTTTGTGTGTCATGGGCAGCCCATTGTTTCTGTTTTGGTCATTAGTCTTTGTTTTAGTCATTCTAGGAACATGAAGAAAGGAACATATCTTTGGAGCATAACAGATAAATATATTTAAATTCCAGTTTCATCCCTTACTAATTATATCACATCGCGAGGGAACTGACTTAACACCTCCCCTCTGAACCCTATTTAGTTTTCTCATCAATAAAATCTGGATAACTTGATAAGAAGTATAAAAATGCCTGGAATTCACCAAGCAGAGTCCTTGGCACATATTAGACACAATAACAAAAGAAATACAACCAAAATGTCAATACCTACAACGATCACTCAGCCTATTGGAAGTACTGTTTCAGGAATCTAGGTGAGCTTGTTTTATCACCATAATATTTGTTGTCAGAAAAACCAGCAAACTTTCTGTCTGGTTTTATTGATCATTAAGGAGTTACTGAACTAACTCCTTAAGTGTGCTAAAAAGGACGTCTTAAGCCTAGAGCCCCCTAAGTTCCTTCAAGTTGGTTTCTTAACTAGGAACCAACTAGGAAACTTAACTAGGAATGTGAAACCCCTTTGTTTTGTTTATTTAGCAGCCCCAGAACTCCCAGAAAAGTGTTGAACAGACCATAAGAGAAAATGGTGAAACTGGACAAACGGACGTTGGTTGTATCAATGGAACTTTGCCATGAGCTCAGTCCCGGGACTTCCTTAGTTTTCACTGTGCACTGGACTATAAGAAGTATTTTTGGTTTCTTGGAGGTGTATGTTCAGAGCAGTCTCTACTCACAGACAAAGAACTTGGAGTAAGGGTTGGCTGGCCTTTATGGGGAACAATTTTTGCTTCAGAGGCTGAACATTATTCTTTTTAAAACAAACTCTCTAATGTAATATCATGTTGACATGCTGCCATTGCTAATATTTTCCAAAAACAATTTCATTGTAAATGCCCATCTATGGATAAATGGTAAGCAAAATCTGGTATTACAATGCAATACTACCCGTTAATAAGAGGAATAGACTACTGATATATGGCATAGGTAAGCCTTTAAACCATTGTGCTAGGTGAAAGAGCCAGACATAAAAGATTATATAGCCCTGGCCAGGTGGCTCAGTTGGTTGGAGTGTTGCCCTGTACACCAAAAAGTTGTGGGTTTGATTCCTGGTCAAGGCGTATATGGGAGGCAACCAGTTGATGTTTCTTTCTCTCTAAAACCAATAAACATATCCTCGAGTTAAGGATTAAAAAAAGACTACCTAATGTGTGATTCCATTTCTATGAAATACCCAACAAATGCAAATCTATAGGGACAGAGGGTAGATTACTGGTTGCCTGGGATTGGTTTTGGGAAGGGTGTGGGGTGACTGTAAATGAGCTCCAGGGATCTCATGCTGATAATAGAAATGTTCTAACATTGGGCTGTAATGATGCCTCCACAACTTGGTAGGTTTACTAAAAATCATTGAGTTATACACTTAAAATGAGTGAACTTTACAGTAGGTAAGTTATACCTCCATAAAACTCTTAAAACAACAACAACAACAAAAATTTCACATTTCTTCTTTTTCTCCAAGTTCATTCCAATGGGAGAAAACACGGTCTTGTTTAGTATCACTATCCTAAACATTTTTTGCTGTAGCAAATCCAGAAAAATGTTAAAAGTCATTCATAAGGAAAGCCCCTGAGTTGAGAGATGTATTTGTGATATCAGGGTGGTTGAATTGCTGTTCATGGAATATACTCACAAAACGACATAACTCTTAAATTTGACATTATTGGGAAAAGTCGTGAAAATGTGTAGTAGGTGATTCACAAAGCTTCAAGCCTCAATTTTGGAACTTCGGTGTAAATTACCTTCATTACTACTTATATTTAACTTTCTGTTTAAAATATAGACTGCCCCCCAAAAAAAACATCAGGGAGAGTCATGGAGAAGTATTTTTTTATTTGTGTTTGCAGTGCCCTCTCTGTCAGATGTTTTACAGATTAAGAAGAAGGGAGGGAAAAGTTCTGCACGAGGGAAAACAAAACGAAGGCCAAGTTTTCTTTCTGTCATTACTCTACACCACCCCCCCAACTCCCTTCCCCTTCTCTCTTTTTTTCCAGCCCCATATTGCGACTTTGACAAATGACAATGCAAGAAGAGGATTTATGTTGGGTCTTGGAGATTAGCACATTATCACAAGCAAAACAGAGCCCTTGGCCTCCGCCACCAGGGAGCAATTGAAAAAGTCTTTGAATGTGATGCATGGGTCAAGACCCATTTCTGAAGAAGTGAGGATACTGTTAGGCTGGGACAAGTCTGGATAAAAGCCCTTGGAGAGCCAGGTGAAGACACTCAGGGCTGGATGAGGAGCATTTAGCCAGAAAACTCATTCTGGAAAGGAAAGAGGAACCGGGTAGCTCCCCGAAGACCTCGGTGTTGAATGATTTAAGGCTACCTGTAGGAAATGCCTTTTGCTTTATTGCTTTTTAGTCTCCCTTCTTTTCGGGGTTTGGGGGCGGAGAAGCACAGCACAGACCTTCCCTCCCTTGGATTCCCATCAGTATCCCCAGGAAGCTTGAGTAGGAACTCTGTCCCGTCACAGCTCTTGGAAGGCTCTCCCATAACAAGACAGCCCGCAGGTGGGATCCCAGGTTAAACCACAGTGGCAATGAAGGGTTTCAGGTTTTGAAATATGTTAGATTATAGGCACGCTTCTTTTAAAAGTTGGTGTGCTTAGTTTACATCATTGGACTCGAACATCTGAGAACATCAGACACAAAACAGTGTAAGGGGAAAAAACCAAATATGAGTTTTTGGACTGAAATATACTCAGGGCCTACACGGTAGTAATTCATCCTTTAAATGATTAAAACACCAGAAAAAATAATTTTGAGAAAGTATTCAAAAGAAACGCTGTTTCTGAAGATCATAAGTAGGCTGGACATGATTGGACATCTAGTGGGAGCTTGATATTCACAGCATATCATGAATAATACATAAATGAGGATGAAAAAGATTAAACAGCAGATAACACGGCAGTCTTCATCGTGTGGCTTTCTGGAGACCGTTTAAGGTTGCCTGTGAAATTCACATTAAGAGACCTGGGTTTCTCAGCCTAAGAACTATTCACATGTTGGGTCCGATCGTTCTTCTCTGCGGGGTTTCGCCTGCACACTTAAAAATGCGAGTGGAATCCTTGGCCTCTACCAAGTGCATACTAATAGCAGCACCGCCGTGCTGGCTGCACCAACCACAAACATCACCAGAGATTGCCAAATGTCCCACGGAGGCGGGGGCAGGAATCGAAATCAGGCCTGGCTGAGAGCCCCTGATTTAGACGGAATGGTTAGACACTCCAGCGTCAACATCGTCTCTGTGTGTGTTTTCATGTAAAAGCAAGATGAAGGCCCTGCAGCATATGTGACGCTCTTCTGTGGAAATTACTTGTTTAGCAGTAGAGCCTGCGAGTTTTCCTCGGATAACAGTCATGTCAGCGTCATGGTTATGAGGGCCTGATAACCCCTCATCATTGTTAGATTTTCTGGGCCCACGAGTGTGGGGTAGTGGTTCACACGATAGTAAAGGCAAGAGTGGATCCTGAACACTTCCCGTACGCTAAGCATGTAGCTGAAGACTACTTATATTATGATTTTTAACCTCATACGAATCATTTGATGTTGGTAATTGTTGTAATACCCGTGTTATGGATGAGACTCAAACGCACTTGCCAAGGTCATTCAGTAATAGACGAATCTGGGACTATCCAGGTTAAAGGAGGCATTATTAAGAAGACTGAGGTTAGGGGCCCAGGAATGGACTCCTTTTCTAGAGCACATGTTTTCTCCCAGAATGACGGGCTACCAGTTGTTACTTTCCTACAGGAAAATAAAATATGCTCCCAGTGACTTCAGGAGGAACCTCAGCCACTCCCCTGTGCTGCCTCAGCCTGGAGACACCCAAATGATTCTACGCCCTAAGAGATGTCCTGGCTCTCCACCTTGTGCCATGTCCACACTGCCTCTGCCTGTGTTCGTTTTCTCTTGTGGCTCCCTAGGCACTTCAACCATTGCGATTTCGCTCCAAAGGGGACATCTGGCAATGGCTGGAGATGTTTTTTATTTGCCACACCTAGAAAAGGGCTACTGGAATCTAATGGTTAGAGGTCAAGGGTGCTACCGAACATCTTACAATACATAGGGTAGCTTCACACAGCAGAAAGTTATCCAGTCCCGAATGTGTCCAAAGTGATAAGGCTGAGTGAGAAATCTTGGAATATATATATATTATCTTTAAAAATATCTTTAAATAGCAAGCAAGAGCTATGGCAAGCAACTTACAAATATAAATTTAATTAACTGTAATACCGGTTCCAACGGAATTGGAAGGGTCAGTATCCCTCCTTTCACCTAAGGAAGCCGAGGCACATGAGGTGACATCACATGCCCAGTACAACACTACTGACGAGCAAATGGGGAGCACAGGGCTCCGACCCAGGAAGTGAGGCACCAACACGCGTGTCCTTCCCACGAACAACCCACGAGCGTATAAGGAAAGAGCACCTCTGTGGAAAATATAATGCGTTGTCTTAGACATTAAATGCTGCTTTTGGCTTCCTGTGGGACATTTAGCATTTTCCTTAACACATTCAAAATGATGGAACATCTTAAGAAAATGTCAAGCAAGTGGTTCTATAAAGCTTGGAGTTAATTCTTTAAAAATATCTCAGGAAAGGTCTGTGCAATATTTATTTAGTTACGTTTTTAAAAATACAATAGACTACAGGGAAATATTTCTAACCCAATCGTAGTAGTTACAACCAGAATAACAGTAATAATTTTGTGATCTAACTCCACGGAATAGATGGGGCAGGCGAGCGAAGTATTTAAATGTATTTACAAATTTTCTAGATCTCTTTTAGAGTCCTTACTGGGGAGAAACTTCTAAAGTTGTTAATATCGGCTACTTCCTCACCACCTCCAGTGCATCCCACACCCTCACCCACATACTATCTACACCTATGAGCTTGTCGGTGTCGACATTTACACCATTTACTTCTATGTCTATGTCCTGGTTCCATTAACTGCTAGAGTCATTAGGTTTTTTCAAATCACAGAATCATGTTCCTCTAATCAGAGTATCCTCTCTTACATTTTTATATTAAAGAAGTGTCCTTCTTTCCTTAGATTTAACTAATCAGATGATAAATCCAAGCTAGCATATTAGCAGAAGTCGTCTGTTACCCCCATCAGCTTCGGGTGGCAAAACTTTATTTAAAAGGACCGTGCAGAGGAGGGGATATTTGGGAAGCTTGGCAGGACAGTGAGAGACACAATTCAGACAGGGAGTACCCTGAAACCGACATCCACTCCAAAGATAACTCCTAGAGACAAATCATCAGGGCCCTGACTCACCAGCTCTCCAAGAGTAATAATTTAATTTCAGAAACAGAAAATAAAAGATACAGGGGTCCTAGATAAAAGTTTTATAATTATACTTTGTTTCCAGTTTGCTAATCGTGAAAAGTATTGGTTGAGCCAGTGAACAGGCAAGTTGAGTGAAGGTCTAATGACTCCACGAGCATGCATGCCACGTCCATAAACACAGGGGTGGTTATCAAGGCGGACCACAGTGTCGGCAGCGGTTTATGTCTGACAATACACACTAAGGTCCTCTTGTGCAGGAAGAGATGTAGATCCCTTTTAAACTTGACATTCTGCCTTTTATAATGATGTATTCTTTTAAAGTAATCACCTACACATTTACTCTTGCCTTTGAAACCCTGCTTTTGCTTTGTGTTCTCTCTGTGTGACTCTGAAGAGGCACAATACAAATATGGGTACATGTCATAATGCACGTTCAGGTAGAGATAGTTGACCAATGTGTTTTTTTTGCTTTAAGCAGAAATAGTAAAAGAATGAATTTTTATTTTGAAAAATTTCTCCTTGTTGGAAATTTTTTAAAATCATGAAAATTTACACTGAGAGCTTTCCTGTGTGGAAGTTGCACTCTTTAAAGAGATAATCAACTCATCTAACATCTCACAAGGTTTGGATGAAAAGTGAATCAATGTTTTGAGAAAGTGCATTTGTGATTGAGAACTGTTGTATTAAGGGGAAAAATAATGTGGTTTGTCATCAGTCGCTTCGTGTGGCATACAAGGGCTGACTTGTTGAAATTTTGTAGCCTTTTATTTACAGAGAAAACACAGACCCTGTGCTGCTAGGAGTCCTATCAGCCCACCATTCAAGGAATCACATCTGAAAAAGAGACTGCTTAAATCATAACCTTTATGGATAATCTACTCCATAAGGAGACCAAAATTTTGCTCCTGTGAGTAAGAACAAAACCTAAAGAATTTAATTATTTGTGAATTATTCATGAATATTTTGATCTTGGCTCAAGGCTACAGTTGGAAAACAGAGACAATCGCCGACTGTTGCCAATCAGGGTTTCATGGAAGAAAAATATGGAATATTTCAGCCTCAGGATAACACCCCATATTTCCACATTTTGTTTTTAAAAAAAGAGGTGTTGCTAGAGACAAGTGAAGCTTGGGTGGAAATAGAAATAAAAGCAGACCCTCTGAGAAAGAAATGGGATATGGACTGTTGCTGGGGAAAAAATTATTACAACGATGTGTGTTGTTTAGTTATAATGTTCAGATTATAAGTTACATTTTGTGAGAAACATATGGCCACGTGCTAAACATCCATATGCCATAGTTAATAAAACTGAATTTCACTGATATATCTTGTACTACAATCTTACTTAGTGGTTGGAAAGTCCATAACTGTACATGTTATATACAATACACACACCACACACACACGACGCATCTGGTAGAGGCAAGTAATTCACACAGACTTGTTGCGTGATCTGAATGGCTTTTGCCAAAGTCACGGAGAAAGCATAGCCAACCTATCTTGGGGTGTGATCCGTTTTCTTGTTTCTGCGTTATCAGGGCCTTAGATTAAACACAGTTGTTTAGGTAGTGGCAAGAACAAAGAATTTAACACCACAGAGATACTAGCTTTAATATTAGTTCTTCTGTCTTTTAGTTGTCCTCTTGGGTATGCAATTTCATCTCCCTGACCCTCCACGAAAAGAAGATAATACAATCTTCCTCTTCGGGTTGTTGGAAAGATAAGAAAAATTGATATTAAAAATCAAGACTAGTCTTAGGTACATAGTATGCGCTTAATAAATAGTACGGGGTGTCTTCCCTCCTTTTGTACATTGGTTGCCATTGAACAGAGCAAGGGAATGCAGAGCGCTGAGGCAGAGAAGCTGCCCACGGCTCTCTGTCCACACCCATGACAGTTCATAATGAAACTGCCCAGGCTGGAAATGGTTCCTAGGTAAGAAATGTACCGCTGACATTTGAAGACATCATATATAGGACTGGAACATATCACATGTAATTATAGGAACCATCTGTTCTTTTATTCTTCTCAAGGTTAGGATGAACAAACAAAACATGATGTACATTTGAGGAACATTCAAGAAGGACACTTGTTGCATAAGATAGATGTACTTCATTGATGCTGCTTAGTCACGTGTACAAGGTGAACCCATTGCCTCTGTTACTATACAGTGAATCTGTATACTAAATACTTCCAAAGGAGGACCATGATTTTGAAGTTGTTGATTTCTATTAGCTAATTCAATTAAAATGATTTATTTTGTGCTGTTGAGTAGACGGGGTTTTTAGAAATCTCTTTGTGTATGTATACACACACACACACACACACGCCTTATATCATTTATTTATTTATATAACATAGATAAAGGTATAATAAGTAAACATATTTATTTATTGAGTATCTCTTTGGGATAGACACTATGTTAATTGCTGAAACGTTACAGCCCAGAATGCATGAGAAAGGAGCGTTTCCTAAGGGACTTACATTCTAAAGAAGTGAGAGAGGCAATAAACTAGTAAAGAAACAAATAAATAAGATCATTCTGATCATGGCAAGCATTGAGAAAAATGAAACAGGGCAATGGGATTTAGAGTTATTGAGGGAGAAGCACGAGATTGAGAACTACTTTACATCAGGCAGAAAAGGTCTCCCTGGGGACGGGGACTTTCTTCCGAGATATGATTAATGCAGAAAAATCCGCTAAAAGAGAATTTCAGAAGAGGGAGTTCTAGTCAGAGGACACAGAATAAGTGTGGGCCCTGAGTCTGCAATGAGTTTAGTCTTTCAACAAGCAAAAAAGAAAGCCAGGTGGATAGAACATGGTTCAAAAGTGAAAGTCTTATAAGATAGAAATGAAAAGGGAGTCGAGGACCAAATCCTCAAAGTTCTTTGGGCCAAGGCAGGAATTTGTGTCTTAGGCCAAGTGCAAAAACAGAAAGCCGTTGGAAGGATGTAAGTAGAAGGACTTATTTTTCCATCTATATAAGTTGGGGGTCCAAGAGTGGGAGAAGCCAACAAGGTTATAGGCTATGACAGTCATCCAGTGAGACAGGTCGGTGCTTGGAATCAAGGAGGAGGCAGGGGAGGTGGAGGGAAGTTCCTAGAATTGCACATGGGGACCCAGAGGCAGAGAAGAATCATTAATTACTCAACCGTGGCTAAAAATGCTGTGGTACCTTCACATAATGGAATACTACTCGGCTGTCAAAAAGGAGGAAATCTTACCTTTCATGGAAGCATGGGTGGCCTGGAGAGCATTATGCTAAGTAAAATAAGACAGTCAGAGTAAGACAAGTACAATATGATTTCACTTATATGTATAATCTAATGAACAAAATAAACTAACAAAATAGCAATAGACTTACAGACAGAGAACAGACGGACAGTTCTCAGAGAGGAGAGGTGTTCTGGACTAGGTGAAAGAGGTAAAGGGATTAAGCAAAAAACAAAACAACCCCCCCAAAACCCCCAAAACCCAAAACAACAACTTATAGACACAGTCAACATTATGGTGAGTACCAGAGGGAAGGGGAGCTAGGCAGAGGTAGAAGAGGGCAAAACGGGCATAAATGGTGACAGAAAGGGACTTGACTTTAGGGGGTGAACACACAATGCAATATGTAGATGATGTATTACAGAACTGTACACCTGAAACCTGTATAATTTCATTAACCAATGTCAACCCAATAAATTCAATGAAAATTAAAAAGAATTGCTCAACAGTATAGCCCTGATTCTTAGCACAACACTTGGTATATAACAGTGAGAACGCAGTAAACGCCTACGGTAATAAACAAAAGACAAGCTCTTTTCTAAATGCTTTATGTGGATCACTTCATTTAATTCTTACAACCCTTTGGGGTAGATTCTATCGTTTTCCACACTTTACATAGAAATAAACCAAATTTAAGTAGTTTCGTTAAGTAATTCCCTCAAAGTTAAGAAGCAGGGCGTGGTGGTCCTGGGAAGCAGGCGCAGGTATTTGCCTGACTTAAGTAGAGCTATTTGTATTTCTGAAAATAAAGAATAAACGTCAGTTGTTAACATTTTTTCCCAAAAATTATCTACATGGGGTTCCTATCTAGTGGTATTCCGACTTCCTAAGTATGTTTTAGCCTTGGTTCCTAGTGTTTGTTGGATCATTTTCAAGTGTCAGGTGCTCTATAGCTTCATTTAATTCTAATCCAAAGTCTACGCCACGGGGACAAGCGCTATTCTTGTTTTACAGGTGGGAAAAACCAGAGGCAGCATGTTTGTCCCAAGCTGTTCAAGTCCAAGGTCAAGGACTTTATCCCAGAAGTTACTGGAATAACTGATGAGCATATAAAAGTAATCGACATCAGGAAAATGCAAACTGAAACAATATTAAGGCAATTCTACACATCTATCAGAGTCACTAAATTTAAAAACTGACTGAATCACGCACGGCAAGGGGGTGGTGAAACCAGAAGTCTCACACAGCACTGCTGGGGGTTAAGAATGGGATGATTCAATGAGAAGACATCTTATCAGTTTCTAAAAAATCAAATATACGCCTATATCTGGGACCCAGTAATTTTACTCTGAGAATTATATCCAGGAAAGATGCAGATGTTTGGGGGCAGCAATTTTGATTTATATAACATTTATTGAGTATTTAGGTACTAGGTAAGATAGTCGCGTTAGTTAGGCTTCTCCAAAGAAACAGAGCCAATAGGGCATATAGAAAAAGATTTGTTATAAGGAATTAGCTCATGTGATTATGTAGGCTGAGAAATTCAGACCCAGGAGAGCTAATGGACTCCAATTTGAGTCCAGAGGCCTGAGAAGCAGGACAGCTGATGGTGTAGGTTCCAGTCCAAGTCCAAGTCCAAAGGCAAATGAAGATTAATGTCCCAGCTCAAAGACACTCAGGCAGAGAAAGAGAATTGTTTCTTACTCAGTCTTTTATTCTATTCAGGTCTTAATGGGCTGGATGAAGCCTGCCCACACCGGGGAGGGCACTCTGCTCTATTCAGCCTACTGATTCAAATGTTAACCTCATCCAAAAACACCCTGACAGACACACCCTAAAATGTTTAACCAAATATCTGAGCACCCCATAGCCCAGCCAAGTTGACACTTAAATTTAACCATCACAGAGGTTAAGCAACTTTAAAATGTTGTCTCATTTTATATGCCATGAAGACCTCTTTCTAGGGAGATCATACATCTCGCCGTGTCTGTACCTACGACCCCGGTGTTGCTATTAATAGCATGCCTCCCCCTGTTCAGAGTCCAGTTTGGCCACCCAAATTCACATCTGTGTCTCTTTTCCTATAAGTCAGTTATCGATGTCATAATTGATATAATATGATGCTAAAGTTTTACGACCTCCCTGGTCCTTCTTCTGCTAAGGGACGGAGAAAGTCTAAAGATTAAAATGCAGTTAACTGTTTCTACACATTACTGAGGAATCACGTATCTATATTAAATTAAGAAAGGTCATGTGAATACATCTTCATATTAAAATGGGCTTTCCAAAGGTTGTATTTGCTTCCCAGGTCTCAACCAAAAGGACAGTCTCTCTCATTAATGTGGCGGCAGCCTCAATGTTAAATGGGGCTATATCTGTTTTTCCTTATATTGTAATGTTGTGTTTGATTTTTAAAAAATTAATATGCATTATCTCACGATTCTTTAAAGAATCCCTAATGTAAGTAGAGTAGATGCCATCTAACCAGGACTCTGTGCCATAAGATTCCGTGTTCCCTCAGATCTAGTAAAAGTCATTATACCCCCAAATCATTCTTAACATTTATGAACTTCTTTCTTTCCCCACAGCCACTTTGCCAGTTGACTCTGACCTTCATCTTGGCTCTCCTGGATGCTATTCCTCCCTCCCTCACTGGTTTCCATACTTCTAGAAAGTTCTTCCTTCACGCCCTCTTTTGTTTAGTAACCTCCAAAAGAAAAACCTGATCGTGTCTTTTTCTTGCTTTACAGATTCCCTGGTCCCCGCAGCATGGCATCGGAGGACCTTCATCGCCGAGCTCATTGCCCCATTCACTTTCCCTCTTTCCTGCGCTCTGCCCCAGCCATGCAGAGCTAACTGAAAGGTTCCCAGGGTATGACTCCCGTCTCCCTCGCTTTGGGGTCTGGGAGCCTCAGAGCTGCTACTCCTTCTACCTGAAACTCCTTCCCCAAATCTTCCCTGGGTAACTATTTGCATTTCCTGCTTCTGCTCAGATACCATTTTCCCCCGGAAGCATTTCCTGATCCTCCAAGGCTCCAGTTGCTCATAATATTTTGCAAGCATTATGCCCTGACACTTCTCAACCCATGTTATCATTGCCTCCATAATTCTCTGCCTCGCCTTTACTCTTCCACATTTTTCTGTCTCTAGAAAATAGACCATTTAATGGCAAGAATTTACAGTCCTTTATTCATCATCATATTTCCAAGGACTTTTTTGTGTGGTTTGGTGAACATTTCTTAAATAAATTACTGTACTTTATAGAAGTAATGGAGAATACATCAACTATCCAATTAAAAAAATCATATTACATAAGTGCATCAATATATACATAAAATGATATAAATACAATTGCCCTGGCTGCTGTGGCTCAGTTGTTTGGAGCATCAACCTATAGACTCAAAGGTCTCAGGTTCGATACCTGGTCAGGGCATGTGTCTAGGCTGTAGGATTGTCCTGGGTTGGGGCACGGGCAAGAGGCAACCAATTGATGTTTCTCTCTCACATCAATATTTCTCTCCCTGTCTCTTCCTCCCTTCTGCTCTCTAAGCACGTCCTCTGGTGAGGATAAAAAAATGATATAACAATAATAAAAGAGATTACAAGAGTAGATGGGGCTTACAAGGGTGGGTGGAGGGTGTGGTGTGATCCTTTAGGAAAGATGGTCATAAAGATCTTTTCTATAACAGTCTGAGCAGAAGTCTAAATCATAAGATCCAAGGCCACACATTACTAAGAATTTGTTCCTCATATCTGCTCTGGCAGGAAGAAGAGTTTCCCTGAAGGCATGGAACACTGGGAAAATGTTTGGATGAGAAGAATGTTTGAAAAAGTTCAGGACATAGAGAGATTCTACTGCAGGAATCACCCTAGTGGGAGAATGTGGGCAGATGGGACACATCATGAACCAGAAAGAACAAAAAAGTTCAAAGGTGCTAACCAGAAAAGAAGAGTGAAACAGAGGTACAGAGGACCTGAAGATTAAATTCTAGCGACACTGAACTTTCATCTATACTAAGCAATTTTTGTTTTGTGAAGTAAATGTGACTCACTTTTATTCTAGAGAGATCGCTTTTGTCATGTTTCCCCTAAGAAGACACCAAAATGGCCCATGAAGTATATATATATTCATACATTTCTCTCTATAAGCAAAATTGAAAGCTAACGAAACTTTGAAAAAAGCCGAGTGCATTTTTTTTCTCAAAACCTACATGTCTGCTTTCCAAAGGGAGTATATCTTTTTCATAAAGATTCTGAGGCTTTATTCCAATAAATTTGTTCTTTTCACTGAAACAAATGATTACATTTATTTTTTAGAAAAAAACATTAAAAAGCTGATGAGATCATTTATTGTTGCTAAATTTTAATAGAATCTAAACAAGGGGAGTGGTGTCTGTACATTTTTTTGTTTGTTTGTCTGTTGTTTTTTCCACTCCTGCTGGACCAGTAGCAGCCTCCAAATGACATGATGCTAACTCAGACCTTTTTTTTTTCTTTCTTTCTTTCTTTCCAATTTGAAAGAAAAAAAAGCAAACCTCACCTTAGCACCAAATGAGGCAGTTCATGCTGGTTTTGGAAAAGGAATTAGCTCCGGAGAGAAAAATAACAAACTCAGTCCTGAGGTCTTTCCTATATATTGAAAAGACTAGTTTGGAAAGGAAATGCGGAAAAACAAACAGAAGGTGCCCAGGTTTCTTTATCGTACCTGGAGAAGGATACGCTAGCCCGACACAGCCATGCCCTGGCGCCAGGTCTCCATTATTTTTTCTGTTTTAAAATGGCACCCACTGCTCTATAAAATGATCTATTGGGACTTCAAAGCGGTGGCAATTGCATGTGGCACAGGATGTACGCAATTAATTATGTGATGCTTAAATGACAGGGTGTAGGAAAAATAGGGGAGAAGAAGAAAAAAGTTTAAAAAAAAAGAAAAAAAGCAAAAAATCCAAAGTAAACTGAAAGACCTGGTTGTCTGCCTGCCAAGAACCAGTAGCAGATAAGGCCTCCAGTTGCTGTGGAAACTCAGGCCTCCAGGAGCCAGAATCCAATTTCAGAAACCACAACATCAACAGAAACGTGTGCAAAAATAAAAAGGTTTGTTTGGCAAGTAATAAGGAGAAGGCTACCAATGTATAAAACACATGAACCAAGGTGACCTCAGCCAACGGAGGCCATAATGACGAGGAGGTCCACGGCAGATGTGGCACCTCCGACGCGAACCGTAACAAAACACAGTCTACGCTGCTCTCTGTTATCAGGTAATTGCTACCTTTTTGAAATATTAACCGTCCACCACCTCTTCCCATGCCGCACCTCAAAAAAATATAACACCGCCCTTCGTGAAAGCAATGTTAGAAACCCTAATTTTAAACCAAGAGGCCAGAAAACAGATAGCTAGACTTTTCCCTTGCCCCTTAGATCATGAATTACATGCTATACCATTCAGGAAAATGAAAAATTAAAAAAATAGATTATACATACAGATTTCTTTATCCTTTCAGCAGGCTTCACATGTGAGTTCTTAACAATTTCAAAAATTAATCTCATTTTACACTCTTTATTTAATTTACTTAGTTTGGAACAAAGAAATATCACCTAAAATAAATGCCCTTTGATGAGCGGACAGCTTTCAATTCATTCTTATACTCCCAGAAATAATTTACATATGCAATATTATTTTTGTGTCTTTCCTTCATTTCCTCTAGCAGGGGTGTCCAAATTTTTGGCACCTCTGAGCCACACTGGAAGAAGAATAGTTGCCTTGGGCCACACAATTTATATTGCGACATGTAATTGCAAAAAAATCTCATATTTTAAGTAAACGTACGATTTTCTGTTGGGCCGTATTCGCAGCCATCCTGGACTGTGTGCGGCCTGTGGGCCGCGGGTTGGACACCCCTGTGAGAGGCGAAATGCCCTCCTGGACTCACTCCATCAGCAGATTGATGAATTTTTTGCTTAGCCAACTTTGCATTCCATCTAGCACTGAGTATAGAGGACTTTCAAGATAAATTTCAGGCAATCCACAAGCTTGAGATCACATTGATCTCATGTAAGTCATGCAGATCTCACCAAAATATTAGATTCTGAGCAAGCGACCTAAAGCCCTTTTTTGGGGAGAATTCTGAATACATAAACATGTAAAGAAAGAAACCAAACGCAGCATGTAAAAATGTTAACTATGTATCAAGTCATTATAGAAAGATTCCCATCCCTTTTATTTGTCTCTCCATCCTAAGGTTTTGCTCCTGAAGTTGGGAACAAAATTTAAAATGTATAATTTCATTTACAATAAGCCATATGTCCTTTTGGCGGAGTTCTGGCCAACGCGTTCAGCGCTGGCAGAAGTGATGAGCGCCACTTTCCAGAGTGGCCCCACTACGCCTCTTTTGATGTGCCCCGTATTCCGTCTGACTAGTTGCCCACTTCCCAGTTAGGTTCACAGGATTCAACACAAGCCCTCACACTCCTGGGCAACGGTCTGTCCCACGATGGAGCAGGCTGGGCTTTCCAGCACACCACCTGGACGAGCTCCAGGGTGGGCGCTGATCAAGAACATCCACATTAGACTTGGCAGGGATGACAGGCTTTTCATAGGTTGAGCCACTAAGGTTTGCGGCATTGGTTACCACACTGCACGCCCCATCGACTGCAACACCCTCGAAAAACCACCTACGCATTCCCAATGTCCGTGAGGCAGTCTGCGGCATCTCTCAGAACGCTTCTAAGTACAACGTGGCCTGCTGCATCTAGCTTTATCAGAGCCCTCATCACAGGGGATTGTTAGAGGACCATTACTTTAAATATTTTAATCAGTATTTTCCAGGTATATCCCAATAATCAAAACGCATGGTGACACTCAAGAGTCTAGAAAATGTATTCATCGATCAGTAGCTACCTAGTAAAGATGAAGTTTAAAAAGGCATTTTCTTCCTCCTCCTGCCAGAAGCTCTTCTGGCAGCTCTTAAAACAGACCATCGGACCACCTGGACGACTGAGGGAAACTCAAAATCCTTAGCTCGTGCTTTGAAGCATGAAGGAAAGATCAGATGCAGCGACAGGAAATACATTTTTTTCTGGAAACTGAAGGTGGCAGGGAGAACACTCAAGAGTCTGAAGCTATTCAGCATTGTGATGCATTTTGACATTGAAGTACCTGTTATTATGAGCAAGGTTACCCAATATAAAATTCTACCAGGAGTGGAGAAAATTTTATATGTCCAGAACTCTGAGAACCTAAGGGTTTTTAGAGTCAGGGGAAACAGAACATTTCTTTTTGTTTTCACAACTACTTAGGGATTATAAGAAAGGGACCCCAGTATTAAAAGGCACTCATTTGACTCACCTCATGAGTCGATAATACCACATCATTGTCTCACTAGAAGTTGCAACTTTAACTTTTCATAAAAATTCACTTATACTGAGTACCCACATGTTGGATTTATTATTGGTGTAGTCATATAATAAAGTTTTATGCAGACCTTAAAAATCAAATGTCTAAGAACATCTAATGACTTAAAAAAATTTGATATCTTGTAATTGAAAAAAATTAGGATATATAATTTAAATCATATAATAAAATATTTGAGAAAGGAGCTGAAATAAATATATCAAAAAAAAGTAGAATTACAGGTGTTTTTAAAAATTTCTTCTTTGTAATTTACTGTAGTTCCAAATTTTATCTACTAAATAGACATTGTCATTTTATTGTTAGAATAGATTAATATTTGTTACTTGTTAAACTAATTCAGACAATCTACATACAAGATAAGTTTAACACAGCCTTCAATATTAACATATTTAAATAGTGTATTCAAAAACAGGAGAGGCCATGAAAAATTAATAAAATAAAATTACATAATAATAACAACCAGATAATGTGTTGGGTATTCTTTCAAGTATTGTGTATGTATTAACGAATTTAATAACATCCAACAAAATAGGCAATCACATTATTTCCTCTTCACAAACAAGGAAGCTGAAGCACAGAGAAGCTGAGTAACCTGCCTAAGGTCGCTCAGCTCAGTGGGAGACTTGGGGTTTGAATGCAGGCAGCCCGACTCCCAGAGGCTGCACATTGTTGCATGAGGAAAAATGCAGTTTGCACCCTGACTGGTGCGACTCAGTGGGCTGAGTGTCGTCCTGCAAGCCAAAAGGTTGTCGGCTTGATTCCCAGTTAGGACACATGTCTGGGTTGCGGGCCAGGTCCCCGTTTGGGGGGTGAGAGAGGCAACCAATTCTCACATCAGTGTTTCTCTCCCCCGCTCTCTCTCGCTTTCTTTCCCCCTCTCTAAAGATAAATAAATAAAATCTTTTAAAAAATGGAGTTTGCCCTTGGGTTACCCTCTCTCAAGGCAAACAGAGAATATGAATTATACAGATTTGTCTTTCTATTCTGAAAACACAAATCAACATTTATCTAGATACAAAGATGTTTTCCTAGGCCTACATTTTAAGAGGAATGGATTATCAAAGTTATTGAATATAAAAGTGGGCACGATTTTCATCTGTATTATTATAGAATATACAGAAATAAAATGCAGTCTAGAAAACAAAAGGAAACAATGAATCCTTATCTGAGTTCCGGAAGCACCGCTTTTTAAACTTTCATCTTTTTGTGGGTAAAGCTGGGTAACGATATGTTCTTTTACTAAGAACAGAGGCTATTGCTGGCTGTACTCCTCTCTTTTCCCATTTTTCTCTGAAAGATCAAAAACTACCACAAATGCCAGAGTGGAACGAGGGAGCAGAGTTAAACAAAATCTCTTCGGCAAGATCATTTCTTCCAAAGGGACATGATTAATCTAATAATGTTGCACATTAAATCAATTTGCACCAAGAAAATGAAAGCCACCCATGGTGGTATATATATAGCCTGCGGGAGGAGCTCCCCAAAAGGACCTCAAGCCCCAGCCAATGTTTCAGTCTCTTGCTACTTCTTTTATTTTATACAGAAAATTAAATTGTAGCAGTTGAGTTCTATTTTCGTGTAGAATGTCCATTAAAAGTCTGGCTGTAATATTTATGAATACCAAAACAAGACCACCAGGGCACATATCTGCTAAAAGCAGGTCTCAGTTACAGATCGACCAAGCAGGTCCTCAGACATACAATAAAACAATAATAATAATGTAAAAACCATGATCTAAGACAAACTATAACAGAGGTTCGAATTGGCAGAACAGATAAAATAAAAAAAGAATAAAACATTTTACATAGTATAATGAACTTCCTTTTTGTGACTTAGAAGCCCTTTCCTTCCTATTACGTTAATCCGGGGGTAGGTGCTGTAGAATAAGATTCAATCAATGCCCATGAGATTTCATTCTAAAACCTTTAGGGAGATACTTTAGAGGAAATGCTCAAAAATTTAGTCAAGAATATGTTGAAGTCTAACCAAAGAATTTTTCATCCTGAAATGCCTATTTTTTTTTTTTTTGCCAAAATTTTTGCTGAATTCCTGCTGGATTTTTGTTTCATTTTGTTCAGTGTATTAAGTAAGGCTTATAGACTGACTCAGGATAGACTGCATAGAAAGAAAACGATTTACTGTGAGATTGTGAGTGGCCAATGCTGAGTGGAGATAAATGATAAAACACATTAAAGATAAACCATGTCATAAATAATAATGTGATCTAATGGAAAAAGAGGATTAAATTTGGGGAAGAAAGTGTTCTATATTATTTTCCAGTAACACTACCATCTACCATTTACCCATCTAAGTTAAAACTTAAGACCACCCCTGGCACTTGGAAATACAAATATGTTTTTACATGATGAATTAATCCATCAGTTAAAATACCCAGCACCAACTTTGTGTGTGAGCAGGTCTTTGTCATTTTCTCAGGATAGGCTTTGTAAAAAGATAATATTTTCTGAGCAGCAGCTTTCAAGAATACAACATCTTTATCATTAAATTGTTACACTGTGCCCACAAACCCAGAGCAATGGGAAGAAGACATAAAAGGGGTGGAGGAAAAAAATAGTCTTTCTTTACAACTTTCCCAAGTCTTAAAACACTGTCCTGTCCTCTCCTGACTCTCAGTAGCAAAGCTTCTCTCTTCCCTTCTCCCCACTCTCAGCTAACCTGATGGGAGTGGGGCTTCATTTACGCACCCTGGACTGGACTCCATCAAAAGTTCCTGTTCTTTTACATGTTTCTGGGCACAGGAATGAGGTTATGCAAACCCTGGCCTTGAGATTGTAGAAGTCTGGATGGTTCCTGCCAACAAACTGACTTTTTCCTAAACATTTCCCCCCTTTTCAATATAAAGAAAGAAAGCCTCTCACTTACACCACAGGCACAGGGAGAAAAATGAGGAGAGAGGGCGGTGATACGGAGCAAGATGATGAAGAAACGCAGTAGAGTTCTTAATGGGTTTTGCCCGTTAGTTGAGTTTAATTTAGGAGCATTTTCTGTGTCACTGGATCGGCTTAATCAGAGAGGGTTTAGGTGCAACTTTGTGCTGTGATTCCGAGTGTCTGTGTGTGTTCATGAGCATGGTGACTTTTATGCTACAGAGAACTGCTGAGCTAAAAATCTTTCCGCAGTGAAAAGGGGGCATGGTTTTCTTCTAGTCAACTTTCAAAGGGACTGCTCTGTCATCTGGATGCAGAGCTGAGGTGGCCCACCTAGACTTTGCAGGGCAGCTCTGCCTGGGTCCATTTCTCACTCTGCCTCCAGAATGGCACACTGCCAAGCGCTCTTTTGGTAATCATGGGCTCTCTGCAGCTTTTAGTGTTCTCTATCATTTAGCTCTGCAGACCTTTGAAGTGGACTTATTCTGGCTTTGCTCACTTCCCTGCCATCCTTCAGAATGCCTTTGCATGACATTCGGACTATAAAGGAATGTCAGATTGGAAAATCAAAATCTTGGGACCAAAGTTTGAAATCTGCACACTGAGGATTTCAGAGTTTGAGGATTTCCCCGATTGTCTTCTTTGCCACCCATGTACATTATTTCTTAAAGCAGAAGTACAACTTCTGAAGATTATAGTGTAATTTGGCCTTCAAGTGTTGCCTTTTCTTTGAGTGGGGAAAGAGCTAAGACCCAATTAACTTGATAGTGAACTTGGCTGACTTTTACATTTAATGAACTCATCCATCTGAGTAGGTATGGTTGGCTTTACCAAAGTAAATTCTAGAAAGGGCTGATTTTTTAAGTCGGGTATATGAAAACTTTAAACTAAGACAATCCATCTGAGTTTATAAATTGGGTAGAGGACACAGGTTTACTTTGAGCGAGAACAAGGTGGTGGTTATCAGGCAAGAGTTCAGAACCTCAGGTGACTACGTGGGATTTGCGACCTGGGCCAAAGGTGGAATGCAGTTCAAACCAAAGGCCAACTGAAAAGCCTCAACATGGGGGCCACTCATCATGGAGGAAAGGAGCAGCATGGGGCCTGCTTGGCTTCTTAAGGCTCTATGCTCTCAAAGACTTTTCAGACAGATGTCATTCCTCCAACTGCATCCAACCTTTTGCTGGTTCTGGCTCTGGCTCTGGAGCTATATTCGGATGACTGTCATTGCTGCAATATTGAGGCGGGAAGGGAGAGAGGACCAGGAAAGATTCAAAATGCAAAAGGTACCCCAGAGTGTGAGTGGCTGTGATGCAGCATGGAGTCCTGACCGTGAGGGTGGAGGGATGGAGCAGGCCATCAAGAAAAGTGTGTGCAGAAGAACAACAGTCTTTTTTTGTTCATGCAGTGTTCATATAAACATCCTGGAAATCGTGGACACCATTAAGGCAGCTTCCTCCTCTTAAATAAAAAGAGCATGGTATTTCTTCAGATTGCCCCCAATTATTTATGTATTTTATGATAACTTATTTGAAAGTCTTAAATATGACTGAGTAGTTAAATGAAAAATTATGTCTTATCTTTTGTGCTTGCTTTCATGTGTTATCTTCAGTGATGTAGAGAAAGTTGGTGATTTCAACCTAGTTTTATAAACTGTCCAAGCACACATGTTATTCAAGACCATCCATTAAAACAATAAATCTTACAGGTCTACATAAAATATATAGTCAACTAGTTTATTAACTGTTAATATCATTACTATTTTACGTTGGTAATACTCAATGACACTTAGATTATTTCTTAAAGTGAACTGGCTATGCAGTCATTTTTAAGGGATTCTTATTGTATGTGAGCCCAGAAGATCACATATGAAGTACCTTCAATACCGGTGACTAATCTATCTCGTGAAGAATATCTGTTACACTAGGTCAGGCATCCTTTAGACTCTAGATCACTAATGACAAAAATAACGGGGTCATAGTTTAGTAAAACTATAAAGAAGTGATATGAACTTCCCAAACTAAGAATATACACACTGAAGTGCTCTTTTCCAATAGATTTCCATTTATTAATGTATTTAGTATACTATCCAATAAATGCGATCACTATATGACTAAGTTTTTAATCACTACGACTTTACATGCCAACTTATAAAATGTTTGAGGAGTTCCAGGATTCCAGAAACAGGGAAAAGACTGAAAAATTACTCTTTACCTTCAACTTCAATCAAGAGTTTGTATATGAAAAGCAACATCTGATTCTCTATCATGAGTAAGATGGACCATTGCTGTGATTAGCAAACAGAGACCTTGCCTTACTGGAGAAAATGGTGTCAGTTTGGAGGACACGGCGAAAGTTTGCCCAGAGCCAGGTTTTATAGTTCTTTCCTCACACGGTATTGAGAAGAGGTCCACAGGGTCTGAGATAGGTACACTGTCGGCTTACCAGCCTGCGGGAACATGAACTTAAAGCCCTGTGAGATCTTTTATGGCCATGTGGGTCTGTGCAATGTTGTAGTTAATTCCGGGCTATCACCTCACACACAGAACTAAATGTATTTGCTGGCTGGCTTCCCTGTCTCTGTCAATGCCACCGCCATTTTTCCAGCCACCCAGGCTTGAAATTTTGGAGTTCGTATTCATTCTTTTGGCTTCCTAGCCCTTAACTGAGACACTTATCAAGTCTATTAAATTGTTTTATATTTCTTTCCCATCCGTGCTTACCTTGCTTGTCCCATAGAAAGACCCTAATTCAAACTCCTATTGTTTTATGCTTGTTCGACTGCAGCGCCCTGATAATTGGACGCTTTTCCCATTCAACTGGCCCTGTGTCCCACCACGAGATTAATCTTCTTTAAACAGCACTTTGATCACATTATTCATCTTCAGCGTCTCTGCCTTGTGTTTATCTGTGTTGTACAAGCTGGTGATGTGTCCAGCAACAAAAGTCATGAGATTAAATACATTTGGGAAAGACTGTCAGTGCCTCTCTAGGAAATTCATATGACTCCTTGGCCTATGAATGACTTGAAGAAATCTCTCAATGTGAAAACCTGGTTCCTTTTATTCAACACTACCATTTTCCAAACTGAGGTGTACACAGGAACATTGTTTTTCATGTAAAAACCACATTAAATCTCTCTTAGATTGAATATTTTAAATAACACACTTTGGGAACCATTCGTATCATAATATTCCAACTCCTTAGCTTGGATGTATTTCTTCATAATCGTGCTCTGTTCAGTCTAGTCTCCCATGAACACTGCCAGGAAGACGTATCTATTTCTCAGCCTACTCTCTCAGTTCAGACTTATTTCTTCTGCATTAACTTTTACTGACTTGTTAAAAAAATTATTTGTACCCTTCAAGATCCAATTCAATGCCACCTTTTTAATGAAGACCTTGTAACGCACCAGTTTCAGCTCTCGACAGGTGGGGAACGCAATCGTAACAGTCACAGGGTAATTCCCAATCCATCTAACTCAATTTAGCAAGAGTCTATTAAGCTGCTCTAGCTTGCCAGGTACTGATGATAGGGAGTAAATTATGGGATACCCTGTCCTAAGGTGCTCACTGGGGTGTTTGAAGAACTGGAGATATTGCTATAGTAGCAGCATGCAAAGTACTTTGGAAACCTAGTTCAGTCTACCTGGGAATTGGGGGGAGGGGCGGTTCATGTGACGTTAGAGGAGAACGGTTTCTGAGCCAACTCTGAATGTATTCAAAACATGAAACAATTGTCCTCATTAGACATTGAATTCTTGTTAACCTACATCCCTGTATTGAACTCAAAACCTCCAATGCCTGGCTGTGTTTTAGGAGACAGAGGATCCCAGTCCCCATCACCTAAAACGATGATTAAACATCTCTTCAGTTACTTTGTCTTGGGGCTACAGAAACCCAGTTCCTTTTATCTTTTCTCAAAGGTCTGATGCCCTCGCCTTTAACCATCATTCTGTGTCTCTGAACTCCCTCCAAAGTCCGCATGCCCTTCTTTACTGGTTGGTTCCCCGGCCGGTTGCTCTGCTGCATAAATAGCTGAGGAATGCCCTGGACAGCCGTGCAAGGGGCTGAGGTTTGAGGAGTTAGGGACCCGACTCACAAATGCGTATTCAGAATGGCCCCGCCCTGGAGTGCGAACCTTGGCTGTGGGTCAAAGTGTTTTAATGGCCTGTTCATACAGCATTACATGAGGGTGATGATTTTTTAAAAATTCTTCTGGGCATAATATTAAACTACAGAAACCCCCAAATAAGTACATCCACACAACACCAGATATTTAAGAGCTATTTATGATTTCCACTATTTACTGGTTTAAATAAATATGACACATTAAAATATTTAAGGTCTATATCATACACACGTTCTGTACTCAAATATACTAAATATCCAGCTATATAAAATTAAGTAAGGCATGTAACAGGGACTTTTTCACACGTGGTTTAAGTTTTGTGGCTTTGTGTGTGTATGCGTGTGTAGTCTGCAATAGCATGTTTCTTACCACCAAAAAGAGAAGAAAAGTTGAGTACATCTTTAAACATAGGTTAATGTCTCTAAAATAATCAAATCTTAATTTAAAATTTGTGGCACAATAGGCAGAGGACAAAATCTCACTGACAAAGGGATAAGAATTGGGCTGGCAGCAGATTTCCCAAAAGTAACAGCAGAAAAGAGAAATCAGTGGAACCTTTAGAATAGAGAATTTGAGAAAATAGCTATCAAATTAGAATAACGTACTAAGCTAATCCATCTTTAAAAAAACAAGGATATCATAATAATATTGTCAGATTAAAAAAGATTTTCCACTAATGGGTTCAATTGAAAAATACATTTCAACGAGAAGAAAAATATGTCTAGGAAGAAATTCAAGATGTAAAAACAAGTAGTAAGAAAAAATGGTGAACATGTATTAAATCTAGATAAACATCTGGTTTAAAGCAATAATATTAATACTACTACTTAAAATAATAAGTGATTTTGCACTTGAGTAACCAACTATGCATGATGAAATTTCAAAAGTAATCTCTAAAGGAGTAGAAACATCATGGTTAATTCTAACTCCAGTTTAAAGTTTTTAAATATTAAACTTTGGGCTTAGTTAGATATTCATGATATAATTTCGAGAGTAACATCTAAAAAGGTAGAATTAGATTAATTCAAAACCCAATGAAATTTTTTAATGTGAAAAAGTTAGAAAAAAAATTAACTATAACAGCTCAAAAAACCCAATCCAATCCTAATGAATGCAAGAAAGGAGAAAAAAGAAAAGAGAAATACGTAGGAATTATAAAGTTAGATCCCATAAATGAGTTCAATAACATTGACAAAGTAAATGAACTAAACTTGCTATTTAAAAGACAGTAGTGGTCAAATGGTACTTAAAAAATCCAAGCTTATAAATATGTATTTAGAATATACTAACCCTGATCCCTATGCACTCATAAGACACTTTTTGATAGCATAAAGACACAGATTATTTTTTAAATAAAAAAGACTGTAAAGGTAGAATCAGGTATACTAACCAAAAGGTAGCTGACAAATCAATATGAATATTATACAAAAGATATATTAAGACGAAAGTATTATCAAAAATAGCTACTAAATAACAATAAATAGTTCCATTCATTAATAAGATAAAAATTTTAACTTGTTTTCACCTATTAATTTAGTCTAGAATATGAATCAAAAATGGGTAAAACTGCAAAAAGAAATGAACAAATTCATAATCACAGTGGGAGACTTCAATACACCTATCTCAATGACAGGTTACAAACAAAAAATTAAACCCATGGAATATTTACCAATGCAATTAATATACTTGGTTTAATGAAGGTACATGCAATTATGCATCTAACTGTTAGAGAAATATAACTTCTTCTTGAGCATACATTAAAACTTTAGAAAAACTGAATATATGCTACTAGGCCATAATTCAAGGCTCAATAAATTTCAGAAAATAGATAACATAGGATTTGTTTTTGGCAAATAACACAATTATGTTAAAAGTCAAGAAAAACAAATATAAATCTATATATATTTGGCAATAAAAATGCACTTATGAAAAAAAGTAATGGAAGTTTAACATAATTATTGAATAAAAATAAAAACAGTTCTTTTAAACAACTGTGGAATGTATCAGAAATGAAGCTTCATGGAAAATTTATAGTTTTAGAAAAAAAGAAAGACTGAAAATTAATGAGCTGATATTACAAATTAGACAAAGAATAAGTGTGTAATTCTTAAAACACAGGAGGAAGGGGATAGTAAAGGTAAGACCATAAATTAGCATAACACAAAGTAAAGATTCAATGAAGGAGTCAACAAAGCCAAAAACTGTTTTTGGGGAAAGACTGGCAAACTTCTCTCAAAATCAGAAGTAATAGTTAGGAATGAGAACGGCACAGAAATACATGTATAATAGAGATTTAAAGAGAGGGCACACTACACAGCTTTTTACCAGTCGGCCTGAGAATCAGACAAAATCGATTTATTTTGTAGATTTTAGTACTCAGAGACTACCCTGCAAAGCCCTATAATTATACTTAAAACAAATGCATACATTTAAAAAACTCCCACAAAGAAAATACCTTGGTGAACGCGTTTAACAGGAAGAGTTTTCCTAAAATCCCAGGGATACGACTATTCCAATCTTATCGCATCTTCCAAAAAATAAAGAGCCTAAATTTCAACTCATTCTTTGAAGCCAATATAATTTTGGTACTAAGCCATGTAAAAAGAGTAGAATAAAAATAAAAATTAACAAAGCCCATTTATTCATGAACTTGGATACAAAAATTCCAAAGAAAATACCGTCCAACTGAATTCTACATTTTCTAAAAGATATTCCACCATGATTGAACTAGTTTTAATTCAGAAATGCAAGAGTTGTGGAACATTTTGAAATCTATAGTCTTAGCTCATCACACAGCACTGATTAAAAGGACTCGAAACATAGACTAAGACAGTTGTTCAAAGATTTGTATCCATTAAGGGGCTGAACTGGGAATTATATGGGACAGGTTAAATAATAACTGTCTCCCATGAGAAAGATGTAAAAATTAAATGAGATAATGCCTCTAAGGGACAGTGGCTGGTACACAGGAAAGGGTCTTTGAGTAGAAAGAAATAATATTTTTAACCACTTTATATTTTGCCCGATCCTTCAGCAAAATCCTATCAGAATCAAGGGTACGAAAAAACAGCATCAACTGTAGGGTTTTCTTTTTAAAAAGTAATCCACCAGATTTTAGATAATTCAGGTGCTCTTTATCGTGGGGCCTTGAAAAGGGCAGGGCAGAAAGGAGAAGGAGAACACAGGAAGTTATTGTCAAGGGAGAAGGTGAGTCAAGGATGCTGAATGGATTCAAAATGACCCAAAACAGCCAAACAAACGCGTCGCTGCAATAAACGGTGCTGTATCTAAGTTGTTCCAATCACAGCAGTGGAATCAGAATGAGTTTTGAACCCTGGTTTTAAATGAATATTACCATTTTTACTGTGTTGTGTATAAATCATAGGAACACTTTTTCATGTCATTCCACATTTCTGAGTATTTTCTCTAGGCCCCTCAGCTAATTCCTGGAATCTCTCCATTCCGAGTTGGAGGCATAATCAGATTTGGCCAGTCGATACCAAGGCAACTGCCTGTATGTTTTCTTTCCACTGTATCACAGGACGCCAGCACATGGCTTAAGAAACAGTCAGGAAAATGAAGCCTGTTTCTTGAGGGGCTGATTAAGCAAGACAAAGTCAATTAACATCTGATTCCTCACAGGTTTCTGCAAGCAAATTGTTCCAATTACCCCAAACCAGTGAGCAAATTGTGAGATAATTAAAAGGGGCAGTCATGACTCCTCTGACAAGGTTCTGCCACTGAGCTGTCGGGAATTCGGCAGGAGACTGATTCAAGAGCAACTTGAAACATGCACGGTCTGATGCAGGGAAATCCTCCTCAACAATGTCTATGTATTAAAACACAACTCCACTCTAGTTTATTTCATTTTAAGTACATTTCAAGTGTAATGAGTTTGTCTGCATTTTACATTGTTTTGTTTTTAACAGTTTATTGCTTTCATTGAAATATAAAATAAATGCAACATCTTTACAAAGTGTGTGTAGTGTATATGTTGTCACAGCCAGGACGTTTTACAACTCTATGGAATCAAAGGTAGACTCCACTGTACTGTTTATAGTCTGTAATAGGCAACATAAAAACAAAGTCCACATTACTTATGTAGACAGCATACTTTTATGAGCCTGTTAAACTTTGTTTTCACAGGCTACTTAGTCATTTCAAAATAGAGCCTAAACAAACTACCTGTATATTTACTCTGTTTGTCACCAAGAATTAAGATTTGATCTCGTTATGGAGGTGGTCATTAATGCAGAATTGCAGACATTTCTTTATCATGTTTATGGAAGAAGCTACCAAGGACCAAAATGGAATGGGCCAGGAGATAGGACACGGCAAGATTCTTTCTTCGAGTGGACTGAATGGTGTTTTCTATGACCTCACAGGAGCCTTCGGAGCAGAGAGAAATCAGGCTGTTCTGGCTGACATGGTTTGGACAAAGAATTTGTAAATCTTGCGCTTACATGAACTTACAAAAAATGTCACCTCCATCTGGAAAGGGGAGTGAGTTATAAGTTGGTTGTTTGATTTTGTTTGCACTTTCAAGACAATTCAAATGAAGCCTGTGGTTCATAGTTTTTTGAAGAATACAAAACAACCAGCAAATGCTTAAAAGATCATGGTCAGAATGGTGACTAATCAAAAGGACAAATCATATGAAGAACATTTGCAAATCAACAGCATTGTTTAGAGTCAATGAAATAAGCCAGGTGGCTTCCCACGCTTGAAGGAATGACACATTACACTTGTTTTGTGGGTCCTCAGAATATACAGGGGTCTGGCTGCATGATAAAGTATGATAATGCATTACCTGATTTCTTTACATTCCCATGTATGGCATTTTAATTTGATTTGTATACTATGATTTTCTTCTGTTATGCAAGTTTAAAAACTTGATTAAATGTAATTTTATAATATATTGAAGAAAAATAATTAGTATTTATTTTGTGTCTACTGTGCACAAGACAGTCACCTGGATGATCGATATCCATTTACCTTATTTGATGCTTATAGGAATTTTAGGCAGTAAAAATTATTATTTGCATTGTGTACATTAGGAAAAAGGGGTTCAGGGTATTTGAGTGATTTGCCCAAAGTCACACTTCTAGTAAGTAATGGAAACCAAGATTCAAACTAGTTTTCTATTGGCATATGTCTGCTTTTCATTATGGTAGTGTACCAGTTACTGCTTGCAGCCTATTTCTTTTCAAATATTATTTGTTAATTTACCTTTATTAAGTATCTATTATATGTAAAGGGTGATTCTAGATGTGGGGCCTACATCAAGGAAATAAAATCAGAGAGCAGACAAACAGTACACTACTAAGCAAGCTACATAAGCAAGCTTAGAGTGTGACACAGACTACGGAAACTACAGAGGGCGACAAAACCAATGGAGCGCGGGGGGTGACACAAGTTGCACTTTGACTATTTATTTATTTATTTTTATTGTTGTTCAGTTATAGTTGTCCCGCCTTTTCTTCCTACCCTGTCCCCCCTACTGCCACAGTCAGTCCCCACCATTGCCTGTGCCCACGAGTCCCCTATTTGTGTTCCTTTGCTTACCCCTTCCCCTTCGTTCCTTTCAATCGGGTGCACGGCCATGAGGAAGATGAGTTAATTGTGTGGATTTCTGGGAGTAGAGTGTTCCAGGCAGAGGAAACAGCAGAACAGAGACCACAGGTGAGAGTGGGTCAAACATTTAAGAGAAACAACCCGAAAGCCAAAATCGCCAGTGCTGAATAAGGCATTTGAACTTCATAATAGATATTTATGTGACCGAACTACGAGGTCTATCCAGAAAGTATCCAGTCACGTAATATGAAAAAGAGACATTTATTGAAGAAGATACAAGATATAAGAAACATTGTACACAGAACAGTGCTCCTCAATCCCCTTCAAAGTAGGCACCTTGGGACCTCACACAGTTCTCCCAGTGACTCTTCCACTGTTCAAAACACTCTGCAAAATCCTTTGTTGGAGTCGCCATCAGCTGCCTCGTCGTATTTTCCTTAATCTCATCGACGGTCTGAAATCTCTTCCCTTTCGAAAGTGATTTTAGTTTGGGGAAAAGCCAGAAGTCACAGGGCGTTAAATCTAGGCTGTAGGGGGGTTGAGTCACCTGGGTGATTTGATGTTTCACCAAAAATTTCTGCAGCAGATGTGGTGCAGGAGTGGGTGCGTTGTTGTGATAAAGCTGCCAGTTACCAGTTGCCCACAGCTGTGGCCATTTTCATCATATCGCATCTCTCAACTGATGAAGAACATTGAGGTAGTACCCCTTATTAACTCTTTGGCCTGGAGGGGTGTACTTGTAATGGACAACACCTTTCCAATTAAAAAACACAGTTAACATGGTCTTGATCTTGCGGCTTTTCCGTGCTTTCTTCAGGCGTGGAGAGCCAGGCAACTTCCACTGGGATGGCTGGGCCTTCAGGTCTGGAGCATAGCCGCAGACCCACGGTTCATCTCCAGTTAGGACCTTGATGAAATCTGGTTCATTGGTAGCTGTTTTAATCAAGTCACTAGCAACTGCAGGACAATGTTCCTTCTGCTCTGGTAGCAGAAGCTGCAGAACAAATTTTGCTCTGACACAATTCATGCCAATATCCTGAGTCAAAATCTCAGACACAGTAGTTTTTGGAATCAGTAGATCAGTTTCTAGTTCTGGCACTGTCAGTCACCGATCTTTGTTGATTGCAGCCTATACATGTTCAACATCCTCTGGTGTTAAGCTTGTTGCAGGCCTTCTAGAATGTGGATCACTTTGAACAGATTCTTGACCATGATTGAAGTGTTTGTGCAACACTTTTATAAGTGCTGCACTCATTGCATCATCCCCCAAAGCCTTCTGAATCATCCAAATAGTTTCCATGGAAGAATGGTCAAGGTCAACACAAAATATGATGCAGATTTGTGGCTCTACTTGCTCAGTCATTTTGAGTGTGACGGCCACACAGTACATGCTCACTCAACTGTGTCTACCACCCCCACTGACTAGTCCAGTGAAGCTGTCTTGTTCACATGTGCTCATTCCAGTCCACTCTCCTTGGCTCCCAGGTTACACTGATGTCATGCAAACCATTCTCATTATATTAACAATGGCTGGATTTTTTCCAGACAGACCTCATAGAGCTAAGATATTGTTAAAAAAGATACTTGTATAATAAAATCGGTATGATAAAAATCAGTGGATGACAAAATACTAAAACCTAAATGGAAAAGTTATCATTACAGTGAGAAAAGACACTGGTATATCCATGATTGCATCAATTATTCTAGATGTTATGGTCAATGTAGTAAAACTGACAGCCAAAATCATTAAAATTTTAACCTCTTCTAACTGAAAGCCTCTTCTAACGCTTTGGAACAGTGGATGTGGGGACAAGATTAAAATGCCATTTAATCAACAGATTTGATGTTTTAATGCGTTCCTGTAAAAGATAATTTGTAAGCCCAAACGATGTGGAATTATATTTATAGTAATTATCCAACTAAGAGAAAGACACAATAACCTAGAACAGCTTTGGTTTTCAAATCACCTGAGTACTTATGAAAATTTTTCATAATAATATTTTATATTTTTATATTTTCAAAGTAATGATTAGATGCATATCAAGGAGAGAGATTAGAAGGATGTTACTTCAAGTAAAGCCTAACAAGAGGGTGTCACAGTTTCCGTTAACTTTTGCTTTCAACCTAGACATTCAATCATCCTTTAAAATGCACATGGACAGGCAAATGGACAGGATGGATTTGTGGATCCTAGGTAGCCAAGAGAACAGAGGATTCAATGATTCATTCACTGATATAGAACAGAGCTATCAACAATCGTCCACAGTAACTAACAGCCAAATGCTTCCCCCTTTAAGAAAGGAACTGAATGAATGGGACACTGATTCAACGGGTGGCTGACCCAGAGCGAAGCAGCAGAAGTACCTGTCTGTGATTGTCATTACTGTTGGGCTGAGCTGGCTGCCATGAGTGCTGGCCAGAGTATCCCGTTTCCCTTTCATATTCCTAAACCACTCTGGCTCTCTGAGTCTGTTTCACCTTAATGTTTCAGTTATCTCAATTGCAAGTATAAGCTCGATTAAGATGATCCAAAAAGGTAGCTTCTCCAGGATCACATTTTCTGGGCCTCCATCAAACCTGCCTTGTCATTGAGCAGATGGATGAAACGAGCATGTTCCTAAGAAGAAAAGAAACCTGTCCAACTTCTAATAGGCTTATGATTCATCCTCTGACGGCTCACAGGCCTTTCTGGACAACAGCGATTGGCCATCTGGTTTTATTGGGGATGGTAAATTCAGCAATAACATGACTCTTGGTCCTCTGTCCCTTTAAACCCAAGTTACAAATATCATGAGTCAGATGTCCCCACCCAACAGCACAACGGCTCCTGAGCTCAAACGCTCCTTTGACATAGCCCATGCCACCCAACTTCAATTATGCCCAGGCCACATTTCTGTTGGAGGCACTACAAATTTTTTTTCTTCAACACGACACACACACACAAATGCACACTTTTTTTTTTTAAAGGAGGCAGAGACATCAGCCAAATAAACTACGTTAAGCAGTGGGTTCCATTTTAGGTGTTGACAGTGTATAATAAATCCAGGCCTACCTAACATTTACAGGAACGTTATAAAATGAGTGAAATGGCATGAGCTGGTTGCCAGGCCAACCAGACAAACACAATAAACAGCAGCTATGACAGGAGTAAGTTACACCATCTCTCCGGTCTGAAATATATCACTTTACATTAGTCTTTGACCACTTTGAAAGCTCTTTGTTTTATATTTTTCAAAATGCTCTTTTACAGCATAGATTACCATTAAATCTTTTCAGATGAGGAAGTTCATTTTTTTTTCTTTCCAAACTTGCATAGCTCTAGAAAGTGAACATTTATTTTTATTTTAACTCTAATTAAAAAATAAATTCAAGTCTTAAGAACAATGTTAAGGCTCAAATCCTGAAGGTCCCTTCTGGCAGATTAAAAAAAAAAATTTCCCTAGACTAGAAAGAAAATAAACAATAACAGTAGTTAATATATTTTGTTGGTTTAAAATGTTCTATTAAAATGGTAGCATTCGACGGTACTGTTTAACTCTTTAAAAGTCGGCCTGCACTCTGAAGAACTCTCTCCTAACAGAGAATACATTTTATTATAAGCATAGAGTTCTAGAACATCATAGCTGGGAGGATCTTAGAAATCATTAAATAGCTCTTTTATTTGACAGAGAAAAAATAAATAGATAAATTAGGGCTTTTTATACGAGCAATTATGAAAAACAATGACATCTCATTTTGGCTGTTTATACTACACAAAAGTATCCATTTTTATTCCTTCGGCCAATATTCATATAAGTGAAAGAAGCAACATCTCACTTCTTACTTTCAGCTCCTGCTTGGAACAGCATAGTAAGTGGAATAATTCAGAATTTTCCATAAAAATGATATGCAACTGCGCTACCTGTAAAACATATCTAAATACTTTAATAATCAGTTTATCCAAATTTGCTTGACTCATACAAAATATTGCCAGGTTATCAACTATCCTTTCGAAAGGCATACTGGTGACTAATGTGTCCAACTTGTCACAGTTTGCAAGGCACTGCAAGTCCAGCATCAGAGAATCCCTCCACCCTGGGAAACAGGTGCAGTTGATGGCCTACTTGTAAAGGCAATTTATTTTCCTATCATAATTTCACAATATATTTAATAAAAACTTACTCATAAATTACTCAGGCATGATTTTTTTTAAAAATGCTGATTGTCTTAAACCACCTACCTTTGATGTACTTGTTTGGTAATACTGTGACAGTAGACAAATGGTTGAAAATAGAAAGTTGAGGTGCCACCATGACCCCAGGCCCACCCAATTAAATGAACTCTAAAAAGTTGCAAAGGGGTTTTGGTGTCAATATCTTCAAACAGCCACCTTCAGGTTTGACTTCACCTAGTGAAGCCCATAGCCCAAGCCAGTCAATGCCCACGTGCTCTCCCTGCATGTCCGATGGTCCTCCCTGAGGCAGCAGTACCTCACAAGGTACTGAAGCAAAAGATTTTTAAAAATCACACAAAAAGAGACTGAGCATCTTCCAGGAAATTTCCAGTTCAGTCACTGACGCTGATAGAGCTCACGGAGTCAGGACAATAGAACATTTGGGGAGGCATGAGGTATATTTTCTGCAAATTTTAGAATACAGCAACTTCTGCAGTTAGATCCAACTAATCAATTGATTAATCAATATGCTGCCCAGAGCTCCACCCGAGCCCAGCATACCAGCTGTGTTTCTGAAGATACTGATATATTTAAGCATGAACACTGGTGACTCATTTCATATTTGAGCAGATTTTAATTTGTAACATTATTGCTAACTGGCAACTCTCGATTATTTATACAGTATCCAGTGAATAAACATTTAGAACTTAAATTTCCTGACCTTTATTATTATCAGAAGTCTAGCACACAATAAATGTTCATTAAATAAATATAACAATTAGAAAAATTGAAAGAGATGATGAAATGCCTTATTAGAAGAGATGACTTACTTTAGTAACTAGGCATAATTATAATAATAATAAAATGCAGAAATGATGTTAGAAATAGAGCACAGTGGCAGGATAAGACATTTTCTGTTTCAAACAGACATGAGGGAATCCTGTCAATCTACAAAAGATGGGTTTTCGTTGAGCTACAAGAGGCAAGACCATCTTTCCATAACTACTGTGACATCAGTCTGCCCATATCTTACGGTCATTTCCATTACACAGCTTCAAACTTAAAAAAATATATACAAAACACATATTTTATTGATCAACCATGGCTACTCCCATCCTTGGCGCCTAACCCCGGACACTAAAGTGTAACCACAGGGAACTGAAAGCGGTAAGGAAGATAAAAGTGGTAAGAAAAGACAATATTGAGTGTCATGGTCTGCCCTGAAATACAGGAAGCTTTATTTTCTGATACCCCAAACTGGCGATACTTCACTTAAGTGATAAAGAGATAAAGGATGAACTGCCTGAAATGTTTCGCTACAGAAATGGCTAAATAACGCATCTTTGAGTAGCTGTCCAGAGCTGGTGACAGGGCATGAACCCGCTCTTAAGTCTTGCTCAGGTTCGTCTCTGTGTGTCATTTCCCGCGGCCACCCTTCCCCGTCCTTGCTCGCCGTGCTGTTTGGAAGTCTCCAAAGGAAGGGTGGAGTGAGTCCCATGACTCCTACTCGCTTGCCATTTTTAGCTGCCTGCAACCTTTCCTGGCTGCTACAGTTTATAGACTTGGGTTCAGTGGCCCTGCCAAGTCTGGCTCATGAACCCTGAGGTGGACTCCTATTAAATGGAAACGTGTCCACTCCACCATATGAAAGCAAAGAAGGGGCCTGAAATGTCAATGTGAGAAAAGTCAAGGTTAATGGGGTGCAAGATTTTTACGAGAGAACCACCACCCTGCAATGACTAATTAAACTGAGTGAGGTCCAGATGGCAGGCGTCTTTAAAGATGCCAATTATAGATTCAAATGTTTTCGTGTGACACTGTTTTCCTAGAAAGATTAAGCAGTAATGATGACTTGCTTTCAGTGCTAGACACCATTTTATTCTGTCAGAGGTCTGACCCAGGGCTGCACAAATGTACATGCTTGATGTTGACTTCATAATATATCGCAGGCGTGGAGAAGCCACCAAGAAAATCCACATACTGTGACCAGCCTTGAAGAGGGGAGTGGATCTCTGATTAAGAATCATATTCCCCACATTTGCATGGTGGCACGCTGGCTAAGTCACCTTAGGTTGGGCTGTGGAGAACGTAGTCCAAAAGTGCTTTGGGGATATCCACTGAAGCCAGGTAACTTCCATCACCACAGTCACCTGCTCCAGAGAGAGTCCTGGACTGGTTCAAGGACACAAAAGAAAAGAAGGAAAACAAAAGTCCCCAAAAGATGCAATTAGGCTGAACAAAGGTGAAAGGTTGAAACTTATTAGGCACAGGGACAAATTAGAAGGAGATATACCTAAATTCTCCCCCTTTGGGATATAGACAAGACAAATCAATCTTTTCCTCTACTGAATCTCCTATCTGGATGCTATTCCTCAATTTACTACTTTGCTCAATAGTCCTGCAGAGGATGATTCAAGACATGTTATTAAAATATTATATGTTCAAACCACCTTAGCAAACCCTGCATTACACTGAATTGAAAGATTTCTTTGCTAAGAACTCTCAGCAACTTTATCTCATTACAATGTACCATTGATTTCTGGAAAAGGAGGCAATATTAGATACTTGCCCTACACCCAAAATGCACAGAACAGCAGGGGCTTTCGGATGGTCAATTTTTAGATTAAAAAATATTTGATGTAGATTGAGTACCGTACTAAATAACTAAGGTTTCTGGGAGGAGGGAAAATGGCAAAATCTGCCATTTAGAGGCATTAATCTGACAAGGGGATCCGGATATCATGGAATGTAAGAGAGCAAGACAATTAGTCTACTGTTTGCTTTGTTTCTCACTATAATCTTTCTTCTATAAGATGTGGGGAGACACGCCCTCTGAAGCAGGTGCAGAGGGGGTGAAAAGGGAGGCCTGGGTGTAAGCATCCTTCAAGGGAAAAGTTAATGGACCTGTGGAACTTTCTATAGGTTGGGAGCAAGGAAGAGGTCAAAGACCATTCTGAAGTTTCAAGACTGGAAAACTACACATAGATAAATTTGGGGTGGGGAACTGGAGGGATTCCTGTTTTGTCTTTGTGGAATTTACATCTGTGGGGATCTTTGGCAGGCACGTTGGTGAAATGGAGGGTGGGCCTGACAAAGGTCATTCATGATCCTCACCAAGATAAGACTGTTCCGAAAGGGAGGAGCAGAAGGCTTTCGATGTCAATGGTAGGCTTCCAGAGCTGCGCAGCTGGATAAGAACACAGGTGAGAAAAACGATACCTGAGACAAACTTGAAGGGCTTCAGTGAAACATGTCTTAATGGGTTTTATGTAAGCCCAGGGCCACCAAGCTCAATCAGATATAGAGGTTAAGATCAGTGTGTGTGTGTTTAAGAGCGAAAGAGTAGAAAGACACTTGGAGATTAATTGACTTTTATGGAAGTAAATAATAACAATTTTAGCTAATATAATGAGGGCTTATTAAAGTCCAGGATATACAGGGGTGGGCAAAAGTTGGTTGTGAGTACACAAAACAGTTTATTCTTGTATTCTTGCTTATTATATTATTTATTTGTATTACAACTATAAACCTCATTTTGCCCACCCTTGTGTATTTCACATAGATAATACCAGTTAATCATCAAAAGTATCTTATTATGCAGGTATCACCCACTTCCTTTGTTAAAATTTATATTGTATATGTGTATAATAATGTGCATATCTCAATAGCTACCCATGTTTAAATGTACAATTTATTGGTTTTCAGCAAATTGACTGCGCTGTGCAACCGTTGCCCTAATCCTGTTTCGAAATACTCCCTCACCGCAGCACAACCCTCGTGCGCACGCCGGCTGCTGACGGCTCCTACCCCGGCCCGAGCAACCAGCGCTCTGCTTTCCTCCTCTGTACATCTTCCGCATGGACCGCTGCATCTCCGTGGGGCACCTGAGAAAATTTTACCTTATCTCTCTCCTAGTTCTAAGTAAAATTGCCCCAATCGGTATGTAATATAAGAAAACGAATGCCTTTGAAAAGCATCAGACAACAGCAACAACCAAAAAAAAAAAAAAGAGAGAGAGAGAGAGACCAGAAATATACTGTCTATAGCACGGGAGATGGAAGAGGTTTCTTGTAACAAGATAATGCTTTTCATGTTCAAGAAAGTAAACACAGAGAACTAAAGGAGATCTTTGGGCATAAGAAGCAAGATCCTACTAGAAAAGCCGTGATGCTCTCCTCTGGGCCGAGCCCTCGGCCCCAGCAGCAGCAAGCTGGAGAGCGCAGTGGGCCTTCTCTGGGAGAGACCCTGAGAGGCAGTGGCGCTGCAGAGACGGCCAGTGTGCTCAGCGAGGTATTTGGATTTGGCCCGCGGTTTGAGAAGGGGGCAGAAATGGACCACATGGAAATTGGCGCTCAGAGATATTGCATCTGGAAGGCAAACTTTCCGGGCTGCTGTCGGCTCAAAATGTCAAATTGTTTGAAAAAACAAACACCATGACATAACAGACACATGCAATGAAGCTTTCAAGATGTTCCCACCAGAACAGCATGCAGTACTTGGCACAATGGGCCTCTTCCCCACCCCCACGTACTGTCCCAGGAACCAAAAGGAGAAGGAGAAGAAAAGGAAATTTTGAGACTTCAGTAAAGGAGTTGAAACACCACCTCCCCTGGCTGGATTTGTTCCCTGTCAGTTCCATTTACACAGTAATAATTAGATACTCTCTATTAGATTCAGCCTGGTTTCCAATATCCCAGCCTCCTCTATCTGGTAAGTGTGCATTCCTCAACTCTGAAAGAAATAATCTGAATCTATGATATACATTGAAAGATTAAGCCTCGCAGATATGACAAAGATAGGGCTCTGACACAAGGAAAGAAATCTGTTCGAAATTACCTTGAGAATGGAATATTCCTTCAATGAGCTGATAATCGATAACTGAGCCGGTAGAGTAGCCATTGGATATTCGAGATGAAAAGAAAATTGGGAAGAAGAGATGTTAAATCTTCCAGGAATTTTAAATAATGTAGTCTGATTATACAAAGTCTGAAACCGAACTCTTTCTCTCTCAAAAAATATTTGTGGCTCACTGGTAGGCTGCTTGGTGTTTCAATTGTGGTTTCCTTATTCTCTCTCATCCTTAAAAAATGTGACGAGTGTAATAAGCTTTACATCCCTTTTCAAGACCCAGTGTATACAGAGTATACCCAGCTCCTACCTGGCAAGACTCCCTCCTGCTTTTGAAAATTTCCTTTATCATTCAACCCAAAGTCTGACCCTCCACTATCTTCTCCAATTGCCTGTTTTTGTCATTCTGGTATCATGTCTCTCAAATTTCAAAGTGTTTTTCATTTTCACACCTCCCCTCTTTCATGTCTATATAAGTGATCAATAAAGCAAAAGAATGAGAATTAGGAGCATAGGCACTTGTGAAATGTCATTTGTGGTAGGCATCTTAATTTTCCAAATTTCTCATTGATGTGAAGAAGGCAAAGAGACCTAGACAGAAGGAGAAACTTAAGTGGCATCTGCCTATGCTTTGCATCTATCGTTCCTATGCTATTTTTAATGGCATTGTTTTCATTTTTAAGAGTTTATTTTTTTAGAGCAGTTTAAAGTTCACTGCCAAAGAGAGGGGAAGGTACAGAGATTCTGTGTATGCTCCTTATCTGCACAGATGCCTAGCCTTCCCCGTTACCAGCATCTCCCACCAGCTGGGTCATTGGTTACAACCGATGAACCTATATTGGCACATAATCATTCACCCAAGTCCATAGCTTAATTATACTTAATTCGTAGTGCTGTACATTCTATGCACTTGGACAAAAGTGTAATTGCAGGTACCCATCATTATGGTCTCATAAGGAGTATTTTCATTGTCCTAAAAATCCTCCGTGCGGGGTCCTTTATCTCTTTCCCCCACAACCCTTGACAGCCACTGATTTTTGTATTGTGTCCATATTTTGCCTTTTCCAGAATGTCATGTAGTTGGGATCATGCAATAGGTAGCCATTTCAGATTAGTTTCTTTTACTTAGAAACATGCACTTACAGTTTCTTCATGTCTTTATATGGTTTGATAGCTCAGTTCTCTTTACTACCAAATAATACTCCATTGTCTGTATGGACCACTGTTTATTTATCAATTCTACTGAAGGACATCTTGGTTGTTTCCAAGTTTTGTTGGCAATTATGAATAAAGCTGCTATAAACATCCTTGTGAAGGTTTTTTGTATGGACAGAAGTTTTCAGCTCTTTTAGGTGACTACCAAGAAGCCCAATTGCTGAATCATATGGTACAAGTATAATTGGTTTTGTTAGAAACTACCAAATTGTTGTAACATGGTTGTAGCATTTCCATTCCCACCAGCAATGAATGAGAGTTCCTATTGCTCCAGATCCTCACCAGCATTTGCTGTTGTCAGTGTTCTTATCCTTTTTTACAGTGATGCCTGGGAACAGGCACATCAGGCTGGCTCATAGAACTATCAAAAAAATCATCTTGGAAAAATAGATGAAGGAACCAACCATACCCAGTGGTTAGCTCTTGAAATTGTTTTCAATTGATTTCAAATTTAGGCTTTTTCCTTTTTATTTACTTGTTTGTTTTTAATCACATAGATAACTACTTATTTCAAACAAATGTACAGACAAGCGAGATGAAAATTCACTCATGTTTTCACCTCCAGAGATAAAACAAAACCCTACTAACATTTTGGTTTGCATCCTTTCAGAACCATAAGCTCACACACACACACACACACAGACACATGCGCAGACAGAAGCATCCATTAGTTTTTACTGAATTACAAGCCATCTCACCAGTTTGTGGCTCCAAATAACAACTATTCACTTGCTTGTATTTCTATACAACAGCAGTTTGGGCTGGACTCGCTGGGGAGGTTCTTCTCCTACAGTAAGTTAGGTGGCTGCATTTTGGGAATTGTCTAGAGGCCATCGGGTCTCATTATCTAGCAGACTTGTCTAGCCTTTTTCTCCTGGTGGCGGTAGAAGAGTTCCGAGAAGAAGTAAAAAGACAAGTCTCAACGAACAAGGTCTTTCCAAGTCTCTAATTGTATCACCTATGCCCATGGTCTATTGGCAAAGCAATTCACACAGCCAATCGAGTCCAGAGGTGGAGAAGTAAACTCCACTATTTGATAGAAGCGTTTGGATGGAAAGACTGTAGAGTTGTGTTTGCAGTCATTAATAATCCCACTCCCCTGGGTCGGGGCCGTGGAACTGCTCACACTTCGGTTTATATTTTTAAAAAACACAAACCCACAGTACATTAAAATATGTTGTAAGTGTATCCCTATACCAATATGTATATTGGTATATACTTCGCTTCATTGTTTTAAAAAGCCAAATCATAATTTATTTGACCTACCTTCAGTAATTCAGTTTCAGAATGTGTCTAATTTTTCACTCTTAGGCTGTCATAAACATTTTTGTGCATTCATTTTTCTACCTATTCATGATTATTTTCTTACATAACCCCTCAGCCAACTCATTATTCTTGCCTCTGCAAGGCTCCCCAAAATGCAGCCCTTGTTCATGAGGAGACATGGGGAAAAAGACAATAGAAAGGGTAAATAAAGGCCAGGTTAAAACCTTGATGGCTTACAATTTGTCACCAATACTAAAAAAAAAAAAGAAAAGAAAAAATGAAAAAGTAAAAATGAAGATGAAGATACCTGTAAAATCACCATGTTTATAAAGAATAATTTCTGAGTATATTCTCAACTTCTTCACCTCCAGTGCATTTAATATATTGCTTCCAATATGCGACGCAGGACCATTTTTTACTTCTTTTGCTGGCATCAGCCACCGTAGCTATTTCCTGTGGTAACACGTTGTCTTTTTCTTTGGATTGTTGGAATAAAGGTGTTGAAGGTTCTGCAGATCCCGAGTCAGTGGCCTCCGATTACTTCTTGGTCGGGATACCTGGGCTAGCCAACCTTCCCTGCCATTGCCACCTGACTCCAGAGCACAGAAGAGATCAATTCACCCAGTCTGGTTTCACTGGCAGTGATAATCCTGATGTCATACCTCAGCTTCCCCACCTGCCTTGGGGCCTCTCCAGTTCACTGAGCACTTCCTCATCGCTTTCTTCCATCTCGAAAACAAGGGGAAAACTATAGCGCTTGATGTGCACCTGGATGTTGTAGGTACCCAACAAGCAAAACAGGAGAAGAAATAAAATAAACACCTTATTATAGTTAAGCTGGACCAGATCCAAGGAGAAGTCTAAAAGCTTTTGTCAGCGGTAAACCAAACTCTGAGGGCTGATAACGGGGACTGGATATCAAAGGTGTAATAAAAAAATTAAGTTCCCTAAAAAACCCCCACAAAACTGCAGACACTATAAAATCATATTGTTTTCAACTTCCCTATTTAATGGTTTTGTTATGCGCATACATCAGAGCAGACATTCATGCCAGTGGAAGGCAAGAACATTCGAAGCCTGTCCTGCATTTTATACATGACTTCCGGAATGAAGGTTGCACACATGATTTTTTTTATTCAACAGTATAACTGATAGGGTAAGTTTGGAAGAACAAATAAGTGAAGGGTTTGAAAATGTGTTTCATTTCATTGTTTTCCTTCATTGCATTTAATTGCATTTTCAGGGAAAAAAAATCCATTCTTTTCATCTTGTGTTTTTAACTTTTCTTGGCTCTTTTTCAGATGCCTGATTCCTAGTTTGTTTATTTGTCTTTTTGTATTACTTTTTACTAGAGAAGCATGGCAAGACAATGCTATATTGGCAAATTAAATTTGCTTCTATATAAAGAGCTCCTGAATGGAAAGATTAAGGCAAAACTAGGACAGAGGAGCTAAAATCCATTTGTGATCTAGGGCTACAAGATCACAAATATCATCATGGTTTATTTTAATCTCAATAGATTATAGGATGGAAGTCATACACTAATTAAACAATTAAGTTATTATTTCTTAAATTACTATAAACATTAGAAAACAACCTTACTATTTGAATCTTCATTTACCAGTTACTCAAAATCTTATTCAGGATAAAAATGAAAATTATCAAAGTCTATGGCTGAGTACCTAATTATTAGTGCTTAGCTCATTTTCTTTAAGGAAACAAGAAATGTCTCCATTCATGGAGAAAAACCAGTTTCATTTTAAGCATGACTATTGATGTCCATGGCAAGTCTGCTGACTGAAAAGAAAGTGTTTATTGATTCAACCTTTCCATAACCCTCTATGAAAGTAAACATGTCTGAGATAACTAAGCAAAACATCAAATTTCACTCAACTACCATGTGGTCCTCTTTGATTAAAGAACTTGGCATGGGCCATTAGTCCAGCGCGGGTCCCAGCAGTGCAGAGGATGTGCATTTCATATGGTACATTAATCCTGCAGCTACCAATTTTCGCTCCCATCCCCATGAACACCTTCCTTAGCGCCCTCCCTCATGGTTTTCTCCACGGTCAGCTAATTGCTGGTGGCGGAACGTGGAGTGCCATCCCCTCGGTGATGCTGCCGTGCTGCGCGTCATTTTCATCCTCCTAGAAGTTGGTCTAAGGAACTTCTCTTTGAAAGAGAGGGAGCAAGTCTGTGCAGTTTCATCATGTTTGGCAAATTTCACCTTGTTGATAATGGTGTGATCCTGAATCACCCAGGACTTCCATGTATGATCCAAAGTGAGAATTTTATTTTATTTTATTATTTATTTATTTATTTATCTATTTATTTATTTTACTCCTCACCTGAGGATATGTTTTACTGATTTTTGAGTGAGAGAGAGAAAGAAAGAAAGAGAGAGAGAGAGAAACATTGATTGGTTGCCTCCCCTCTACATCCCGACTGGGGATTGAACCCACAACCTAGATATGTACCCTGACTGAGAATCAAACCCACAACCTTTTGGTGCAAGGTTGATGCTCCAACCAGCTGAGCCACTGGGCCAGTGCAAAAATTTTATATTATAAATGCCAAAAATCCCCAACTAACCATCATCTCTCAATTTTTGCTGAACCTCGGATTTTACCCAACATGGGAAATTAAGAAAATATTTTCACATTCTGCAATATAGCTTTCCTAGAACATCCACCATCGCTGAGGCAGGACGTGGTTAAAGACATGCGTGAGTCAGAGATAGCTTTATATTTGCCTTTGCATTTACACTCCATGGACTCATCCAACAAGTATTAATGGCCACGTGCTCTATGTGAAGCATCACAGGGGCTGCTGAAAACACCGTGATAGATAAGACACATTTTCTAAAACTCAGGATGCTCACCTCCCGAGAGGGAAACATAAAGGCAGTTATCATGTAGATTACATATTAAAATAGCAATCAAAGAAAAAATGGATAATTCGTTTTTGATGCATGTGTGTTTTGTTAAAGAAAGAAATGGTTTCAAGTTTCTTTTTCTTACAGTGATTTTTAGTTTTCACTGCTCCCTAAAGCCACTCTTGGGATATAATCTTCTACTGCAGTACAGCCATGTATCTACTAACTTTAAAGCTATGTAAAACTACAAAGACATAATTTTTAAAAAATCTCATGACATACCCTCTTGTACATCATTTCAGATTATATTTTTTGAGGGTGCAGAGCCCATATAACACATTCTTTGTCCCATGATGGTATAATCACGAATACCCTGAATGAGATTTAGATTAAAAATAACATCTTTCAGCTTGCCCTGTACAGAGTATCTGGGTGAAAACATTTAAGTTGACAATAGAATGATAAAATGCTGTTAACAGTTTTAGCTTTGTACTTATGGTTCAGTCACATGTAACTGTGTGGCCAATGGTGAAACAGCTGTGCTAGGCTTCTGCATGCTTCTTACATAGACTATCTGATAATGATGCCCAGACCTGAAGTTATTAGTCTAGAGACATTCATCAAAGGTCCAACTTCAGGGAAAGGCAGATAATATTTTATTAGTCAGGCTCTTCTGTGCTCTAAGTGATGTCTAGATGAGACAGGGTATGTAAGGGTAATAGCCTACAAACAGCAAGATTTAAATAGTTTTAATATTTTGTAAACATCCCTGGGAACTTTTACAAGAGGTTATCAAAAAGTATGTTCAACACAGTCAGACTGGCGGGTTATAATAAATGTTTTAGTTTATTTTACTGCTCTACCTATACCAAATTCAAAGATTTTTCTCCCAAAGGTCCAACTCACTAGAAAGCAAATCATGGTATCTTGTCCCCTAACCACCCCCTCATTATGAGTAACTCATGATGGGTAACTCACAACTGCATATTCAACCCAAGGTGCTCTAGACCAACTACCATACTAGCAAAAATGGTATTTAAGAATATGTGTCTTCCTAGTTAGAATTCAGCTTCTACCTCTAGTTGTAAATCAAGCTATTCAATTTCTCCATGCCTCAATGTCCTCATCTATAAAATTGCATGATAATAGAACTCATGGGTTGTTACGATTAAGTGAGAGAATATAAAGAGTTTAGAAAAGAGAATGGAATATACTTAAACCTGTTTATTACAACTCTGTAGTTGAGTTCTGTTGAATGTAGTTGAACTCAACGGAACTGAGATGACACAGAGGGTGGGGTGGAAACGCTGGCAAGTGTGGGGACAGTGAAAGGGAGTGGGGAGAGAGAGACATATGACCTACACCGACAGAAAAGTCTTAAATAGACAGACAGAGAAAAAGAATTGAAGGAAAGAGATTATTACATCAGGCAGGGTCTGAGAAGGAAACAGCTGCCACATTCAAATATAGATCATCTGAGGGGGTTAATGAACAGGGTTTGATGCCACCTGCAGGCCCCGAGGGTGTGGGAAAAGAGCAGTCACTACAGCTAGAAAGGAGCGAGTCCAGTCACTCGTCAGAGGGAGCTTTTCATTCCAGGAAGACGTGACCTTTGGTTGAGAGATGTTGTCAACTGAGGTGAACCTGCAGGAGACTTCCAAGCACCCCAACAACACCCTCCTCATCTCTGATCCTTTACTGGGACTCCCACTGGCTGAATCACACAAAACCCAGAGGACAAGAAAATCATGTGATGGTATCGCGTGAAGATCACGTTCCGGGGCACAGAGCTGAGAGGAGAAGGGCAGAGGGTAGATCTGAAGGGCCTACACAGAGGGAGTTTCGGGCAGAGAAGGAACATTTACCAAGCGTAAGGTCTCTTCTACCTCTGACACTTCCTGCTTTGGGATTATATACAATAAATATCCTTGCATCTTCCCTAACACATGTCCTGTTTAGCCTAAGCTATATAGTAAGTGATTTTCTATTATTTGCAAGAAAAGCAACTTTGGCCTAAGCAGAAAAGTTCTGGCAATTACGAAATATGAACAGAAAGACTCTGGGCACAAAATCAGAGAAGTTGTATCAGCAATGTCTCACTCAGCCATGGTTCTTTCTGATAAAGCCATGTCTGGGGCGCGCATACAGCAAAGTACTCATTTGTCATCGGATACAATACTGAGGCTTTGGGCTTTGCCTAGCTACATAATATATTTGGAGAGAAATAGTGTACAGTTTTTGGATCATAAACTACTTCTTTTGGAATAAAGAAGGCATCTATGCCAAGTGTTCCACTTTAATCCCTGCATTTTACCATTCTAGTGAAGACTGCCTCTGTTTTTGTAATCTACAGTGACGAAAACAATTCTTACTGCTGCTGACTTAGGATTGAGTTAGGGAGAATAAATGGGGAGACTTGTTAGACTCAAGCCCTTAGGAATGGAAGAAATTGTATAAAGAAGCATGACATGGGGAAAAGTAAACTCGAAAATGATATAAACGGTATTAACTATGGTTGATACTCAATGTGGCTGTGAAAATAAGTTGATAGGTGGCAACCTTAGAACCTGTATTTACAAAGTAAGGGGAACTGGTGTGAGAGAGTCACTCTTAGAAAAAATAAAAATATGGATAAGAGCAAGTTATAACCTAGTCATAAAATAGAGCTCCCAGTAAAGCGGATACTTAAACTGAGAATGAAGAAAAATCAGATGCAGAATGAAGATGGAGAAAGGTCTGATTGGAAAGGTTCATAACAAGCCTGAATGCTGTATACAAATTACATTCCCTGTAAAGCCTATGCCAGCCTGAAATTGGATTGGAAGTTTATTAAAAGGTTCTCCCAGTGGATTTTAGTGCACAGGACACGTCTATGGTCATCCACATACAACACGTGCAAGAAGGAGTTCGGTAAGCGTTCAGAATGTAGGACTTCTAAATTAGGCCTCGGTTTAATGAAGAATTGCTACGAGCTTTCTCTTCTTGGTCAGACGGAAATGGGACAATCGTACGACCGCATGTCTATACACTCAGGATTTAACTCTCGGAGGACCATTCTGTTTCTCTCATTTGCAGATTCTGAGGGGTTCTTCATCATCTTTACCAAATATGAACAATAATCACAAGAGTGGAGGTAAGGGGTTTCAAGACAAAAATATTGTCAGGACCTGGAGCCCCCCAGGGACATTTTTCATTTTCTCTTAGTCACTGGCTCAGAGAGGGCAGAATGGTCTCCCTAAACCAGTGGCTCTCAACTGAGGGTGATGTTGTCCACAGAAGTCTTTGTCCACAAGAGACACTTAGCATACTCAGAGATATCTATGGTTGTTACAAGTTGGTGGCCTGGTGATGACAGGCGTGAAAAGGTGAAGTGGGGGCGGAGTGGAATGAGGGTAGGTTATTGCCTTCAGTGGTTAGAGGTCAAGGATGCTGCTAAACATCTCACAGCTCAAATCGCATCCCCCGCAAAAGAATGATGCAACCCCAAATTCAATAGCGATGACACACAGAAACCCCACCTTAGACATACACTTAACGTGAAAATTACACATCCAATGTCCCTTCCTAAACACCTTAGTACAGATGGTAACCCTCCCGGCTTGAGGACAGTGAAATGCATTCTCCAACTTTCTATAATTTCCCTAAGTCTTCAATGGCTTTCTTTTTGTTCCCTGAAAGTGCCTGAAATGTTTGTAAAGATTCTATCAATATCAGGAATGTTGATTTTTTCATATTGATATTTCCTTCTGGCCTGAGGCAGTCAAGTGATGCTGAAAAACTGGTGTCCACATAAATCAGAATGTTTTCAGGAGGAAAAAGAAATACCCCATCAATGACCAGAGGCTACTAAAACGTGCTGAGGAGAATGTATTTTACTTCTTAGTGTAGATAGCTTCAAAGAAAGAGTCAGGAATGTTCTCCTTCTTACGGAGATCTGGGTGGAAGCAGGTGTTATGTACTAAGTGTTCTGAGCGGTGCAGAATGGAGACCGGGAGAAATGATCACTTTTGCCATGTTACAGGTTGAAGTAGCCCAGAGCACAATCATTAAGCTTTACTAGTGCAAGGATTATAATCCTAAAAGCCGATTAGGAATACTCATTACCCCTACAGCAACAACTACGCCACGACAACTATGGCTTACAGTCTTAACTTTTACTTAATGTCTCTAGAAAAACGAAAGGAGACCAGATTACTGGCATCTGAGAAGTGTATGTGATTAAAGATGTTGTCACAATCTCCGGTTAGCTCACTTCTCTCCATGTTTACTACTACCTAAATATTGCTTTTAGGGCTTACTTTCCAAGTTGAAAGTTATCTGAGGCCATCTCTGAACCTTCTCCAAGTTTCCTTCACCTCGATTCATTTTATGAGGCCAGAAAGAACAAAAGCACAACAAGCCCAACGCAGTAAAAATCTAACTAGCACATTACAGAAGTCTGGGTTTATGACTTCTTCTTGCTCTGCTGCCAAGAAGCTCTCCGAAGTTTCACAGAGACACACACAGTTATATTAATACATTCACAGAACACACACACACGCACACACACACACACCTTGACTTTTTTTTTCACATTGAAGCTTTCTTGGGTGAGAACCATACTTGACTAATTACATTCGATGCCCCATCCCCTGTAACAAAAATGTCCAAAGAAAACAGTTGAAGTCTCTCCATGGCCAGTGTCTGGATGAAGCTGTCTCGAGAATCATGGGATAAGCTGCTCCCTCGGTGTGTGTGGGGGTGGTGGGGGGGGAGAGGAGAGTGATTATGTTGTATGCAAGGCCTTTAAATTGAGGGAGAATTAACTCAGCTTATAATAAATCACTGTTGACATCTTCACTAAAGACTTCATGCTCTCCCAAGCCAGGGGGAATTTTTAGCTGGCCAAGAAGGAAACTTCACAAATGCTGGCTATTATTTGCATGTGAGACCTTCCTATGGGGAGCTTCTGAAGGGTTTTCCCTATATGGGCTGAACAAACTCCGCGGAGAATAGCTACCCTACTAAAACAAACAAAGATTGATGAATAACTTATCATATTTTACAAGTCAGACTTTGGAAAATTGTAAGAGCAGGAGGCCCTGTCTTCACCTCACTTGTTTTTAACTTATATGTTGGCCTTTCACACACACGCGCGCGCGTGCACGTGCACACATGCACACGCACACACATACACAATCAAAGTCAAAAAGATTGAGGAGAGCAATGTTTCCTTCCAGGGTTTGAAGAAGGGTGTTCTTTTTTTTTTTTTTTCTTTGTACTTTCAGGTAGGGATCCCTGGTTTACCACCTTTCATGAAATTTTAGACTCGGTAGCACATAACTTGTGGTCTACTGCATTACCTCATTTATTCCCTGCAAAGTCCCTGAAGAGATGAAGGCACTTTGTGTGATGTGTACACTCAAGTAAGGGAACTTGATGCTGAGATACAAAGTGACTTAAGGACATCTGGGTAAGAGAAGGCGGAGGCCGGAATTCACCTGAGCTGCAGTCCAGAGCCCATTCTCTATCACAACTTTCCCAAAGACGAAGTGTTTCTTTGTTGATAGAACCAGGTTTTACATGAATGGTATGCATTGGAAACATTAAAAAAGCCTCAGAGTGATACTAAGTCTCCACTAGAGTACTTTTGTCTTCCATGTCTGTTGCTGCCTACTTAAGTACTAACAGTACATGTGAAGCACTGAATTGGATTCGTAAGGATTCATCTCTATTCTCAGGAGAGTTCGAGCCTAACTCTGGGGCGAACTAACACATTTCAGGGTTATTGTTTTGAGGGGTGTGGGAATTGATTCCAAATTAGGTATACATGAAATATATATACATGGGACTGGAATGATGGTTCCAAATTAGTAAAATTTACTTTAATTAATAGGTTATTCCAGAGAAGATGAATAAACATCAAAATAATTAGACATTAGCCTGTATTAATTGGGTAATTTTGCTTATTTTCACATATTGTGATATTACCTTGAAGTAATTATCATGCCATGGCTTAATTTTATTAAAAGTCTACTTTGCATTAGTATACATAATCATAGAGAGAGAGACATAGTAAAACTAGACGTATATAGCAATCCCAGTTATTCACTTAATGGTTTCTTCTGTACAACTTACAAATGTAGACACCATATGTCATTCACATTCTGACTTTATGCTCCCAATAAACAAACAAGCAAACAAATCCATTATCCAATAGGGTTTTAAAAGACAGTCAGATGTTAAATAATATATGTATATTTCCAATTAGTTATAGTAGTTAAATGCAGGACTTCTGTGGCTCATTGAACACTAATTATTATTTTCCCTTGCAACACACTGTGGCATTTTGGTGAGCCGTTTTGGCAGTACGGCATTCCTAAGTATAGTCAATAGGCTCCTATTGATATAGGAAGGTATTTTGAGTTTAGGCTTTAGCTTTGCAAACCACACTCCTAAAAGTGCCCCCTTATAGAAAAAATTACTATGTTGAAGTATAACCCCGTCTGAGTAAGTCTGCCCGTCTTTTGGCCTGTGAAGTGAGAACTCAACTGATAGAGACAAATCTATATACTTAATGTTTGTGAGACTCTCAACAATAAATAAATCTCACACAATAGAAAAATGTTTATCTATTATCACATTATTTTTTACCCCCCTGCAAGGTCTGAGAAGCACTGGCAACAGAGCATACAGGACATGAGTATTTAAGGAATGGATGAAATTGCCAAAGATTTAAAACCGATGCCCATCAAGCTCTGCACACCACGTAATAGAATATGAAGTCATTATAGTGGGCTCCCCAATACGATTTGCTTGTTTGGCATTGCTCTGTGTGTGTGTGTGTTTCTTGTCTTTTCTTTGCAAAGCATTCTACTCAGACAGCCAGGATAACAAGTCAGACAAGTTCTCCCACAAACAAACTCAACACTGTTAATCAATCACCCTTTGCACTTTGAGCATTTACTTCCTCCTGAAAACCACTTGTGAAACGAACCATTTTTCCTCTTCTTTGGATTAGGGAATTGGAACAGGGGGATCAACACACTCATGGTTCTATATTGACATTTCGAGACAAGTGAAATGAAAAGCAGCAACTCTAGCTGATGGGGCTCGAGTCTGCCAGGCACAGGTGACACAAGTAATACCAGAGCCATTAATCACCAATCCGTGCTTATTTGGTTGTCACTTTCTAGCTTGGTACAATAAAACTGACAGCCGAATCCTACATACTCTGCAAATCCAGAGGCCAATTCCCTCGCCATCGCAATGATCCTGAGCAAATCCAAGAAACAGGGAGCAAAGAGGACCCCAAAGAATGGATTTAATGCACTTCACTGGGAGGAGAGCCGCCACATTTCTCCCTAAAGTGCTATTCATTTTCACGTCGCCCCGGCTGTTCTCCAAGTGTATGAGAGTGGGTTTCCACTGAGCAAAGAATCCTTATGGGGAAACTACGCACATGAAATGAAACGCTAAACGAAATTTTATCGCGTTTGTTTACCACCCAACTTCTCCTCTCAGAAGCGTTAATCTGTTGCTTCGCTCTGTGAATTTCTGGAGGATGTCATACAGGGCTATTTCAGAATTCACTTGAAACCTCTTCCCTTGCTGGCCCCTTTAGCAAACAGGGTCACAGTCAATTTTATACCAAACTGATCATCCAGTCTCAAGAAGTTTGGAAGAAAAGAACACAGATTGGTGGGAGAGATCTTTAGAGTTAGGTATAATTACACCATCAATTTATAATAGCTAATATCCTGATGACCGTATAGTGAGAGTAGTAACACAAACAGCAGTAATTCGTCATATGTGAGGGGTTGAAGCCATTTTGGGTGGCAACAAACAGTTCTGCCAAGCACGATTCTGAAGGGTTTGCTGAGTTCACAACAGAATTTCTGTTCTTAAAGGATGACCTTTGATCATCCCGACAAGTGTCAGTAATCAAATATTTAAAACAAAGTTGGGTGAGACATGAAAAATTACTTACTATAGCTTCCTCATTCCACAGAGAAGGAAACAGAAACCCTAAGAGACCACTGTGGTTGGCATAGTCAGTTACTTGCTGCTGTTGTTGTTAAGGACAGAACCCATTTCAGTCATTTGTCTGAATGTCAAGTATACTTAATATGTTAAATATTAGTGAGTGACACTGATAAATGATAAATGAGTTTGAGCACTCCGTTTACTTGAGGTAAAGGCTAAAATCTGCAGCCAAATATATTCATTATTTACTAGAAATCAAACTCATGGTTGGGTGATATTTTCCAATCATATAACAACATAGGAAGTTGTGGAGGACACTTTGATAGGCTTCCCAGACCCCGTTTCAGGGAAGACTCGCTGCGCTGGAAGCTGGGAACGCTGCTGGCAGACAGCCTTAGACACCCAGCCATTCTCATAGGAGTCATATTGGAGCCTGAAGCGTAAGGACTGTGTGACCCGCATGCCTGCATCTGTGTATCCTCCCATATTTTGAACCAACTGGAAAAAGTTAGTAAGAGCTCCCCAACCGAAACAAACAAACAAACAAACAAACAAAAACATGACTAAAGATAGCCTTGCACTGCCCAATCTATTTGTACACCATTGTTACCGTTGTTGATTGCTATGAACTTGTCCAGTGAACACTTAATACTGGTGGGGGCCTGAGAAGCACCATCTGACTGGAAACCACTGTCTCTATCACAGGACCAGCAAACAAATAACAGCTTGTCTTTATTTAGATTTTTACTTGTATATCATGGATTCTTTGGCATGAATTTTGATTTTGTATATAGATAGTATTAAAATATTAGTTATCTTGGACACTGAGTTTTTGGTATCCCCTTAAATTCTGCACTAAGGCTGCCTTAGCCACCACATCTTGTTCCTGGTCCCAGCGTTCTAGCCCTGTGGAGACAGCCCCCCTTGCGAAGGACCGCCGTGTTACGCAGTTCTTCGCGAGTGGTCCACCTTCAGCAACTGAGAGATGTGGGAGGTGCCCGGCCAGCCATCCCCAGCTGCGGCCAGCTGTGAAGGGCCGTTCCAGTCCCAGAGCTCCCTGCAAGGTTAGCCAGAGCTGCTCTGCAGGCTGACTGTAACTAGACATCTTCCTCTTCCCACTCCCTTCCAGAGGTGTGTATCCCAAGAGAACTTCATAAACACATGCCTCACACCAGGCTCCATCCTTGAGGATGCATCCCAGGGAGTCCCACCAGTGACAAACAGCCAGTTATGCCCATGTCAAGGAACTCAGTGCATGTTTGCATGTGTTCTTATTTTACCGTCACAAGGGCCAGTAGAAGCACAGAATTTTTTGTGGCATTAAAGTAACTTACACACCATGCCAGTATCCTATCAATGAATAAAGTGACAAGACTAGGACCACATGAGACCAACATGCTGTGTCATAAAACAACATAATTCAAAGTTCCTCCTTTCCTCACAGAGTATTATAAAGATATTTAACCTCATGATAAAAACTCATATATATTCCCATGCCTATGCCTAAAGAAGATAGAGGGGGGTTTAATACATTTTAAGGTTCCAATTTCAAATATTTAAAATGCAAAGTAAAATTCACCAAAAAAAGATATGCTTCAGCTATTTAGAAAGTGCATTATTTTCACTTTATTCTCTCATGGTATTCTGGATAAATGAGGTCTTCATGATTTTCAGTAAATTTTAGTAATAGTGTTCATAATTAACATGTTTAATAATCTCAACATTTCTACTTATTCTGAAATAAAATGCCATTAAAGACTGTAATAATATACAGATACCAATGATTACCTCTGCATAGAAAAATGCCAACACATTTTTTGTCAAATACTATCAAAAATATTCTCACCTGAACCAGAAGATTGACTTTGTGTGATCCGGTGTGGGGCCTCACAAATTTATGTGAACTTTTTAAAAATGCAAATCGCCTGCTTTAGAAATTGCTTTAGCGAATGAAGCCTTCTTTTTAAAATGCTTTTTTGGCAGTCTGGATCACTTTCTAAATCCTGTTTCTGACCTCACTGTGGTATCCCTTTTCTTTGCCCAGTATGGCCCCCATATTTCTGAGCCTACTATACTTTATGTTCAAGTCTCTTAGCGCTCTGCTTCATATGAAATGGTGCTATTTATTGATTACGAGATCTCACATTTGTTTTATCCTCCCAAGCTAATATTTGCATGAATTAGGCTGTAGAGAAGTAACATCATCTTTAAAAAGCTGCCCCCAAGACAAAACGCTAAGGATCTAAAGCAGAATAAGAAGCAAGGTGCAGAGCCGGAGTTTCCAAGTTTATATTTTTTGCATGTGAACAGCTTAGGTCCACAATGCCCCCCACTTTGGGTCAAAAATCGTGGTTAGAATACAGGACTGTGCAAACCATAGTGATGACTGGATAGACATGCCTGTCCAAGACCGAGGCAGAGCCAAGCAAAAAAAGTGGTAAGTAATGCCATGAGCCACTACTTTAGCTCTACCTGTTCTTAACCTCTCATCTCTCAGCCCTCTCAAAACAATGCTGTTTGAAGACTGCATCATTTTACCGGTTGATTTTTGAGCTAGGAATGCCCCCTAAATATATTACTCTTCAGCAAAATGATCTGAGACTGTAAAATTGTTGAGGGTAGCTAAAAATGCAATTTAGTCTATTCAAGCATTAGAAAGACCTGGGTACCACTTGCGTTTGTCAACTAAGATAGTTAGCAACGTGCGTCTGCCTGGTTGTCCTGGGAGCCTACCGTAAAGTCAAAGCAAAGCATTTAAACAAGTGTTTGCAAAATATTTTATGGGCCTGGTGCAGCACTAAGCACAGAGGTCATCCCTTGTGCCCGCCCTTGAAGAGCTCAACATTGATTGAAGACTTTCTAAAAAATGTAGGCATCTAATTATTACCATGGTAAATAATTTCAAATGCTAGGCGAAATGCTCACTGGTTACAGTGTTAGGGCTGTGTGCATAAACCACATTTCAGGTTATGTCCGTTTAGTTTATTATTGGAGGCCACACTGGAGTGTGTTTAGTTAAAATAAATTCTGTGGAAATGTTCAAGGGAAAAAATTCACCTTTCCTCTGAAAACTCCAAGACTCCTCAGCTGAATATTAAGGTAAAACCTTTAAGGCCAACTGATGTCAACTGGTACAAAAACAATTTTCGGTGGCAGGGCGTTAAGTCCAGAGTCTGAAAATATAAAGGACCACCCAATATTACAAGAATGTATGGATATAACCTGAAAGGCAATTCTGGGTATTCTGAGGTAGCGCCATCAATTTAGGGAAGAGGACAGGGCTGCAGGAGAAACTCTCTCTTGGAAACTGACCCCCGTTACCAGGATCGCAATGTCATAAAAATGCTCTATGTCACACCTTCAGGTGACAAATGGCATCTGCTTTGTTTCCAGACCATTCTGATCATTGTTCATGTTCAAAGGGACTCATTTTGGTGACTTTTCAGGAGATTAACGAGTGGCTGACAAAGCAACGTCGGAGGGTGTCTCTATGAAGCTAATGGAGGGATGACATGGTTGCCACCGAGTCCCAGATTATCCATGGCAGAACGCGGCCTGTGGTGTGTGTGCCCCTGCCCAGACACGCTTTATACGCCAGACGATGTTGAAACGATGTCCTGTTGGCATAGGCTCTGTTTACCACAGCGCCTTGGCTTCATGAGTTGGGGCACATTCTATTTGGGTTGTGCAAGCCAAGGTCATTATTGCCTAAAGCAAGAGCCCACAAATTGCTGTTTCTTAGGTGACCTGCTGGTCTCTGTTCACAGCGAAGGCGGAGGGAGAGTGACCCTGGGTTTCTCCGGGACGTGGCAAAGCAAACTTACTCAGAGTTCCTTGGTTGAATCCAGGAAAAAAAGTCAACTACGAAAATGAGTCACTACTGAGCAAAAACCTTGTCTGCAGCTCTTTTCAGAGGTTATGTGCTCTTCTAAAATTACATATTTGGATTGATACATTAATGTGGCTGTATTGTGGTTGCCTAGAGACAACTTGGAAGCCACTGAGTTGGAAGATGATGTTCTTTGTCAGTGATTATATCATCTTAGGCATCACGATTCACTCACACCTCTTACGGGCAGGGCTGTAGCTGCCCTTTCTCACCCTGGGAAGGAAAGGCATTTTGTGTATCGCCTTTCTCAACCCTACTGAGAGATATTTAAACTGGAGGACATTTTATTTATTTGACAGTGTTTTCTCATGAAGTGCCGTAGATTTGTAAATCATTTGGATTCAATGTTATCACTTTGAAGAGACTAAGGAGAAGGAAGAGACAGGAAATAAAGATGAAACTATCTCAAGACAACCTCTGTGAATTATTTTTGTTTTTCTTCATTCATTCAACAACTTCAACAACTACTATGTCTCTGTGTGGGGGTGAGACTTCAGGAAGAAAATGAAGATAAATAAAGCGCTTGTTCTATCCTCAAGGAGATGCTGTAGATGGCATGTCATATACAAAACAAAAAGGACAGGAAGTTACTGACGAAGTGGATGTATGGTCAGAGGTGGAGGGCTTGCCTATGGCTGGAGGGATCACAGGGAACTTTGCAGAAGAATTTCTTTGGTCTGTTCCTCCAAAGAGCGTCATTATTGATTATCTGGAGAGAAGAGGACAGGCTTGTGTGTTGCACAGGCCAAGGCATAGAGTGGAGAACTGGCGATTTGGGAACCGAGTGATTATTTGGCTCAGGAAGACTGGCATGTTTGTTATTCATGGCACAGCAGGTATCTGCAGGTGACAGGGAGAACATGAAGAAAAATATTTCCACAGCTAAGTTAAGGATCTGGCTAATGTGGTGGTATGAGATATTAAAAGCAACATGTATGTGTGAAGGAGGATGCAAGGGGACGTACAAGGGGAGATCTGTGACAGAGTGGGCTGGGGTAGGCAAGGTGGACATTCCCAGGAGCAGCCCTGAGGCTGTGAACTCGGGTAAGTGAAAGTAAAACATGGGATATACGTTCACATTTTGATTTTTATTTTACATGTGAATGTGATGATTCCCATGTGGTAATGGGATGTCCACCAGATACTTGCATTTGTGGGACATAAATATCAAAATTTGAGAGTTTTTCAAAGTGCAATTTGAAACTGTGAAGCTAGAAAGAATTGTTCTGGTCTTGAATTAGGCTGTGTCTGTAAAGTACTGCAATTTAATGTTTTTGCTCATTTATTTTTGGATCAAAACAGGTGAGAGAGATTTCTAATTCTGAGATGAAGTAAATGTACTTTATCTTATCCTTCCTGCTAAACACCCCCGGGTGTCACATGTAAGGCAAACGTAAGAAGACTCCAAAAGGTAGAAAGAAAATGCCCACTGGCTAGGCACTTTGGGACCCAAGAGACACCAAAACGGTGTGTTCTCTTTGTGTTCTTCGTGCCTCACATATTCCAGACCTGGGGCTGAGAAGCCAGTGACCTAGAAACACCAACAAGTACGTGCACAAGAAACTCTGATGAAAGCCCACTCGCTCAGCCAAAGGACTAAGAGGAAAGGGGCAGCCTCACGAGAAAGAACACTGTTAGATGATAAGCATTCTACTCTAGCCAAAACCGCAGAAAATACTGTGGCCCTCCCCCCAGCTCTGTAAGCAACGGTTGATTAAAAAGCTAGACTTCCAACACCTTCTGGAAGTAATGAGGTGGCATGACCCCCCTTCCCCTGCTAATGCAGTGTTAAAAATGCCATCTACAAGAGAAGGTATAAATAAGATCCAGGTTCTAATGACATCATACACAAAATGTTCATGTTTCAATTAAAAAAAAATTACTCATCCCAGCAAGAACCAGGAAGATTACAAGGTGAATGGAAACAAAAGAAAAGAATAGATGGCAAGACTGAAACGATAGCGATGATCTCATTACTGTAGGTCAAAAATTTTAAAGCTGCTATCACAAACATATTGCTTCAGTGAGCGATTATAAAAATGCCTGAAACAAATAGGGAAAAAACGAAATTCTCAGCAGAGACAGGAAAGACAACAGAGAAGCAAATGGAAATTTTAGAATGAATACTTCAATAACCAACATTTTATTGACCTCAGTGCAGAATGGAGGAGGCAGAGGAAAGAATTAGTAGCAAATTTAAGGACGGTATGATAGAAATTACCCAATCTGAAAAAGGGAGATAATATAGACTGAAAAAGAAAACAAACAGTTTCAGGAACCTGTGGGACTATAAACCAAAGGTCTAACGCCTGTATCACTGGCATCCCAGAAGAAGGGAGGGAAGGTGATGCCGAGATACTTCACCAAAGGAGACGCAAACGGCAAAGGCGCACATTAATACGTTTAACATCCTATGTTGCTAAGGCTGCGCAAATGAAAACAATAATCAAATGCACTATCCAAATGGCTTAAAGAAGAAAAACTGACAACACTAAATGCTGACGAGGATGTGGAGCAACAGGAGTTCTCAGTCATTGCTGGTGCGGATACAAAATGGTACAGCCACTCTGGAAATCAGTTTGGCAATTTCTTCTAGAATGAAACATGTAACTACCATATGACCCAACAGTGGTACTCCTGAGCATTCAACTCAGGGAAATGAAAACTTTTTACACAAATGCCATACTTTGCCATGTATAATGTGCACCAACATTTTTAGCCCGAATTTTCAGGAAAAAATCTTTTGCTTTAATTTTTAAAATATCAATTATTTATTTATATTTAGAAATGAAACTGATTATCATATTCTAGGATATTATTTTGCATATGGATATCATTATTGCTTTCTAGAGTTATACTTTTAACACATAAGCATACATAAAAGAATTAAAATCATTTATATAGATATGGAATTAGACCCACGCATGTACAATGCACATCCTTATTTTTCCCTCAAAATTTGGGCCAAAAAAGTGCACATTATACATGACAAAATGTGGTAGATGTCTGTGATGTTTAGAGTTGCTTAATTCATAATAGCCCCAAACTGGGAACAACCCAGGTATCTGTCAGCAGGTGAATGGTTAAACGAATCTGTGAACCTGTAACACGGATTGATGCTCAAACAACAAAAAAGGAGAAACTATAGATACAAAAAAATAGTTTCAATGAGCCTCCAAAGAATTACACTGGCTTAAAAAGAAATCCCAAAGCTTATATACCATACTTTTATAACACTTACATAACATGGTTGAAATAACAAAAATAGAGAAATGAAGACCAGATTAGTGGTTGTTACAAGTTAAGCAGGGTGTGGGGGGGCAGGAGGGAAATGGGTGTGGTTATAAAAGGGTAACATGTGGGACCCCTGAGTTTATGAAAACGTGCCATATCTTGACTGTATCTATATCAATATTCTCGTTGTCATGTTATAGTATGGTTTTGTAAACTGTTACCGTAATAGGGAGCCAGGGCAAAGATCTCTCTGTATAATTTCTTATTAACTGTATATGAATCTATTATTACAAAATAAAAATTTAATTAAAAGTATACAAACAAAAATTAAATCACAAAATGTGAAGGTTAAGATCTTAATTACAACAACTTGCCCAACATTGATCATATATAATTCTTAGGCTGCTGTTCTAAATGTACATGTTATTATGAGGCATAAAAAATGTTGGGAAATCAGTGCTATTATGAAAACCCTGTGTTTCACTTTTTTTTTGAGTTATGGAGATTTAAATCTGCAATCCTAAAACTACAGTAGCTTGGGAGCGTCTCATTCCTCCCTTGGGCTCTAAGTCCTCCTGTTCTGCTCTTTACTTACCAAGGTCCCTGTTTCCTATAAGACTCAACTCAAGCTTCATGTCCTCAGCAAAGTCTTTGCAGCCTCTGCTACACTCACCTGTCTTCTCTGCTATCTTCAACAGTAGCGATCTTCAACCGTTTTCAGCTCATGGTACATAAACCAATTCCTAAAATTCTGTGGCACACCAAAAATATATTTTTGCCGACCTGACAAATAATAGATATAATTTTGATTGGTTTACAAATAATAATAGCAATAACCTAGCTTTATGCTCCAAAGTGACTTTTTAAAACATGAGGTGTCTATACTTGTATATAAGGATTTTTGGTACCAAGAGTTAGCCAATCAGATGCAACCTTATTATGTAATGTGACCAAGAAGATGCAACTCTATGATATGACCTATTTATTTATGGTTCAAGACAGGGCATTCACACCAGACGGCTGTTATTGTGTTGGGTGTTGTCATTTTTTATTTGAAAATCTCAGGGAAAAGTGGTCTGTGCTTGTGGCTAAGTAGTTTTAAATATTCTTGCAGCACACCAGTTGAATATCTCTGTTCAGTAGTGATTCTTGTTATTATTTTAGCAAATATTATTATATCTTAAAATGTATTGGTCATTCATCTATAAAGTCTGTTTCCCCAGTGAAACTTCTTCTTAGGAAGCAGGAGCTAGGCCTTACTTTTCAAATATGTCTGACCATCTAACACAGTGCTTGAAATAGAGTAAAAATGCAGGAAATATTTGTCATTGTTGATGGATGGATTCCATCTCTTGACAGCTGATTGTCTTAAATGGATGAATAATCACCCAGTGGGCTGCTTAGAAAAAGTGTGATATAAGAGTTTAAAAACCCAGGATACATGATTGGACAGATCCAACAAAGATTGTTTTAGTTTAAAAGAAAAAAAAAAAAAGAAAAAATACGAATTTGGATTGAGATGTCCCCTTTGAAAAGATATCTGATATTCCTTCTCTTGTTCCCTCCTGAATATTGTGAATCCTTGTAATATCCTTATAAAGTTTAATTTGGCATCTACACAATGCAAAATATGTGATAAAAAGGGGGAATTATAATAAAACATCCTGATGACTTATAACAGAGCATAGTCTGATATTTGGCAGCAACCTAATGGCCAACCGAAGTTTTCGCTTTTCATCTCGCTATTTCGGTGCTGGGCAGACCCAGTCCAAGAACTGGAGCAGCAGGAGAGCTGCCACGGCAGTGCTGAGTTTTACTGGCTTAGCAATGAGGGGAAACTCGCATATCGCTTGCCAGAAAAATAACTGGCTTTCGCTGGTGCTATTAGTCTCACGCTTTTTAGGAGCACTTAATTTAAAACAAAATTGTGGGCTTCACTCCCACCCTAATGTTTTGAGACCGCTGTAATAAGCAAATGTTCAAAGTGTTCTTTATCCAACCAAGTGGGTGAGTTTCTTGTTCAAGCTCCATGGACAACAAAAAGATTTTCATCTGGTGAGCGGTGATCCCTGAGTTAGCACAAGCAAACACATCGAGATGCATTCAGGCTTACAGCAGCAAGATCTCTGGGCAGGGCGGCTGGACCTGACAGAATAATCACTGTGGAAAAACAACTTACAAATCACACTAGCCACCGAAATAGAAGCTTGGTTTCCTAACTGGCTTGTAATGGAAGCCATGAAACAATATGAGGGATTGTTAATAGAGGTTTAGGGTTACTATCTTATGCTTGCACCTTAAACATTAATTCTGGCCTGTTGCTACAGAGCATGCACCACAGCAACACTTGAAGGATGGTGGGACTAATCCCTTCCATACTCGAGTATCTTAAAGGCTGTATTATGTTACAGTATGTATAAACCTTTGACTCTTCAGTAATGACGTTCTGGCTTTAATCTATGTTTCAACTCCAGCAGAGACATGGTTTACTTGGATAAGAGTATACTGAGAAAACCTAAAAGAGAAAATGCCTCTTAAAAGGGGTGAAATAATACAAGTATCTTTTCCCCCAATACTGTACCATGGTTTCCTTCCTCTATGTAAAACCCGAGCTTTCCATAGCAACAGTACTAGATAATGTATAATATTCCTACCTCTACTACTATTATTTTCCTAGTAAGAGCATCTGTAACATTGAAATGCTGTACTTAGTGCTTCGTTCCTTCATTTATGGTACCTGGAACCTGTTCAGGTACCACTGTGTCCACATCTCCATAGGGTTGATGATAAAGGAAATTAATATACCTAAAATAATACTCATTATCCTTTCTCAAAGGCCAACTATATTCCAAACACTCTTCTGCAAACCCTGAAATATTATTTCTTCCCCTTATGAAAATCTTGTAACGTAGATGTCATTTTAACTGTTTTACAAATGAGGAAAGTGAGTTTTGGTATCTTGCTTAACCTTCCTGATCCCCAAACCACTAGAAACGGGTGGACAGATTCGAGCCACACCAGACTGCTGCCTAAACCCTCGATCCCTTCCACTCTGCGGGCCACCCACTCCATTGTGGGCGGGGGAGGCGGGCGGTGGCGGTGTTGCATTCAGAGAAAACGGCTAATGTGTGCCCTAGAATAATTTCCTGTCCTCCATGATATAATTTAGGGGCAAGTCCCCTTCTTGCCTTTCTTCTCTTTAATTGTAGTAAGAACTTTTCACTAAGATCTGCCCCTTTCACACATGTGTAAGGGCACAGTATTGTGAAGCAGGGCATGAGGTCATCCAGCAGGTCGCTACAACTCATTCACCCTGCACACCTGAAACTTTATACCTGTTGAATAGCGACTTCCCCTTCCCCCTCCCCTCAGCCCCTGGCAACCCCTATTCTAGTCTCCGCTTCTATGATTATTTTAGATGCCTCATATAAGTGGAATTATACAAGATCTGTCCATCTGAGCCTGGCTTATTTCACTTAGTATAATGTCCTGCAGGTTCATCTTAACAAGACCATAGATGCCCAATGTTAAGGGGAGTATCATGTGGCAGAACCACGCTAAATGAACAATCCTTCTAAATACACTCTGTGTCAAGGAAACGTAAGCAAAGCCAAACCAAGAGATGAATTTTCTGATGGATCTTGTCAACCTAGGGAACCAAGTTGGAATAAAGGGCTCATACGAGGCCTTTTATGGTGTCTTTTTTGTGAAGTCTGTGGCTCTTGTTTTAGCATATACTGTAATTTGGTTTTAAAAAATGCATAGTTGAGGTTTATATAATTGAATGAAAGCTATTGACTCAAATGACTGGAATGTCTCAGGAGCCATTAGTAAAATCTTACTTATTTTCATTTCCCACTCTCCAGATAGACAGCGTATGCTTATAGGATGGGAATGAGTCGGCTCTTTCCTGACTGCACGGTCCCTTCATTTTTACAAGAACAGCCTAATAAATAACATTCCTAGAAGTGAAACAAAGTTGCATGCAATTAATGATAGTGATAAATGTTTCTGATAGTTACGCCATCATTTAGACCAAAAATAATTTGAAAAACAAAGATGTCATATTTTCTAAGTCAGAAAAACACACAAGGAAACAAAGCTCTTGTCTTCCATGGAGGGAGTAAGATAACTAGTATCAGAATATAGATATTCTTTGCTCTGAGCTACAGGTTTGGGAAAATCTTTCTCTCTCTCAGTGAAAAATGTCTAACTTCTATTTTAATTAAGCAGTGAAGACATATTTGGTACATAGTCAACATAAAAATTCTAGGATCACTGGTGACAGTGGTTAGAAAATCTGAGACTCTCGATCACATAGGCAGAAATGTGGCTGGTCAATCAGAGATGCTCTGTGTACACCATCTGGCTCATTTTCTCGCTCTGCCAGCTATAAATAACTTTGGTAAGATTCACCTTTCTTGTGCCTTCATTTTCTCATCCATTAACAGTAATAATAATAATGACCACCTGGTAGGGTTGTTGCAAAGATTAAATGAATTAATGTATTTCCCTAGAATAGAACTGAAGCATATTAAGTAACTCATTAAAGTTATGATGTGAAGAACTTAAATACACTTTGTAATGTGTACATTGTTCATTTCAAAATAAAAAGTATCAATGGAGAATATTTAAGACTATGGTTGGGTTTTTTTTCTTAACTTCAGTTTTAAGCCCATGGGATAAATAAACTCTAAGTCAGGATAAGGGAGTAATGGAAAAAAAGGGAAGGGGTTATGTGGGGGAACTTGAGTAGCTTAGAAAAGTTACATGCCATAACAAATATCCTGAAGTAAGAACAGTGTCTGTGACAAAGAGCATCCTTCTTTTTTTATTAAATTAAAGGCTGCTGCATTCAGCCAATCCAAGCTACACCAGACCTCTACTTACTAATAATGTTCCATCTCTGTTTTAAAATAAAATCAGCTGCAAAATGTATAGACAATTTACAAGTCTCAAAGATCGTATTTGTCCTGGGGTCTCCCAGCACAGATGATCCAAATGGAGGACCCCGTTGTTACAACATCATTAATCAGACAGCCATGGCCAAGGAGGTGGGTGGCTGCTGATAGTTTTGGCCCATTGGAAATGGCTTTGGATGACTGCCAGCTTGTGTGTAAAATTTTGAAATGTTTGAAACAATACAGTCTTTACAATGTTATAAAATACTAGGGTGGTTAGAACGGGCTGCAGACTGGCTCATGGCCAATAAAACCTCAGGATTCCAGTCAGCTGTAACCTGGAGTTTAATGTTGTCTGAGGTGGTCAAGGCCATCTCTCCCCAATGTCCTGTGGGTCAGCTGAGTCCTTATAAAGCTGCCTCCTTGAGCTTCTGCTCTCCAGTCACCCCTGTTCAAAAATACTTCAGTCAATTTGCTTCTCTCGCACCCCACCCCCACCCCCCAAAAAATCATGTGGAGAGTTAACCTTAAAAGTCTTATTTAGGAAATCCATTTTAAAAATTGAACTTACTTTTGTTTATCCCTATTTTAATACTACATGCTAGCTATTGACATGTTGCTAAACTTGAAAAACAGAGGAAGAAATCACCCCTAATTCCTCACCCTAAGGCAACCAGCTATATTGACGGTGAATTTCACTTTAGCTCTTCCTCCATTGTATATTTTTACATATTTATCATCATGTTAAATATATAATTTGTAACCATTTCCTCCTAAATTTTATATCAAAATTCTGTATTGTGTACGAAATTAAATTATTTCTTCGGCATAATGTTAATGGCAGATGCTACTTCATTTTGCATTTACTCGTGTTCATATCATTGAATGTTTATCATGTTTTCTTTCACTAAGAGGGCAAATAGTGTTACTATTTCCATGAAGCTTTTCTGCATTTGGTATTATTACCTTAGGATAAATTTCCAGAAGTGAATTACAGGGCCAAGGGAGATGGACATTTTTAGAGTTTTGACAAAAGTTCAGAAGGGCTTTCAAAAGGACCTTTCCTCCTGATTGACAGCCCATCAGTAAACCATGAGAGGCTTCATTTCATTCCCTCATCATCAGCGATGGTTGATAGTAAGTATTCTTCCAGAGAAAGCAAATATGTTATTATTACAAATGGGAAGCTGTTCTGTTCCAAAAATGTACAGATTGGCCTGGGCTGGGGAAGTGCTCAGTAGTGATACGTAGAAATGGCAGGGAGCTACTTCATGGGAGGTTAATTTTGAGTTTGTCCCTCAAGCAAGAAGAAATTGTTCTAAACAAAAACTCTGGGGTGTCACCACAGTAATGAAACATTGAGGACAGAGAGAACATAAGATAGAATGTTTCAGATAGAGAAAAAAAAGAACTACACATGTACCAAAGTATCCTTCCCAGATAACGAGTCAAGGAGCCAGCTTTGGGAAACTATTGATAAATGCCCAGCACCTACAAAGCAGAATTTGAGAAAGTGTGCGAGCAAAGAAGCTAAGAACATTCTACAGTTGTAATAGAGGCTTTGAGACAAGAAGAGGATGTTCCAGAGTAACAGTAAAGGAGAAAGGAAGGAGAAGACATGGGAAAAGGGAACCCGGAGGAGGGACCCAGCCCGAGTCCTAAGAGAGACTTGATTCACTCTCAGGCAATTTAATTAGCATGGTCAGCTTCATAGAGGAAACCGATGAGGGCAATGACCTGAACAACTGAATAGTACAACTTACATAGCTGCCATTCTAGAATGTTCTTTGGTCAAGTCCCAAGTTAATAAATCCCTGTATAGACCTGGGTTAGTGGAATTGCATCTCACAAACAGAGGTCAGATTTTGCTACTTAAAAGAAGTAAAACTGATAAACGCCTCCCTTTAAGGAATGTTGACTCATTTTGTCCAGATGTACTACAAAGTAGGTGGGTTTCCCTGGCCACGGCATTCCATTTTCGGCAATTATTAGAGACTCCAGCTCCAGGAGGGAATTCCTCATGCTTACGCTCTTTGCCTTTCCTCCAAAGGGTACAGAATAGAGCCTTTCGTGAGAACTAACCATCAACTTCTGAGCCAATGTGCTTTTGCGAAATGCTCATGGGAGCCCCCATGTATTTTAATGTTTGTGTTTAATCCAGATTCCTAAATCCTAGGGTTCTTCTCTGATTGTGCCCAGTATTACCTTTCTTCATCATCAAGGCTTGGTGACATGTTTGTATTTTACCCCTCTCAGGCTGCCATGATGCTACTACCATCATCTCTGAGGTTTTTATTTTTTTCTCTTGTTGACAAAAATGAAGTACAACAGCTCCTGTCCATGATTTCTTCATTTCAAGAGAAACATAATCAACAAGGAAAATCAAAAGCGATTTCAGATATTCTGGTTTCAGCAAAAGTAGACATTTTCCGGTTGTTGCTCACTTGAAATTTTCCAGCTGTAACATGGTGTGTCTTCATGTTGGTTTTGACGTCTGTCAGTCAGCTGAGTGCTGACCACTCTGTTTCTCAGTCATCGCATCTCTAAAACAGAGATGAAAATATTACCTGCCCCATGGTATTCAGGAGAATTAAATGAGTGAATAGTTGGAGTGTGTAGATCATTGCTGGCACAGAGATGCACACATTAGATGTGAGCTATTATATTAATCGTTAGAAATATTCAGATTGCCCTCTCCCATTGATCACATATTCTTTCTTTGCTCTGAATTGCCTGCAAATGTTCTTCATTAGATTACAGATTTCTAGACAGTTCTGTGTAACTTCTTACCCAGAAATGCATTTTCCCTCTCTTCTCTAGTGGATTGTTTTAATTTGGACTCTGTATACCATTCTATTGTAAACAAAAATCCCAACCCCCTAAGTCTCTTGACATCGATGAGGCTGTATAGATATAATTTCACAAGCTAAAATACCAAGTTTACTTTATTACCTAAATACACCCATAAAAATAAGAGGAATCTAGCATGAAATCAGTAACTAATGAAATCAATACTTAATTTATTAAGTATTCCTTAATGGGTCTTCAAATTCTTGTTTCAGCTGAGCTTTAAATTATATTTTAATAGGCCTTTAAATTCATGACACACTTATAGGCAGTATAAGCTAATGTGAATTGCTGTTTTCACATCTTTTCTTTGTTAGTGTCCATCTATATCATAGATTATATAAGCAACTGCTTAGAGAAGTAACAGTGCTTCCTTTAACTCAAATTCATTACCATTCCAGCATTTTAATGACTCTGTCCATGTTTTGAATTTCTTTAAAACAATCCTACCATAATTAAGCAAACACAGTCTATCGATGACACTGCAAATCAGCTGTGTCAAAGATAAACAGGGCTTTGAGCTCAGCAAGCCTTCCTTTTTCCGAACTTCACTGTGCACGTAAACACACCCCGTGTCCCCATGTCCTCCCCTACTTCACACACATAAAACTATTCCCAATTAGGTGTTTCCCTATTTGCCTTTTTTTCTCATTAAAATCATTCCCAGAGCTTAACCATCCTCACTCGCTGCGCTGTCTACAAGTCTTCTGTGCTGCCGAGCCTGGGCCCTTGAAGATTCTACGTTTACAGCAGACTGACTCAGTAAGTACACTTTGGAAACTCTGGTGAACAGCTCAGCCCAGTGCTGTCTTGATGCTTGGCCAACAGGCTCAAACAACAGACATAAAAGCTAAATCTGTACTTCCATTCAGTTACGAGGTTGCCAAGTTAGTTTTCCTGATACTGTACCTACAGTATATCCATCTCCCAGTGTCTCAGACTCACTTCATTAACTTTGTGACATCAGCCTCTGATGTTATGAACTCAATTTTGCTAATATAAATGATACAGTACCCTATAGAAATTTAAGAGGTTGTAACATTAGAAGTCTCTTCAAGATTCCCAGAACCAATTCTTGCTGGGAAATAGTTCCTTATGTGTGATCTTAAAGCTATTTACCCTTCCCCCAGCCCCCTGCGTCTGATTCCCATCCATGTTGCAAATAGCTTTTAATGATAGAACAGGGAAATATATTGTGGTTTCACACTTTCAGGGATTTTATGGTCACTTACTCCTAACTAGGAGATAGAGACACATAGCAGAAAAGTGTTTTTTTAAAAAACATTAACCAGTTTAGTGTATTGTACTCTTTGTTATAAGGGCATATGTATTTAAGAAATAACACTATTCGAAGATCAGCTAATAGAATAATATTTTCTTAATGGCAAGCCTCTATATCTGTAAAGCTTACCATGAGATGGATTTACAAGCTTAGTCACTAAATTGGTGTGACAGAATAATTTGGAAACACCAGTGTGCCACCATGAATCTTCATTATACCCCATGGAGAATGTGGAATCTGGACACACTATTGTTCGTCCACACAGTCGTGGGTACTTGTCCGGCATCCGTTATGCTCACAAAATGTAGCTTATGTCAAAAAGCCAAATGGAAGAAGCTTTTCTCATATGATTTAAAAACTCACTTTCTCACTTTGTCTCTTCTCTCTTTGAGGTTGGCCACTGGCAGTTATCGTGCTGTATGTTAGTTAATCTACATATACTGAAAAGAGTGTGGGCAGGCAGCCTCATGAAGTTCAGGCGTCAGTCCGCCTTACTATTACTTAACGTGTGAGCTCGAACAAGGTATTTAACAGCTCCAGGTTCTGATGGAAATAGATGGTGTAGTGCGCATGACAACCACTCCTGGTGCCTAGTAAATGTAGATGGATGGATGGACAGATGGATGGATGAACAAACAGACAAAGAGATAGAGAGATAGACATAGCTGTAACGTTGATATTAAGATATCCTTACAAATAGCTATTCACTGAATCAAAGCAATGAGGAAATAACTATCCTTAAACATCTCTGATGATAATACCGAGACTAACTTAAATTGATCTCTCCCATACCCTACCTTCGAAACCCAAAGCATAGTCATCGTTTGGATGTGAGTGTGATATGGGCTTTGTTGTCACATAAAGTATCAGCATGTGGAGAATGCAGAGAAGCAGATGTCAGTAATTATTATCAATCACAGCCCAGGTCTTCAAATGGTCCATGTGCTTTCAGTAATATCACAAACATTTCATTTTTAATATGAGTTTCTTTCTTAAAATTTGCCTTTACTATCTCACCAGGTCTTTCATGTCCCAGTCCCAGCTCAGATGCCCCTCGTCTATGAAGGCAAAGTGCTTCGGGCTGCCCACTGTGCTTGTACTTGGAGTGCTAAATAGAATCCTTCAAATATGACTTGTTTTGTATTTCTATGCTGTTCACGGCCTCCAGAGAGTAAGCGACTTGGGAGTAGGGCCTGTCTTTAAGTCCCCACCATAGCCTATCACGGAATCCCTGGGGAAAGGTTCCGACGACATGTGTTAAATTGAATTACACAATAAACATGAAGGCAGTATGCTGTAACTGTACAGGATGGTGGTTGGAATGGAAACCTAGATGACTGGGTTGGTATTTTGATGGAGTAAGTATTTCTCTTTCACTAAGGATGCCAAATTCCCACATTTGGATCCAAACATTTGGCCCTCATTATTGATTTATCTCAGGTATTTCCTATGCTATTTTTATTTTATGCTGAGATTCAAATAGTGTCAAAGGACTAGAATCATGCTTACCCAAAAGATGGTTAATAGAAAATTTTAACTTTAAAACAATCATAGGGGAAAAGGATGTCAAATATCTTGGAAATGGCAACTGTGATATGACTTTTTTTTGAACTATTGCAAATAATTTCAAGGAAAAAGTATAATAACCACGGACATAGGGTTCATAAAAGCTGAGGCCTGAATGAAGCAGACTGGATCCACTCGGACGTCGGCAGGGCTAATGAGACACGCCTCAGAAGGGCACACAGCACAGTCTTGTCTCAGACAGATTTCACATTGCTCCCCAAGACCTCTGGATAGTGCGTATTCCTCACGCAGCTAAATGGGAGAGTTAGAAGAAGGGAAAATATCAGTGGCAGGTATTCTGCTCCTGGCAGGCCTCTAATTCTATTTCCTGTTTGACATATCACTTTATTTCCATTTTCTCTAAATGTAATATAGGAACTTTCCATAATAAACGGTTCTCTAATTTGCCACTCTTTGATTGGCATTTTTATTTTTTTTTTTCAAGGAGCCTATCGGTCGTACCTTCACAAGTTGCAAAAATAAACGAAAAAACTACACCACATGCCACTGTTGGGCAAAATTTTCTGAATTTGTCTTGAAGCCAAGAGAATTTATTTGACTGTCTGGGGAGTACTGAGGCAGATCTCTTATTCTCAAACAGATACCAACACTGCTTGAACAAATGGTTCGCGTTAGCTGGAGAGAGACACTGAATCTAAACCATGTGCCTCCGGACCTTGCGGTTTCAAGTTGAACCACAAGCCGGGAGAAGAGCTGTCAGTCTGTAGTCTTGATTTCAGCCCCGCTCGTGGAGAAGAGAAAACCTGTCAGTGGCACCCATCGTGCTGTCTTACAGGGGGACCTATGAACCCCAGCAGCACAGGAGGGTCAGGAGTTATGTGAAGAATGAGATGGGACCCACGGCAGCATCCAGTGGGACATCATGAAGACGCACGGCTTTTCTTTATGGGCATGGCACATGGTCGATTTAGCAAAGTGAAGACTTTCTGAGGAACAGATACAACCCAGGGAGGCAAAGGAACAGAGAAATCGGGTGTCTTCTTATAGCTACCATAAAGCTAAAAAAAAAGTCCTAGAAGAATGAGAAGAAACCCAAGCTGGTTAAGGTTACTAGACCAGAAAAACAAGAAAGACAGATTTCTAAGTGATACCATTGATCAAACTCCAAAAGCAATCTGGGGATGTTCTAAAGGAACATTAAACGTTATTTTATATCACAGAGGTGAGAGAATCATTTAACCACATGCAGGTGCGGTTTTCTCCGTAACTACAGGCACACCATAACCCAGTCATTTAGATTATGGAATGAGGCTTGCCTTTGAGTTGTCTCTTAACTGAGGGGATAATAAAAACCTACACTTCTTCTCCCTTGCCTGCTGTTAAAGAGCCTCTTTATCTCAGAGGGATTTATTTTAAGCAGCCAGCAAGTCCACCAGTTATGTTATTAATCTGAATGGAATTATTACATCAGACTCTAAATAAGTAAACAATTTTCAGGTAAACTTGGACATCTTACATAGCCATCGGACTGTCAGGCCATACAAGTGTTCTGACAGATATAATAACCTACACGGGTAGATTACCTTCCGTTTTGTGCACTGTAAGAATGAGAATAATTTTCGGTCATTTTAATTAACTGTAGAGCAGTCAGATAAGTGGTCATTCTAAAGTACATTTCAAAGCACAAATCTGTTCAAATAAACCAACACAAACAGTGCACACTGGAGGTTCCCAGAGTCAATGACAACAATCCATATAGGCCCATAAGCCCGAAACTAAATTTGAGCCCACCTGTCAGTGAGTATTTATTAACCACCTACCATGCGTCAAGCACACGTGGAATTTGTCAGTCTATATCTTAATGCTACAAAAACGTTCTCGGGATTGCTGCCTCATTCCAAGACCTACGCAGACTGTGTCTGGTCACGTTTAAATTCTGGAAATATCTATGTTACATTGCTGAGCATTGCATAAGGCAAAACATTCCCAAACACCACCAAACATTATCCCTATTTAATCAACCAAATTGCAAACATGTTCCATGTGTCAGTTGGGCTCACGGTCAATTCACATTGAACGCTGCTACTATAATACCGAATCTTCTTGAATATCAAGGTGCGTTTCTTCTCTATTTTAACATTTCTGGAATTAAGATGTGCCTTATAGCTGAGTGTGCGTTGGGTTTGGGCTTATTCACTCTCTCATCAGCCTCACCCACTCTAAAAAGGTTGTCGTTAAATCAAATTTACATCTTAAAACAGAAGTTTGTTCAGAACAGAGTAACAGAGTCAACTAGTTCAGTCACTGTCTACACGCACCACGCATGCAAAGCAGAGGAAGGGAAAGGAAGCCTGAAGAACATCAGCGTTGCAGTTCTGCCGACAGACACAGCCCGAGAGTTACTGCAGAAGATCACGGTCCATATTATCAGTTTCCAGCAGATGGCATCTCACCCTTTTCAGTTACGTCTTTCGGGAGCTCGCAGGGAAGACGTGTCCCCTGCCTGGGTAACACATGGAACGCAACACTGTGCTTGTGTTTTCACGAGAGGGCATTTGCCAGCACAGTGACCTAGACTGGGAATTTTCTGCAACTGGCCTCAGCATGTGGTCACTGAGATTGCCCACAAGCATTTGGTATTTTCAGCAGGACCAAAGCCTAGTGCACATTTTAATGACAGTACTGCCTGTTTTAGAACAGTCTGCACAGCTTAATTGTAGAGTAAGGTGGGAATTATGAGTCTTAAACAAGACCTGTAGGTGGGGATAACATGTGTATTAAAATAACCAAAACCATCGGCTGTGTTTTGCTATAGATAAGCCTCACACGGCGATGATTCATAGCACTGTAAAGCCTTTTTTCTGGAAAAAATCTTGCAGTGCTTAAGTGGGCCTTCTGCTGGGATACTTAATTTCTTTACCTTTGTAAAAAATGCTGTGACAACAATATTTGTGTTTAGTACTTTCATGAATAAATGTCATATTAACACCTGATCTTTTTTTATGTGAGGTGCCTCTTCTTCTCTAACAGTCACTTGAAAAAGAAAGAGGAACCTCATGTGGCCACAGCTCTGCATACTGTGTTGTTTTCCGTATTGGTAGAATCCCCCCTACCTGTTTCTTAGGCAAATTGCCCAACACGGCTTTTTCCCCCAGCAGTGTGTTCTCAAATTTCAGCTAAAAATGTTAATGAACATGAGGAGCCATAATGATAAACAAAACCTGGCTTGGCTTACCCGTGAGCACTGTCCGTGAGCAGTAGAGATCATGCATTTTGAACTACGCTGGCTCTTCAGATTAATGGGAGTTCTCGAAGGCTCTTAGACCACAACTGGGGAAGTAACATCATGCTTTACGATAATACGACTCTAAAAATTCAAGTTTATGTGACATTATAAAAGGTGGTTCCTAATATTGTCAACCAAATACCCCAAAGAATAGAAACAAAGCAGTTAGCATGGGCAATGAGGAAGGCAAAAGCTGATGAAAGGTAAACATGGTTCTGATGCTACAATGGAGAAAAAAATTCAAGTACAGTATTTTTTTGGAAGGAGGCAGTAGCAGAGTTTGTCAACTGAATAATGGCAGCGATCAAAGTAAAAGCTATAGATAACTCTATGTTGGCAGAATGCTGGAATCACCATTGGAGCACCTTTTAGAGGAAGGATGAAAAATACTGAATTAGGGTTAGCTTGAGCTGAAGGAATGATTTTACAACAGGAACGTCTAGAGAGAAACTGCAAATGCGGATCTGGAATTCAAGGTAAGTTGTAGTTACAGCATGGAATTCAGGAGCTGTCCATGCAAGATAATGGTTGAAAACTCAGGACAGATTAAATCTCTGATCACTGTATCTATGATCACTGTATCTCTATATGTATATTGTGAGAAATGAAGAGTTACAGGGACCACATAAGTAAATGAAATTTCGGCTAGATTGTTCTATAACGTGTATGCCTTAAACTTCTGTAGAGTTAGGCCCACTCTACCATGCTTGTGTTTAATAATGAGTTAAGGTGAAATTTTTCCAGCGCTGTATTCATGATACATGAGTCTATCTAACTTAGGATCCCACGTACTTCCCCAGTGCTCCTTAAAAACTAAAGGAGAACCTAATCGCAATGTATTTATTTCCATCAACTAGTAATCATTTTTCCCAAATATATGATCTCCTCTCTCCCTTCTCAATCAATAGCCAAATGCCTTCAAAGAGAAAAAGAAAGATAATTTTATTTTTTACCTTAAAGGGGCCACTTGTGTAGCTCTAATTAAATGGCCATTATCTAATTGTTTCTGGGTTCTTCTAGCAAAACCACAGATTGAGAATACTGAGCAAATTATGTCTTTCTATGTAGCATTATCTCTATCTCAGTTATCAGCCAGTGAAAAGCTATAACCTGAATGAGTTAAAGGGGTCACAGCTGTTTTTTAAAGCAGTAATTTTTAGAATTATCCAGGGACAGAAGTAGGAAGTGACTATCAACCAGGAAGAAAAGCCTCAATGCTACTTTCATTCCCTGATGGGGCCTAAAGACGACTGCTCATTCCATCACGTCTGCTCTCCTTTACGTCACACCATCAAAACCCTGCCCTGGTGTCTGAAATTCATGCCCCCAATAAATGAAACAATGCTATAAGCAGTTTAATTAGGCGAGCAGAAGTCAGGGGAAGAGGCAGAGTTGAATTTTTTCTTGGATAAAATCAAATTAAAAGAATCAAATATTGCGAACCACTAATGGGGAAATTTCCAGCAACCACCCATGCTGGGAAGGTCGGAGGTGGGAGGCGGACTGAAGGCAACCTGTCCGAGTTTCACTGACTCAGACCGGGTGAAAGGGAACATGGGGCACTGCTGTGGCAGAGAGTGCTAGGAGGAGAAGGAAACTGGGGATTTCCAAAGTGTAACTTTGATAATAATTTTGGGAAGAGCGTAACACTCACAGAGCTTAAAGTAATACGTTAGTCTGTATCCTCCATAGCATTTCTTCCCTGGATTATTTTATGATCCACCCAGATTAGATTTTTTTTAAAAAATGGCTGTCACACACAGTCAATTTTAAATGTTCACCCTTTTTAAGACTGTGACGCTGTTCTTAATTTACACTTATGAATATGTTGTCATAATTGATGTAAAATTGACAAAGGCTAAGAGGGTTTTTGAGAAATGCATTGGAAACCATGGTAATGTAAACTCCCACGGTGCCAGAACTGTCGGAGGGCTGCTTCTGTGACCTTACTGCTAACTTTGTATTTCCTCTATTTGTGCATCCCTGGGGGAAGAAATACACTTTCTTATTTCACAGAAGAAAGACACACTAGTATGTTAGTATTTTACATCCAGGAGGTCAACTCCTGCACTGCAGTTTCCACACGCGCTAATGGGCAGCTCCCTTCTCTGAGCAAAGGAGACTGCAGACAGAGACTTCTTCCTCTGTGGTCAAACATCCCCTACCTGAGGCACCAGGATCTTATTCAGCACTGGAGTCCAGAAACAGCAAATCCAATCTAGCTGTGGCAGGCCCAGGGTGAATCGGAGTGCCAGCTCCAGACTGGGGCTCCAAACCACAGGCCTCTGGGGATAACGCTTGAACTTGGAGAAGTGACACGGACCTCAGGCCAAGAAATCTCACCCAGTTTGGGGAAAAGCTTCAGTGCACAATGAACACAGATAACCATTAACATCACTCCCCTTTTCGTTTCAAACCTCTCAGCCTTCAAGCTTAACGCAGGGTGCCATAATCAAGTTACTTTGGTAGTCACCTGGATTGCCAAGCATAGGGGCAACCTTTTCAGCTCTATCATGCTAAAATAGTTTTCTTTCATTTATCTACTTGTCGATTACTAGCTTCATGAATTAGCTATAGCTACGAAGGAATAATAAAATGGATATTAGAGATATATGTATAAATTATCTATTTATATATTTATATCTGTCTATCTATCTATCTATCTATCTATCTATCTATCTATCTATCTATCCATCTATCTACCTACCTTCCCATCCATCCATCCATCCATCCATCCATCCATCCATCCATCTCTTCAGGTCACCACTAAACCATTACCTTGACTCTCCAGAAATCTCCCCAAAGTACTAGTGACAAGCAGGGTCAGAAGGTGAACTACCCATCAGTCTGACAGCCTTGGAGTCCGTTCCTCATTTTCTCACATCTGTCCAATCCTGTCTCATTCAAGCCACTCCAGACTCTCGGTTTATTCATAACTAAAATTTATAAGCATAGTACAGAAATTCAGGAAAATTATGCAGTATGATAAAGTCCACTGATGCCTTAAAGAATACTTTTTTGGAAACTTTTTAAAACTTAAAATCGTAATCCATCTAGTGCAATGTTTACTCTGTGTGTGTGTGTGTGTGTGTGTGTGTGTGTGTGTGTGTGTTATTTTTTAAATTCTCAGTTGCCTTAGCCATGAGAATGATTTGTCTGTTTGTGTGGGTACCACATAAATAGGTTCCATTTAAAAAAAAATAGGCATAGTTTTAAATTCCTGACTTGTTGGGAAGAAAACACAGTTTCACTTAGGGGAGGTGCATCTGAATGACGACGGTGGCTGTGATGATACTGAAGTTGATGATTATGTTTACTTGTTGAGTGCCTTGTCTGTGCCAAGAATCAAGTTGAGCTTTACAATATATTGTTTTAATTAATTGTGCATTCTGAAAGTTGATCTTATACCCTCTTTTCTTTCCTCTACTAGCTGCCAACACTCAGCTCCCGAAGCCAACAAGGGTCATCATATCAACTCATCGTCTGTTCTCGCTCTCACACCTTAATGAACGGCTCACCTTTATTCAATTGGTGGACACAAGTTACAACCAGTGGCAGGCCTAATTAATTTGCAGAATCATCGGTCCAACGGGAAGAACTAACAAAGTTAAAATGGTAAATATTTCACTCTTAACAAGCAAGATAATGAATTACCCACTTCTGTCTTCATTAGCTGCTGTATGGAAACTTGCCAGGCAGTGATAAGCTTCATAAATAATCTTTTATTTTGGCATTTAATATTCTTGGCTCTGTGTTAAAGAGGGAATAATGTTGCCTGAAGTTAAGAGGTGGTGTACGCCTTCTCTGAATAAATTCTAATTTAAACTTGTGGAGTTGTCGCTATATTCCTATTCCATTCAGGCACTTTATTTATTAACATTTACATTTATTGAGTACTTAATTTATGCTGGACACTAGGCAAAGCACTTGCTATATGTTATGTCTTTGGACTCTTCCTATGCTTTATCTTCTCCACTGGACAGATGGCAACAACCACTTGCTAGGCCACCGCTGGCGAACACTGCTGGGAACCCAGGCTGGGCTTACCTGCCTAACTCTAGTGTGGGTCTGAAGATCCACCTCGCTCACCTACACCATCCCTCTCAGTGCATTTCTGTTCATATACTAGGTCAGCATGTCTGAAACTGATGACATTTTCCTTTTCTTAAGCATAGGAACTAGGAGCAGTAAACACAATAAGGAAGAGGCCTCGAACACCTGAGGCCGCTTCCTTATTGACACACCTGAGGGAAATGTGTGCTTCACAATTCCACAATAATGGTAACTGGCACCAACACCTCCCCTTCCCATTTCCATCAGACTCATCAGTGAACATGAGGTTAGTTGCTGTAGGCTGCTCTGGACTCATCAATTTTACTTCAACCTGAGAGAGTCTCTTTATATCTATCCGTTTTATGTATTACAGGTCCAAACAAACTATCATTTTGCTGGGAATGGGGTAAAATGATTTTTGTTTGTAAGAAAGGAAGAAAGTTTGAAAACTCTTGGTGCTGAGGGTGATGTAGTAGCCCTTGTGAATTCAAACATATTTTGGGACAGAACTGTCACATTTTCCAGTTACCCCAGAGCTTCACAGGAGGCTCGAGCCAGCCATTCTTCCTAAATACACAGACACATTTATTTTAATAACTTTACCTATAATGATAATTTATATCATTAACCCTTCTAGAATGCCCTAGTAAAGTTATTACAAACTTTACTTTTGCAACGTGCTCCATAAATGCCACGTTGGTATCTCTCTCTCTCTCTTTTACAGATTTCATTAAATTTATTGGGGTGACACATTGCTTAATAAAATTAAATAGATTTCAAGTGTACAATTCTATAATACATCGTCTGTATATTGCACTGTATACCCAGCACCCAAAGTCAAGTCTTCTTCTGTTACCACATAATTGATTCCCTTTACCTTTTCCTACCTCCCTTCTGCCTTTCTCTCCTCTGGTAACTACCATCCTGTTGTCTGTGTCTATGAGTTTCGGTTTGCTAGTTTGTCTTCTTTGTTATCTCTCTCTGTAGTGTTAATTAAGCACATATGCTTGGCATACGGGATGAAGATTCCATATCCACAAATCAACAAAATTAAACCCTTAAGTTATAAATGGAAGATACTGCTTTTGAATCACTCTTTCCCAGGTTTGCAATGAAACATTAATGAATTCTGAAGTTGAACATACTACGTATTTAAATTCTGAAACCTGTTTGACAATATGCTGTATTTTGTATACAAAGATGAGGCTTTGTACTCATCATTATTAGGCTCTATACTTGAAATTACTTTTTTTTTATTATTATGCATAGTGGGGAATGATTGGTAGCATTTACCTAAACTTTCTTACTCAGTGATTAATAAGAGCATTATAAGATGGACTTTCAAGATAATGTTTACTTACTGTGACAGTGGAATAGATTAAATTTAACTTCTTTAGGGGAGGATTGATCCAACACATGCTTCCATTAGTATATGGTTCTAATTACCTAAGATAACTGGGCACCTGGATTAGTAACCCATTACTTTTGCTTTTCCTTGTTTGAATTATTCTTTAACAAGTCACCAACTTACTCTTTTGATGACTATCACATGCTTTAATAATATGACACTCAATCACACATCATGTTTCTGGGTTCTTAAACGCACAGCAGTTTTGCTTAAAAAAAAGGGGGGGGGGACTAGTAATCAAAGATCTAAAGCAGAACACTGTTCTTTCAACTGCCACAATCAGAGAAAACAACAACTAGTGCTTATGGAGCACCGATAAGACACATCTGAGATGAGCGTTTCAGGGACTCTAATTTCCTTTTTTCCTTCTCTCTGCAGGTAGATAGTTGCTGATGCTGGTCACCTGCCATACTGACGTGGCCCTCAAAATGGGAAAATAACCCAAAAGTTTTCTCTTAAGGATACAATGAAATGATATGGATTCCCATAGCTGAATGAATTCTCATTCATGTTTGTCAGGAGAAAGGCAATCCCTGAAGAAACAGGGTCGCTCATCCACTCAACCCGCTCCTGGTGCATCTCTGCGGATAAGACTTTAAGTCATTATTGTTAGTGGATGTTGGTCAGACGGGAAAGAGAGAGGGAGGTAAATGAAATCGGAGATTAGGAAGTAACAAAAGAAGAGAAATGAAAACCAGGCTGCTGTGACTTTTGATCATTCTTAAACACAGCGGGATCCACAATCGTAAAGGGAAGCAAGCCTTGTGGAAACGTGAGGGGGACACGGCTGTGCTACACACTGAGTAATTTCCCGTGGAACAAAAAAGGGGAAGGTTTATTTTACTGTGAAATAATGTACTCCACTTGGCTGACTTGCCAGCAAAGCAACAGAAAAACTATAGAAATCATGTTTGCTCTGGGAATACATATTGGGGAAGTTTTCTAAGCAGAAAAGGGATCTGGGTTGAATGCCCCTTCCAGTGGTATAAAGAGGTCCCATCTGGGCATCTCAGAGCCAAAAGTTACTTTGCCCTTTAAGCCCTCATCCTAAACAACTTCAAGCATACATTAAGAGCTCAAACATACTTGTGGACAGAACTTTGTGAATTAGTGGGAGATACACATCAGTTTTACGTAGTCTGATTTTTGGGGCCAAAAAAGGAAGATTCTCCACCTTCAATATATTTCCTCTAAGTTGGGCTCTTTTAAGATCTAAATTTCCATCCATTGATGATTTGTAGCTTCAAGAGAAATCCTTTGTTTTCTCTAGATGGCTCAACTTAAAACAGCAATACCCAGGAAGGAAAGTAGGCCTGTATTTCAATCGGTTGACAAGATTGTCTTCTAACATGAAGGCTGGCTGAAGGTAGCCCTGTGAGAAAATGGGATCTGAGCACATTTTGCCCAGACAGAAAAGACAAGGGCATGTCCCCGGCAGAGGTGGGCACTTCTAACCAGGGAAGTCTGGAACAGGATCTGTATTATTAGCTGGTGGAAGTGAGCAGATCAAAAGTGGGCATCTTCTCACTTGTCTATATGACCTGAAGCATCATCTTCAGGTCCCTAGACCCCCTCCCTAGATGCTTCATGGCCTGAGCACCGATGTTTCAGCAATATGTCTGCTTTCTCCACTGACAATAGATCATAGGTTTCTTATGAAAGTGCCATTTTGTCATTCCATCCTCTTCCAGCTATAGTTATGGTCTGGAACACAGGCCAACATGCTTCATCCTTGCAACATGTTCAGAATTCTCTTGAGGCCACCATCCATGGAAAGACCTTTCACACCTTAGAAAAAGAGGAAGCAACTGGAAGGAAAGGATTCTAAACTGTAATGTGTGCACCAAAGATGTGACTCAGTCTGAGAGGGAGGACAGGGCAAGGTCTACATATAAACCAAGGGCTTTATGTTGTTCATTTTTTTCTGAAGCCTCAGTGTGCAGTCCTTCCAGGACCTCCCCAGAGACTGCCAATGGCTGAAACCTGAAATCCCAAACTTCTAGTTAGTCAGTAGGGAGTAACCTTTCTACTGAGGTTCCCTGGAGCTGTTTTGCTAGACCCTGGAGATTTGGGGCAATAAGGAATACAGAATGATATACTCAGTGAAGGGGAAAAGAGATGAAGGTTTATTAATTTAAAAAAGGAAGCAGACTCATTAACTCTGGCTGACTGTTCTAGCGACATTGTCACTTTGGATACACGGAATTTAGAATAAAGGCTTTGAATCACCTTCGCAGATGTGCAGATGGGTTTTCTATGAACCATCCATACTCCGATCACAAAGTGAACAGGGCAAGAGTTTTGTTCTGTGCAAGTCCATTGTCTGGGATTAGAAATAGAAGGAAATTTTATAAATGCAAAGCTAAAGATATCAGTCGGAGGTCGAGTCAGTGACCTTGGCCTCATTAGCACCGTGCTCTAACCAACTGAACTGACGGGCTTCCTGCAAAGCAATAGGAAATTAAATTCATGGTTACATTCCTTTCGTTAGCATTAATAACAGTCTGTGTAAGCTGGTGTGGGAGGGATTCCAGCATCACCACTCCAGGCTGTGTAACACTGAGCATACGCGCCAACGTCTTTGGCTATTTCAATAATAGTAATAAACTGATATTATTGTTTAGCATATGATAGAATATTGGGAAGCAGAGAGGAGAGAAGTTGAGGGCAAAAGAGTAGATTCTAAAACATATACCTTAAATCCTTACAAGAAAATACTATGTAAATTCCATTACTATCACCATTATTTTAACTATTATCAGGTGTGATTCACCCAATTGGTAGACTTTCTGAAATTATTCTGCAAAACTAAATATATTCCCAAATTTCTGAAATTTGTAAGAATGAAAACAAATTGGTTAGCAAATTTCCTACTTAAAAACATTGAAGGGAAAATTGCACAAAGGGATGGTTTGAGTTTGTTTTCTTCTTCAGTTGTGTTGCAAATAGTTCCCCCAATGAAACCTTGGAATTTCCTCCAGTCTGTTCCCCATTACCTCTGTGGGAAAATTGTGAAAAATCAATCTGTTTTCAGCATAACCATATTACATCCCATTCTTTGAGGAATGTCAAATGCAAACCCCAACCACCGGCAATATCAATCTTTCCCCCTCTTTTCCAAGTTTAATTTCAGCAGTAGTTATGAAAAAGAAAAAGTGCATGCAGAATATCATTATACCCCAGGCCACTGCAGATTTTAATAAGAATTTATATAAAACAGGAGGGCATAGTCTCTTTATAGTTGATTATATCCTTGACCTTAGGAGTCACGTGAGCTTCCTATGGCTGTGATACATTTAGACAAAGAAGAATATAGACCATAGGAAGCAGAACCCAATGCTTCCCTCTAATTGACAACACAAAATGAGATAATGCCAGGCCAATGCTGGGATTTTTTTTTGGAAGAAAAAAACAAATAGATTCCAGAGAATGTGATGTACTGCTTCGGTGACACTTGGCGTGATCTCATAAAACAGGCTATTGGGGCATGGGAACCAACCATACCTTATCTTTTAACCTTTCTTCACCCTTAATTTCATACATGTATATTTGCATTCTTGGGTGAAGCAAAAAGGTCTAGATTTCTTTTGAACTTAAACAGCAATGCCTAAATGCTTTCTGATACAGTCCCACTGTCACAGATGGTGACCTCTGTTTTAAAGAGCCCTTTACACAACAGTGGAACTTTACCTAAGCTTCTTTTTAAGATTAGCTTTTCCAAAAAGTCAAATTTTGTTCATTTTTATATAACTGTTGATTCAAATGTTTTTTTACTTGCACGTGTTTTATTAGTTGTATTTTACATGCTTCTTGTAAGAAAATAGAAATGCTGAAAACACCACGGTGTTTGGGAAGCATGGAACAAAAAGAAAAAGAATCTCCCTATAGCTCAGCCAGGGTACAGTCCATCATGACTTTTCTTCTTGAAGTTAATCTTTTTCCCTAGTCATTTTCTTTTCTCAACATCCCTCATCCCTGTCTTTCAGGGAATCGATAAGAATAATCTCTCACCTTACATGTTTCTTTACAAGAAGAACCGAAACCTGTTGGGACAAGTGTTACCTTTCAAGCCAGTTTGGAACATTTTCATATATTCTTTCACGCTGGTCATGACGGAAAAGGCTGTAACTTCCAGGGTTGAGAAAAGAAATCATTGCTTACGGGTTAGAGGCAGACAGTCTCCTTTTGGTCACAGCTCTGCTCCACTACATTAAAAACAACTACTTTGTGGTTCTTGAGATAATGTCTGTGAAAACTTTCTTCAAAATACAGGTCATTATACAACTCCTAACAATCAAGAACCCATGTAACACTGAAGTCGGTGTTGGAATACCTGAGTCTGCACCGTGCACCATTCATACACTCCTCATGCACTTAGATGAGTTACCCAGCCTCTCTGACACCGTATTTCCATAGCTACAAGATGGAGAAGATAATCATACCTCCCAAAGAGTATCACTGTGAGCATTAGAAGAGAACGTGCGTTTGAAAGAAATTAGTGCTCTGCCACATGGTGAGAGGTCAAGAAATGTTGGATGAAAATAATTACAAATTTGCACCAAGAGGGGCCTAGGAGAGTTAGAAGGATGAGCCTTTGACTCCCTTCCGCTAATACTCAGAATTCCAATATCAGGAGAAGTAGTCAGAATAGAACCCCAGGCCCACTACGGATCATCAGCCATTTCACATAGTTTGTGATAACAATCACTGGAAGCAAGAACCTCAACTAGGTGACTGTTGGAGACCCTTAGATTCCATGCCAAGTAAAACATCCTCATTCCATTGACATTAGGTCAGGAAAATATACATTTCAGAGTCCACAGTATTTTTTCTCTCATCCATTAAAGATAATTATTTTGGATAACTCGTCTTTGAGGCCCAAACTGGCAAAGTTCACTGGAGACGTCCTCAGCAAGATGGACGTTGATAACGTTACATTGAAAGAAAAAAATGTGTTTGCTTTGCCCTTTCAGCCCTTCCCCAGCCCACAATCTGAAGAAGAACAGAGACCTTTCCAGCTGTGGCAGGGACAGTGGTTTTGGGGGTTGATGAGTGGAATCTGAGACCTGTCGTGAGCCTCCATCATCATGCAGCTGTGGGAGGGATCACCCCGCTCCCATGAAGCGCATGGGCTTTCCAAATAATCTTTCCACCAGCCTTAGACATGAGCACAAAGGGAGCTTTTCTTCACCTAGTCTAAGGGAGTCACTGTTCTTGGGTTAGAGTGTTGGACCAGATTAACCAGCAGGATCCCCAGGTGCCAAACTGTGCAGAAGCATAATGAATGGGCAACAGGAAAAAGTTTGATTCTCTATTTCAATAAACACCATTTCTTTTTGGCACCCACTTCTATAAATTACACGAAGTACGAACCTCTCTGCGGAGATGTTATCGTGGAGCATATTCACAACGTGACCCATGCGTGGCTACGGACATGTGTCCGCTGTATCCGGGCCTCCCCGTGACTTGAAGCCTTTGACTCCTGCCCTGTCTCACTATTTCGTTTTACTTTCCTGTGGAACACCGCCCCTTCCCTCTTTTCCTCTTCGCTTCTCTCTCCTTTCCTCTTTTTTTTTTTTTTCTAAATCATGTAAAACTGTAAAAGCAAAACAAAAAAGAAACAGATTTGCCTCTATTTTCAAGTAGGAAGGAGACTAGCCTCAAGACAGGGAGACTCCCTTACAGCCAAGATGACTGACAAATTCTTGTGGCTTTCTCCAAAAGTCAAACCAGAATCTAACCAGCAGCCAGGCTTAGTCCTGGCACCCCACTTTGCCTGGAAATGACTGCAATCACATCCTAATAGCTATTTGGATAATTGTTCATATGAGTGATCTGCCAACTAATGTTGGAAACAAGTCCTTGTTACAAATATAGCGGCTTAATCTGGAATATATTAAAATGTTATTTTTGTAGCTGCCTATTTCCAAACTGAAATAATAACTAAGCCATTTATCACATTTGTTTTTAAGAAGAGCTTTTAAAGTACAATGATAATATGTAACTGTGTGAATGTATAGTTGCATGTGTGAGATCTTAACTTAAAAACAGTTTGCCTAAAATTCATAATTTATTCCTGAGTCCTACCTTCTGAATTAATATTACTCTAAAGAATGATGCTCTTCTGTTTTTAATGCATGACAATACTATGTGATTAAATTAAAGATTACCAGTTATTCATTTTAACCCTCCAGACTGGAAATAACTGGAAGACCGCGTGAGCCTGGGTACTTGTGGGTGGAGACGCAGGTGCCGACAACAAGAGGGAGATAAATAAGTCACTTCTCAGAAATCTGGAACTGGAAGGCGACCAAAAGGGAAATTCCCCCAAATTAAAATTACCACCTTATTTGAGGTAAAAGGCAGTGAGTTTCACTGCTACAATGGGAATCTTTCGTTGTTCCCATAAAGTTAGAATGGAAAGTGTGTGCCACACTTTCAGAAAGAGACATTTGGCACAGGGTAAGAACAGAGGCTTCTGGGGCTTTAAGAGAGCCCGGGCTTGCATTCCAACGTGTGTCTTGGAAACTGGAGGAGCACAGGTTACTTCCATTCTTCTTCTGAGCCCCAGTGTCCTCATCATTGAATGGTGATCATACAATCATTCCACAACACTGTGGTAGCGATGAAACGACATGGCACCGGCCACGTGAGAAGAGCGTACAAGGGCCTGGGGAACCACAGCTCTGCAGTCTAGGGAGGCAACACAATGTGGTGGCACGAGTATGGGCCGTGGTACCAACGTGTCCGGTTTTTACATAACGCCCGAATCAAGTCTTCCTGGCCGTGAGGCCGCGAACACATTGCCCAAGTCCATGCAGCTCGGCTTCTTCGTCTGTCAAATGGGGGTAATAATACTACATATCTCAGAGAGTTGCTGCAGGGATCAAGTGAGTTAATAGGATAAATGCTGGTACAATAAGTAGTTAGTAAAGACCACACGTTATGGTTCTTGCGGGGGTTGTAACTGCTCCATTTGGGACAGGAACAGCTAGTTCCCTGACACCTTCCCCACCTCGCTATCCTGCCTACCACTTCCTCCTTTTTTCTCTTTTTTTCCCCTTTCCTTTCATCGTTCCCCCCATTTCTTCCTAGAAATAAAGGGCATATACCCACATCTAGGGGCTAAACGAGCTTTAATTTTCCATGGATCTACCCTGCATAGGGCAGGAAGAAGGAAAGCAGGACATGTTTCTAAGTAGGGTTGCTGCCAGAAGTTAGTTTTTGTTTTTGTTTCCAAAAGATATTTAAACCTGTCTCCATTAGCCAGTGTCAATTGGTTCCATAAATTGATTTGGGCAGTGCTCACTAAACGGCTGTGGGATGATGCCACAGGTGAGACACTGTAGCAGGTTCACCGATGACAAAATGGTAACAATGACAGTAACAGTTCAGAGGGAAGACCCTACAGAGAAGTCACATACAGATGCTGGGGAGGGGCAGGGGGGTGGTGGTTATTTCTCTCTGCTTTTTGGAGCAATCCGGTGCTTCTGATTAATGTCACTTTAGAAGGATACATGGTAAATGTTCAGCACCTAATAAAAAAGCCAGAGAAAACTAGAACTTTCCTAAACAGAGCCAGAATGAAAATGGACCCCACAGTTCAATTCTAATGGAGAAACTCAATGTGTTCTACATTCCTTAAGTGCCAGAAATGACTTCTGTGATTCTCAGTTATCAAATTATCTCTCTTTTAAGTGCCTCTTGTCGGCATAGAAGTAAAAGGTATCGATTATCACAGAGGGACCCTGCTACCTTTCTCAGGTAATGTTAAGAGCCCACGTGTCTTGTTCATGTAGGAAACTGTAGGGAAGGGCCAACAGCTTGGAGTCTGTCATGGGAATCTTTGAGGAATATCCAAGGCCATGGTCCCTGACCTTTAGCGACCCCAGTGTTAACAGACGACTCCATCAGAACCCCCACCACCCCATGACACCACATAGGAGTGCAGTACTCACACTGCTGCTGCTTGCAGAATCTGCCATTTTGTCCTTTCCCCCGCCCCCAGAGTTGACTACTCATGGTCAAGGCACCTCCATCATGAGTCCCTGCATCTCTCTCAATCCAGCAATGCATTGGTCCAGCTCAGTTATCCTAGTCTCCAAACAGAACCCTAGACCCGGAGAGACATTCCAGGTGCTTTCTAACTTCTCTCTCTCTCTCTCTCCCTGTCTTAGAAACAAAAGGCTGTTGCCCTGACCAGTGTGGCTCAGTTGGTTGGGCATCATTCTGCAAAGCAAAAGGCCATCAGTCCAATTCCTGGTCAGGTGATCAGGACACATGCCTGGGTCACGCATTCGTCCCCAACTGGGGCATGTAAGAGAGGCAACCAATCAATGTTTTGCCCTCACATTGATGTTTCTCTCCCTCTCTTTCTCCTTCCCCTCCTCTCTCTCTAATAATAAATATACAAAATTTAAAAAAAATAAATAGCTGTTAATATCCCCATGAGTGAGTCAAGATACTCAAACAGCAAAATAAAGACTAAGCATGCAAATCCATGGGGAGAAAAAAGGAAAATATTGTTTTTTTTATTCTCTCAAGTCTGCTACAACAAAAAGAAGCACACATAATTTAATATTTCATGAGTAAATCCTGTGACACTTTGGAAAACCTACTGAAACTGGCTCTACAGTGGGGCTCATGGGCAGACCAGGATGTGTAAGCAAACACCCCATATGCTGACAACAAATGGGAGGTAGAGCCACTAAAAACCCTTCTCTTGAGCCTCTTCGCCTCCGATCCCCTTCTATGGAGCAGCACAGGGGCTTGCCCCCAAGGATCAAGTGCCAGCCGTGCACACTGGGAATCGGCTTCCTCTCTGTCCTGTTTCACTCCTCCGGTCTCCCACTCGTGTTTCTTAGGATCCCTCCCCCTAAGATGAACTACCTGCACACACAGGCCTTAGTCTCCATCTCCGACGCCATCTAAGCAGCTAATTGTAAATGGCTGGTCTACGAAAATGCGCAAAGAGCTGTGAGTAAAGGAATTGTGCTCTAGCTGGAAACTCTTTCCAAAGGCTCCCGAAGCACCGCTGAAAATCTCAGGCTCCTGCCTGCAGTCTCGGGGGCTGTGCGCCTTTCCGTACGAATTCTGAGCAATTAGCCTGGCCGAGCTGAAGACTGCAGGGTTGGTGCGGATACAACCTGTCTCTCCTCAAGAATCCTGGAAGTTGTGTCAACAGAGATTTAAAATATTTGATGAGATATTTATTTGGGAGATTAATGCCTATCTGTCCTTTATTTAAAACCTCCAACTCTCCAAATTAGTTGTGATGCTGAAAGAATGAAAAAATGAAAGAACAAAAGGGATGGATGGAGGGAACGAAAGAAGAAAAGGAAATGAAGGGAAGGGAAGGAAACAAAACCTTCTGATTCTGCTTTACATTTCTACTCAGATTTTAATATGTTATTGGGCAAAATCTAAGCCTAGGTCTTAACCAAAAAACTGAAAAAGGATTCTGTATTAACCGAGGTGATCATCTAAAAATAAGTTGTTCATCATTTAAATTCTAAATAATTCCACAAACAATACATCACATCTATTTTGAAAATATACATATTCAACTACAAAACTCAAGCCACTTTTCCCTTCCCTCCCACTGAGTTGGCGCAGTCTGATTACTTCCACTCTAAGCAGGTGTGTAACAGTCACTCCGTACGTTGACAGGGCAGAATCCAGAGTCAGAAGCTAGAGTCAGCGTTCCAGTCCCTGTGGGGAGCTGGTTCGGTCAATGGAGCCCAGGGCCGGTTCATTCGTCCGTGGGCCTAACGTGCTTCCTCAGGGTTCTGGAGTCTCAGTCCTGGGGATGTTACTTCAGATGTTAATTAATTTTACAACTCAATCACTCTTTTTGGATGGAATAAATATAGGGCAAGTATCCCTACCTTGGTCCTTCTTTTGGGTTCACTTTCAAAACCAAGTATGGGCCCAAATCTATTTTCAGCGACCTTCACTGGAAGTGTCCGGCATTTGTCCACAATTGACCTCACACTGTGATCCCTTTCCGGACCCGCTCCATCTCCCTCTCTCATTCCCAGTAGGATTCATGTCTCAAACAATTTTGGACCTCATTCACACTCCCTTTCCCAGCCTGTGATCTAAAGCGAAGCCTTGCACTTAGCAGGAGCTTGAGAAATGGTTATGAAAAGGGCGAATAAAGCAATCAATGAGAAACTAAGTGAGTGGTATCTTGCAATAGTAAAACTGAGGATCAGGGACTCCCGGCAAAAGCCCAGCAATGCCACTGGGCTACAGTCCCTTAGTGGTCCATGTACTGGCCTCTGTGCTATGAATAGCAGAGGTTATGCACACATTTTCATTAAGATGCGCTCTTCCGGTTTAAGTGAGTTCTGTTTTCTGCAGATGTGCCGTGGTCGCCATATTTCAAGTCCTCGCCTTCACACCCCTCCCACCGGTGTCAACCTCCTTTCCACATGATTTATGTCTTTTTTTATTGTTCTGTCTGGAGCCAGGCCAGACCCTAGGATCAAGCTCCCCCATCTCGCCAAACCCTTGGGTGACGGGACGGAAATCAGACTTGGTAGAAAGGCCTGTGCTCATAATGTGGGAAAGGAAACAGCTTACCTGTCTCCATGGAAACAGGCACACTTTCCAATTGTTGCTGAATAAATGAAAGTCATGTTCTTAATTCACAGACCTCGATGTCAAGCAAACCTTGCAGAGTTTCTCAGGGCCAGTGCATTGAGAAGCTCTTAAAAGCCTAAGACTTTGGGGTACATTGCTGTAGCTATAGGAAAAAATGCAGGGATCAGTATTGAATATTTTATTTCTTATTTCACCATCCCACCCTCTAATCATGTAACTTGATGACAATGTCCTGTACATGGTATCTTCAAAATAGCCAGGAAACACTCTGTTTTAGAAACTGTAAAATTATTGCCTACAACTGCTTCAGGATTTAGTTAATCCTTTTAAGAATTATTAGGAAACTTCATGGAACATAATATTAAGGACCAGACATTGAGTATACAGTACTATTTCACCAAACATCCAGGCCGATACAAAGGACTTTTGTTTTAACAACCATGCTTAAATCCTCAACAAAGGTTTCTGACGGGCGGCTTATTTAACTTCAATCAATATTTATTCCCCACTGTTGGGCTGTAAAGAAAGTTGACCATGATGTAATATAGATTGGCAGTGTACATCACAATTAGCGACGGATGTTTTAGAAAATACAGACCTCACAGCCTCACTCAAGACACAGTAAATCATCGTCTCTGGAGGTTACTGGAACCTACAGACTTTATATAGTGTGGTATTGTGCTATACATAGTAGAAGACTTAAGACAACAAGCTCTGGGCGGGGGGTGGGGGGCTCCGTGACTTCCTAGTTTTGCAGCCTCGAGTCAGTTTTTGAACAGCTCTGTGCTTCATTTTCCTTATCAGGAAAATGATGGAATAAATAATAATTATTAAAGTAAACCATTTAGAATAGTATCTGGTAAAGAAAGTGCTCAACACATGTCATGCGTTTTCTTTGTCACCGCTTACTAATTGTGTGTTCAATAAGATTTACAGGTGATTTGGATGCACAGTGAGGGTTTAAAACCTAGAATCTAGAACCTATTGTCCAATTTTATAGCCACTGGTTACAGTTGGCTACAGAGTAGCTCAAATATTTTCAATGCGATAAACGAATAGAATTTGAAATTTTATTGATTTTAAATATCTTTAATTGAAAGTCTAATACTGATCAAGTTATTGGAAAAATTTTAAGTATACTTAGAAGAGCTGAGGTAAGCAACTGTATTTTTAAACAGCATATTTTATGGAATATAAATATAGATCAAGGGTTTTCAAAAAATTTTAGCATCTGAATTGAAATGTAAGTGTAAAATTCACATCCTATTATGAAAGCATCACAAAAACATGAAAAATATTTCATTAATTTTCATATTAATTACATGTTGAAATAATATTTTGGATATATTAGATGAAGCAAACTATCTTATTAAAATTAATTTCATTTGCTTCTTGTTACTTGTTTATTATGGCTGCCAGAAAATTTGAAATCACATATGTGAGTTACATTATACTTTTATCAGTCACTGCTGACCTAGAGGACACCTGAGACTCGTGATTTGAATGAATAAATTCCAGTGTGTAACTACCCATTTTTCCAAATCCAAAAATACAAATCCATCAATAGACCCAAAGACTATCAGCCTCTAGGAAATAGGTTCAAACAAAGAAGAGGAAGACATAGAAACCAGTAGAAAAGTGCATGTGAAGCCGTGGTGATTGTTTGCGCATAGCATAATGGTGCAGAATTATTCACCAAGAAGAGGATTCGAGGTGTTCTGCTGCCATGGGCAAGCCAGATGGTAAGCTCTTCACAGACCATTTAAATGTCTGAATGTAATTTCTTACAGCCAAGAGGGCCAAAGCTTTTAAACTCCCCTTCAGCAACGCATGTTACTCTACTGAAAAGACGAGCATTCTCTTGTTCATTAACAGGGCTCTTTCCTTTCTGAAAAACTTAGTGTTAACATGGGTGTACATCCCATTCTCTGTTCTCTTTTACTGGGCTTTCCACTAAACACATGCAGTTCTTGGGGAATAATAATCCGTTCACTAATATAACCCCAAACTAATAAAGCTGAGGATCCCCCAAACAAGTTCCTGAATCACCTTGTCCTTGGGTGTTGGCCCCTTAATACTATTTTCCAAACCAATGCTAATAAACTAAAGGATTTATAAAACAAACGGACTTGAGTCAAGCATAAGCCCTTGCCAGGCCCTGAGCAACCCCCTACCTCCACCCCACAGCCCAGACTTTGTTCCTCGGTGTTGACCCACAGCCTTCTTCTGTTATTCACTCCTAGGTCACTGCCAACCGCACCTGGCCAATCGTGTTTGTTGGTACCAAGAGGTGCCAAGTCAGTTTGCTACCTGGACAAACGCCCACTGACATTAGGTAAAGACCTTGTAAACATTTCCCCTGAAGACTTAAGATGTTTCTGAACTTGTGTTTTCTGAGATAAAAGGTCAACTCCAAAATACATTAAATGTCCATATTCATCAGTGGCCAGATATAAAACTAGAGAATAATGATCCACTGTATACAAATGGTAAAGCACTAGTATTTTGTATATGTTAAGCCAGGGACGGGCAAACTATGACCCTCAGGACAAACCCAGTGCACTACCTGTTTTTGGAAGGCCCATGAGCTATGAGAAGGGTTTTTTTTTAAAGGGTTATATTTTTAAAAGATCATAAGAGTATCAACAGAATTTCCCTTATTCTGCCTCTGTCACAAAAATTTGCTGATACTGGTCTTAAACTATAAAAAGCATGCTTTTTATTGTCCTCTTAATTCAATTGTTTGCTTCTTTCAGAGGCTATTTTTAAGATTAGAATTAGTGGTATTTCAAGTAATAAATTTTATTCTTCAAACTTTTGGGTCACAAAAATATAGTTGCTTTGAAGGAATTAAATTATGTATTATCTGATAAATCTATAATACGGAAGCCTTTGATTTGGGGAAAAAAATACTTTGAATATGAACCCTTAAACATCCAGGAAAAATAACATTTTACATTATCTCACTGTTTAAAGCAATCTGGTACTAATGCCCAAAGCACTGGTATTTAATGAAGTTTTCTTATTAATTTCTCTGCCTGCCTCATACACAGTGTACACACACGTCTGTTTTGCATTTTAGCACATAGCATACTTGATGAGCTTTATTCTTTTAATATTTTTCCGACAGTGGAAACAATAACTTTAAAATGGCTTCTACAGAGGTGAATTATCCCTGGCTTCTTGGTATAGGTGTTTGAAAGTTTCTAATGCAACAATGAAGCAAGACCAAAGACCCAATAACAAACAGCTGAGTGGATCAATAACTCCTGTGTTTTCAGCCCATGCTTATTTAAAGTGGTGGATGGAAAAAAAGGCTCTCTATTTATATCTGGAACTTAATGAAGTGAAATTATCACAGCCGACAGGCGCTAGTGTTGTAATTCAGAGACAGGGCTTGGCTTAGAGGGATTTGCAGGCTGTTTTTATTCCAATTTTTAATTTTTTTCTTAGTGAAACTTAATCCCCTAATCAGTTCCACTTTACATATTTGCTGGTCTTTTTTCCAGCTTGATTCTTAAAGGAGTGGTGTTGGAGGCACGGAATAATTATTTGATTAAATAATTATTCACCACAACATGCTCTGTTCTATTCCGAGCAGGTGGATTAGTGGCCAAGGTATAGATAAAGTTATAAGCATAGAGCTGGGACTTCTGTAACCATTCAAAGCTGTCACCTTTCACATGTGCATGTGTAGGTGTGTGTACATATGTGGGGGAACGTGTGTTTTTAACCTGATCTGCCCTGTAATGCTTTGTTCACACTGGCTCTCATTTCCAGTCTTAGGGGATGACTATTCTGCTAAATGAAGTGTTGCAACATTTGGATTTTATTCAGAGACTAAATGGAATACCAAATGCTGATATTTACAATTATGGTAGAATCGTGTCCTATCACCACACATCCTCATTCTCCATGTGAGTAAACATGCCAGTGAAATCATTTTCCTTGTGTGAAGTCATCACTAAGTCCTTAACTCATATATATAAGCTTGAAATTAGAAATTTTCAAGAGATCAGTGACCTTCTTTTCCAGGGTTAATTTTATTTTCCTTATTCAGAGATGATAGTTTTAACTCTGAGAAGTCCATAAGTAGAGAGAAGACATAAAGACAATTATGCAACAGTTATGTATTAAGTGGTCATTTTCACCAGGTTTTCTGAAGAATCATCCATTATCTTGAAGCACTTAGAATCTTCATGAATCTCAAATAAGTTTCTTTTAGAATAATCAGAAAATTAAGAATAACCTGGATGGCCCTGGTTGGCATGGTTCAGTGTGTTGAGCGCTGGCCTGCAAACCAAAGGGTCACCAGTTCAATTCCCAGTCAGGGCACGTGCCTGGGTTGCAGGCCAGATCCCCAGTAGGGGACACGTGAGAGGCAACCACACACTGATGTTTCTCTTCCTTTCTTTCCCCCTCCCTTCCCCTCTCTCTAAAAATAAATAAATAAGTAAATAAATAATCTTAAAAAAAAAAAAGAACCTGGATTGAATAATTTATTTTTAAATTGGACCACAGGCTTATATTATTAGTAACTGAAAAGTTGAAGTTTAGTACCAGAAGGAAGCATCATTCGAATCTCAAAATTAATCCTAGGTATTAAAGCATGGACTTGTCCACCTGATAGTATTTATTGAGCATCTACTAAGTGCAGGCAGTGCACTAAATGCTCTAGGAGACTAAGTGTGAAGAGTAATCAAGTCTGAATACTACCCCAAAGAACGTTTTCTAACAAAAGATGGCAGACACAGAAACCTAAATTACCTGATAATACTAGGTCTTGGTTTTTTACCAGTGTTCATTGGAAGCCATTGAACTTTTTTTAAACAATAGATGCCATGCTAAAAATTACCCACTAAATGATCATTCTTTCCAAGATATGTTGCTATTTCAAATCGGGAGAGATTGAAAATGGCCAGGCCAATTAGTAGGGCACTATAAGAGTTGAGGGGAGAGGAAAGACAGCTGACAGCTGAAAACGATGACAAAAGAGGTGAGAACCAGGGGGAAAAAATAATTGAATCATTGTGTCCCACATCAGAACACTTTTCGGAAAACAGCAGGAGATAAATAGAAGGTGTCAGGCTGGATTTGTAGAAAGTTATAGATGAGAAATTCTTGTGGAAGAACTCTTGAGCTCAGCTTGTCTTCATGAGCCCTCCACTGGCCTTTAAAAACTTATACACAAAAACCTAAACGTTTTCTTGCTCATCCACACTAGAAAAGAGAGAAGAGTGCAGTAGTAATGAGTGTAGGTTTTGCAATCAGACCAATCTAAGTTTGAATCCCATTAAAGTTATTTTTCAGTCATGAGCCTTTGGTCGCCTTATTTTAACTTCCTCATCCTTAATTTTCTTATTTAAAGGAAAAACAAATGACAATATCTATCTCATATTTGGATGAAATGAAATGGAACATTTAAACTGCTTGACATAATGTCCAGAATATAGCTGGCACTCAAGACAGTAATTGTCATTGTCATTTTAGTTGCTTAGGTTAAGGATGACCAACCCAAGACCTTTAAATTCTATACCCCATAACGATACTCAGGAATTTTTCATGCTTTGGCTTGCAAGAAAACTCTAAGTATTATAAGAAGGGTTAATCTTTGGAACAGGTTTTACAAAATCTCTGTAAGAAACTTCCAAACATTTGATATGAATTATATACTATTTTCTAAATTGTTTTCCCTGGATGCTAATTCAATTAAAGCCAAAAAGTATTTCTTGATCATTTGCTGTATGCCCAGAAGCATGGCAGGCACCATGGGAGATATAAAAATATTTTTATAAGCTCTCTTTGTGGTTAAGAATATTACAGTTTTGTTAGAAAGATAAAAATTATGCCCACGAAACAAGGAAGAAATGTTAACGTAGAATATAAGAAAACAGTTGGCGTATTACTTCTAACTCAATGGCGTTGCTATGAAAATTCAGAACAGAGGAGCAGATTTGACTAATCAGTAAAGTCTTTGGTTTGTGAACCTGGGACTGATTCCTGAAATAAGGATGGATCTGGGTTTAATGGAGAGGCGGGGAGAGAGAGAGAGAGAGCAATTTCTAACCTGAAGAAAATGCTGACCAGTGACCGAAGGAATGAGGACAGTGGGCAGAGAGTTAAAGATACTGTTTTGTTTTTTTTATTGCATTTTTTCCCATTACCATTTAGTCCCCTTATACCACCCGCTACCCTGCCAAAGAGCAAAAAGGAAGATATTTTTTATTATGGAAGAAGAAATATGTTAGCGCTCAGTGAGAGAACACATTGAATAAGCGAGGTGACATTAACTGGTCAAGATCTTCAAAAGCACTGTTTATAAGTCTGCCCATGGATTATAAATGGCAACAAAATTAGAAGCAAGTAGAATGATTATCCTTTGTGTTTCTCAGGCAGGAATTCAATATTGGACAAGGTAGCAATAGCAATGACAGCAAGCTCATCATCAAAAGGGGGAAATAGACCAGTAATGAACGAGTGTCAGTGTATCACCCACAGATGTGGCCAAGGTGCCTGGAGGCCATGGGAATGCGGTTCACGTGGGGAAAACAGCACAAGAGAAACAATGTGCAGTGAGAACAAGGGGTGAGAAAAGGCACTTTCCAGTGAACTGTGTTTTTCTACTTCAAATGTAAATTTACCAGCATGGTCTTCAAGTATCTTTATTATCTGGCTTCATCTTCTACAAACAATCATATTTATGTTAACTCCTGAGGTATACCTTTCTCTAAAATCTGACCCATCTCTAATTTCTACACACACACACACACACACAAAGTAGCTTTTCTTGTCCCTATATCTTGATGTCCTTACCTCTGTCCTTAGAATTTCTATTTTAATAGTTAGGTTGTCAAATAAATTACAAAATGCATAGTTAACTTGGATTTTCAGTGAGTAATTTTAGTAATAAATATGTCCTAAATAGTGTATGGGACACCCCTATACTAATACAAGTGTTTGTTTTTAATCTGAAATTCAAATTTAACTGAGCAGCCTACATTTTATTTTCCTGAATCTGTCAACTTTACTGATAGCGTGTACCTCATTCCCTAACCTTCAGTTACATGTGCCCATAGGTCTTTCCAAATCATTTAGACATTAACTTCCCAAAGGACAAGTTTTATACTTTCCTTCCCCTTAGAGCAGAAGAGCTAGTGAACAAAAGGAGGCCAGGTAGTGGTAATTTCAGGATAACCAAGGTCTGAAGTTGTTTCCTTTAAGGCAGTGACTGTGAAACAGGGGCAGGGGCTTCTCCGAGATCTGCCCAGCAGACTGAGTTACTAGTTAGATCTGAAGGTGTAGCAAAAAGTAATGAGGCTATGTTCTCATTCCACGTCCCAGCACTTTTATCCAGGATATACTTAGTGACTACACAAAACCAGGATTATACAAATGACCGAAGAGCACACTGTTCTGGATATAAAGCTGAGCATGATACTTACTCTGCCAGCCTTCCCAAGCTTAAAATACATGCAGATCTATACATACACAAGGCAATAGTCTAGGAGTGCCCATGCGATCGGTGCCAGCCCAGTTTTAGAGCAGTGATTCTCAATGAGGGCAGTTTTGCTCCCCTCCCCAGAACACTCGGTGATAGCTGACACCATTTTCCGTTGTCACATCTAAGGGGGTGCTACTGGCTTCTTGTGGGTAAAAAGCAGTGAAGCAAAACCTTACACTGCACAGGCCTGAAAACTATGGTGCCCAGATTTAAAAAAGAATGATCTGATTCCAAATGTGAATCCTGCCACAGTGAAGAGACCGTGACCTAAAAGGATGCAGTTGAAAGAAGCAAAATTCTTCAACAGTGAGAGAAAAATGTCCACATATGAATATGGGGGGGGACTGAAGACAATGAGCACATCATAAGCACATGCGGCAGAGTTCAACATTCGAGGAAGGGGCGGTGCAAAGGGTTGATTGTCTTGAGGTCCCGGTTTGTGATGGAGACCAACAGGCAATCAGGCAGAGAGAATCATGGGCCAGAGCTGTGGTGATCACTGAACAGGGCATTATGAAACTTCAGATTTTCAATCATCACAAACGAAGAATGGCAATGAAAAATTTGGGAAACGGGACCCATGTGTGGCAGAGATAAGGTCATTAGGAAATTTCGGTTTATGCCAAGGGGAAGTCTGAAAAAGTCACTGAGAAATTGTGCTCCGACGGGGCCATGCTTCTAAAACAAAACATGCAGTCGGGCCCTCTCGACTCTGATTCTGACCGAAAAGAGGTTACTCCCCTCAACTCTTCATTTCCCTCTGGAGCTGAAACTATAGGCCACATGAGAGAACCCTGAACTTTTTGTGTGTTAACATCACAACCTTGTTAGCTCCCAGTTTTAATCCTTCCTCTTGATCTTGTGGTAAAGTCACAGGAGTCCCATTTGCATCGTGGGCAACCCTGCCGAATATTACGTGCTGAACCAGACCCAGAAAATGGGATACGAGAACAAGCTGGATACGTTAAGGACCGATCTTAAATTCTGTGGTTCAGCATTTGGAACCGAACCCAAATATTTTGGTATTGGGGCTTATTTCTTCTTGGCAAAACACAGCCTTCTGTTTTAAAGGAGTGGGGGGAAGGTTTTACAAAGCTTATTAAAAAGTCTCGAAATGCTTCTTCAACATCAAATAGCTCCTAGAAAAATATTTTGATGAGTTAAGTGTAAATGAACCAGAAACATATGGATTACATTTCCTTTCGATTACACATGGGTTTCAAAATTAAGGGGGAAAGTGCTCAGGGCAAAATGCATTTTGGATTTTATTGAACCCAAAATACTTAAGAAATAACTCACGATACTCGAAGAACCCAAAATCCTGCCAGGCTTCCCAATCCCTCGTGAAAAGCAAATTAGATTTTAAAATTCTTTTTGCTTTAGTGATCTATGATGTTACATGAAATGTGGATGAAAAACTTCTTTTCTGTATATGGTTTTTATCCTGGATATTTTCACTTACAACTTTGGCAAAAAATCGAGACTCCAAGTATACTGTCGATTGGCAAAGTTGACTACATGGCTCAGCCCCTCTACGCCCTGCTTAGTGACAAGAATATTTAATCTGTCTCATGCGTAGTCATAGAGTGAGGGGATTAATCAAAGACCATCAAACAGTTTTGCAGTAAATGGTAACAGACGGTCTTTACAATTTGCCATTTGCAATTAGTTCTCCACTTATTTATTGGGCATTGGTGAAAACTTCTCAACTATTTCTCATTTCCTTTATATGTTGAGAGTGCCTATTTCTAGGTTCTGTACTTCGAAAATCTAAAGCGGCCCATGCAAGGCCAAAGTGTGGCCAGAGGAGGGTCTTAGATCCCCACCATTTCCATCCCTCCTCTACAGCAACATCGGTGTGAAACCAGCTTGCTTGTGAGACAAAAGCTTCAGGCCAAGCCCACTGCGGCCGCGCTCCCAACCCGCTCGCTAACCCTAAGCCCCTCCTCCACAGGCTCTGGCGGCCATAAGATTTACTCTTTGATTCTGCATTGAACAAATTCTTCTTCTTAGCTCATTATTTATTTCTCAATTATAGTTGACGTATAATATTGTATTACTTTCGGGTGTGCACCCCAGTGATTTTATATTATATAACTAAGTGACCATCCTGATAAATTTGTACCCCTCTGACATCATACATAGCTATTAGGCCGTTACTGACTATGTCCCTATGCCGTACTTTCCGTCCCCATGGCTGCTCTGTAATAATCGACATGTACTTCTTATTCCCGTCACCTTTTTCACCTATCCCTCCACGCTGCCTCCCATCTGGCAACCGTCAAAATGTTCTCTGTGTCTAAGAGTCTATTTCTGTTCTTCTTGCTCATTTATTTTGTTTTTTGTTTTAGATTCAATTGTTGATATGGATTTATTGACATTTTATTGTTCATATTTTTAGCTTTATTTTCTTCTTCTTAAAGAAGACCGTTTACTATTTCATGTAATACTGGCTTGGTGCTGTTGAACTCCTTTAGCTTCTTCTTGCCAGGGAAGCGCATTGATGTGTCCTTTGATTCTTGCCGTAGCGGTGTGCATAGTGGTGGTTATAATGGCTATAAATCAAGGTGCATCGCATACACACACAACCCTCCAGGTAAAGAGAACCATAAAAATACAGTCTTTAAGAGCACACTGAACCAAAGAAAGGGCCGCTGGGAAGGAAGCAGCTACCCAATGTTCTAGCTCCACAACAGCTGTTTAAATCTCATCGATGTGGGTCTGTTGGAACCATTTCATAGGAAAGAGAGCTCACAGGGAAGTGTGCCTAATATATTTTCCTGTTTTCGTCCTCTGGCAAACTCTCACTTGTAACTCAAGACTCAACACAGTATCATTTCTACTGTGAGGTTTTCCATTTCCATAATATTTGAGTGAAATATTTCTCTGAATTTACAGCGTGCATTGACTATATACTTATTTATATCATTTCTAGCATTGTTTTAATTACTTCATATCTAGAGTCTCTGCTTAAGCACTGACATTTTTCAGGGACAGGACTACATCCTCGGTTTTTATTTTCAATATAGAACATATTTCCTGGGACACAGAAAACACTTCAATGTTATTCAGTGGGTGGATGTTTGGATAAACGATGCTTTTATTGAAAAGAGAATGGAGAAAGCCAAAAGTAATCTGTGATCCCCCTCTCGGTTACGTTACCACAGTGGTTTTAAGAACCTCAAATATACTCATTATATTCGACATAGAACCAATGATTCAAATTCACTCACTTTGGCTACTAGTGGCACAGGCAGCACAAGTCAGAGGAACAATCAAAAGCTAATACGTGGGTGCACCTGTTCACGTAGCTGGTCACTTACCCAGCCTTTTCTGCGTCTGGGCCGTAATTTTTAGAAGGTCATCCTTATGGTCTGTAATTCAGAGACCATGGATAAAATGCTACATAGTTACATATGTGGCTTACTAAAAATTGAAAATATAACCCAAACACAAAACTCTGATCTTATCAGACGGGAAATGTATCCCAAGTTGCTGGGTTTGGTAAAAATGCCCACAAAGCAAATTCTTTATATTATCAAAAGACCCTTTTCAATAGCGAGTCACAGTTTTTAAGTTTTCTTAAGATGTTTATAGGGTGTCTAGGAGTATATACAAAATAACAAATGACGCTGGTGCCCGGGGTTGTCTGTAAACGGATAACGACATCAGGCGAGGAAACCCGTCAGGGAACATGTCCTATGTAGCCGGAGGAAAATGGAAGGAGAGAAGCACATTGATTCCAAACCCCAGGATCCTCCTACATAAAAATTAAAATGATTTTCTTATTTGAAATACATGACCCGTATTCCATGGGACCACTGGGCTCTCAAATACATGCATAAAGAAACGTGAACGGGGCGCGACGTCTAGTCTCTTTAAGTTTCCCAAATCTTTGGTCTTTCTTGATTTGATTGAAAGCCTCTATTAGTTTATTAGCTTGACAGGAGCCCAGGTAATTATGCCGGCTTCTAAGTCCTACTGTATGTTACGTCTGCATCTCCCTGAACGCACACAAAATTTAGTGCTCCTGCCGCACTTCTCAAAACAAATAAAAGATTTGTGAACTAGTCACCAAGCATCCGTCGCAATTAAACGGCATTTGTTTCTTTTTTGGCATTCTCACACAATCGAGGCCTTGTAAGAGGTAGGCACTCCTCAGATCAGACTGTGTTTTCTTTAGAGGAACGTGTGCCAAAATCCTCCTACCCTACGCGACTAAAGTCTCAGCTAGCAGGAGGGGGACAGTTGCAACACGCACACGCTTACACGCACACACACCCCTCCTCCCTCTCCTACTACTACTGACACCATGATATGCACATAAAGAAAAGAGCACAAGCCCATAACTACGAAAATATTAATGTGAGGAATAGGAATAAAGTCGCTACCCACAGCTTCAATCAACTATTACAGCATTACTTAAGATAAAGCAAGGCGTTGGCTGGGTAGCCCAGTTGGTGAGAGCATTGACGCAATATGGCAAGGTTGCTGGTTCAATCCCTGGTCAGGGCACATGCAAGAATCAACCAATAAATGTATAAATTAATGGAACAACAAATCAGTGTTTCTTTTTCTCTCCCCTTCCTCTCTCTCTGTAAAATCAATAAAGAAATTAAGAAAAAAAAAAGATAAACATAATTCATTTATAAGGATATGCCCTAGTGGTTGAGAGTAAAATCAGAGACAGTAAAAGGGGAACTGTTTTGAAAAAAATCAAATTTTTGATTTTTTAGCTTTGGAGACAAGTCAAAATCAAGTTTACTTTGACGTACCTAGATCTCATAGCTTGTAACTGCCAACTTCAAGCTGTCACACTTTGAACATGTTTTTGTTTTTTTTTTTAAGTCTTTAAAATCTGGTTAATTAGAGCTGACCAGTACTAACTCTCTGACTGATTTAGGGCCCTGTTGTGCTGGCTTATGCTCACAGCTGGTTTCCCTGAGCTGGTCCCCCACATTGTTGTGGATACTGGGTACGCACTTGAGTCACACAACAGTCCTTGTTATAAAAATCATTTATCAGGGGGAAGCCAAATAATGTATATGTGTGGTCTAACTGGACTCAGGTAGTTGCAAAGACTTATACCCCAACTCAGTGTCAGATGAGTTCTTTATCCTCCGCAGGATTCTGTTTCTTTGTCTGCACGATACAATCCAGACTGGGGGGAGCATATCCCATCAACTCTGTGAAGAAACAGAATTCTTTGCCTACTTTCATGATACCACCATCTCTTGAACATTAGAATCACACGCTTTCATGAACATTTTCCATACATTATTCTTATAATCCTCTAAAGTAGGTAATAGCATCCTTCTATTAAAGATGATGAACCTGAGATTAGCAAGCTTTAATTAATTGGTATCTAGTAAGAATCTGAGTTTTAATTTAAGCCCAGTTTTGTCTGGTTCCAAAACCTGTCTTTCCTATTATCCTATACTGCATTTGCCTGCCAAGTTCTTTATGGTCCAATGTGTCCAAGTTACAGCTCTTCCTCCATTATCTTACAGGGAGAGGAAGAACAGAGAGAAATGAACCCTTAACTAAAATAATTAATGGCAATAATAAAATTTCTCTTCTCTTCAAAAAAAAGTACTCTCTTTGGAAACATTGTAACTTTTTCTCCTTCCACTAGTTTGCTAAAATGTATATTATAGTTTGAAAGACCTACAGCATTTCTTAGGGTGCTCTTCTGAACACTTATTGGCATACTGAAAAAATCAGCTTGCAGAATGATAAATAAACTATAGTTATTGAAAAGAATGTTATAGGTGTGTATAGGAAACAATTCTCCATAGATCTCTCACATTCCTTCACCTCTTGCAAGCAGTGGCACTGACTGCCCTTTGTTCTGAGCTCTTCTCAAAGATGTTTGTACAGAGAACCACTTTGGGATGGAAAGATGCCTTCCTCCAGAGCAATGGCAGGCATGGTTATCATCCAGCATAAAGGATTCGGATTTCCTAAGCTCTGAGTTCTTCGCCTGTAATGTAACGCACAGTGTGTGCAGGTGTTGCCTGACCCTCTTTCGTGTAGCCCTGTGAGGACCAGAGCTGACAGAATCACGGCACACGTCCTGGTGCCACGGCTCCTGTTGCTGCTGTGAGTAACGAACTGCCTTCCCTCGCTCACCCAGGAGACTTGTGTCTCCGACAGGACTCGTGATACTGGGAGTCTGTGAGTATCACGAAATCTCAGATCTTCACAGGTCACCACAGATAACTTGTTCTTACTAGGAGTAAGTGGTTCATTAAAATTAGCCTTAAATGGCCGTAAAATGTATTAAATACAATTTACAAAGGTTTGGTTATTTCATATTCTATAAATTATTTATATTCTCACCACTCCTTCTTACGGATGAGACAGGTAACTAGAAGTGTCTTTGATGCGATGTGTCACTCATATCCACTAATGCCCTCCCCTTATATCTGGTTTCCAAACTACAATAACGAGGGCCCCTTTTTTTGTTGGACAAGAGGGCTCAGGGGGTATGTAAGCCTAAGGAATCCGAGGTAGGCATAAATCAGCATTTACATGGTCATTTTTATATTATCTCATTATTTCCTTAATATTGATATGACATCCTTCACACATCTGTGCTTTAAATTAAAACAAGACACTAACAAGACTGCAAGATCTCTTGAATATGAGGACTATGCTTCTCGTTCTACATTATCCCATAGCTTTTGGGTCATAGTGCCCTGTATTTTGGAATCTCAACATTTCTGTACTGAGAGGATAAAAGGCACATGCAATAGCACTGCCTGTTTTAATGCATTTTTCTGTTTTGTTTGATTCTATGTTTGGGACTTTTTGAGAGAATCGTGTAAAAAAAAAAGTATAGGTCCTGGTGACACAGAGTCCTGAAACCTGCGCTGTCCCTTGTTAACCTGTGATGTTGAGCAAGCTCACTGAACACAGAATAACAGTGTGCTTGCTCACCGGCAGGAGGAGATGACTAATTTCCACCAAACAGTAAGGAAATTGAAAAGATGAGACATAAAATACACATAGGCATTGTGCTTGCTACATGTATAAGAGACTAATGCTAATTTCCCCACTATTCTCTTAAAGAAAGCTTGCTGCTAGTGTCTTTTAGTTGATGTCTTTGTACTAAGCTATAAGGTAGGGACCTTATCCTTAGCAGTTCCTCTGTTGCTCCTTTAAAGTTTATCCTGAGGGATAAAATCAGAAAAATTATTTAAAATATTAAAAAATTCCACTCTCCAAGTGGATGCATTTTATTACACTAATCATCTCTTTATTTATGTTATAGACTGAACATGTGCATCTCCCCATAATTCGTATGTTACATTTTAAAGCACAGCGTGATGGTATTTAAAGGTGGAGCCTGTGGGAGGCGATTAGATCAGGGAGGTGGAGCCCTCATGAGTGGGATCAGGGCCCTTAGAAAAGGGGCCCCAGAGAGCTCCGCTGCTCCTTCTGACATGTAAGGACTCAGCAGGAAGTCTTTGACACAGAAGAGGGCCCTCACCAGAACTCAACCATGTTGGCACCCTGATCTCGGACTCCCGGTCTCCAGAACTGTGGTCTACAAATTTCTATTGTTTATAAATTATCCAACCTAGGGTACCACGTGGCAGCAGCCTGAACTGACTTGGGATTGGGGGTCATGCTTGTTGTATATCAAAATAAAGATATTGCCTAATTAAAGATACTCTGGCTGGGGCTGCCTGTCTGTTACCTATCTGCAAATGTCTTGTGTCTGTGAACAAAAGTATAGCCATTATTACCCCATCAAGAAATCAGTAACAGTTTTCAGTAGAGTGAGATTTCCTTGCCCATACTAGCTAACTGTAAATTATCGAATGTACATGCAATTAGAACAATTATGTTTTTAAACTACCTCAATCCCTGGGGTAGCTGATCTTGTATTTTACGGGAATGGTTTCTGAAAAGAATTTTGGATTTGATAAACGGTTGCTCCTGAGCAAAGGCAATCTTACAGCACAAATACTTGTTTAGCAAAATCACTTCCTGATGTTGACCCCTTGAGGTTTCCATGAACATCCATTTTTAACCTGCTCAGGCTCACGTGAGTGGTAGGAGGAACACCGCATGACGTGAGGTCCTCTGGGGGTGATGGGTAAGATTCCCTCCTCCCTCAGTAACATAGGCCGTTATTGGGCAAAATTTCGCAGGAAGGGATAGAAGAAAGAAAGGAATTTGCAGAGAAAATTATGAGCAGAATATGAGCAGAAAAGCAGTCATGGAAGAAAAAAGGAAGACCAAGGAGAGAAGAGATAAAATGAGATATCGAGCTTCAGGATGCTAGCTTTTCTTTCTTTTCAGTTTATTTTTATTTATTTATTTTTATTTTTCCCATGCTAGTTTCAGGAACAATGATCCTAAGATCTGCAGAGTGAGCCGTTTTGTGACTCAGAAACAATGACTTTTCATAGCTTGGAAAGATACTCCGAATTTCTCCTCCCAGGTCAGTGTGGGCTGGAGCTGCCCCCGTGCTTTGTGTCTGACACGCTGTGGCTGAGGAGAGCCCACAGCGTACAAGGGTTACGCTGAGCTGCATGGCAGTTTTCCCACTGACGCTTCTTCCATATTTCCTATTTCAACATTTCTCCATTCCAGAAAACTGCTACGTTCAGTTGGTATCTTTGAACCACATATATGCCCTGTTATGCCTGGCCCAGCGGAGACGTGTGCCCTCCCTTTGCTAGCACTCTGTAATTCCAAGCCTTTGGTGTTCTAAGCTGCTGTTTCTATCCTCATACATCATCCTACCTCAGCCCCTGCTGTGAACGAGATACTTGCTTGTCCTACGGCTATGCCAGAATTATTAGAGCTGGTGGGAGTTTCCTACTCATCTCTAATAATCCATGACAAAAATACCAGAGTATCACACATCCCAGGATGACCCTAGATCTCAGTAGGTGGAATATGTCAATGACAAGTCTTTGTTACAGCAATAAGCTAAATTCTCTAAATACACCAAGAGTAGCCTAAGTCTACTATAACAATAATTTTGAATAAAGAAGAGATATTGGAATTTTAACAAGATCGAGTTGCTCATTCATTCATATTAATTTTCTGTTACCTGAATTTACTATGCAAAATACTACAAAAATATCAGTTAATGAAACAAAGCAGGTGCCAGGCCTCAAGGAATCTAGAAGGAAGATGCAGTACTGGATTATCTGTATGATCAGAGACTAAAATAGATAAAATAAACTAAGAAATAACCATGAAATATAGGTCCAGAACAATCTTTTCAAGTCCACGGAGAACACAGGCATACACTTAACGAGGCCATTCTTGATCAATAAAAGCTAATGTACTCTCTTAAATTGAAAGAATTCTGTGCAGAAAGTCCGTGAAAAGCTCAGATCCAAAAGAAAATTAAACTTACAAATGTGCTATGAGTATTCTGTAAAGAAATAACTGTTTAAACATGCAATCCCATAATTAGCCTGGATCTCTCATTCAAGCACTGCAGGTCAAAACCACCAACTTTTCCAAGTCAATGGGGAAAAACCTTCCATTTCTCTCTTGTGTATTTGGATGTGTGTAATTAGCCTTCTCTTATGCCAACAAAAACCCATGAAGGCTTTCTCTATACAAGTTTAGATTGTTCCAGCTCCAAAAATGGGATCAGAACGTGCCGGTCCACCATCGGCACCATCAGCTGGATGGGAAACGCCACCGTGCCGTTTCAGCACAGATGTCGCTGCTCTCCGTGAAGATAAATAGCAGTAATAAAAAAGAAATTGAATACATGGAGCAAAAGAGAATGCTCTTAGTCTAACGGCTCCAATGGATTTGGTGTTGAATTGTGCTGGCTAACTTACACCGATTCCCTCGGTAGTTGATGTTCAAGCTCATCCTGTAAGTGGACCGGCTATAAATATGGCAAAAACTGAAGTCACTGACCACTGGATTGGTTAGCATTTGGTTTGACTACATAGTACATAAAATCAAGATACATATTTTAAAAAGGATAACAAGTATCTCTCTCTGTCTCTGTTTCTCTCTCTCTCACATCCACACACACATCCACACATGAGGCCTGTGAGCTGGCAGTCTAGAGCCGTTTAGTGACTCTACAAGGTTGCTAGCGGCCCGTATTCTTATCATTTTGTTCCATCCTGGTTGCAGACCAAGGTTTCCCATGATGGCCACAATATATGATCCCATTATCACATCTCCTTATGCAATCTGTCCTTGCTAATTCCAATAGAGAGGTGGAGGTAGGATCTCTCCCCTTGAATCTGGGCAGGTATGTTGGCTGTGGAGTGGAGCAGAAGGGATGAGTGGGACTTTCAAAGTTAGATCAGCAAAGACTTGCAGTTTTGCCTGTTTTTTTGTTTTTTTTTTAATTTTTCTTTTTCAGGAACTTGTGCTCTTAGAATTGAACTCCCATATGGTAAGAAGCCCAAGTACAGAGAGAGGTCATGTGCAGGTGTTATGGTTGACCATCCCAGATGAGCCTGGTCTTAAAACCACCCTACTGCAGTGGACGTTTGATTAAAGGAGGCTTCAGGTCACCTGAGTGCTCAGCCATTGGAGGCATCCCAGCTGAGGTCTCACACAGTGTGAAGCCTCATTGAACTGAGATGAACCACACCCACTGGGTTTTTTCTAAATTCCTGACCCCCAGAATCCTCAAGCATTATCAAATAGCTGTCATCTTAAATTATTGAGTTTGGAAAGGTTCATTACACAGTAATAGATCATTGGAACCCATACGCAGAGAATACACTGAACTCTTAAGATACAGGATGGAGGATCCAACCATTGTGTCCATATTCCAGACATCAAGAAGAAGGAAGTAAAAAAGCAGGATGCACTGATTCCATATGAAGGAAAAAAAATTCTGCTTACCTTTCATTGGTTCAAACCTTGTCATATGGACTAACCTGCCTTCGAGGCAGGCTAGGAAAGGTAGTCTTAAAGATTAACGACTACATTTTAAGTTAAATATTCTGTTCCTAGAGAGGTTGGCAAGACTGTGAGACCAACTGGAGTCTCTGAGCAAGTATCTATTTTTGTTGTTGTTGTTCCTCAAGTTTGTGTTAGGTAGTCCCACTTTTATAATCAGTCATTTCATCAGATAAGGTGTTATGTCTACTGAAAACTCCTGCCCACATGCAAACGAAAAACAAAGAGTCGCTTCTTAGTGCAGAGGTCTTTAGCAAATCACTGTTTTGCTTATAAGACAGCCTAGTTGAGAAGACAAAATATAACAGAGAAATTGAGGACATTGCCTCAGAACCAAGCAGAGAAGCAAAATACTAGCCTTGGGAAATCCCACTGTGGCCTGAGGGTCCTGGTTCATGGAAGATAAAGGAGGAATTACCATAAATTAGACTTCCATTAAAACTAATAATTACCTAAGGATGAGACAGGAGGTAAAGCTTTAATATCTTTATTCTCTAGACAACCCTGGTTAAAATAATGCTGATAGGTGTTCTACTGATTTTACGTTAGAATAATATATTTTAATAAGACAGATCCCTCTTCCTCTACCATATCTTCAACTCAAGTTATTAACATCCTTGTCTTCTTGGCATGGGGCTCAAGACTTAACAGTTATGGAAGGATATGCTTCTGTTGATAGCCAAAATGTAGCTATTGCTTCGCTTCATTCAGGTAATCAAACGCTAGAGTAATGATTCGCTAGGTTTAACCGAGGGCACAATTTCATTCAGATTGTAGCAAAGCCTCTAGTGAGGGCTCTGACCACACTCCACTGAATATTGATTCACTAACAGCAGGAAGCATTTTAAAGCCTAGTCAATTTCTCCTTTGAACCCTGGTACCTAAGGAATTCCGTAAAATGCTAGAGGGATTCTGGGTGATCGGGCTTCAATCTGCCCCTTCCACAAGAGAGGATGCATATCAGATAATCCCCCGGTGTGGGCTTAAAGTGAAATTGTCACTCCGTTCTACAGCAACAGGCCCCTGAAGAGCCCCCGGAACATTTATTATGGCGATCACGGTAGCGATAATGATAGTAATAATAAGTGATATTTAGTGTGATAACATTGTTTCGACACTAATTTAGTCTTCATCACAACTCTATCAAATCAGTGCTAGCATTATCCTCATTTAACCCGTGAGGAAACGGAAAATAGACAATGCGGCCAGCGCCAGGCAGAGCTAAGCGTCAAAAACAGGCCACTAGGCAGAGAGCAAAGCAAGCTGAGCGTCACGTGAGTTCTGAGTCCGTCTTCCTGTTTCACATTCTGGCTCTTTTGACCTGGGTTTTTTAACTACATCATGTTTGAGGTCTTTGCAACAGAATGAAGCCACTGGCTAGGACATGAGCATCCTGAATATAAGCACCCTGTGCAGAGACAGCTACAAGTGACAGAGACAGATGAAAATAAGCAGTAATGCCATCAGCATGTAGATGAGTATGTCATAGGGAGGGAGTCTCCTTCCTTCCTTCCTGTATTTTTTTTTTCTTTTTGCAAGACGCGTTGCCCTAATAGAGGAGTGTGGCTTAGAGGCTGCCTTACTTGAATGTGCTTTGGGAGAGAGCCTAATACCTCATATTTTAAAAAAGAAACACACACACACACACATCCAAGCCAAAAATATCAAGCTGTTCGTGGCTGTTAAAAAGCCAGGGAGAGCTGAGTCGCACCCTTCAATGTTTTTCTTTCAAACACATTGACCACCCTCTCTTCACAACATCTTATTTACTGAAGCACAAGTTGTCCAAATGGAATAAAACTTTGCAACATTGAAATTTGGATTCTGCCCAAAGTTTTCTTTCATTGTGAAACCTCGTTCTCTTTCTCCCTCCCTCCTTCTCTCTCTGTCTCTCTCTCTCTCTGTCTCTCTCCCTCCCTCCCTCCTTCTCCCTCTCCCTCAGTTCTAGGCATCGCAGTATAAATATCTCCATGGAGACCTGGAGGGAAAGGGGTTAATGTCAGAGGCTAGGAGCCAGGCCTCTCTTAACTGGGGAATTGGCAGCAGGCAGTTTGGAACGCTGCCTCAAATGTCTGACTGAACGTTTTTATTATCCTTTTTGCCCAAAGGTGGCTTTTAGACACCCACAGCAGCACAGGGCCTTCTGATTGGGATTCGACAGACGGGAGCCAGAAAGCTGTCTGCCCCTTCTGTGATGGCTGGGGAACCCCATGGAGGAAACCACCCTCCCCCCAACCTCGGGGGTGGACTTGCCCTCCCTTACCCTTCAATAAACTGCAGACCTGCCAGGGGGCTGGTAAAATCAGTAGGGTGTTCTGAGAAGTAGGCTGGGGTGGGGACAGGAGGGAGGGGGTCTGAGAGACCTAGTGAAGAGGGAGGCAGGCCCAGAGACTCCCACGGATTCTAAAGAAGAAAAGGAGGAACAGGAGAGCCGAAAGCAGTGATGCTGTGAGGGCGACAACGCTGAAGACAGGGATGAGTGATACAGAGGACAAGAAAGGCGAAGGGGAAAGGCCCGAAATAAGAGAAAGGAACAAAAAAGTCTGGAAGCATCCTCACCCAAGAACCTTCCATTTCTGATTTGCCTGCGTCAACGGTAATTGCACTATGAAGGGTCTGAGTTGCCATTTTATGGAGCTATTTTAATTGCTTCATCCTGACTTGCTCAATTAAAATGGACTGGTTTTCACCAGAGTGAAATCCTGCACCTCCTTGGAAATGTGAGATTAGAAGTGTTATGGGCTCAAAAGCAGTATTTTGTTGTTTAGTCTGGTCTCTCCATTTCCCAACAGGAAATACAATGCACCCAGGTATTAGGAAGCAGGTTGGGGTCAAACAAGAACAAAAGGTTGTTCTTAAATAACAGGAGGGTTATAAGGACCCCAAGAGATGGTGTGTGTGGAGAAGACCAACCGCTTACCCGCTGGCAAAAAAAAGGCCCTTTTGGGTGCTACCTGCAGTCTTTTTTCCAGGTAGCCCTCTGAGATCAAAATGAGAACATATCCATCAGTTCCCAAACTCCTTGCTTAGAAACATCCGGAAGCTCTGCTGCTTACAGGGAGGGCATCGGGATTCCCCATGCCCAAAGATGCACGTGGGATTGGGGAACTCTGAGGCACTGGGAGTTTATTTAACAAGAAGTACAGTGAAAGTTTCAAGGCTCTTGTTATCCACAAAGCAACCCTTTCTCACACATCACCTCTTTGGGGGCGCACAACGCCACGCCATACAAAGGGCGGTAGGGGCCATTCATATTCCCGATGAGCAGGGGAGGAAAGCAGCGAAGCGTGTCTCAGTGTGGTCCACGGACCACAGTCTAATTACCTTGTTAAAAACGCAGATTTCCTGACCCTATCACATAGGCAGACGAAATTGGACTCCCCGACAGAAGCCGAACTTCTACCCTGTGCCCTGTGATTCCCAGAACATTGAGCTTAAGAAGCACGGGCCTAGCAGACTGAAGAGACACATCATCAGTATCTCGGTGGGGTTTTTCCAACAGCAGGCTCACTTAGCTCTGCTGTCACAGAAAACGAAGTTGAGATTCAAACCAGTGAAGCGCCATGCAAAGTCACATCAGCATCCAGTGCAAATTGGTAAGAGATGTAACTGGAAACATGTAACGAATTAGGACTAAACGTATATCTGGACGTGACTAGAGCTAAAACCTCAATCTTCTGCCTCGCATTTCTCTCTGCTCTTTTCAGCTGTCCGGGCCACGTTCTTCCCACGCAGGGGATTCCATCTGCCCCCTCTGGAGTCCCTGTCACGGAGTCTCCTGATGTGGGCAGTGGCAGTGAGCACACTTAACTGTGCCTCGCCACGCCCTTCCTGATGAAGCGGGGCCCTGACTTGGGTCGTGCTCCTCTAAACATGGCCCTATGAAGAGCACCCACTCTCTACTCAGACACTGAACTATTTTAGTCCTTACCCAAAACCTTTGAGGCTGGGCAATTAGAAGGATCACTATTTCAATAGCCAAAGTGTAACAGTATTATATTAGGTGTGCTGAGCACCATTCTAAATTCCAAATATATTTATTAAATTAAACAGATGAGACTCCTTCATGTTTTGAAGCAAACCACCGAGGTAAGTACGAGCATTACCCAATGAGGCCAGTGAGATCTGATGGGACTTGCCCAAATTTACACAGTCCTGAGATGTGGAACTGGCTACGAAGAAAGGTTGTTTGACTCTGCAGGTGACAAGCTTAAACCCACTAATGCTGCCTCTCTGTTTATGGGGCAGGGAGAGATACGGGGCTCTGGGGTCGGGGGGATCCATGTAGGTAAGTTTTAGGGGAAAGAAACAAAAGTACCCCCAGTAGGTCAGGACTGTTTCAGCAACCCAGACCCATAAACTAACTTTTGCAAAAGGCATCTAAAGGTACTTCCAAAATAAGCCATCACCTTTAAAAAAATCAATCAATCAAGTAATATAGATGCAGGAGTGACCATAAAGCTGATGTGGTTCGGTGACTTTTTTTCCTTCGATGAGGAAATCAAGGATCTGAGAGGTCAGCAGATCTCTGAAGTCTCAGTTCAGTCAGAGACGTCAAGTATTAACCAAGCTGCATAAGTTGCAAATTCAATTAATTTCTCAAAACACTGCCTTAGGTGAGAATATCAGTAATGGATCAATCTATTGTCACAATAATGCTCCATCATAAACAACCACAAAACTTGGGTGGGATGCACCATTTAGCACCTGTTGTTCACGAGTCTGGGGTAGCTGGCTGGCGCCTCTCCTGACCCTGGCCTGCTGTCACATTTCTGAGGATCTGCTGGCTGTCCACTGATCAGGCTGACTATTGGCTTCAACTGGGGCAAGTAGGTTCTGTTCCATGTGTCTCTTATTGCCTACCTTGGAAGAATTCTCATGGCAATGGAGGAGGCGCAAGAGCATAGCAGAAATGTACAAGTGTCATGTCGAGCCTCTGCTTGCCTTATCATAGCTCCAAGCATCTCATTGGGCAAAGCAAGCCACATGGCTAGGCCCGGATGAGAACTGAGGCACTGCATCTCATTGTTAGGGCAATGGATCTACCACAGTGAGGGAAGAGGAACAGCACTGCACGAAGAGAATTACGAGGAGGAGGAAAGAAATAAAATAAAGCCAAATTATGCAATGTTCGTTCTCACCTCCAAACTCTGAACTCACACCTTCCATTTCAGGGGAACATTTGCTACATTTAATAAATCAACAGAAATACATCATTTGGCTAAAATAAGGAGTCTCAAATTTTAAAAAGTGTGCACAATTTTTAAAAAATTAGGTTCACCATGTTGGTAAGCATCATATTGAATTTGAAGATTCTTAGCTTATTTACAGGTAAATACATGCGGGTCTTTTAAAGGAAAATCTGAGAAAACAAAACTTAACTTCGACTAAATATATGTGCGATTGAAATTAAGTTTTATATTATAAACATATCTTTATAATAAAAAGTATACATATGCTAAAAAGTGAGTTTGCTTTGGCAATATGAATATGGTTTAATTTATAAAACATTAATGTATTAGCAATTTATAAAAGTTTAATATATTTGTAACTGTTCCAGAATTCACCTAGGACTAATTTGGATACATGTAATGAAACATTAAAATGGTTTGATTTAGTTAAATTAGAAATCTAATTTTTTAAGTAGAGATCTATTTTTCAATCTGTATGAGTGTGTGGGGTGAATGTTGTTTGAGGATTAAAACATCTTTCTCAATAAGTTAAAATTCAAATGTCATTTTTAAAAAAAATTGTAGCTGTTATTCCTAGTAAAGACCAAAACTATTCTCACTTTTTTCCCTGCTAGTTGGACTAATTTTGTAACTCCTATCCTCTGTCACTTTTGTCACTCTTTTTTTAAAAGAGTTCTTTAAAAGTACACATATATTCACACAGCCTCACAAGCACGCAGCACCCATAAAAGCAAAACCAAAAAAAAAAAACCCAAAAACCCCTAAAGACAAGCCTCCAAAATAAATAAACATAATCCTACTAATACAAACTCTTGTGAAATCTGTTAATAAAAAGTATTCCACATATTGTATTAAAGTCTAGTTACAAAGTAAAACATAAGTATCAAATGGCTTCATTATAGTTGTTGACTTCTTAGGAAACTAAGGTTATAGAGCTTTGGGTGTCTTTTTTGTCTTTTTTTTTTCTTTTTAAATAAAATTGTTGTAAATAAGTTACAATCGTACTATTACAATGGGCCCTTTCCAGCCCACTCTAAGAGGTTAAGTGTGTAAAATATGATGTTATAATGTTATCCTCCAAAATAGAAGGCCATTTTAAACATGTAAAGTGCAATGCAACATTAAATTCAAAAAATTTTTTTTGTCAAAAAGCTCTACTTTCCAGATATTTTTTTTTTTTAATACTATAAGGAAATCCTATATGTTATTTTATCTGAAGATCTTTGACTTATTAGGGGAAGCATGTTTTCTTAATCCTGGAGGCAACAGTAACTTCATTAACCTGTAGGTGGAGAAAAGTAAGTTATAAAAAGTATGAATTAAACAGAAGGAGCCACCCAGAGGTTGACAGACTGCAGCAGTGGCAGGCGTCCTTTCCCACCTTCAGCAGCATCGCCTCCTCGTGAAGGATTCAGTCTATTTGGGGGACCTGCCCATTTGCTTTTAAAAAGTTTAATGAACAATCTCCAGTCACTGTCTGCCAACAACTGTTCAACCTGGTGCTGTCTTGGGACATGCGTGTGTCCTCCTGAGCTGTGGGTTCTCCTTTGCTGCTTTGCAAGCTCAGGAGCTTCCCTGGTGAAATGCAAAACTGGCCCCGTACGCAGAGGACAAGGAGAGACTGAAGAAAGAGCAGACGGCTCCGGATTGGTCGGTGGCAGTTCTAATAAGCGAGAGAACGTACATACGAGAGGCCTGTCCTGGGCAGCTGCCAGACGAGTAGATCTCCACACCTGCTGCCAGGATCTTAAAGTTCCTGCAGAGGCCTTGACAGGGTGCAGTCACGTGTACCACCTAGATGGTGTAAGCAGCAGTGCTCTCTCAAGTCTGCATCCTTGAAGTGGTTCCCGCTGTGGAACAGTGGGTAGAGGGACATTCCAAGGGTAGGAGAGTGGGGAGGAGCCTCCGATTGTCCAGGTAAGCTCTTGGGTCGAGCAGCATTCAGGTCCTTTCCATAACTTCCTCCAACATCCATATAATTGATTACTATCTCCTGAGAATTTGTCAGAATTGTATGTGATTGGGTTGTTCTTACGTAATTTCTGGGGAATCAGATTTTGTTCAGGGGACGTCACCAAAAATGGTGACCATATCACCAATCTTCACCAAACTTCACATACATTGGAGCTATTACCGGAGCTATTACTGGACATTTCTTTTCAACCTATCATTCTGTATTTTGCCATAAGTATCTGATCGTATGCAATTACAAAGAGCAAATATGCCCAAAGAGCTATTTCAGGTAATCGATTCTGTCCAACATACGTAGGGTCATTGTGGCAGAAAACAGCCCTCATTGTGTTTATTGTTTTGTTTGTTTGCTTATGTTTGCATAATTCTGGAGCTGAATTTACAGATAAGAGCCATCAGACACAGGCTTATTTATGTCACTTCTGTTGTCCCTGGGACATATATGTTTTCCATTTGATTACCTGGTTTGCTCTCTGGAAGCAAAACAACACATTCCTTTGAGTACCTTACTATTATTTTTTTTTAATAGGACAGATGGAAAAGCAAAAAAGGATTCTATAAACTCAGGTAGTTATTTACCAAATAGATATACTACATGTGAATATGTGTTTTTTTTCAACCTGCTTTCATAAATATTACCTGTTTGATCCCAGCTGGAGTATTTTTTATCTTTCTAAACTCCTGTAGTATGTTTCTATTTCTTCCTGAAGGCACATGAACTAACAGCTTGCATTATCGTTATCTGTGGATGGAGCTGGCCCACCTTATGCCACACAAATTTTACTTTGTGCAAAGAATGGTTAGGCCCTTTGCCCCTACCTCTAGGGTGATAAACTCTAAGCTCTTGGACTGTCCTGCCTGAAAAGCTAATTTGTTTACCTGGGGTTGCTGAGCCACGACAAATAGTCTATGCTAACCATGTGATTTATGGTGGGGGCCTTGGGCCACATGGTATCAGCTCACTCTCTGGAGGGGCTGAGGCTGAAGATCAAGGTCAGTCACATGGGCAGTCAGCTTCGCCTCGGCGACCAACCCTCAGTGAAAGCTGCAGATGCTCCAGTGTGGGGAGCAGGGGGAAGGCTTCCCTGGTTGACACCAATCTGTGTGTACTGCCATTGCTGCTGGAGAAATAAACACTGTCCCCCGCACTCCTCTGGGAGAAGACACCAGGAAGCTCAGCCTCCCCGCTACCAGCTCCTGCCCCGGTACCTCCTACCTTTACCAATTCTGACCTTCATCCTTCACTCCAGTAAGCTGTAACCATGAGCATAAGAGTTTTGCTGAGTTCGATGAGTCCTTCCAGCAAATTATGGAATCTGAGACCACTGTCAGGTCTTGGGGACTTTTCTAACTCACAGGGTGACATTAATGGTTTCCCATTTCCCCTGACTTACTCTTAGGTTTGGTCAGTGGGGGAGGACCCACAGAAGAATGGAGGAATCTCTCCCTGTGAGAAAGCATGGTAAACTGGCTGTGTCCCTGAAGGTCAGAAAGCTCAATGCCACTCACAAAACATCCTGTTCTGCATAACTATTGTTCCTTCTGGCTCCTGGGGACACTCCCCACCCCTCCCTTGGTGACAGCCTTTCCATGGCTGGCCCCAGGTTTTTGTCTTGTGGGTTCCCTACATTCAGCCACACCTTCCTAATTAATCTGTAAGTAAACTTCATTTTTTTCCCTCCCTAATATGAGTGTGTCCTCTGTTAACTGCCAGGTGTAGGAATTTTATAAATAAATTCTCATTATAAGTTCTTTCTAAAATCCATATAATGAACATGTTTTCTCCCAGAAAATGGCTGGCAGTTCTACTCTTTAAAAGGTGTCTTTTGATAACTACAAGAAAGCGGAGAAGCTCTAGATGATCCAGACACCGGCTGGAGGACCCGCGCTCAGTGAAAGAGGTGCCGGCAGCCTGGAGGCTGTGGAGGCGCCGTGAGGAGGGGGTCCAGTTCTGGGTCAGGTCTGAAGGCACACTCCAGGGACCGGCTGCAGTGGAGGAGGAAAGGAAAGACTCAAGAATGATGCTGACAATTTGGGTTTGGTAACTGTAAATTCAGATTTTCTCCTTCTGAAGCGTACTGGTAACTTCCCTTTAAGGTGAGGCATTTTCCGCAGCCCTGAATGCTCCCTATTATCCTGGAAAATAAAGCCAAAGTCAGTTGCTATTCTCCATCATATTCCCATCATTCTCTCCTCATTTACCTATTTACTTCACTCATCTCCATCGTCAGCTTGACTCCTAGAGACCTTTGATTTTACAACCCCGGGTATAGAAAACAATTCCCTAGATTTGGAGTCAGGAGGCACATCCTTCAGCCTGTTATATGTAACGCTGCGCAAGCACGTCAGCTTCTATATTCAGTTTTCTTGTCTACCAGGTTCCTATCTCAATGTGTGAAGAAATTTATCAATCCATCATAAACTCATATGGCATAATGACTACCTAGCCTATCTCTCCTTTACTTCAAAAATGTCTATGATTTTGCAGTTCCTTTTGTTTCCACAGAGTAAAAAGCCCTGTCACTATTGTTCTGCGATGCACTCCCACTCGGTCTTTCTTCTTCCAGTCTCTCATCCACAGGTTAACTGTGGTCACCACCACATGCTCCGTCTATCTAATAAATCTCATTTATCTGATGACTCCTGAAATTTTATTTGACTTCCTGTTTCCCATGAAACTTGATGGAGCTTTGTTAATATTTTCCTCCTTCCTTGTGAAATGGGTTTCATTTGTGCCAACATGTATGGGTACTTGATTCTCACCTTTGATTTGACTTTGACTTGGTTGTCTCCCCCATGGGGCTACCCTTAGCCCAAAAATGGGTATCTCCTTTACAAATCTCACTTCCTTATGATCTACTCCTGCTGTCTACATGGACCTCACCCTCTAAACTGTTGAAGGACTTGGCTCTAGTTCTGTTACAGTTATAAAACACCTTGTGGTACTTTTTCATTGTTTTTCTATTTTTCCAAATAAAGTGTTAGTTCTTCATAGGACAGAGCCATGCTTCCATTTTCCCATATGCTCGCCAGCATTTACCTCTTGTCTTTTCAATAAAAGGTAATAGATAGTAATCGTAAGAGGTAGGGAATAGCATTTCACCATGGTTTTAAATTGCATTTTCCTGATAATTAGTAATGTTGAGCATTTTGTTCACATGTCTGTTGGCCACTTGTATGTCCTCTTTAGAAAAAAATGTCTATTTAGGTCCTTTGACAATTTTATAACTGGGATATTTGTTAGAGGTGGCAAGAGTGGGCACCCTTATTTTGTTTCTGATCTGAGAGGGATTTTTTTCATATACCATAATGATTTTTTGAGTTTCATCCAAGTTGTTAGCATGTATCAATAGTTGGTTCCTTTTTATTACTGAACAGTATCCCATCATATGGGTATATCAGCAGGTGAAGGACATTTGGACTGTTTCTATTTTGGGGTTATTTTGCATAATACTGCTATGATAAATTTATATTTAACTTTTAAAGAAACTGCCAAATTATTGTCCAAATAGGTCACTTTTTAATTAATTTTTTTCAGGGTCCTTCAAATCTTTGAAATCTTCTGAGTCTTCCATTATACCTTCAAAGGAAAGAAAAATGTTCTGATATACAGTGAGTTTTGTTATTCCTATACTTATATAGGTGTATATCCTTAATACCAACAAACAAACCAGTGTTTTTTCATTGTTTTTCATTTTCTATAAACCAAAATCTATAAGCTGACTTGGAAAAATCCACCCTAAATCGTATCTATTTCCATTTAATGATGATAAACAGTTTCAACACCAAAGAATAGCATACGAGGTCTGTCCAGAAAAAGTCCAGCCATCATTACTATAACAAGAATGGTTTGTGTGACATTGATGTAACCTGGCAGCCAAGGACAGTGGACTGGAATGCACATGTGTGAACAATGACAACCTCACTGTACTAGTTAGTGGGGATGGTAGACGCTGTTGAGTGGGTATGCATACTTAGTGTGGCTGTCACATTCAAAATGACTGAGTACTGAACAATGAATCTGCATTAAATTTTGCATTAAGCTTGAACATTCCTCCAAGGATATTATTAGGATGACTCAGAAGGCCAAGGCTATGGGTAACTGGTGATTGGCAGCTTCATCACAGCAACATACCCCCCGACCCATGCTTCACGTCTGGTGCAAAGGTTTTTGGCAAAACATCAAATCACCCAGGTGGCTCCGCCCGCTACAGCCCAGATTTGGTGCCCTGCCACCCCTGGCTTTCCCCAAAACTAAAATCACCTTTGAAGGGGAAGAGATTTCAGGCCGTCGATGAGATTCAGGAAAATACGAGGGGGCAGCTGATGGCGACTGGGAGAACTCTGTGAGCTCCCAATGTGCTACTTTGAAGGGGCCTGGGGTGTCACTGTCCTATGTACAATGTTTCTTGTATCTTGTATCTTCTTCAATAAATGTCTCTAATTTTTCATATTATATGGCTGAATACCTCCTGGAGAGACCTCACATATGTAAAGTGAACTGGGAAATTCCAAGAGTCCTACACAGTCTCGCTTTACAGTGATCACTGACATGGGCTCTGGGTGCCCACCTGGAGAATTCTCGCTAAGCATGAAGGATGTTTTCAGCTCTAAGGTGAGGCAGAGCTATCACAACCACCATGACATATATTTTTAAATATTTAAAATTTTATTTTATGTTTTTTTAAGTCAAGGGAAAAAGAACAATCTTCAAACGTTTAGTAGAAATTAAGCAACGTTGTTGGATCTAGTTAGATGAATATGAAAACTGACATGTAGTCAGATGTAGTCTGTACAAAACATCTTTTGTTTTTACTAGGAAGTACCCTGTGCATTTCAATGACATCCTGGTACACATGAGTGTGATGGAGTATTGAAAAATATTATGTTGTCCAATCGCTGTGCATTAACGATACACTAAATATCATGAGAACAAAAGGACTTGGAAAACCAGTTCCGGTAAATTAAGATCCACCTTAGATGTCACTCCCATGAGCAACCTTCATGTGAACTTGACTAGAACGATTAGAAGGTTTTGATTAATTTTTGGCCCAAGTTGTACGTATTTCACTGAGAGCAGAAATAGCAACAAATCTTTCTTTTTTAAAAGAGTATATAGTTTTTCTCATACCAACATAGTTTATGAAATAAATCAAAGAAAGAATGTGTTCATTTTAATTCTTGAACATTACTGGATATGTTGCTTTTGACAGGAAGCCGTCTCTAGTTAAAGCCGAACTTGGTATCGAGTGAAGCATTTGAGAGGGTCATTCAAGCATCGAAAGTGAAGCAGAAAAAAATCCGAGTGTTGCTGATGTGTGCTGTTTAATTTGGTAGAGAAAGAATTTCCCACACAGTCCTCTGAAAGAGTTAACATGCTTCAGCATGCTCAGAGACAGAAATGCATAGACTAGGAAAATTGGGCTTACTGTCCCTTAAATATTTGCCATTTTCTCAGAACTATGCGGCAGTGTAATGTTATCATTTTTAAACTGCTACTAGTGTCAGTGTGGATATCACTGTCATCGTTGAGATGTTTTGCAAATATTTCTTTCCTTGGCCAAGCCACAAATTCAATTTGTGCCCAGTTAAATCCTCATAAAACAGTGTCCTTGACAAATTATTGTTTTTTTCCTCCTCAACCCAGAGAAATGCCAGGCTGGGCTATTTTCACTCTTGGTGGGAAATGTTCCATTTAGACTGACGCACAATTACGTGGCATATATCCCGATGTTCTTTTCTTGTCATACAGCTGAACTTTAGAGAGTTGTGCAAGTGACCTGATAATTATAATAAAAATAGCTAACTTACTGTGTCACAGGTGTGCTACTTGAATTATCTCATTTATTTGCCATACCAGTGCTGAGGTAGGTACCGTTATTATTTTTACTTTATATGTGGGGAAACCAAGACTAAGGAAGGTTAAATAATTTACCTGTAATCAGTAATTGGGCAGCCTCATTTTCACCTCTTTTTGATCATTCTTCATGAGTACTGAAAAATAAGACTTTGACTCATCCATTTAAAAACATTAAAACTATTTTTAAATATCTTTGTGGGTTATAAGCACAAAACTGAGTGTCTCATATTTAGAAAAAATTGCTATAAAACTATATTGTTTGTGCAGACAAATGTAAATTATGTAGAAAATCAACTTAAAAGATGTTGGACATACAAAATATATTAATAGTCTAAATATAGACTATTTTTAAAAATACTTTGTATAGGTAGACACACGCATACATTCACATATACACACAATCAGAGTGAACTCCTAGGCTATTGTGTAAAATCCCAGGCAGTCCCTAAGTGTTCAGTAAGGTTAAAAAAGATAAAATGCCAGCGATACAAGTAGCAGGGAATTAGAATAACTGAAAAACAATGACACCCAATGTGTTCCCACGGTAACGGAGATAACGGTTGGCAAGCGGCCTCAGTCCGGGATGGAAGGAGGAATCCCAAGGGTGGCTGGGAGGAGGTCATCTTGACTTGCTAACCTATTTATTTAACTTCGTCTCACTTTTCTCACAGTTTTCTCTCAGCCTTTTTGTTTGATCCCTATACAGAGGTGGACAAAAGTAGGTTTACAGTGTTTGCACAGAAAAAGACAGGTAGGTTATAATTATTACAACAGTTTTATTAATTCTGTGTTTTATGGACTCAAAACTGTAAGCCTACTTTTGCCCACCCCTGTAAATACCAGAAATGACATGTGGGACAATTTTTGGAGTCACTTGGAGTGATTACCACCACCCCTGTGACTATGCTTCTCACTTAATAAATTTTGAACGGCGTCCTTATCCCCACCCGACCTCATGTGAGTTATCGGTTTTTCCCCCATGACAAAGAAACTAGCGTTCGGACCTGAGATCTTAATAGTCTGAAAGACTAACCACTCTTGGTTTCAAATAGGGGTCTATGCACATTTTCTGTAAAGGTCCAGGTTAAAAAGAAAAATTGAGTTGAGGGCCACGGAGTCTCTGTCACAACTACTCAAGTTTGCCAAGGTTGTACAAAAATAGCCATAGACAATTCATAAACAGATGAGTTTGGTGGTGCTTTAATAAAACATTATTCGTAAACACAGGCAGCAGGTTGAGCTGAAGGGTACATCGTTTGTCACTCCCGGTTTGAAATGATGTACCACATGCTTTAGTGCTGGGTTCTTTGTGGACCCTTCATGTCTTTATCACAGTCAAGCAAAGGTGGGGAGAACCCCCCACATCATCAGGTCCTTAATATAGCTGCAGAGCCCTGGCCTCTCCTAAGTCTTGTCGAGATGCGGCATCCTGGGATAGTTTGGTCCAATACTATTTATTATGGCATTCTCTCCTAGCACTATTTTTGTGAGAAAAAGTTTTTATCTCTGGCTAATAACGGCTGGTGTCATCAAAAACAATTAGTGCAACATTTTCCTTAACAGATACTGTTCTGGGTCACTTTCAGGGGGATATTGTCTTAGTTACACGGAGTGGCCAGGCAGTGTCAGACTTGACACATAAGTTTGTTTGCACGACGGCATGTCTGTGGCTTCTTGGTTTATGTGTTTAATAGGTGGGTGTACTCTGCCCCACAGTTTGGATTTTAAAAAATTAAAGGCTTGTAGTTGTTCATTTCAGAGGGTTGAGTCATGGAAAGAGAGAATGAAGGATTCAAATAGTCAACATATCCATCTTTTTAGTCCCTCATTTGGTGCAGCATCTCAACACAGACTGCTTGGAGGGAGCTGGAGACCCGAGGCAGCACAGGCCTGGGTGAGCGGATGGGGAAAGATGGGACACCGCTGCACAGGGGCTTTCTCTACACTTGCAGCTTCAGTGAGAGGGGCTGAAGGAAGGGCTCTTGGCATAGCTCTGGGACTAAGCTTTTAGAGCAGCTCCTTTTCTAATCCTAAATCAAACCACTACACTCGGTCTCTCACTTTAATAAGCACTAAATCCCCATGCTAGCTTTCAAAAGAAAGAAAAAAAAAAACTACTCTAACTGTTAAAACTTCCCTGAAACCTACTCATGGGAACAGGGAACATATGGTGTTGTAATTTTTTTTTTTCTTAAAGCAAGGCATCTGCAGTATTCAAGAAAGAGCTAAAATCTGTTGGATTCCAGAAACTCTTATAAACTGAACTCCAAAATAGATAAATTATTTTTATTAGATTCAGCAGTAGTCAACGCAGAAAGAAAATTCTAGCTGGGAAACAACTTTTCAAAAGAGGAACTTTGGTAACATGTATGTTTCCATATTGATTTCAAACAGTAAGTGCTAAGAAATTAATTTTCAATGCATGTGTGACTGCATAAAGCTACAGAAGTTCTGTGCATAGATCAGGGGAGACGATGGGGATCAGTTCTCCTATGACCTCTCCAGGCGGCATTTCCGAGTGCTTGGCGCCGGCTCTTCATTCAGTAAACGTTTTTGAGCACCTGCTATATGCCAGGCACTGCGCAAGGCGCTTGGAAGGCAGTGCCACACACACCGCAGCAGGGCACCAGCCTGCAGAGGGTGGGACTCTGTAAATGGGCATTAAAAATGGCACACAATTAACTGATGACAATGGGGTCTGGGAAGTCCTACCTAAGGGGTGGGGTTTTACCTGGAGATACAACCTCCAACATGTGTGAGCCGACTCAGTGGCTGACCGCGAAGTCTTCTAGGCAGCTGGGGCAGCGCCGAGGCCTTGAGGAGGAGCAGTGGGACATGCCCGGGGAAAGCGACGTGTATCGGTGCAGTTGGAAAAGAGGAAAGGACGGGAAGAGAAGCAAAGAGGCCGGAGAGCACTGTGGGACAAGCGTTGGTACAAGAGGGTTCGGAGAACACAGTAAGGGCTTAAAATTCTATCTGCAGAATCTTTTGCTTTCTACCTTCAAAAGTGGATTTTCCCAAAGCACTTCAGTGATAGATCCATTTCTAGAAAGCCACACATCTTGCAAGGTTTTTACAAGTTTTGTCTGGGATTGCATACTTGGATGTAGCCCATCTTTGAGTCACGAAGTACAAAATTTACATCGTGGCTTCTCTGCTCCGTAGAAATAAATCAGGTAAACTAGCAAACGGTTTATCTTAGAGAAGACGGTGTGAGGAAAACAAATGCATCGAAGGAGGAGCAGTGCTTAGTGGCACCGTGAGTCATCTCGGCAACGGACAGGCAATACAACTTTTTCATAACAATAAACTCTATTTAACCAGAAGACGACTGAAACAGCTGTACGATGATGGCAAAATCAACTAAGCGCAACAGAAAAAGACATTTCACTGATTAAAAAATCCACTATAAAAATTCTACGTAACAAGGTTAATTGTTTTGGAACACAGAAGAAAAAAATTTCACCACTCTAATAGCAATTTTTACATATTAATTTTGTGCAAACTATTCCAGTTCTACACATCTATACAGTGACAGTCATTCCTTTATTTTGTATATGTCTTCACTTAATGTCACTTTGCAAATTTCAAAAGATTCCACATCATTAAAGTTTATAATGATTGCGAACACTCTATCTCCAAGTAATTAATTATTATACTTCTGATTGTGTGCGTGTTAGATGAGTGATAAAGTTGCTTAAAAAGGAAAAGGTTGCCTGTACTGGGATTTAATGTATACCGGAATCATTAAATGTAAGTAAAATATTAATCATTTTAATGAAATTGTTGAAACAGTGTGCTTGTCCTTTCACCTCTAAAATTTGGCAATGCCAAAATGAATGGAATTAAATTTCAGATATCTGAATATCTGAGCAAATAACTTATTTAAATACTTATTTTTAATAGGCTTTATTTTTAAAAGAGAGGGCAGGCCCACAGCACTTGGATAGGAAATACAGAGTTCCCATACACCCCCTGCTCCTCTGCTCCACGACTCCAGCACGACAAGCCCCCCCATTAGAAACACCCCACGCCAGAGCGGTACATTTGTTCTGTCTGATGAACCTACACTGACACACTGTGAACATACAAATTCCACAGTTTCACTCTTGGTGTTGTATATTCTAGGGGTTTTCACAAGTGTATAGTGACATGTATTACCCAGTATCACACGGAATAATCTCGCTGCCTTAAAAATTCTCTGCGCCCACCTATTTATCCCTCCATCCATCCTAATCTTTGGAAACCATTGATCTTTTACTGTTTCCATAGTGTTGCCTTTTCCAGAAGGTCATATAGTTCAAAGCATACAGTTTGTATCTTTTTCAGACTGGCTGTTTTTACTTACATGCATTTATGTTTCTATCATGTCTTTTCATAGCTTAAGAGCTCATTTCTTTTCACCACTGAGTAATATTCCATTGTGTGGAGGTAACACCATTTATTTATCCATTTACCCACTGAAGGATACCTTGGTTGCTTCTCAGAGTTGCAAATTAGTAATAAAGCTGCTATAAACATTCATGTGCAGTTTTTTTGTATGGAAGTATGTTTTCAATTCATTTTGGTCAATATCAAGAAGTGCAATTGCTGGATCATATAGTAAGAGTGTGCTTATTTTTGCAAGAAATTTGGTAACCTGTCTTTGAATGCAGCTGTATCATTTTGCATTTCCACCAGCAATGAGCGAGAGTTCTTGCAGTTCCACATCCTTGCCAGCATACATTGTTGTCAGTGTTTTGGATTTTCCCCATTTTAATGGATGTGTGGCAGTACTAATTACATTTTTTTTACAGAATTAAAAAAAAAAAGAAGTCTTGCTTCAGCAAGGAATTGGAATCATTTTGCCAAATTCCTTTTGTCATACTTTCTGTTTGTTTTCCCTAAAGGAGTCAAAAGTATTGATAATGCACTGAAACTCCACTCCCTGCCACACAGGATCAAAGTTTTAACAGACCCTGGAGTTGTTTTCTTGACCTTTCTTATTTAATGTTTTTATCATGAATATGGATGCAAATAGAGAAAAAAACTTACAAAACTTGCAGTCGACTCACTGCACACTGCGATCCCTCTCCCCCGCTCCCTCCCTCCTTCTGTCTCTCAGTCTCTTTAGGCCTCTCACATCACACTTTTGCTTCTACCGTGCCAGTGAAACTACTCTCGTCAAGATCGCCAACAACTCCTTCTGGCCAAATCCAGAAGCCAATCATCTGACTTCTTTCTAAACCTGGCAGATTTCACAGGCTACATTTTCCTGTAACTCTCTTCAACCCACTGAACACATATCATTCTGTGTCCCTAACGGCTCTACCCCCCACCCAACTCTAAACTTTGGAATCAAAAGGATTTGGGCACAGAGTATCTATCTACTCTTCACTAAGTACCCTCTTCCCCTAAGTAATCTCATCCCATCCCACGGATTTGAAATTTTCTATCTGCTGATGCTTTCAAAATTTATAGCTTTAGTTCTGAACCCTCCCTGAACTCCAGACTCATAAATCTGACTCCAAAACTTAAAATACAAAGAGCAGAACAATTCATTCATAAATCTTCCCTTTTACACATCTTTATCACTACCCTAAATGCAACATCCTATGGTCTCATATATGTCAGATAATGACACCTCTCTCTGTCCACTGGCTTGGGCCAAAAAGTTCAAAGTCTACCTTCATTTCTAATCATCCCCAATAGTAAATTATTGTAGCTCCATTTCCAAAACATCCTGAATCCTCCTACTCATCGCTGCCTTCCCTCTAAAAAGCCATTGTGTCTCACCTGGACTGCCACTGATGCCCACCTGGACTCACTCCTTCCTCTCTTGTTCCCATGCAGTGCATTCTTCACACAGCGATGTCATGGAGTCATGTGATATGATGTAAAGAATGGACTCACCCTGCCCAGTGTCGCTGACACATCAATATCATGCACCAAGCAAATGTCAGGCAAACACTCACACGCATTTTTTAAAAAAGTAATTCCTGACCACTTGTTCCAAGTATCTTGAGCCTCTCTAACCCATTCTGAACAAGACAGAACCCAGAAGAAAGAGGACTTGGGAAGAGCTGCTGGGTAAAGGGATGTCTTTGCCCGCTGTCCAATAGAGCTGCCAGAAGGGCTAGGAACTTTCAGCAGAAGGGGCGTGGCTGGGTACTGCCGCACGCCCCGGCGCTCCGCAAGCATGTACTGGTGGACAGGGATGAGACATGAATACCCAGGTCTAAGGGAATGCAGGAAGCATGGGCGCCCAACAGAATCTCAGGAAAGTTTCTGTTTTAATGATGTTTTAGGTCCAGAGCATGCCAACAGTGTCATCCACCTGCAAGCCCAGCGTGGAGGGGCTGAGGCGGGTGGGGAGGGTGGTGTGTCCTACCCCTTTCAATGCAGGCAGGCTTCCCGTAGAGTGTCAGCCTGACTGAAGACAGAAGAGAAAGAAACACTAAGTCAAATTCAGGGTTTGGATTGTTACACAGGGCTGGACAGTCTCCTGAACTGAAACTCTGTTTGCAATTTAAAGTCATTCTGGAACTGTTTGTTACGCAAGAGCAGAAATGTTGCGGGCCTGCCAGAGTGTTCGTCCAGGACCCAGGCAAGATCATTCCCATTGAATGTATTTTAAAGAGAAGGTGGGAATAAAGCATAAAGGCATTTGACTGTGTTACCAGTTATGCTTGTTCAAAAATGCAGTTATGGGATCTATTAAAAATATAAATAAGATCATATCACTCCTCCGTAATTCCCTCCAAAGCCTCCCATTCTTCTCAGGATAAGACCCAAATTTCTTCCATTACATTTAGAATAAAATATCAATAAGGTCTACCGTGTGCCCTCCGAGGTCCCACAGCACCTGGCCCCATGAAGCTCTCCCGGCCCTGCGCGACTGTCCTCCCCTCGGCCGCCTTCTCCAGCCCCACCAGCCTTCTCCTCCGAGCACGGCGAACTTAGTCTTCCCTTGTGGGCTTTCCGCCTGCTGTTCCGTGACTCCGGGATCTTCTTCCTTTTGATCTTTGTAATCTGAACCCTCATTTCTTTTTCATCTGTTGAAATGCAACCCTTTCGGAGAGATCATCCTAGATTATCTAATTATCACTCTCCCTCCACTCCACCATGAGCACATGACCTTTCATTAGCTATTTTCGGAAAAAAAGTATAGTTTTTATTCACTGATTGTTTGGTTTTCTGACTGTATGTTCCAGTCACAGATCTTGTCTTTTCATTGCTGTGGTTCCAGCAGCTGGAACAATGCCTAACCCTAACCCTGCGCCCTGACCCTGACCCTGACTCTGACCCAACCCTAACCCAGTAGCTCCCAGTAACGCTTTAAAAAAATACATAAATAAATGAGTCAATGTACCCAGCTGAAAAGACTGATTTGTTTTTTCCCAGCACAAGTTATTGTAAAATGTCTCCTCTCGTTACTGCTGCCATTATGGACTAAATTGTGTCCCTGTCCTAAAACCCGTATGTTGAAGCTGTGAAAATTAATAAACAGAAACCTCATTTAATGTGGAGTTGGGAGGCTAGAAGAGAGAAGAACTCTCACTCACATATCATGCAAGGCAGACTGCTGGCCCCTACAGGAGGAGGTGTACCTTGACTCTCCAAGGACGTAAACCTGCTTTACTAAGTCAGCAAGAGGAACAAAAGGTTCCTCCTCTGCCCAGCTAAGAGGTCAGCCAACAGAAGATGGTCAGAAACTCAAGCTAACGTAAGTCACTATATACTTGGAATCTTCAGCTTCCTCCAGTGGCCTCTTTGTTTGCAATAGCCCCTCCCAGTTCCACAGAAGAGGTCCCTCTGCTTTGCTCTAATGTTCTGATGGCTCACCATTAGAACATATGCCCCAAATTGTAATGCTTTGTTGTTCCTGAATAAACCCATTTTGCTGGAGAAATAGTTGGCTGTCTATGTATTTAAATAGGTCAACAAAATCTTAACCCCCACTACTTCAAAATATGACTGTATTTGGAGATCAGACCTTTAAAGAGGTGATTAAGGTAAAATGAGGTCATTAAAGTGGACCCGAATCCAAACTGATTGGTGTCCTTAGCAAATGCGGGGAGACACCAGACACATGTGTACACTGGGGGTCAATCCTGTGAAGAGGCATAAGGAGGTGACCATCTGCAAGCCAAGGACAGAGGCCTGAAATACTTCCTTTCCTCATGGCCATCAGCAGAAACCAACCTTGATCTTGAGCTTCCAACCTCTAGAACTGTGAGAAAATAAATTCCTGTTGTTTAAGCCACCCAGTCTTTGCTATTTTGTTATGGCAACCCTGGCAAACCAGTACACTGTCCCTCCCCACCCTCTCCATCAACATATTTTATCGTTCTACAAAGGAGCAATCAAAGGGAATCAATAATCAATAACTTCCTCATCATAATCATGATGAAAGTTATGGGATATGGAAGGATCTTTCTTAGGTTAGAAGAATACATTTTTCTTAGCTTCATGTGACTAACAAATTGACTCCTTAGAACTATTTTTATTGTGATAGAATATACATTCTAAAACATATCAATTTAGCCACTTCCAAGTGGACAGCTCTATGGCGTTAAATACAGTCGCATTGCTTGCGGTCACCACCAGCATCCACCCATGGAACTTTTGCAACTTCCCAAACAGAACTGAACCTACTAAACACTGATTTCCCATTTCCTCTCCTTCCAGCCCCTGGTAGCCACCATTCTACTGTCTGTTTCTATGATTTTGACTACTTTGGGTACCTCACGTAAGTGGAGTCACTCAGTATCTGTCCTTTTATGACTGGCTTATTTCACTTGGTAGAATGTCTTCAGGTTCGTTCATGTTGTGGCATGTGTCAGAATTTCTTTCCTCTTTAAGGCCGGGCAACGCATCCTTGTGTGTATGTACCGCATTTCAATAAGTGGCTGATGGACATTTGGGCTGTTTCCACTTCTGGCTATTGTGAATAATGCTGCTGCAAACATGGGAGGAAAAATGTCTGTTTGAGTCTCTGCTATCCATTCTGTTCAGAACATATCTAGGGGTGAAACTGCTGTGTCCTGCGGTCATTCTATGTTTAATTTTTGAGAAATCACCATACCATTTTCCACAGTGGCACACTGAGATTCAACTATGCAGTAACAATTCTAAATTTGTATGATCTATTTTCTCTGTGTCAGGGCCTCTGCTTAGATGCATTACCTACCTACAATATCATTTTCGATTCTCATAGGACACGGGGGCTTCTATTATCATCACGTGACAGATAAGGAGAGCCTCCCAAAGGGACACGTTAGGAAGCTGCAAAGCCAGGACTGGAGTTAGGTCAGCCTGACTCCGTAGCCTGCTGCACTGTCCCTGTCTGGTGCCACTGGTGCAGGGCTCTTCAGAGAGAAACGCAACTGAGTTGCCTATCTGTAACTTACCTTGTAAATATTTTCATCTTATAAGCAGATGACATGACAATATAGCACACTGTAATTTCTGGAACCCAAGGAAACGTTTGGAATCATGAAAGGTTAAGCCCAAGAAAATAGGATAAACATGGCTTGCACTTTGCCTGCAGGAAAGACCATGATGAATTTTTGTTTTGAACATGGTAAATTCTTCTAGGCATGGTTCCATTGGTACCTAACCCTTTTCTAATCGAAGGTCACTTTCTGAACTTTCTCCTGATTCAGATGGTCAGTGTATCGGAAAAGGCAGATGAGTAACTGTTTCTCAGGAGAATTGTACCTGAGCCAGGGTGCGGACACACGTCAGGGAGAGGGGACAATAAAAAAGTCAATCAAGTAGCCCTACCAGGTGACCAATGAGGAGATTACTGATTTCTCCAAATGCATCCGAACTAAACTTGCCTACAGGAATGTCAAGACAAATAGAGGTCTCCCGTTAACCTGAACAAGGCAGTCTTCCACTTTTTAAACAGGAATTATTGCATCAAATTATACTGAGACTCAGACAATATGCCAGTAATAAGCAGCCCAAAGAGGAAATCCCAGTTTATATGACTCACTGTTTTGAGCAAATATTAACATTGGCTAGCCAACACTTCCCTTTGTATCACTTTTCCAGATCACCAGAAAGTTATATAATACCTCAAAGTAGCCAATACAGGGAGAAGAAACTTGATAAACTACTTGGATTACTAGTTTCATTACTAACAGCTTCAATCAACGTAGACTTAGTAATTCTCTGAAACACAGAAAAAGAAATGTGCTGCCCAAGCACTGGAACAGGCCAGCCCTACTCTGAGAAGTGTCGAGCAGAGAAGGGACCAAGGCAGCTTCTCTCTGTGTCCGTCATTCTAAGTTGCTCACTTTGAGTGCATCTGGAGCCTCAGAAAACATGTTTTGCAAACGTCGAAGAGCTCCGTCTTGAGAAAGTTTTACGCGGACTGGCCCACTGCCTCAACATACACGGCAGGTGAACAAATCCTCAGTAACGACAAATCTAAATAACATATGTTTCTCTGCAGAGATGGGTAAATTCACATTTTTCTGGAAATTCCAAAAATAATAACGATATTTTCAGAAAATTAAAACCTACATACAAAATGAGCAACCAGCTGATATTATAAGAAAAAGTGAGATTAGATGAGCTGTAACTGAAGTCCTTCCCAGATCCAAATTTTTATGGTTCTTCATTTTCCATGAGAGACAAATTTCTGTTTTATTTCTATGCCCTTACATGAAAATTAACTGAATAAATCATTCCTTCTTCTTCTGATCTAGGTGTAAGGTTTGCAGAAATGTTCCTGTGTGAGATCGTAGATGGTCTGAGGGGCTACACTGAAGCAGTTCAATATAAGGAGCATTAAGCGGTATGTCCCATAGAATTTGGTGACCCCACATCACCAGGAGTTTTCCTCTTTAGTATTCTTCTTTCCCACCACTGTTCAGACATGTCAGTAGGTCATAAATGTTTTAAGCCTATGTTATGTTTGCAGAAGCCTGCATACCTGTAGCGTAAGTGGACACACATTGCCAGAACGGAGGGCTCACAGGGCAAAATGAAGAGAAATGTGTTGAGGGCACTGGTTGGTAGGAGAGCAGAAAAGAAAGCAAATTCAGTGCTTGGAACAGACACGTGAAATTAGTAACCCTTGGAAAACCAAGCAAAACGAATTCTCAAACACAAAGCACACAATAGCCAAAGTGATGAGAAAAAAAAAGTATGAAAATGTACGCATATAATAATAGAGAGTAGGAGATACGTATATTACCATAGGTTGCTGTGTGTGTATGCATAGCAGTTCCAGGTGGAACCATTCAGTACAGATGTTTTGGAAAGAATAATTTCTAAGATGAAGTCCACGCTTAGGGGAGGAGGGAAGAAGGCAGAGAGAAAAAGTGAAAGATGAGCTAGGTCATGGTTTGACTTCACTAGTCAATTTTGGATCCCCTTAACCTAGATTTCTCTTCCTAGACTATTGATTTAGCTTTGATTCTGAACTCTCCCTTGGAAACCACTTGCTTTAAAAACAGGGAGAAAAAAAGTCTATTGATTTTCTTTCTCATGGTCAGTCTGTTCCCCAGACCCTTACAGCTAATCAGTTACCACCTCCTCCTGCTTATCTTATCGGGTTTTCTAATTTCCTCCATTAAGAGATGTCTGACTCTGTAGCTGCTGAAATCTCTCAGTCTGGGTACAGAAGGAGATTAAACTGAGTCCTGGAGTCCCCTTGATCTTCCCTACTTCCCCTTGTTGAAGGCGTGTCTTTGTTTACTGTGTAAGATAAGGGGGTATAGACAAGGTGGGAATCAGACCTTAGAAGATGCAAAGGATTAAGATATTTGCCTTGTGTATACAGTAGGTGACAAGAAAATCCCACATGGGGAACTATAAAGGGTTCTTCAACTATAGTTCATTATACTCAGTTTATGAAAAACCAGAGCTCTGACGATGTCTGAGGGTGTAACCAGATCCCAGCCCTTTTAAAGCATAGTGGTTAGTTGAAGTGTTTCTGACAGCTAAATAAATATTTTCTAAATAAAAATACACTGTACAGAATATCAGAACCATTTTTAGAAATGAGGATTGCTACTCTGGGATTCCCCAGCTGCCAGGCTCTGTTCTAAGTAGAAGCTGCTATTTCGTGACTGTCGCCAGCTGGAAGCCCCAGTTGCCCAATTAAATGGCATTGTGGTTAAAGCATGTAAGGCCCGGAGCTGCAAGAAGCAGTATCTGAACAAGCAATGCAAACTTGAGGAAAAGCTGATCCTTTTTAAAAGCTTTGTGAAAATGCGGGTCAAATCCCAGACTGAGAGTCTGAGTGATCAGTAATAACTGAAGAGACACAGAGAGAGAAAAAAAGAGTGTTCCCCCAAGACAGAAACCCTTAACCATCTAGTAACCAATCCCAAGAATGGCAGAGGACACGGGAAAAAAAGAAATCAATGTGGTCGCACGGAGTGTTCTCATACAAGATTAAAAAGGAAAAGGAATTACCAAAAAGCAGGAGGAGTGAGACATAATCAAGGTCAGTAGAAAAATTTACAAACCTGTGGAAGGTTTTCATCGGGGAACTTAAAGACCAGGGTGACTTGAGACATATATGAGAATCATATATGGAAAATGGGTTTGTGATTATATTAATTAATATCATACATGCACTCAGTAAAATCTTCAGAGAACATGAAATTTACTCCTTTTCTGCTGCCCCCAATTCCAGAGGAGAAAAACACTTCTTCTGTGTTTTTCTAGAAAGTTTCCACACTAGCGCAAGCATGATATTCAGCAGCGTTTCTCCAGTGGAGGCGATCTGACCCCTGTTGAAGGCCATCTTCAGGTGATGAAACAGACGTTAAATAATTATTCGTATACATGATTTCTACAATATTTGGAACAAGATAAACTATAATACACAATGCAATGATATCAAGGCACCTGTCAGAAATCTTTAGAATTGTGAAGAACAGAGACACAGGTAAAATCTCTCTTGATTTCAAAGTGAGAAACTGCATAATTTCTAATAAACATATACGAGAATCACAATGCCTCACTTTTGACAAATTCTGCAATAAACACATGGTTTATAGACAGAAAAGTGTAATCGACACTAGAAAAAGAATAAATCATGCGAAGAAACTTCATTTTACATTATACTGAAATAAAAATGTAGGTCAGCTGAAATGTAAACAAGGTAATTTTATTCAACACAATAATGGGTAGCTTTCCATATTAGAACTAATAATGTCCTGGGGACATTTATATAGGATAATATTATTAGGAAATTTAAACCTGAATAATTTGTTATATCTAAGGAGTTTCAGTCAAAAATGTTCAAGTAAAAGGGTCTACACTTAGTGAAAAATGGTAACAATAAACAATTTTTAGAAAAGTCACATTTATCAAATTTTAAATGAGTTAAATGATGGGACAGTTGGTTTATAATAAAATTTCTTCCATGGATTTGGCACTTAACTATATTCCTAGCACTTAAATGCATTAATATACTTAATAATCGCAAAACTCTATTGCTATAATAATTGAATCAGAAACCTTAGGCATAGAGAGGTTAAGGAACTTGCCCAAAGTCCCAGAGCAAATAAGTTTGGATCTGAACTAGGAGACCAGGTTGTCCGGCTCCAGAGTCTGTGTCATTAATCTTGTTGTTTTATTGTCTCCGGCATATGATAATGTCATAAATAATAAAGTCAAATTTCACAGTTATTTCAACAGGCCATAATATCATGACAAGCTTATTAGAGATGAATGTGAAGTCTCATGCCAGACTCCAAAAGACTCACTCTTTCAAGTACAGCCTGGATGTTGACCCTGCGTGGGGCTGGTAGAGCAGTACTCGGTGCATGACAACACTTTCAGCTATCTCCAGCTTCGCTTAGCCAATCCCTGGTGTGAATCCACGCCGAAGAGGCTGGTGCTTATATTAGCAACCCCATGCCCACCAGTAGGGTAAGGTTTGGGACTAAAATTTGATCCTATACCCAAGTGGCCTTTGGAGGTCTCATTGACACGTAAACCAGCCCTTTGCTCAACCTTCACAATACAATTAAGAAGATTGCTAAGAATTTGCGTATTCAACAAGAAAATGAACTTGGATTTCTGAAAAATATTTAAGCAGCGACCAATTAACCATCTACAATATGCACCAGAAGGGACTTCTGCATAACTTATACCAAAGGCCTCAGTGGTGTGTCAGTATGGAAAGGAAAGTAAGTGTGGGACAGGAAGGTCCAGGAATGGGAGGAACTGATGGGTTGTCCCTTGAAGGGGTTACCTGCAGTCAAAAACCATGCATGTGGTAAACCTGATGTCATTCAGGCTTTGAAAGGACAAGAACAGTAATCAAGGGGTGGGACAAAGCAAGAAGAATCTGTAAGCCAGGGTGGAAACTATGTTTCCTCCCACCTGTCAAGTCTAATGGATACATGGTGGCTGGCTGTTGAGGGCAGTGTGACAGCCCTGTGACAGGAATGTTGTAATTGATGAAGGACTGGTCACACGTATCTTCCCTCTGCTAATAGTATTAATTACACTTAGTGTTATGATATGAAAGATTGTGTTTCTAGGAAGTAGCTCTCTGGGAAGAAGCAGTCCCCAGGGACTTTCTGGAAAGATGTAAACAGGGAATAATAGCTCCAGGGAGAAATGCTGTGAGGTTAAGAAGGCTCCCAGGACAGAGCTCCACCCTCGGCAGGAATCAGCACAGGCAGGAAAAGGAACATTTCTAATTACCTCAGCTGAATTCGGAGGGAGGTGCTGGGGGCTGAGCTCCATCTCAACGAGCCCAGTGGTGTCCACGGGCTCCGCCTCCTAGGCACGCCAGTCCTCTGAGAAGGATTTAAGAGATTCGGCTGTCTAATGTCCTGTCAGATAAATTAAGTGCTAGTGCCATTCTCACACAAGTGTGAAAACAGTTCACACATTCTGTAAGTGTAAGTTTTCATTCTTAATTTACTTTAAATATATCCTACTATCAAATACTTAAGAAACTTCAAATAAATTTAAAAGTAAAAGGAAGGAGAATACTCCAATAAGAAAAAAAAAATCCGACAATCCTTTGATAAGGCAAGCATGAACAAACACAAGCAAACTATTTAGACTTTCACCGTAGTGGTCTTACAAGCTATCTACATTACTCTTTTGCAGTATATGTGGCTCTCAGCTGAAATTTTTTACTTGGAAGGATCTTTTATTTTTACACCCAAGCTCATCCCAAAGAACCAAATTCAGAAAATTAAGGAAGGCTGCTTTTGGGAACATATGTTCGAAAATACAGTCCTGGTAGGACATGGGGTTTATTAGGGTGTTGCATCTGCTTACTCATGAGACTGAGCTCAAATACAAGGCCTGTACCACCAAAACTTTTGTTACCAAGATCGTGAGAGAGTGTGTGTGTGTGTGTGTGTGTGTGACAGAGTATTTCAAACATATTTTACTACTGCAGTTCAGTTGTGAATGAAACATAATTGCAATAATAACAGAAATGAGTCCCCAAGAAGCATCGGATGGCTTTTAATAATCCCACTGACAGACTAGATTTGATGTCATGGTTTAATGAGTAGTTGTTATTTTTTCCCCTGAGAAAATTAGTAACGTCTCTTCTGTTAGAAACTACTTCTCCGCAACTGCTATTTACAGAAAATGTAAAAGCATTCATAAATGTTTAATGAGTCAAGCAACTTGCAGCAATAAAAAAAAAAAAAAAGAGAGAGAGAATGAAGGTGAGCTAATTAGAAGGTAAAGAAGAGAATCTGCTTTCTGGAAAACTCAGGGACATCCGGTAAGTTCCTTCCCACCATGCAGGCTGCATTCCTTTGTTAAAGTGACTTCTAGTAGGTGTGTCCAACCTTTTGGAGTCTCTGCGCCACACTGGAAGAAGAGTTGTCTTGGCCCATACCTCAAATACATTGTGACACGTAATCACAAAAAAATCTCATAATGTTTTACGTAAATTTACGATTTTTTATTGGGTCACATTCATAGTCATCCTGGGACACACATGGTCCATGGGCCGCAGGTTGGACACCCCTGCAGAATCTTCCATGCAAAGTGATGTTGGAGCCCAAGGTAAACTCCACGAATTTCTAGGGCTTATCTATTTGACTTTGGAACAAAACAGTGGGTATTATTTACCATTGGCTCCATCCTTAAAATTCAAAGTTGCCCTATTTTCTAGAGCAGGTGGATGGCAAAGAAATGATGAAGGTTTAAAACTTGATGGAAACAAGTTATTTCACAAAATGGTTTATCATCTAACTATTGCGTTATCATTTTGGAAAATTACTTCCAAAATATTGAAAAGTAAGAAAAATGATTAACCGAAGAACCATCACCTCCATACTGGGCCAACATATTAAACATCCTATATGCCTTTGAAACAAGTAACTCAGGGAAGTTCAAAACAACAGAATTAATAACCAATAAGAGAGGCTTGTAATCATTAGTTAAAATCCAGCCACCCTGTTTTGCAATGGAATGAATACCCAAAAGCGATGTATTCCTTGTTATCCCTCAGAAAGTATAGAGAGTTAAGAATTCAAAGAACCTTAAGACCACTTCCACTGTTTTTTGGCTATTTTCAGACTAAAACTTGAATTAAAACAAACCCAAATTTCTCTCTTCTGCCTATAATTTCCTTTTGTTTTATTTCTTCTTTTTAGACCTGAATTGCCAGCATTCATATATTTATCCCTGTAACATATTTGTCCCTCTGATTTCTGAGTCATAAAAGTGTTACCATTTCAAAGTGGAGCTAATTAAAATCCAGGACTTTCTATCGAGAGTCTTGTTCTTTCTATTCTATCATTTCCTCAGAGCTTATTTTAAGCTCCCTTTATGCCAGGCCAACGCAGATTGAATTTCGTTTCTCTGAAGAATCATACAATGTTGGAGACTGGATTTGAAAGAGGGGTCGGCAGAGTAAGGAAAGGAAAATTCTATATTACTTCAGGAGAGAAGTTATACTTGCAGACCTCACATGAGCTCTTAATAGCCATGGTTATCATGGATGGAAATACTACTCTGATTTTGGCATCAGGTCTAACTACAAGCTTTCATTTTCCATGAATTCCAAAGGTCATGGGCCACCAACAGGTAAGTAACCCTAAGGCCAATGATCACAAAAGCTGAATTGCTCATAATGGAGTTAGTTTAAGCCAGGATCATACTGACTTGGGATCCTTCTCTTTACCCTATTAACGTAAAATACTTCAGCTTGGGTTGATATGCTCATTTTTCACTAAAATCACTGTTACCAAACTCAAGCAATTCATCACTTGGGGTGTTCCATTCACAAATTGTGAGGTGGTTGTCACAAGGTAGTTTTATTTACTTGCAACAAGTAAAGGAGACAGGGGATTCACACCCAAAGCTCTGTCTCCCAGAAGAGAGGCTTAGCCATTGCTTTACACACTATTTAGTCAATTATACTGTCGATTCCTTCTTTGCAGTTGGTTACACTTATCTCATTGTGTTTGCTGTCAAGCTTACCCTGTTTACAGCGGCATCTGCAAAATACTATGCTACATTTTAACATTCAGCAAGAATAGCAGTTAGTAAGAACTGCCTAGACCTTGAGACCCTTGTCAAACAACTCTTTTCAGGATCATGAATGATCTCTCTGTTTCTATTTTCCTTATCTTACTGGATCTCCACACAGGACTGCTCTCCTGTTTGCAAGACTTTCTATGCTTGGCTTCCATATTACATTCCCTGTTTTAGTCTCACCTTACAGCCTATCTTACAGTTTTCTGTACTGCTTCCTTCTCCCCTCCTCTTCTGTCAGACCCTAACTATGGGAATAGTTCTTCCTTCTGCGTACACACATTTCAGAAGTCGACACATTCAATTTCTTGACTTTTAATACAGCACAGGTGCCAACAACTCCTAAAGTATCTCCAGTCCTAATCTCTACTGAAAATTCACACTGTTTTCTTGCTATCTATATTGATGTCTAATTGGTATCTGTAATGCACATCAGTCAAACTATTGGTTTTTTTCCTTTAACCTCTCACAGATTTTTTCCCACCCAGAATGAACCACAACACCATCTACCCTATTGCTGATGCCAAATACATAGGAATTACCTTTGATTCATCTCTTTTCTTCATCCCTGCCATCCAGTTCACCCTCTACCTTCAAAAGACAGACATAAATCCATTGATTATCCCTCCATTTTCACTATCCCATCCCTGCCCTAAGCCTCCATCATCCCTTACCTGGAATTCTGAAAGAGTCCCCAAAATGTACTCTTTTCTTCCTCTCTTGTTCCTCTACAACTCAATCTCTGCCGAATTTAGTCAGAGTGTTATTAAAGGCATAAACTAGATTAGATTATACCTCCTCTTAAAATTCCGCATGTGCATCCCTCAACAGGTAAAATCCACCCAAAGTACTTCTCCTCATTCACGAAGCCCTACAGAACTACACCTGGGTCTCATTTTGCACCGATCTCCCCTTTGTCCACTGAACAGCGGCCATTGGTTTCTTGCTGTGCCTCAAGACACAGGCTGTTCTCTGCTTTAGGAAGGTCATATAGCTGTTCCCATAATCTTAGCTTCAGTGACTTCCTCTGGAGACGTTCATATCACTGTTGACCTGAGACAGTCAATTGGAGCCCTGGGAAGCCGAGGGCAGTGGGGGGAGGTTCTTACACTAAGTGTGCAAAAAGGTGGCAAGATAATTGGGTAGAGAAAAGAAGCCCTTCCTCCACCTCCTCTGGTACTAGATTGGAGACGGGACTAGGGTAAATCAGGCACATGTGCCACAAAGTCAAAATGATGCAGGGGGAGGTGCTGGACCAAAGAGGACTGTCAGACTAGCCTGGAGGAAGAAGGGGTTGGTTGGGAGGTATATGCAAAAGTTTGGGCAGTTGATTGTTCATTTTAAGAAAGCACCTGGTCCGTTCCACACCCCAGATAATATAATCCCAGGTGACAAAGAAGGGCTTGCTCTCTCTCTTGTTTGTGATCTGGACTCAAACAGTGCACTCACCTGTTCTCTCCACAGGTCACATGACTACAGCAGCTGTGTGGCCCATGGTCTCCAGGAGGGAACCTCTCTCTCCCTCCCTCTCTCTTTCCCACCTGGTAGTTCATTCACCTGTGCATTCTCATGCTCTTTCACCTGGGAGCATGCAATCATGAGGCCCAAGCAACCACATGGCTTATGGCTGCATGGACTCCACACACAGAATCCAGGAAGAAGAGTGAAATGAATAGCAGCTGGGGACAAGCTAAGCTACCTAGATGAGGACTAAGGCTGCTTAGCAGCCACCTGTATAATCCAAAGGGTTGTACTCTAAAATGGGACAGGAACTCTGGACCCTGGCTTTTGTCTTGGCCTTGCTGAAGACAGTTGAACTTTTTCCATGGCAGAAAGAGGAGATGGTCTTTGAGATGGCAGTCTGCCATTCTCCCAGGTTGTGTGGCACATGAATAAACCTCTTTCCTTTGCACTAGCACCTGACTCACAAGTTTGGCTTTTGTGGCGGCAGGTAGCCGAACCTTCATTTTCGGTTGGTTACATCACTGCCAACATATTATCTCAAACTGACTTGCCTTGAACTCCCAAAGTTATCTTACCTACCCAGTCAGTCTCCAGTAAATTGCCAGCATGTTTGTCATCACTATTGCTATTGTTTATTTTTGTCATTCTCCATGAGGAGGAAGAGCTTCTCTAGCTACTTTGCTGCTATGTTTCCAACAGCTAGAACAGGACCTGGCATTTAGTGGGTAGTGATTTTTTTTGACAAATAAGACTCAGTTTTAAATGAGAAAACAAGGTGAATGGCAACTTCCATTGAGATCTTAGAGCTGACTGTTACAAGCTGATAGCCAGTTATAAGACATTAAAGCAGAGATTTGAAGGCTTTATTTAATTAAGGATTTGCTTGACTTGTTTGCATGGTGATCTGTTTAAGCAGGCTTTATTCATGGCTGGGAAAGTCTCTTTCAAAACTGCACCAGTTGTTTACAATAGAGAAAAAGGGTCCAGTTTACATTATATAGGAGAAAGATGTGTGTGTGAGAGAGAGAGAGATGGGAAGGAAGGAAGGAAAAAGAAAGGGCTAAGAAAGGAAGAAGCTTATAGGTGGAGGAATGATTTTGTGAATTTTAGTTTTGTTTTCTAAATGAGGCTATCTGAAACCTCTGCTCTTCTCTTTCAGCTCTTTTCTGTCCTAGCAGTGTCTTCTCCATTCCTTTGGGGTAGGGTAAGGCTAATTCACAGCTCCCACCTCATCCCAATATTTTAGAGACCATCCTAAGGGACAAACTTAGGAAGGCAGAACAACCCTTTTTGACCTGATGGGTACCCAGAATCCTCAAAACCCATCTACTCATAGATTTCCTCCCACTGCTCAGTCCCAGGCTCATCAAATAATTTCTTTTTGGAAGGCTTTCCAGGTTTCTGAGCTCCACAGTAAAAGGCCAAACCTTCTGTACTAATACCTCTGGGAGTCAGAGTGCTTTAAGCCATTATCACAAACACCTAAAGGGAAGTACTTGAAAAATGAGAGCCAGATTAAAACCTGATGGGGTGAGGAATGAAATGCCCAGGAAGGGGAAGGAGAGGCACCAAATGAGGAGAGAGGGTGCCAAGACAAATCCCACCTCCCTGCCAAATGTCTCGAAGGTACTCAGTGAAGTGAGAGATGCTTCTGCTTACAGCAAACGTCTCTGAAACCAATACTTTCCACGGGAATACAAAAAAAGAGGTATGATGTTGCAGTTGATGTATTCATATATATTCATATATGCACTCACTGAAACATAATCAAAACCTTCCCATCTCAATTTGGCAATGGGTTCGGTTTTCTGCAGTTGTTAGGGGAAGCCTGTTCTTTACTGGAGCTTGTTTGTGCTGGTAAACTCCTTGGCAACATAGCAGAGCCTTCTAAGATCATGTGGTAGCGTCAAATTCTAGAACTCCTCCAGTATTTTCTGATGCAACCAAGTGTAACAATGTTGTATCCTAGTAAACATGGAAATGGAGCATGGGAAACATTACTCTACTTCTGAAAATAATAGACTGAACTGGGACTGGAGTTTGAGTCCAGGAACCTGCTTGAAGCCTTCGTTTTATACCAGGTTTCTTACATTCTGTTTGCCTACGAGATGAAAAAATTAGCAAGAAGACCAGGATCCAGCCATGCAAAACCCATTATGTATTCACTCAGCTGTACAGATTTCAGAATGGACAGGTGCCAAAACAGGCTGAAAACATATCTGATCTCTGGTCATTCCAACTGCCCCTCCTGTGTAGGAAAGGCTGAATTTGATCTCCTGCTATGCAAATGGCCTTCCTTTTCATGCTGATCTTTCTGGCTGGGTGGCAGAGAGGAAAGACCTCTTCTTCTTGTCATTAAATCACTCACCAATGTGTGACCTGAGGAGGCCTCTAATAACGTCTCTGGGCACCCATTGCTTCATGTATAAAATAAAAAAATCATATTGGGTAATGGCTAAACACCTGAGAATATGAAACTCTGAGGAAATAGGCTTCAAAACTTAATTTTTATTACTTTTAAAATTTTGCACAACTTATTTAAAAATTGATTTTTAGAGAAAGATAGGGGAAGGAAAAGAGAATAATCAATTCATTGTTCCTCTTATTTATGCATTCATTGGTTGACTCCTGTATGGGCCCTGACTGGGGATTGAACCTGCAACTTTGATGTGCTGGAACGACACTCCAACCAACTGTACTACCCGGTCAGTGTTCAATTTTGCACAACATTTTGTTTTTTGTTTTAAGAAAATACTTTTTCTGTATCAGAGGGTATACTAAATTTCTTTTTCTTTAAATTGTGGTAAGAACACTTAACGTGAAATTTATCCTCTGGACAGATGTTTAAGTGCACAGTAGAACGTTGTTATCTGTCTGCACAGTGTTGTGCAGCAGATCTTTAAAACTTACTCATCTTGCTTAACTGAAATCTTACACATGTCGATTAGCAGGTCCTCATTTTCACCTCCCCCAGCTCCTGCCAATCATCATTCTATATTCTTTGCTTCTTTGACTGTTTTAGATACTCTGTATAAGTGGAATCATGCAGTATTTGCCTTTCCGTGACTGGTTTATTTCACTTAGCATAACGTCCTCAGGTTTCCTACATGTTCTCACATATTGCAAAATTTCCTTCTTTTTTAAGGGTGAATAATATTTAGTTGCATGTATATACATTTCTTTTTCCATTCTCCCACTGATGGACATTTCGGTTTCTTCCAGACCTGGGCTATTGTGAATAGCGCTGTGATGAACACAGAGGTGCTAATACAGTACCTCTTTAGGATCCTGATTTCACTTCTTTCGGATAAATAGATTGAGGCGAAGCATGAGTATTGGTTTGGTGCCTCATCTGCCAACATTAAACCACAGGTAACAAGAATCATAAGCTTAGCCTTCCAGAAGCCAAAAGGTAGTACAGTATTCCAGGTAATTTGGAGAAAGTATTAAGAACTATGTTTTAGAAGTAATAAGTGCCTACTGTGTGTCAAAAGTTGAGCTAAGGGACTCACATCTACTACATTACTTGATCTTTACAGAAACATGGGGTTTTACATGGGGTTTCAGGAAGAGATCAAGACTCAGAGGTTAAAGGATTTGTCTTACAGCTCCTTGATAGCAGGCAACAGAGGCAGCCTTCAAACCCTAAGCAGGCATACATTAAATGTTACATTTTTCATACCACATATTTTTACTACCACATATTCATAGCCATTTTGCTGTGTTATTATTGCTGTTGAACATGTTGCAGAATGCATAACATCAATATTTCCACTCTTGTTTAAATTTTAAAAAATTACTGTTAACAAGTAATCTCTAAAAAGGAAAGACAGACTCTTGCAGAAGAAAATCGTTCACTTAATTTTTAAAACATTTTTGCAGTATTCATACTTCATTATTCAGTGATAATGAATAATAAAATATGAGATTAAAATATTTTGGTGGGGTTGAATTACGTTTCAAATGTGTCTGATAGATCAAAACACGCTTCTTGAATGTATCTATTGCTTGCTCAGCACAGTTTGGAAAAGCTTTGGGTGGAGATAGGAAATAGGCTTCTGAATGTCAGAGGTAAGGATTGACACCCATGAACTTGACTTTCTCAGCCAAACATGTCACTCAGTCTAGACCTGTGCTTAAGGTAGACTTTTTTAACTAAAGCCCTCTTAGAAGAACACTCTGAGGCTTAAGTCAATATATGATGATTAAATACCTTGGCGTTTTAAGTATTTTACCAAACATGAGAGATTAAGAAAACCAGGTATCATAAATCTCCTCGTCCCTGGCCTACACATTGTCTAATAATACAATTAAGAATTTGAACCATCTTAATCCTTTCAACTGGGGGAAGATGAACTCATGTCATTGAACTACATGCTCTTCAGTTTGACTATGTGATTGTACACTTTCACTTACAGAAGTGAAGACATTTGAAGGCTGCTCTAAGCAGAACTAGGTATGTTACAAATTAAGGCTTTCTCCTGGAATATCAATGAGATGGAGGAGAATGCTTCCTTTGGTTAAATGCTCTCACGTTGCTGGTCCTCTTTCAAAGCTGTGACAGGAAATGAAGCCAAGTAAATATAGAGGTTTTGGATTTTGTTGTACACAAGGTTGCAGTTATGCGTTACACAGTATTATACTTGGTCAAGGTGCTGTTGGTCAGTTTCTTAAACTGTATCATATCCTCTTTATGTTCCTATTTGGTAAAATGCTCCCAGTAGAACTTGACAGCAACAAGCCTGATGTGAAACAATGGAAAACAAAGTAGTGACTTGTTCTTAAAGGAAGTCTCTTTGGATGGCGACACCATTATAATTTGGGAAATTAAAAGCCTGTAGCCGGAACTTAAACAGGTAGATTTGTCCCTGCTGGGACTAATTCTTCCATAAAGGGTTCGCTATGGCCCTCTGTTGTTACAGATGTCTAATTTCTATCTCCATACTTGCCTAAAGCTGAGCGGGTATAGGGGAGAAGGGATGGTGCCTTGTTTTAAGAACTCGTCACAACACTGTGGCTGACTGTCACATCACGCCTTGTAAGTTCCCTCCTCCTTTTTCAGTTACTCCAAACAGAACTCCCTGTGCCCACTACAGTGTAGGTCACCCTCCTTCCCACTTCCTGCGTTAGAAACCGTCTCTTTTCCCCAGGCCCCAGAATGGGGCTTGTGTTCTATGCTCACTATTTACATAATAGATTGCTAAAAATTTAGGTAGAAAATGATTGATAATTGCCAAATACTATTTCTTTTGTTTTGACAAGGCAAGGGTGAAATGTAGAACCTCATTTCCATCAGCCGAGTCAAAAACAACAACAAAAAAACCTCCAAAACAAAAACCCCTGAATTATAGGAAAATGGATCAGGGTGAAGTATCATAAATAGAAATAAAACAGAAGTGATAATTATGTAGGCTGCAGGTTCAAATTAATTCATCGCCCTCATTACGGATATTTATCAAGTTACAATTTCAATTAAAATGATAGCTACCTAACTAACCAAAATTCCTCATACTTACCCTTCTATACTTTTCATAAAGAGACCGATGCCAAATCTTTCTGGTCTGGACTATTTCATTTAACCCTCAAATATAGCTTTAGAGAGGCTGACTTTGGAAACAACAAAAATAGCTCTGCCGTCTACCACAAAATAGAATGTTTCTACCACCAGTCTGGTCCTCTCTGACCAATCTGATTTGTCGGGGATGGGGAAGAGGGTGTTCAAAATGGGATCTGAAAAGTGGAAAGGGGGATGGGAGATGCTTTTTCCTAATCCCAGAAAATAAGATTTCTTCTCCACTCCAGTGAAATACAGCTGAAGAAACAACGAACTGGCCTGGACAAATGCGATTGTCTTATGTAAACCTATCTGATTTCCCAACTACCCTGTGTTCCTTACAATACCTTGTCTTAGCAACTGCCCAAAGATCTGTTAGAGGACAGGATGGTACAGATTAAAATGAATAAATAAATACGAGAAAGGAAGAAAAGCGGGGGGGAAGTGCAGCCCTGCATTTCCTTATTTGTGAGACATGTATTACAAAATCACTTCACTCAGGGCCGGGACAATGCTTGGGGCAACGGGAAGGTTTGTTCGGACATGACTCTTCCTCTGACTGAGGTGTTCTTTTGTATGGGAGAGAAACCTCCTTCGCTTTTAAGGACTTGACAAGAGGTGGAGGGAAGGCTCCTGTCATCTCTCACAAAGGTCTCATTGACAAAGGTTTATGATTTTTGTTCGAAAGCACTTCCTACCAAGGAGTGAGACTTTGAAGTTGATTCTTTGTTCAGTCATGCTTGTTATGGTTTCTTGAAGAAGAAAAAAGAAAAGGACCAAAACACACACACACACACACACACACGCACATGCACACGCACACACAAAACAAAACAAAACAAAAAAAAACCCACACAAAAACCCTACAACCTTTATGACTAATTCTCTGCATGTAAAAAATTTTTTAAATGTTTTTGCTTAAAGGACCACAAACCAGTTATTGAATCCTCCTTCGAAGCTGTTTCTATCACACCTTTGATTGCTAAAAATAAAGTTAAGCGGCTGATGTAGTTCCCTATATTTATAGTTTTTCCATTTCACGTGCACATGAGTGTGTGGTACAAATGTGGATATATCGGGGCTGCTCAGTACGGAAAATGAGGGCGCAGTTCTGGGACGGCCTTCATCTCATTTTCTAGATCTGGGTCTTTTTATGCTCTCCCAAATTCACACGGCTGCAAAGAAGTGCTTAAAGTGATCCCTGCTGTGATTTTCTCTTGTTCTTTTTTTCTGCATCATTTTGGACATTACGGCAGCTTTCCAACTCAAATCTACATTAAGCTTAATGAAAGCAGCAGTGACACTTTAAATTTCTAGTTTCTGGAAAAGTCCTGGTTGTTTATTTTTTAATTTTGGGTACATATTGCTGGCAGTGATTTGCCATGTGTCTAGGTCTGGTTACTTTTGTGGATGTTTTGCTTTCGTTTTGTTGTTACGTCCTGGTGGTCTAACAATTGTTTGCGTTGTTCCCTCCACCTGGCCCCCAGCTGGCCACTGGTTCTATAAAACCATGCTGAAAGCTCACAGTGTAGAATACAAACACCAGCCAAGGCATGTCAGGGAAAGTGTCCCATAGAAGAAATGCCAATGCACGTGTCCTCCTGGGGCTGAAGGTGGGAGGCTGGGCCTTTAGGAGACACGTCGTGAGCAATTTTATTTTAAGCCACAGATGTTGTAAAATCACTACAGAAGGTTTCCTGTAGTCTGACACTCTGCTCCCTCGGCCAAGGGTACTAAGTGTATCTGACTTCTTATTAATTTTCTTTTCATATTGAACTTTTTATTGTAAACTACTTCCTTTTATTGTTATCCACCAGGAGTGGTTTCTTGGCATAGAATGAGGGTGAAACATTGCCAAAAAAAATTTTTTTTTGGCATGGGGCATCAATTAAAACTGATATACCAACCTAGCGAAGAGATTAGAGTATTTCCCAGCACTGTTTTCTTGATTATTTCAGTTCAAGGCAACAGCGTTCTATGCGCTGTTTCTTCAGAATGGACGTCATAGCCGCAATTATTCTTTTGAAAATAGTACAAGCATCGTCATTATCTGAGTGCTGCAGTATCTAGATTTGAAATAGTTTCTTGTTAAATCAATAGTTTTCTTTACTCCATGCATTTCTTGCTTCTTTCTGTGTACAGCTATTTAAAAAACAAAACAAAACACTGAAATACAGCTTAAAAGAAGAGTCAGTGCTATTTTAAAATAGGTTGCAGTAAGGATACAAGGTAAAGATAGAAACGGACACAGTTAAGTACACTTACCATTAATACTATGTGTGTTGTTTAAAACTGTCCTCAGAATTCAAATACTAGAATGAGTCCCGTGGGGAAGTGCTAGGGGCGATGGCTGGATGTCAGGGCGAACTTCTATAGCGGCACCGGTATCAGGTTGCTTAACTGCGTAGTCTATAATAATATGGCCTTCCGTTGAGGCTGTTTGGTTTTGTTGTCTTTTCCAATACACTTATTCAGATCCTTGTACTGCGGAAGCCAATGTAGAAGGCGAGCTGAAAGCCCAGGTTCACCGTTTACTAGTTGTGTGACATTTAGCCAGCTACATCAATTCTCTGTGTCTCCGTCTCCTCATCCAGAATCAGAGGCAGTAATAGCAGCTACCTTATAGGCGTCCTCTGAGGATTAAATGAGAAAATGTATGCAAAGCATGCGGTGTGAACTGTGGTTGCATCATGGTAGCAAAATGGGGCTGTCTTCAGCCCTAAATTTCCTGTGATTTCTGTTCATTAAGAAATCTCTCTTATTTCAATGATAATCAAAATTATGCTCTGGAAGTCTGAATTCACTCCTCCTGCAATTATGCTAAGTGGGGTTCTCTGAAGAGTCCTCCCACTGCAAAACCCCTAACCTTTTGATAAGGCTCACTCTTGGAGACAGAGATGGGTATACAAAAAGTGTGGACTGGATTATGGAATGGAAGGAGAGTGGGGAGTAGCCCTGAGGGCAAAAGCTAAGAGTTGTGGTGTCATGGGGACACAGAGCTGGAATCAGCTACAAGAGGGGGAAAACTGAGCGCAGAACTCTGCAGATGGGCTGCGACTCCAATTCGGCAGGGACTCCTGGATATCAGTAAAAGCAAGTCTTCTCTGGAAGAAACGTATCCAATTAGGCCTTTAGGTACTACACAGGTTACAATATACCCATGAGCTGACCATCAGTATCACTAAGCTCATAAAAAGGCAAATCCCTGTGAATTAAATCAGAGACACAAGCCACAACAGGACTAAGCACATAGGTGGTCAATAAAAAATGGACAACAGCCCCACTCAGAGGTGATGCTAAAGAACAGTGTTGAAGGCGAAGAAAGACCTCCTAGTGGGAGAATCTTGTCCAGTGCAACTCACCGTCCACTTTGTGTGAACGGAACAATGGCCTGATGTAAGAATACACAACGTTGAGCAACGGGAAATCACGTGGCTGATTGGGCAGGGACCTGGAAATACTGGAAGACTGGAAACAGCAGTGCTGGAGAAAAGACGTGTGGGTAACCCAACGGGAACGCACACACAGAGTAAGAATCTTTATAGCTCACGTTCATGTTGGGGAAAGAGCAATGCCCACTGTACAAGAAATACCAAGTTGGCAGAACGCTACAGCCAATGGATGTCAGCCAGCCTCAGGCATCCCTGGACATCCCAGTGCTTGGGCAGTGGGTCTGTGCCAGAGTAACTACGGCAATGGCTGACATAAGGCTAGGCACAGGCTCGACAGCCAGGGCTGCCTCATACCCAAGCTCACTTAGCTACTGCTAGTGGGCGGATGGCCTGCTAGCAATAGAGGTCAAGGCTAAGGCCCACCCTCCCTGTTAGAGTCCAATTTCTCCCGTCAGTCAGACCCTTTGGTAACAAGTTGGGAAGGGTAATATTTCATCTTGGCTTGGACTGACTCATAGTCTAAGACATGGGTTTGCATTTTTTGCATATAATGGCTCAGCTATCACTAATCTTCCAAGTCTCATAGAGTGGCTGATGTACTAGCTCAGGATTCCACATGACATCACATCTGATAAAGGGACGAGTTTTACAGAAAATAAGATGTGGCAACAGGCACATGATCATAGGATGACTGGTCTTGCCATATACCACACCATCTAGGAGCTGCTGGGTTAAAAGAACATGACCTCTTGAAGGTTCGGCCTAGGCACCCAGTTGGATATAGGGTGCTACCTTTCAGGATGTGGTAGGCATCATCAACCAATGTCTCAAATATGGTGCTATGTTCCCCATAGGTAGAATACAGGGGTTTGGGAATCAAGGGCAGGAGTAGGAGTGGCCCCATTTACATGCTTGGTGACTCACATGCAGAAGGTGTGCTTCCTGCTCCTGCAAGTTTAGGCTCTGTGGCCCGGACAACCTGGGATTCAGAAGGGATCTGTCAGTGGGGAACACAGTCAGAATTCCACTAAAATTAAAGCTAAAGCTGTCACATATAATTCTGGGATTGTCATGATAGTAAATGGCAGACTCAGAAAATCATTTCCATGAGAATGTAAAACCAGTGATACAAACCAGGGTTGGGGAGGAATATGTTTGCCACTGGAACATTTCTTGGTATTCTCATGTCAATTTCTTTTAATTGACTTGAGAGAGAGAGGAAGAGAGAGAGAACGATAAACATCGATTTGCTGTTCCACTTTTTTATGCATTCATTGGTTGACTGTCATATGTGCCCTGACCAGAGATTGAACCCGCAACCTTGGCATATTGGGATGATGCTCCAACCCACTAAGCTACCCAGCCAGGGCTCCTCTGTCCGTTTTTAACCATATATGGTTAAGCACACCAAACCAACAACAACGACAAACAAACTCAAGGTCACAGATACTTCAAGAATGAGAATCTATGTCAGTCCACCAGGTGAGCCACCCAGACCAACAAAAATGGTAGAGGAGGAAAAAGAAGCCTAGAAAGGGTAGTGCAGGAAAGAGATGACGAGTATCGGTTTCTGCCTTGGGACCAACCGCAGGAGCAGGGACTCCATCTAATCTCACTAACACTTCTTTTCTCAGCATTGCTAAGGCCGTAGTGGGGTATGGGGATTTGGGAGATGAGATGAATTTAAGTCTGATTCATTCCCTTACATGTGCCAAGTACTCCGTAATCAAGGTAGTACACTTACTATATGACCTAACTTTTTCAGGTAGCTTCAGTCTTCAAGGATCTCATATTCTTTTAGTGATTTAAAAAAAAAAAAAAATCTGGGTTTTCTTTCTGTTCAAATGCAGGAAGTTGTCTTTTACCAAGCTGCCCTCCCCAAATGTCTGTAATCATCTTTCTAAGAAATGTTCACATTTCCCCAAAGTGGACGGCCAGTCTGTGGAGTGAGGAGCTAGTCTGCCCTTTCAGGTTGCCTAACAATGCTTATATTCCAAGCACAGCTTCAGTTATGCTGAAGCCACTCCCTCTGTAACACTGACTCTATCTCTTAAGGCCTCTTATGCTGCAGGTCACAAAAAACTCACCTCCAACTGGCTTACACAATAAAGGGAATTTATCAGCTTCTATAACAGGAAGTCCATCTGTAGTGGGGGCTTTAGGATTGATGAACCAGCCATTCAAAAGTGCCATCAAGAACATAGTTCCGTCACTAAACTTTCTCCGCCTTTAGGGTATTAGCTTCACCCTATGTCTGACTCTCTTCCATTCCTACTCTCCATGACCCCGTGGTCACAGGAGTCTGCCAGCAGGTGATAATGCCACATGCTGCCTCATTCTTCTTCCACAGGAAAGAAAGCGTGTCTGACTCAGCATTCCGAAGTACAGTACCAAGACTCACCCTGACTGGTTGGTTTAAGTTACATACCATCTAGAGAATGAATGTTTGTGTCCCACCAAAATCCATGTTGAAACCTAATCCTCACTGTGATGGTATCTGGAGGTTAGATCTTTGGGAGATGATTAGGTCATGAGGGTGGAGCCCTCATGAATGAGATTAATGCCCTTAGAAAAGAGACCCCCACACATGCATGGGTTGCAGGCCAGGTCCCCAGTTGGGGACATGCAAGAGGCAACCAGTTGATGTTTCTCTCGTACACTGGTGTTTATCTCCCTCACTTTCTCCCTCCCTCCCCTCTCTCTAAAAATAAATAAACAAAATCTTTTAAAAAATGAACATACAGATTAATGGAGCATAGTAGCATGCCCAGAAGTGGATCCACACACAAATGCACAATTGACCTTGAAAAAAACGTGCTTATGTAATTTTTAAAAAGAGTATTTTGGTGACGGAAATGTTCAACATCTTAATTGTAGTGGTGGTTACATGGGTACAAAAATTTGCCAAAACCCTTTAAACTGTATACTTAAAATGGGCACATCAGATTGTGTGTAAATCAGTGTATGTGAAAGAGCCTGGTCCCCTACCTCACACCATACACAAAAATTAATTTCAAATGGATTATAGACCTAAATGTAAATGCCAAACTATAAAACTTCCAGAAAAAAACATAACATGAAAAAACCTTTACAACCTTGATATAAGCAGATATCTTATGATACAAACATCACTAACCATAAAATAAAAAAATTGATAAATTTGACTTTCTTGAAATAAACTGTACCCTTCTTACATCAGTGTTTTACAATGCCAGCAACACATCTGAATTATCTAGAGGGAGTAAAAAGGAAACAAAATAAAAACCTATTTCAAACTAAAAAAAGAAAAAAAGAAGAGAGACCCCAGAAAGCTCCCTCCTCTCTCCTGCTCTGTAAGGATGCAGCATGAAGGTGACCATCAATGAATCAGGAAATAGGCTCTCAAGGGACACACCTAATGTGCCAGCACCCTGATCATGGGCTTCCCAGAATCGTGAAAAATAAATTTCTATTGTCTATAAGCCACCCAGTCAATGGCATCTGTTACAGAAGGCCAAACAGACTAAGACCCAACCTTGAATCAGTGAGTATGGCCAAGGAATAATATATTTTGACGGGCTGACTCAACCAGGATCCACCTCTTGAACTAAGGTAGGTTCAGCTTCACCCAAAGTGTGCTAACCGTACTGAGAAGAACTGAACAAAGACACATCTGGTAATTGTTAGAAAGTGAAAGTGGATGCTATGTCAGAACCAACAATGTTCACTAGAAGCACTTTTTTTCCCTCCAAACATGGACAAGGCCCTCCCCCTAACTCCCTGTGAAACTAAAGGCTTAAAAAATAACAGAACACAGAATATGTACAAAGTAAAATCAAAGAAATTTTAAACAAGGAATCTTAGATATGACTGTTGCTGGACTCCATAGGCCAATCTCTACCCTCCAGAAAATTCTCTGTACCAGTTCTTCTTAGACTGTACTGTGCATAAAAGTCCTTGCGCATCCTGTGAAAATGCTCATTCTGGAGGGAGGCCTGAGATTCTGCAATTCTAACACATTTCCAGTCGATGTGAAGATGCTGGTGTGAGGACTGCCCTTGGCCAATGTCTGCTGTGTCCCTGGCCCACCACAGTGCTCGCCTCGGAGGGGAGGTACTCTTGAACTCGCCTCTACTCCATGGACAGAAACAAGTTCCTTTGCATCTCTGTGCCTTTTCCAAAAACAAAAACTCGTATTTCTGCGATTATAAATTTAAACTTCTATAGCTAGAAGGAAAACCAAAATGCTACCCACATTAAAAACTGCATAAGCAAAAGCTTCAAAATGGCATTTCCACACTTAACAGCTTTCAGGAATTTTAAATTATAGGATCTAGTCTCAATAAGGATACACACATACAAGCTTACTAGGACTAATTATGCCAATAGCTCATGGCATGTTTACCTCTCTCATTTTCTATTTTTTGAGGCTTTGGGTAGCTGGCCTGGGAATGTAAAAAGCATTTATAGTAACATTTCTATCTGAGTATACATTTCAATTCTAAACAACTAACATTCCAACTTTTCAAACACAATTTGTGTGCATAGAGGAGACCAGCACACAGGAGCAGAACTACAGTATGGGCCATGGGGATATATGCATCACCCAGGGCCCATGGGAGGACCACTGGGGCGTAGTGAGTGAGGTCGATCGCCCGCTTTCTCCAGGGCAAGTGAGCTTGTGGCTAACATGAGAATTCAGCAATATCAGCTCATAGTCATTCTAGCTGTACTGCTTGCTTAAAGCATGCTTTTTGATATCTGATTGTCTGGGGTTCCAGATCATATTTAGTTGGCAAAAGAGGTAAATACTTCCCTTCTTAAACAAGGGCAAACTGGGGAGGAAATGGGCTTCAGAGGGAGGGCTTTCTGTTGATTCTGGAGCCTGCAGAAATGCCCTTTCAGGGGGTGGATGGCACTTCTTGATCTATGAGACTCATAGTTTTCTACCTTTGTCTGTAATTAAAGGGCCAGAAGCTAGTTTTATATATAACTCAAGGCAATTGTAAAATATAAGTATATTTCCCCTCTGTTTGAATGAATGGAATAATTTGTCCCATAATCACATTGGTCTCTGTGAGCTCTTGAAGTTTTATTAAGGTGTAACTTGTGAGTCACACTATTACTTGGTTATTAAGCTTGAGTCTCATAGTACTTTTTAAACATATGAATATGAATCTGAACTTTGTGTAGCTTTGAAGAATTGAAAGGTCTGAAGACCCATCACTATGGAAATCATAAAGTCAGAGCACACATGTCCCTCTCAAGCATAACCTACACAGCATTAATCCTCTGTCCGATTGTCAAGAAGCAGGTTGTCACAGTGGTGAAGAGCACACACCATGAAGCTGGACTGTTTGAGTGTAAATCCGGGCGGGCACTGTCACTTAGTAGCTAGTTAGAGCGTTTGGGGAATGGTGTCTAAAATATCTTTGCCTCAGTTTCCTCCGCCAGAAAGCATGAGAAATAACAGTGCCTTCTTTAGGGATGTTGGTAGAATAGTTAATAAATGTAAAGACATTAAAAGAGAAACCGATACATACTACGTGCTCAATAAACATCTGAGATTGTTATCACCATAGTTCAGTGGTTCTCAATGTGGGGGGGGGGTGCGATTTTACCCCACAGGGGACATCTGGCAATATTAGGAAACATTAAGAGTGTCAGGATTGGAGGTGGGGGATGCTACTGGCATACAGTGGGTGGAGGACAGGGATGCTGCTTTTTATGCCATAGCATAAAAAACGTTTCTTGTATATCAACTATACATCTCAGAGAGAGGTTACAAGAAATGAGATTCACCCCATTCCCTACACAGTAGGATGCATAGCTTGCCTCTTTAGAGTATAACATACAGAACAGACCATATATCGTAAGCGAACACTGAGAAATTTCATAAACTAAACACACCCGTGTAACTAACACCTGGATCAGAATTTAGTATATTAACAGAACTCCAGTTAAGAACTTTCCGAAAAATACTCATTTTTTCCTGTCCTGAAACACTGCAGAAGCCTTTTGTAAACATGGAGTTATACATTAATTTTTGTGACTTTTTTTGCTCAAATACTAGAGTTTTGAGATGTACCCATATTCTTACAGAGATTTATATTTTGTTCACTCTCACTGCTGTATAATAATTCATTGCATGAATGTACTAGAAACTCTATTTTCCATTCTATTCCTCACAAACATTTTGGTAGCTTTCAGCCTGGGGCAGTTAAGAATAGTGCTGCAGTTACCCTGGCTGGGTGGCTCAGCTTCCTGGAGTGCTGTCTCACGCACCAGGGGGTTGCGGGTTTGATTCCCTGTCAGGGCACGTACCAAGGTTGTGGATTCAATCCCGTCGAAGCACATATGGGAGGCACGCATTCTCTCTCACATCGATGTTCCTCTCTCTCTCTTACCCTCTCTCTCTTTCCTTATCTCTCTCCTTCTCCCTCTTCCTTTCTCTCTAAAATCAATAAACATATCCTCAGGTGAGGATTAAGAAAAAAAAACAAACAGTGCCACTCTGTACATTCTAGTACACATTCTTTTTTTTTCTTTTCTTTTTTTTTTGGTGTACAAATACATGAATTTCTGTTGGATGTATATAGCATAACTTTTTGAAAGTAACAGAAAACCCAGTAATGTCTTTCCGTTACAGTTCAGGTAAAATCCAAGGTCCTTTAAGTGGACACACTTTCTAGATTGACTGAGATAGTGCCAGCTTGTGTTCTGACATCTGTCTTCAGTCTCAAAATTATCCCACCACAGACAATAAAGATAGCTATTATCCTGTATAAACAGCATAACTGCCTAATTTCCCCCACTTATTTTCCTGACTTTATTATTTTTTTAATTGATTTTGAGAGAGAGAAAGAAACATCGATTTGCCGTTCCACTTATTTATGCCTTTATTGGTTGATTCTTGTATGTGCCCTGGCTGGGACTGAAGCCACCGCCTTGGCATAGTGGGATGACGCTCTCGCCGACCGAGCTACCTGGCCAGGGCCTTTCCTGGCTCTTTACCAGCAGATCTCCCACTGCAGCCACTGCCCCAGCCACACTGTCCTCCCTCTGGTTTCCCAAAGACACCACCCATTCTTCATGATTCAGCGCCTGCCGTAGACATTCATTCCTCCACTCTGGGAACGGGGAAATGTTCTCGCCTTTCCGTTCTGAGTGTGTGTCAGCGCTCAGGACTGGCACTACCTGGCCAGGCCATGTATGTGCATGATAGCCTTCCCCTGTCCTCATGTTTACTATGTCTGCACACTCTTGTCTTCTTAGTATTTATCACACCAAGCAATTGTTTGTGAGCACGAGTGTTTATTATTAGACTCTTTGCAGGGACACATGTCGGGTGTGGGGCAGGAAGCAGAGTACTAAGATTCTGAAGGCTTGAGCCACACAGTCACATACAGATCACAGCTCTGCCACTTACTACCCATGAGACACCAGACCAATCATGTCACCTCTCTGTACCTCAGTTTCCATATTTGTGATGCAGCAATAATTCCTTTAGCACCCACCTCAGCACGTTGTGAGAATCGCAATAAAATCTAATAAAAATTAATGAAAGCAATAGGCTTAGAACAGTGCCGATGAATGCTAAGTGCTGCTTCCATGCTTTCTATTATTATCCTCCTCTAATTCGCCAAAGTCGCCATGTTGCCAAGAGGGGAAGCAGACACCCGAACTGGACACTGGCTGGCCGCTCACACCTCGCTGCCCTCTCCTACAGGGCCCGCACTCTGGAAGGGACACACCTGTGCGTTTTTACTCTTTTGTGGCCTCAGGAAAATACAAAATTATCTTGAATATAAAAATATTCATTGACTAGGGCTGGACATGAGAATAAAAGTAATGTGAGTAAGTAGAAGATTATGCACAAAACCTGTTGTTTCTACAAAAAAAAAAATCACTTCTCACGACTCCTCCACAGATGCCTGGGCCAATCATGATCACCTGTCTCCCAGATTAATGCCAAAGACACTTTCCCCACACCAGGCGATTCCCTGCACAGATTTAAATGTTTTAAATGTAACGGTAAGGTCTATCACTCCAGTGCTCGAGCCCTCGGGTGGCTTCTTTGTACCCTTTCTGTCCCACTCACCTATGGCCCTGAGCCCTTGTCAGGGCTCACTGAGCCTGCAGATCCCTCCCCGGGGGCTTCGTCTCCTGCCCCAGCCACAGAGGGCCCTCTGAGGTCCCGCCGACTGCTCCGCAGAGGGGCTGATATCCGCCGCTCCCTCTGCTTGGGATAACCCTCTCTCCATAGCCACCTGGTTCAATGCCCATCCCTTCGGTCAGCTTTCTACTTAACTGTCACCTCTCGGACAGGTCCTCCCCGGCCGCACTGCCCAAACTAGCAGCCTTAGCCTCTTGCTGTTCTTCCTGGTAGTATCCACCGCCTGAAGGAATCCACTTCTCTGGCTTCTCTCGATTGTGTCTACCACGAGGGCAGAGGCTCCATGACAGAAGGCACTTTACTTTATTCTCTGCTGAACAGGACATCAGCTGCGGGGAGTCAGCCATCATGATCGAACAACCTACAGAGCTGAGTTGTTCGATCATAATAGCATTTATAACCACCGCCACAGCGAACTCCTTTGAGCACGTTTTGTTGGTGGGCCTCTGTGCCGGGTGCTTCTTATGTATTACCTAATTTAACTGTGCTATTGAGTTAGGGTTACTAGTAGCCCTATTTTACAAATAAGGAAACTGAGAAAATGAGAAGGGGCAAGCGATTGGCTGCAGTTGCACGGCCAGTCCCGGGCAGCCTGGGGACTCAACCGCATCGTGGCTGGTCTCGAGAACTCTTCATTATCATACCGTATGAAGCGCCAAAGAGAAACTCCCGTGCCATCTGCATTTTCCCCAGGGCCAATTACAAACGTCGGTGATGAAACACGGGCAGTTATAACAGCCTATCGGACCCCCATTTTCTCCTTTCCTTCAGAGTAAAATTGCTGGTTGCCAAAAGGCAGGCAGTGACTCGGCCTTTCCTGTCACAGTAATTATGAGAAGGAAGGGAACGTGAATGTAGCAGAAAGGGCTAAATTCAGAATTCTCAGCACAAGAGACGCTCGGGTTCAGAAAGAGCCTTGAATTTATCTCCATTTTAATGTCTTTCCACATTTTAAAATATTAGTTGAAAAGGGGGATTTGAGAAGGCAGACAGCCAAAGTAAACATTCAACACACTGTTATACTAGAATTTTATTATACTCAAGTTCACAGGCGCCTCCACAGCCGCTGCCTGTCCAGCGACTGGTGAATCACTGCTTGTGTCTGAAAAGGAGACAAATAGAATGGAAAAAATATCCATTTCTCTGTCTGTGTGTGTATTTTAACAGGCAGGACAGTTGCCTCATGCACTTATGATAACAAAGTGGTAAAAAAAAAAACACAACAAATCCCCAGTTTAAGTATTGAATTAACTTCATTTTTTATGCCAGCATGACACAGGCTTTTATTTTATTTTATTTTATTTTTACTTTTATGCAGCAGACATTTTATATTTTCATATTGTCATGGAGACAGAATGGGATTCCAATGATTCTGCACATTATTATGGAATAATTTGTCTTCCGTGAAGTCATGTTTTTAGTGATATATACTGTGGATAGAACAGATTAAAGAAGCGAACTCAAGAGGGTCTATTTATGCAATGGGACAAGTCCATACACAAAGAAGGATGATTTAATAATGTAAGTAATTTAGAGGTTCTGGCAAGTGTACGGGTGGTTAGCCACGACGATAGTCGACTCTCAAAGTTGGGCTGCCCGCCCCTGGGGAAATACTTATGTTTTTTCAAGAAACACTGAGGCTAAAATAAGATTCGCTCAAGAGTAATAACTGCTAATCTCCCAGTTCCTCAAGAAACAAAGATATACACACGAGTCCTCAGTTTCCCCATCAATAAATTTGGATTCACAAATAAAATGGAAAGTTTATTCTCTAAAGACAAAGATGATGAAGCCGAGGCAGCATCTCTGTGTACCAGCACATTGAGCAGACCTCTCTTTACCCCTGACAACCCGCCCCCACCCGCCCCCCATTTTGACTGCCCCATTTACACCTGGGAGAGGCAAGGTCATTTCAGGAGCTGGGAGTAAGTAGCGAACTTTGTCAAGCCCATTTCGGGGACACAGTCTCATGCCAACTTGGATTAAAATTGCATAATGTCTTTTGTTTTTCTGTGATTTTTTTTTCTTTTGGAACATAAATTTTCATTTTGGAATAATTTTTGATTTACAGAAAAGCTGAAAATATAGTACAGAGTGATCTTGCCCAGTTTCCTTTAGAGTTATCAACTTAGATTACTATGAAATATGTCAAAACTAAGAAACTAACAATGGTACATTACTGTTCATTAAACTTCAGTTTTTATTTGGATTTCACCAGTTTTCTTCCATCCGTATCCCTTCTCTGTCCTAGGATCCAACCCAAGATACCTCACTGCATGTAGTAGCTTTTTCTTGAGTTCTTTAAATGGGGGTGGGCACAGGGTAGAATGTAGAGCCCACTGGGTTGGACAAGCAGGCCCTGGGCCCTAGACCTGACTATCACCAAGGAGCTGGGTGACCTTGAGCTACTTAACCTTGCAGAGCTTCTAAACTCCCTACAAATGCATTCTCTGCAAAATGAGGACCAAGCACGCTGTGTATCAGCCAGGCTAGGATGCTGATAAGACACTGCCTTTCTTTGGTTTGTGCCAATAAGACAACGGGAAAGCAAAGTAACCACGTAAGCGCTCCTCGCTGGCCCGTGTCTGCATCTGCCAACGCTCGGCGGACTCAGCCATTCGGGAGGGAATAAAAGAGAAATACTACCAGTGGATCAAGCTCTAGAAAAAGAGTGATGCTGCTTGGGAAAACCAGGGCAGCTAGTCATTCCCATGTCTTCTCTCTAAAGGAATCTGCCTTTCAGCTGAGGGTTGAATGGCCTGGAGGCAGAAAGAAAGTGAGGGAACCTTGCTGGGAGGAGATGCCTGGGAAAAGGAACCTTGTAGCTACTGTCTCTCCCCTTGTACACCCCCACGCCCCCCGCTTTCCTGTCCCTCTCCCTCAGCAGGACACCAATCCTGCAAGCTTACAGGGCCAAACAAAACGGGACTCACAAATATGTAACTGTTTTCCTTAGCTTGTGGCATAAATCAAAAAGAAAAAAAAAAAGAAAAAAAAAAGAAAAAAATTCTGTTAGCACAGGGCTCAAGAGTGTTTATTTTTTTGCCAGCTGCAACATGCTACCCTCACAGGGGATCACCTAAAACCAGTTACGGTTTAGGTTGGAGGGGGACGTCAAACTTAAGCTGCGGGCTTGGCCTCGCTCAATGAATTACGACCTTGTCAGGAACCTATTTTTTTAAATCAATGCAGGTTTTCTATCAAATCAAATACCTGCACACTAAATTATATTTTTGGTGCCAGCCTGGCTCTCCAATTTTTTTTCCCTTTGCTAGTTTTTTCCAGTCTCCTCCCCCACCTCTCCTCCCCTCTCCTTACTGTGATACAGACAGTTTTTGTCCATAAGAAGAAATGGAAAAGCAAGCCTTAAACTTGGGAGGAGAGGGTGCACTGTCCTTTGTCATTCTGTGTGCACACACTACCACTGTTTATAATCTGTCTCAGCGGCTTAAATGACAAAATGTTCCTATGGACTAATAGAGTCAAGGGGGTCCCTTGGGACCATCCATCCAGTAGCTGTGAGGTCATTTGCTTTAGAAAGAACACATTTTATTCCTTTCCTTTTAAAAAAATTTTGGTGGAGGTGGACCTGAGATGGAGGTTGGGGATGCTTCCAATACAGGTGTTGGGATGAAGAGTTAAATATTTAGATAATCTTTAAAATACAATTTTGAGACACGCCTTCCCATCATATAACTTCGTAACTGTGAGTAGATTTTAGAGAATCAAGGAATTCTTCTTCCTCTCTCCTTACTTCCCTCTCTCTGCTCCTTTCTCCCTTTTTTCTTCTTTTGTTTCTTCCTTTTGTTCTTTAATTACTTCTTTTAAACAAGGAAAGAGACTCTTCTGCCCACACGCCTGCCCTTTCTGGCTGAGTTAGATATTGGATTTTAGAAGTGAGTTTGTCTCCTGAACTGGTTGCGTTGCGTAGCCAGCAGAGGCTTGAAGTGCCTGTCCTGGAATTGTGGCAAGGCTCGTTTTTCCATAACGGAGCCCCCACGTCTCCAAGTCCCCTTACAGCAAGGCCACTGAGGCTGATAGCTCTGTGCTGGCATGGAGGTCAGCAGCTTTACATGGCCCGGAAGTCTTTACTTGGTGGTTTTTCAATGAAATGCCACATATACTTCAGGGCATATGTCAAGAACCCTCAAATGAACTGCATACTGTTTTCAGTAGCAACTGGGATGGATAAAATAGTGACAAGGAAATCCCAACCAATGGCGTTTGCATCTCCCCAGCCCAAATCCAATGTTTCCTGGCTGCCTGGGCATTGGACATTCCTCTCCCCTCATTTCTCTCCACCCTATTCAGCTGCAAGCCCCTCGCCGCGTGTCATCTTTGCTGACGTAGGCGTGCCGAGAAGCTTCTTGCTCGGGTAGTCTTGGTTGTGAGCCGTTTTTCCCACTTGAGAAATTCAAGGTGGAAAGACATACCAAGAATCATTCTGGATGGGAAAAGCAGAGGGAGAAAACCATTCACAGACTCAAGTAGAAAAAGCTAAGTCAGGGAAGTATATTAGATAGAATTTAAGGTGCACTAGGGCCCACCTACTTCGACCATTTCTTTCTGAGATTTGTAATTCAATAGGACAAATATTTTGCTAATGTGTTACAATGCCAAAGTTTCTATGAGTAGGTCAGCTGTTACGGGATACAGATATGACTAGCACATGGTTCCTAATCAGAGAAAGCTTTAGTCTAAAGGGATAGGGAGGACCTGGCTGGTGTGGCTCAGTGGACTGAGTACCAGCCTGAGAACCAAAGGGTCACCAGTTTGATTCCCAGTCAGGGCACGTGCCTGGGTTGTGGGTAAGGTCCCCAGTAGAGGGCAACCACACACTGATGTTTCTCTCCCTCTCTCCCTCCTCTCCCCTCTCACTAAAAATAAATAAATAAAATCTTTTTAAAAGTTCTTTAAGAAAACAAGTAAATAAAGGGATGGGAGGAACTTAAACTGCCAGTGATAAAACAAAAGAGACTGCGGCAAGTGATGAGTGGACAGGTTACGTTTGAAGTTCAGCATCCAATTACCTCATTCCAATGTTCCTTGTGGAATCCTCAGTCCATGTGGCTGACATGGATGGAATTAATCTTGGTCTCAATTTCAGGGATGGCCTGTGATTGGTCTAAGCTAATTAATGAGTTTGGTTTCAGTGACTGAATCAGAGATAGGGTAAGACCTACTTCTCACTAATGAGAAAACAACACATGCATGTGGACTAGAGTCCAGATCCAAGAGGAAGCAGCCTGGAGTTGGACGTAAAGTCAAAGACCAGTAATACACGAATGTTAAACAGTAAATAACATTCATACAGCTGCTAGCCTGGGTCCAAGCAAATGGTCAAAGATCAATAAATATTAACCAGGAAAATATATATGTATATATTTCTCATTTCTCACAGTTAACAGGATTTGGAAATTGATTGCATTGAGGAGGACAGAGTGGAAAAATTAAAAGTAAATCTTAGGGATTTTTTGTTGTTGCTTTTGGCTTTGCTTTTATTAGGTTGATTGAATCATGTTCTGCCCATCTATGACAGACAAAATACAAGTGAACATTCATCCCATTAGTACAGCAAATTCTTTAGTTAATAAAGGCAGGCATTGTATCCAGGAAGCTTCATTTCACAAGAAGGGGCGCTGGACACTGAATTCCCTCATTTTATGGTTTTTGCCTAGGGTCATCCTCACTCTGGTTCTAAGCATGAACATGTCACTAAACACTCCTGGGACTAAGAGGATTGTCTATCTAGTCTTCACATTTCTAAATCTGGTGTCTCTAAAGGGGACAAATCTGTCTTCGGAAACTAACAATGACAAAAGACAGTGCCCTGGGATAATTCCTTCTTCCTGGGGGCTTTCAGATCCCTGTTAACTGGGAGACCCCAGAAGGTGCCATTGTTTACCTTAACTGAAAGAATAACTCAAATCTGTTCATAATTATCCACATTTTACTTCCACTTGGGAGTTGGTGCTTTTGAATCACCATGAATATAAGCATCACACAGTCATGTGTTATTTCTATTTTGGGACTTTTATCGAAAGGGAAAAATAGAATGAATTGCCAGCTCTGGCTGCTTGGCACCGAGAGCAAGGTAGTGAAGATAAACTTAATTTTATTATGATCATTATTAAATAAAGATTCGGGAAAACAGCAAGGGTGCATTTGTGATAGAAATTATAAGAAATGTATGTAAATAACCATGTAGGTTTTACACATCCCTTAGGCTCCAAGGAATATTCCAACTCCTTACTGCCCTTTGGAAACTAGATTGTTTTTTTTCTTCCTTTTTGGGGAACTTATCGATCTTGGGGTTCCCATTACATTAGACCTAAGTCGAAAAAGTTATTTTTGAGATGAGAAGCTGGCTTTAACGATCCAGCCATACGCTTATAAAGGGGCGCCCTTTTCTTTCAAAAACTAGGCTTTTAAATTCCAGGATTCCGGTTTTGGTTTTACTGCAGCACCCGACTAACTGACGTGTTCCCACTGCCTCTGGTAGCCAAGGCACTTTCTTTCCTGTTCACAAAGCATTACATCCATGGGGTGCAGAAGGAAGAACACAAGGCCCGAAGTCAAGGGTTCAAATTAAAATCCTTCCATTCTTCCTATCTGCCTGTGGTACTAAGCAAGTCGTAGTACCTTCCCAAACCTCCACGACTCCCTGCAACACAGGGACTGTTGACATTCATTATACCTACCTCAAAGGGGTGGTTATGAATTTCAAATGAGAACTTGGACGAGAAATTGAATTGCAAATGACAAATGCTTGCAGAATATCCAGCATTTAATAAACACTAAACATTGACTAAGAACCTGGCACTTGGCTCAAAGGTGCAACCATAAGAAATCAAGACCAAATAGCAGTCTACAGGGAAAACTAGCTAAATACCATACTGTGATAGGGACGAGGGTGAAGGAGAGAGAAGATTCTAAGAAAGCACAAAAGTAGGATGTCAACAGCACAACAGGAGGCAAGGGAAGGCAGAGAAGGCGATGCGAGAGCTGAAACCTGAAGCTTCCTTCGCCACCTCATTACCTCCACAGAAATTAAATTCCAGGTATTCAGCGACGGGAGACTCCACGGCCTGATTTTCCTAGCACAAAAGCCAGCGTGCTTCATTAATTACCCAGACAGATTATCCCCCCTAGCCAAATCTCCCCCTTTCCACCCTCCCACCAGCGAAACCTTCAGCCCTCTATTCTGCGCAATGCGAAAGACTTCGTAAGTGTAGGGAAATTGCCAAAACGCAATTTGAAGTCCAAGTGAGTAAAATAGGTAATAATTTTTCCTCTCTTTTGTAAGAGTACACTGCTATGTTCTTAATTCTCTTGCCATTTTGTATTAGATGGTGGACCCTTAGCGTCCAGAAGTCATTTGACGTAAAGCCATTTGTGGCTTCAGGTTACTCTCCACCCTGACGGTCCGAAGTTCCTGGCTCTGAGCGACAGTCCACTCGGACCGGCCTCCGGGACGAGAGGTGGCGCTGGGAGGGGACACATGCAGAAGAAGGTGAGGCCAGGAAAACGGGCTGCAACGAGCTCATCTGTACAAATGCGGCAATTGAGCTGTATTGTGTTTAAGGGTGTCTTTTTGTACAAATTATTTATACAGTGGGATTTATTTGCAGTAATTCAGAATCATCAGATCATCGGCATTGCTCCACTCCATCTGCTGTGTGAGGTACTTTATAAAAAACACTCTTGGGGAAAAAAAAAAAAAGGAAAAGAAAACCCTCTCCCCACCCAAGTCGTGAGGGTCATTGGTTTATTTTCCCTGTTACTAATATCAACTTTATGGCACATTTATGCCTGCTTAGAAAAAAAAAAGTGGCCTATATGAATCTACCCAGTATATTATTTATAGTGTTGTGGCCAGATCTCTTTAGGATAAAAAATGTAAAACCTTCCTGTAAAAATACCTTATTTTAAATAAAAATTGCTTGTTTCTCCCCTGTTTAGATCAGCTCTTATTTTTCTCCAAAACTGCCAACCCTTGAAAACCTCATGGACACTAATCAATAGAACAGTCTTCAACCTGCTTTTTAAAGTCGTGCTTTAAATCCACATTTGCAATTGCAAAAGGGCTCTTTTCCCCCCCCAGTCTGGCTAATTAACTGATACGACACTAATCCTTTGCACCTCTGGTACTAAATGTCTCTGCTCATGTGGGTTCCCCAGTGAGGAAGTGCGGCCAAACAGCGACGTTGAGTGTGCTTGATTTCACTTTAAAATCTTCACTCTCTGGGATTAAAATCTTGAGATAAAACATCTGGATTTCAATGGTGTCCCCAGGGAATGAAAGTTATAGTTCTCTAGAATACATATTGCCCATAATATGGTCTTGTTATTTCTACATTAGCACTCCTCCAGCCGGTGCCCGCCGTTAGCATGTCAGTCTCCTGACACATCATTAATAAACAGGTAATTTCATAACTGATTTCCACCTAGTGTCATGTTGAAAACCACCTGGGTTTTCGTTTTCACTGACATTAAAGGGATAGGCTAGAGGGAGGCCGTTATTATTAAACTGGGACTAATTTAATTGAATAATGGATCGAATCAGAGAAAACAAATGCATATGCAGAAAGCTAAAAAATTTTTTACAGGCTACGGATAGGTCTGGATCCACTAATGAAAAAGCGACTGTTCCCTCCCCTTCCTCTCGCCAAATGTACACGTTAGGAATTATTCTGAAACTGTGCCCACTGCCTCCAGGAAAGTTCCAAGAAACACCAAGGAAGCACCCATTCGGGAAAAATCTATACCTTTTAAATTGGAACATGTAAAATGAGGTCTACAACATGCTTATGTACTCATCAAATTGTGAATTAATACTGCACGTTACATGCCATGACAGATTAAATACAGTCGCCAAGGCGACCCATTGTTTCAGCTGACCCACATGGTGACAGTAACATTGTCAATGTCACTGGAAATGGTAACACCTTGGCCCGTGCTGGGTTTTTTGTTTTGTTTCGTTTACTCCTGATATTGTCATCTTATCAGCATTATTCCTACTACATTGGAAAGCAGCTGAGAATTGCCATGTCTGCCTTTATGTCATCAGCAAGGGGTCACCTGAGGGGTTTCTCTGGGGGCCTTGTAGTCGTATGATATATTTCTGGAGGAATTTTTAATTTTCTTCACGAGCCAAGGCTAGTAACTTCCTGTCTTGGGCTTTGACTTCTGCTCATGTGAAACTCCCATCGCAGCAGGAGGCCCCACGCACGCAGGGCCCCGTCACGGCTCTGGGATGCCCTGCCCACCTGAGCTCAGCGGACGGGAAAAGAAGTTGTGCATGCCAGCTTCTCTCTGACCTCCGTTCCACTTTCGCATCCACGATGACCTGCTTTCCTTCTCCTAATCAAGTTTTTAAAAGGGCAGATGACACAAAATCTACTCTTTGTGGTTTAGGGAAAATTCTAAGTAGAAACCGGAAGACGAAGACATTTGATGCCACCATTTCCTTAGTTTTGTGTTTCCATAACAAAAATTGTAAGAAAAGATTTAGTTTACACACAAACATTGAATCCCACCCATTCAACACAATTGAACATATGTAGTGAGAACTTTGAACATGTCTACTATGTCATCTCTACTCCATAGCTGAAAAGTCAGAAGCACAATAAAGGTAACTGTCTACCATCAAGAATTGCCTCAAGTCTGCATCCCAAATGTTACAGCGGAGCCAAGATTAGAACTCAAATGCTTCCAAAGTAAAAGTAACGCCCCTCCAAAACGTGAAACTGCCTGAACTATACTTCCTCTACCAACTTTTGCTTGTAATTTATTTAAATGCTTCTGCACAGCTCTTCATAGGGCTTTTGTTCACACTCAAAATAATATGAGCCATTAAGTGATAAACTAGCGAAAAGAACTGACATTTCTGGCACTTACGAGATTCACCAAAATATGTACCAAGTTAAGCCCTTCACTAGACTGGTGGTTTTCCCCTGAGGCTGACCTTGAACCCCAGACCAGGAGATAACTGGCAATGTCTGGACACATTTTATATATAACTGGGCTGGTGAGGAAGGAGGCTGCCTCTATGTAGTAGGGATAAATACCCTACCATGCACGGGACAATCCCCCACAACAAAACATCATCTGGCCCCGAATATCAGTATTGCCAAGACGGAGATACCCTGCTGTAGACTGTTTGTTAGAGGCATTGGTAAAGCTACCAGCCTGTGAGACCCTAAGAGCCAGGAAGGCGTCCACAGACTGTCTATGTTTCATCTAAACCCTGTACTGTTCCATTTCCAAAGCAAAATGTTACGCTCTTCAACATCTCCAGGGAAGCTCGAAGCATAAAGCTTTGGGTGAAATGTAAATTTCTTAAAATATTTATCCATCCATAAGTGGCTACATTTTTGACATTATTATAGGGTTTCTCAGTGTTCCATTTTATTAAAAAATATTTATTTGGTTTCTAAGATTACTGCTTTTCTGACCACAGAAAATTCAATTACTGAAAACTGCAGCTATCAAATTGGTTGAAAATAAATAGCCTTTTATCCAAAGCTGGCAAAGACTGGTTTGCTTTTAATATGTAGCCATTTAAAAAAAATAAAATAAAAATAAGAAAACATTTCCATTGCTAGCTGATGGACTGCAGAGTCAGAAGCCAGTCTTTTGCATCATCAGGTTTTATTTAAAATAGGATGAGAAAGGAGTGGGGGCCGTTTAAGGAAAGAAATCATCATGAGAGTAATTCACCATTATTTTTCCTCTTTTGTTTTACAAGACAGGAGAAACGTGAGCCTTTTTGCCAGTGGAAATCACTTTCTCCTGCTTTCTCTCTGTCTCGGTTTGAAATGTTTAGTAATATACAGGAAATGTGGTAAGTGAGATCTACAAACGTGGGCTCCCAATATCAAGGCTAATTATGTGCTAAACTATGGATGGCAGCGTTCTTGCCAGGGAACCACAAAGGAGGCTGAACCAAGATGCCTAGACCTTTCTCTCATTTGCTTCTCATTTGCATTTTAATCTTCGGCACATTTTTTTTTTCCATTTCTAAAAAGAACACTTGTCCATGTTTCCTTTGTGCAAACCAATCAACCCACAAGAAGAGGTAACTGAAAAACTGGTAGAACCACATTGTAAATAAAAGCCCAGGGCTCATCCTCCCTGTGAACTGTATTAACGACGTTTCCATCTCCGCGCTGCCGCCCTCTCACCTAAGCTATCACTCACTTCAGTGAGACGGAACCGTGCACAATTTGAGCTAATTTTTTTATTACGCTAAGGAAAACACTGAGAGTTTGAGGCTGCTGGGAAAATCGATCGTGCTTATAGCAATGATCCAGTGCACTGCTGGTCCCCTTTCAGACAGCCTGCTGAGAATTACTGACGGTGTGTCATAGAAGAAACTCTTACCATATGAGAATCCGGAGACCTGGGTTTGCTTGCTGTCCTGCCATGAATCAGTTGGGAGAGCTTTACCAGGTCATTGAAGCTCACTGAGACACGGTTCCTTTACCTGTAAAATGAAGCGGCTGGAAGAAAGTGTGTAAGACCCTTTCTACCTCCATAATTCTTTGCCTGTTTGGATAAGTTTTGGTTCTGTTCACCCCGTGGAGTATGAGCTCCTGGCTAAGGACAGGCCACTCGTAAGAAGCATCGCTGCTTCATATGTGGGATTCTGCGTTTGGATCAAAGCTGTTACCAAATGTGGTGACGATGTGAGAGTCTTCTTTTGCCACTTTTCCCCCCACAGGAAATGTTCCTTTATGATGCAAGTATACATGATGAAGCATGATGCTAAGCACACCCTCAGAGACTGAGGTTTGCCTCTGGATATGAGACTTGTGCACAATGTGTGTTTAAAGGGATCAGCACGGACATTGGCCAAAAAGAAAGGGCTCCACCACACCGCTCCCTCCCCGCTCACCCTCTTTCTCTGTCTCTCTCTGTCTCACACACACACATGTGCACACATACACACACCGCCCTGAAATGACTCTTCTTGGTGAGTGGGAAGGGATTGGCAGGGACGTTTTAACCACAGAAGCGTATGGTGTCCGTGACAAAGCACACGATACCTAGAGAAGACAGGACAACCGCTGTGCCGTGGTCAGCACCAGGCTGAGCAGGGAAAGGCTGACTTCATGAGGAGTTCCCTAAAAAAGTAAAAAGAAAACACAACCGCTCCCTCTCTGTTTTCTCGTCTCCCTTGGTTAGGAGAGAACCACAGGCTCCCAGATTTTACTGTCTGGTTTTGTGGTCGTATTGAGGGCTAACGTGACGACAGACAATAATGGTTCTGGGGCCTCCCATTTTGAAAATTCTTTACTGTTTTCCTTAATCCTACTTACTGTATTAAGAGTCGTGGGTGCTGCGTAAAAGGCCTGCTTCCTGAAGCTAACCCCACCTGTTTGAACCTTTGCTACTTTGTTACAGGCCATAGCTGGAAAGGCCATACCAGGAGCTTCTTTTGACAAGTCAGAAAGGTGAGCGGGGCATGCAGCAAGTTCTAGGAATTCAGGGAAGGTCAAGGGAATGATGCTTTTATGGATTTTTAAAAATGTAAATTATCAGTTCAAAACGTATTTCCACCGAGGCAGAGTGATCCCACTGTCATTGGGTTGTCTATTCCAGCCTGATGGCAGGAGATGCGGGGCTGATGTCTTCCTGTCAAAGGGCAAAGGGCATCAAAGGATGGAATTTAAAACATCTTTCAGGAGCAGGGGGTCAGCAGATCTCTGCTAACAGCTTCTGTTAGCAGAACTGCCGTGTGGCCCCTGGGCTTCTGGTGGGGCAACTACGGCTGATGACGGACAGCCCTGTGATGATGGGACCTGCCAGTAGATTCTCCCATCAAGGCGGGACTTGGACGGATGAAAAGAGGTGGGGAGGGGATGATGCACTGGATCCAAAGTCCTTTGAGCTCTAAACAAATGAGTAGCTGCAACTGCTAGCCAGCAACCATGACTGCAATGCTGTCACCACTGAGTTTTAAAGTTAACGTCTGACTGACACGTTTTTATAAATTTAACATACATAGCAAAACTTTAATCCCAATCGGCAGATTAGGAAATGGGAGGAAGGTTAAGTGTTTGTCAAAAAAAGTGCAACTGATGGAAGAACACACTTTAAATCTAGGTCCCTATTCACGAGAAAGCAAAATTATTTACATAATTGTCAGAAATGACAGACTGGTGCACAGGATTCTCTGATGGAGGAAACATGCTATTAAATCAGGGCAGACAGAGGCAGTGCACTGAGGATTTTTAGGGCAGTAAAATACTCTCTGATGCTATAATGAGACATACATGTTAATACACATTTGTCCAAGCCTATGGAATGAATGTACAATACCAAGAGCGAGCCCTAAGTAAACTATGAGCTTGGGGTGATTATGATGTGTCAATGTAGGTCCACCAATTGTAACAAATGTCCCAATCTGGTGGGGGATGTTGATCATGGGAGCACAAAGGGTATACGGTAAATCTCTCTACTTTCCTCTTGATTTTACTGTGAACCTAAAGCTGCTTTTTAAAAAAAGTAAAAAATTAAAAAAAACACCAAAAACAAACAAAACAAACAAACAAAAAAAACAGGGTAAGCTACCTGTACCTTTGACACAAAATCCAAATATTTAGGAATAGGACTTAAAACCAATCTTGAGATATTTGCTCACATCTTGGCTTTACATTGGTGAATCTTAGTAAAAACTAGGCTATAGAGAGGAAAACGTGTAGGTGGTGTGCTGAAATGGACCACATTAATTAAAATCACCAGAAAAAGAACGGACTAAATTCTTCATTGTGTTTTGCCTAAGTGAACCTAGCTTTTGCAATGATAATGGAAAAGAATTATCTTTTCATTTTAAGAATGACTATACTAGCTTCATGAAATCAGTTACACTAAAAAAACAAAAACAAAAAAACAAAAACAAACTAGCTCATTTTGACAAATTCATTGGTCATCTACCATGTGCCAACTATAAAGTCTATAGGGTACTGGAATTCAAACATAAATGAGACTTGCCCTCAAAGAAGGTCCTCTCTTATTTGAGTGCCAGTGGTGTTATTCTACCTATCTTTCTGTCTCCATTCACAAATCGAGTAGTTATGGAATAGGAAAATCAAGCAATCAAATGGGAACTGTACTTAACTTTTTTTCTGTTTGGAAAGCAAAGATTTAGAGTTCCGGTGGAAATTATAAAACTACATTTTCATTTGTGTTATTGCCATTACAAATGTTTTTGCATGTTTACTGAAAAAGGTTTGCACACAGAGTAGCTGGACTAGGAAGCACCGTCTGAGCACAGACAGCTGTTGAATACGTGTGGCGAGGAGCAGGGGGTTTCAAAGACAGACAAATATATTGTTTGAACATACATGGCAGGGAAAAAGGTTGAAAACTCCCACTCTAATCTACTGTCGATATGATTTCTAAGTTCATCTGGTGGCTGGTTAACGAAATCCAACCGCTGCACATTTGAGACATAATTATGTGGAAGTAGAAAGAAAGTTTGTAATTTATACCAGTGCCTACCCTGTGTTAGCTTCCAAGAGACCTGACCCTTTCCCCAGCCTCCCTTTGACCAAGCCAACTTTACTCATTCCCCAGTCACACTGGAAGCTACGGGTTCCACTGGAAACATGCTTTATGTATAATGTATCTATAATGGACTCTCCACTCAAAACCAATAGAGCAGTAGCATAGCCATCAGCAATCAGTCCATAAAATCTGCAGTTACCTTCTTTTTTTTTTTTCTTACAGGGGCAGGAAGCTAATGGATTTGAAATTGCAGAAGCGGACCACAGACCTTTTTAATAAATGAAAATAAAATTGAGTCTCAGGTTTATGTTGATCTATAGAACTGTGAGTCCCAGAGTCCTCCCTCTGTTTCCCTCAGGGTTGATTTCTAGCCTAAACCACCCAACATTTATAGCTGATAAGTGTCTACTGAAGGGTAATAAAATACAGTGTGTGTAGTTGTAGAGAATGTAACTTATCACTTTCATCAAAAGCTCCCTGAAAATGTGTTTATCTAAAAGGCTTGTATGTTTGTGTATATTTCAAATATCTCTGCCGTTAGATTGAGCTCCTTGGGCATTTAAAAGCTATTCCCTGAAAAGACTTCTTTGGAAACTGTTTAGCTGTGGGTTAATGGTTACATTTCCTTGGATTGGAGATATCCTCCAGGTTACAGAATTCATACAAATATATACAAATGAGACATTGACTATTGCCCAATTTTATTTTCTCACTAAAGCAAGGTAAAGATTTAAAGCCCGATTCATAAAGAAGGGAAAAAAATCTTCATGTGGGTGTTAGGTGATTTTTAACTCCAGCACAACTGATGCTGGGGACTTTCCAAGCATGCAGCTGCCTACTGGGGGAAAAAAAGTTTGAGATGTTGAGAGAAAGTTTAAGAAGCTTGGTAATAGCTGTGGAATATGACTTCATGTCACTTTTAAGAGCTAGCCGCGCTGCCTGTGGTTTATAGCGGGGATACGGATTCGTATCTTAAGATGATCCTAGATCACTCAAGGAACACACACAAAACAGATTTTTTCCCCCCAGTCAGAGACTACACAAGTTATAACTGTCCCCGTAACACACTGAGGTTTTCCTTGAGGCGGGTGCTCACTAAGGATACGTGATGGAATGGTTGTTAAGGGAGTCGGAGAGCACTATATTTTTTAATGTATGTATTACCTGCCTGGAGGTATGGATAGGTCCATGGATACCTAGACTAGTTATAAAATAATGCACGCAAAATGTTGCAAAGTGTGGGTGCATCCATGGTTCGGAAAACAGCCCAATTTGTCTCCGGATGCCCCATATCCAGAACACTGGGCCATTCACTGAGCATTTGCTACTAAACAGTGAGTTTATTAATGGGTGTTGACGTAGTATGATCATGAAAAAGCCATGATGCGGAATGTCTGCCCCCAAACAGACAATCATGGGGACCACAGTGTGGCTGTGCTCACTCTGGTCCAACTTGTTAGTCACAGTTTATTCCTGATTTTTTTTTTCTTCTTAGGGTTTGGAAAACTCATTCCTCCAGCTACCATGATGGCTTCTACTTCTGGGCTAAACCAACCTGGAAGGATGGCAAGAATGCCCATCTAGCAGTGTCACACAAGGCTCATGATCTAGAAGGCCTTTTCTTTCCTTCCTCCCTTCCTTCCTTCCTTCCTTTTTATTTATTTGTTTGTTTGTTTGTTTAATTGTTGATGCTGTTACAGTTGTTCCCACTTTTTCTCCCTTTCCCCACCTCCACCCAAGTCCACCCTCTTCCATCCCTCAGTCAATCCCCAAATCGCTGTCTGTGTTTTAGGTTGTGCATAAATGTTCTTTCGTTAATGCCTTCACCATCTTTGATCCCATTCACCTCCTCTCCAGCAGCTGTCAGTCTGTCCCTTCTATCTATACTTCTGATTCTATTTTGTTCATTAGTTTATTGTGTTCATTAGATTTAACCTAAGAGTGAGATCATGTGGTATTTGTCTTCCACTTATAGGCTTAATTCACTTAGCATCATAATCCTCAGGTCTATCTGCTGTCACACAAAATATAAGACTTTCTTCTTTTTACTGCTGTGTAGCATTCCATTGTGTAAATGCACCACAGCATTTTTTATCCACTCATGTACTGATGGGCACTTGGGCTGTGTCCAGACCTTAGCTATTGTAAACAGTGCTTCTGTGAACATGGGGGTGTGTATGTATTTTTGTAACGGTGCTTTTGGGATCCTTGGGATATATTCCCAGAAATGGAATCATCAGCTCAAAAGGCAGTTCCATTTTTAAGTTTCTGAGGAAACTCCATACTGTTTTCCACAGTGGCTGCACCAGTCTGCATTCCCACCAACAGTGCACAAGCGCTCTCTTTCCTCTACATCCTCAGCAGCACTTGCTGTTTGTTAATTTATTGATGGTGGCCACCCTGACAGGCGTGAGGTGCTATCTCATTGTGGTTTTGATTTGCATCTCTCTGGTGACTGGTGATGTGGAGTTTTTCTTTTTCACCCAGCTTGAGCAAAGGTCATGGTGACTGGACAGTGGCCACTCTTGCCTGGTGCTGTTCTATTCATGAGGACACCCTGACAAAGTGAAGTAATCACTGTGCTTCATCCTCATATGTATCACTCACAATACATAAAAGCAGTGGTGCTTGGAACGGGCACACGGTCAATGTTTATCATTGACTGATAATTCAACATCCTCTCAAATTCCATAAGCTAAGGAAAAAGGGCTGGTTGAGGTTTTAAACTTGAATCTTCTGGACCAGTAATCTCTGTTAATCTAAGCAGCTAGACAACTATTCACTTCTTTATTTTTTTCCACATAGACGCATGCTAAAATTAAAATATTGATATCTAATTATTGTAATGTGTTTTAAAAATAGAGATACCAAAACATTAAAATATAATTTATAATATTAAAAATAATAATCCCTAATAACATTCATTCATTCTATCATCTTCCAAGTTCGCCAATGTAAGTGATAGAACAAAGACTGAAGTTCATGTCTTCAGGTTTTGGCAGATGTGCCAAACTACATTATATTTTAAACAAAGTCCCAAATTGGGCCACTGTAATATGGGAGTTGCATAAACAAGGGTACAGTTATAGTTCCAGGTGAACTAGAGGTTAAAGCAAACCAGTAGTGAATTTGAGAAGTTAGCCCAGATCTTCTGTGGTGCCTTTCTTCTTCGGAAAGCAAAGACTGTATACCCAAAGAGGGTTTTTAGCTTCTGCAACAGGCAACAGTAAGTGTAGAGAAGTCCCACCTATGTGCCGGGAATTCCACCCAAGGCCCCTAACATGAGCATGCAAAATGAAGTGGCCGGGTAAAGCAAATACAACGGGGGTGGTAATCACTGCATTTTTATGTGGAAATCTGGTGTGTAGAGACTAAAAAATAATAGCAAATTTCTTTAAGGGTCATGCAGCAGACTGGACTATAACCTAAAGACTTCTGCCTGTACCTCATTAAAACCAGTCCTACAAGAAAGGTACACCCCTTGTAGTCCTTTTCATCTATGGTTTGTGTGTGTGTGTGTGTGTGTGTGTGTGTGTGTGTGTGTGTATGTCCCAAGATTACATTTGAGGTTTTGATTTCAATATGTACATTGTGGACCCTGGAAAAGAACATACTTATTAAGAGCGGCTCCTGGTGGCTAACTGGGCCTAAATTTTTAAAGAGAGTCTAGTTGCCATTTCTACACAGGAGTCTCTCACGCAAAGTGCACTTCAGAGAGAGGACTGCACTAAGGCACCTGCTTCTGCACTGAACTGCCTGCCTGCACTGTGTTTCCGCCATCTGAGCCAGCCCTTATTAAGGTAGTCCTGGGATTTTATTTTAACTTAGAGGACTGAGACTTTCCCCATCCAATCAGAGCTATGCAGCTATTTCCTCTCAGCTTCTTCACCAACCAATCAGAGTGGCTCCCTTCTGATCAATCAGGACGGTGTCTTTTGGACCAATCAAACTGCAAGAATTTGGTGCCCTCATTTGCATGAGGGTGGACCAATCAGGTTGTAGGGGTGGGGACATCTGTCCGTGTAAGTCAACTCTGGCTCAGGGTGCACAATTTCCCTTTCCACCAAAAACTGCCTTTCCCTGGCTGTAGCTGAAACATCAAAGATGTCTCATGGGAGCAGAATGGAGCAGAGTAGAGCAGACCAGCAAGGAATGGAGCAGAGCTGTCTAGCTGAAGAAGGGCCTGGCGCCAGGGTCACCTGAGAGCTGTGCTGTTGTCACAGCCATGCCGAATCACAATTGAGCTGTTTGGCACTGAATAAAGTTCCCTTCTTCACCGTACCCCAAACTGGGGATTCCTGTTGGCATTGAAATAGTGCCAACAACCATCCACTGACAATATGAATTTCAGTAGCTGATAAATTACTGCTATACGTGAATGGAAGCATCAAATGGAACCTTGGAAGTAGTTAAAGAGCTAGAATCATTTTGTGTAAACAGTGAAGTTACAATTCTTTCATTTTCAAGTAGGGAATCTGCAGCTATGAGGACACACTTAAATGGGACATCATTCACAATCTTAGGATCTATTTATTAATTAACTGAAACAAATTAGCCAAAAAAAAAAAAAAACCATTTTCTGGAAATCTAAAATAACTTACCCAAATCCACAAGTCACTCTCTTACTATCTGTGCAGAATTAATTCCCCGTAAGAAATGACCTTTGGGCTCATCAAAATGTTTGGGCCAACTGGGCCCAAAAGGGCCAATTAACCAACGTTAATGTAAAAGTACTGTTACAACAGACTGGTGCTAACATTTTTTTCTTTTTTCTTTTTTTATTGTTGTTCTATTACAGTTGTCCCAATTTCCCCTCTGCTGCTGTCCCCTACACCACACCCCCTGTTCCTAGTCAGTCCCCACCCTGCTGTCCATGTCCATGGGTCCTTTATACATGTTCCTTGATGCTAATAATTTTTAAAATTTCAGAATTCTACGGAAATTATATGCATTCCTAATCTGAGCTTTGATGTTTCTCCTTTTCTTTCTCCTGTTCACATTCCTTTCTCTGCTGCTTCATGCCATCCTTCCCTTTCTGTCAGCACCAAGGGCATTTCAAAGAACAGGGTCCCATTTTGATTCTAAAGACACTATTACAACTTATTTTTATAGAGTCAAGCCAAACCCAATGGAACTCATTTAAATAACTGACAAATTCCCCAAACAGCCCATATAATAAATTGTGTCTCCTGTAATATATTGACCTTCTTCTGAAAAAGGAAATAAGATGTAGATTCCATTTTAGCCAGTTAAGATATATCCCAATACGTTTAACTTTAGAATCAGGCTATTAAACAAGTCAAAAGTCTGAAAACCTCTGCAGATTTGGGGTGCACAAATCAACAAGGGTGTGCAGACAGGAAACTTCAGTCTTTTTGTGTACTGGATTAAGCACCTTGCCTGCGGGGAGGAAGGAGGAAAAACAACCATGTTTCTCTAATTTAGGGATTCCCTCCATCCCACAGGATATGGAAGGTTTCAAGTCTGACTTTCTCTGACAGGCAGAGGGAGGAAGAGTTGACATTAGTTCAAAAGAACTGTCAAAGACTCTTGTTGCAGGTAAAACCAAGTGCTCTGCTATTAGCAACGAAAGCAGCCAGCTTTGGTGAGTTCTCGGCCACGTGCGCCATCAGGGTTCATTTTCTTAATGCATGACGCCATGCGCACAGGCACATTTCTGAGAGGATTGTTTTTCATGTGTAGTTTAGTTACGTTTTTTGAAAATGCCAGCCTCCTTGAAATCAACAGGCTAATGGAATTCCAACTCTAGTTACATTGTTGATTTATGGAGCTTTGGCTGGCCAGATGGAGAAAGTTCCCCAAGAAAATGATACTATCTGTGCTAATCACTTCCTGAATGAGTTGACTTTCAGGCCAATCTCTCACCCCTTTAGAAAGTCTCTCATGTTTTTAGTGATTTGCATCTTTTATTACTTCTTCATAGGCAGGTCGGGTGGCTATATACATTCTTTATTCCAAACATGTGCTCTTAAAACATCTTGACTGAAGATGTGAAATGTGTATGTGTGTGTATGTGGGGGATGGGGGTGTTGGGGAGGAATAAATGAATCTTATGTGTGAAATAACTTGATGCGACCATTCTATAATGATTCTGTCTTCGATTCAGTCGAAACAGGTTAATTTCTTTGTGACAGGTAAAACACACTTTTAATTCTTGGAAACCTGGGAAAGTCAGTCCAGGATTGGCCAGCAACCTCCAGTCTGTATGATGCCTCCAGGGTAACAGGGATTGTGAGCCACACCTCCTTCAGGGGCCAGTGCTAACAGTTTTGATACAAAGCCTTGATACAGACATAGCATCCCAGCAGCCTGATGGGACCGTTCACAAAGATTTTTTTTCAGCTTCTCGGCCAATCAGATAACAGCCATACGCAGCTAAAATCCGGACCAGACAACCATTCAGAGAACCATGCACACATAACTCCTCTATAATACACTCTGTGCAGAGAAGCAATAACCTCTCTAATAAATCTACTGTGAGCACGTCTCAGCCTCCATCAGCAACTGCAGGTACTCACTTAAGAACAGAAATAGTTATTTTAAAAGCATATATATATATATATATATATATATTCCTTTCTAGTATGGCTGTAATACGTGCGTGAACTGGATGCCAGCCTTTGACAGGGAAATTTAGTTTTAGGTCACTCAATTTATGCCTTCGAGGGGCACGAATTCCCCAGAAGATTAAACTTTCATTAAGTTCTTTCTTTTATTTCCTGCCTTTGCACCCATCATATCAAAAGTTCCATAACTGATGTCTTACTGTGGTCATAAAATGGCTGGGCTTGAACTTTAGGGACCTGTCAAACACCTCTCCCTCTCCCCCTTCCCCCCCAATAAAAAAGCTTTTAGAGAACAGTATTTGAGTCGACAGTCTCAGTGGTCACCACCTCCCCCCAAGCCGATGTCAATGAGAATGTGCCTAGGAGAGATGGCGAAGGCAATGTGCGCCTTCGACAATCACATTGCAAGGCCCGTGTCCCACACACCCCTGCCCCCCACCTCCCTATTGTTATGACTAGACAAGGGATCATACTGAATAGATTAACCAGTCAATGACTTGGGACACCTACGGCTTGGAATGCCATTGCACTTAGAGTGAAAGGGGATAAAAACGTCTCCCCTCCTACCTTGATCCCCTACTCTGTGGCAATATTTCTGCCACAGAAATACTTTGCTGTCAGCTCCAGCAAAGCAACCCAGGATAGGCACAGTAGTTTGTTGTCAGAATGAAAAATGGTTCCGTGCAAAAGGTCTCGGGACTGCAATGCTAACAAAGAGCCCTAAGTCAGGCATTTGACAGAGAACTTTGGTCTTGCTGTTAAATACCACTTAATACTGTCCTGCCTGATAATCCCTGCTGTTTAACAACTGTGCGACCGTGGCCCGGCCAGGGCAGATGCCTTTTCGACAGGGGGGAAATGGCCAGATGTCACACATTTGCTTGGGAGCAAAGAAAATACATCTCTTTGCATCCAATGAAAATAATAATGCTTCAAAAAAAAAAAAAAGACAATTGCAAATCCATTATAGCCTTGATTCATCATGAGAATTCACAGCCAAGAGAGAAATGAAATTCTACCCGAGGGTAGCAACAGGGGAAGAGAGAGGAAGCTTGATATAGACATTAGAACTAGAGGCAGTGCCTGTTACTTAAATAGTTGGCTGGTAGTAAAAAAATTCAAACTAGTTACTTGGAACTGAGCGTTAAGTACTAAACTGACTTTTGCATGAACTTGGACTTGGAATTGTGTACCAACCCATGCACTTTTTTTTTTTTCCTTTATCACCGTTACAATAAAAATATATAAAGGACTTAATAATGCAAATTGCCACTTTGTTGTTTTTACAGCAAGATTTAATTATGTTAGTATGAATTTTCTTACCTACAGCCATAGGTGATAGGTATTACGATCTTTCATGAAACTTAAGATAACATTAAAATATGCTCAACTCTAACCGGATTTCCGCACTGTTCTGATGGTTTCTTAGATAACATGCTTAAAGTATGACTAGGTATATGCCTGTTCTGTAATCTTTAGAAGGAAGTATTTAAATGAATAGCCAGGGTTTATAAAGAAATAAAACCTCATTCGGTTTAAGGGAAACAAAAGCTTATCACCCTAATGGACCAAAAGAGGAAGCAGAAGCATTATGAAATGGAAATTTCTGAGTCACTGAAGATGGCCAGATGGGACAGGTGGCCTTTCCAAAGCTGCAGGGACAGAGGCTGAGATTCTTTTCTGAGGCACAGGCTCCAAGCTATTGCTTACACACTACTTCTTAGGGTGCCCAAAGGTGCACAGACGCACAGAGGTGGCCAGGTTTTGAGTGCACACAGACAGAGAATGATTTTCTCACGGGTCTGACCAGTCCTTCCTTTTAGAATCACCTTGATTCCCTAGCTTGGAGATTGATACCACAACTTTTCACGTGTTAATTTTTTTACATTATTCAAGAATAATTAAGGCACAGCAGGAGGATCTGACATCCTTGGGGTGGTAACAGATATAAAGGGGGCTGTCTTAACGACGTGGGGGTTCTGGGATGGCGATAGTGATGCACTGAAACCTGAATCTAATTCAACAGACACCTTTGACATAGTCAGTATGACAGGGGTATGTTTCAAGTCCTCCTGACTTACTCTCCCCTCTAAGCCTCAAACCTCAAACAACCAAAGAAACAGAAGAAAGCAAAACAAATACTTGCGGTTTATTTTGAAATCTCAGTGAATTCCTAAAATAGTTCACTTATAACTTCCCTTATGACCTTGTCACTTCCTATCATATATAATAGCTATTTTTAAAGTGTGCCGTATCTTTTCTACCATTCCGTGTGCTCCTTGAAGTTAGCCCTGGTATCTGACTAATGTTTTAATCTGTAACTACAACTGGTATAGCAGCTTGCTTTCAGCAGTATTCAATATTGTACATCTCCTGAAATATGTTAATAAATGTTCTTAACAAAGAGAAGGGATTTTTTGCCTATGTGAAAAAAAATAAGTTTAAAGAAGAAATATAGCTTCTTTTCAGTTATTAATTTAATAACATGTTTATAACCCATATTATATTACATGAGATTAACTTAAATAATTCACTTTCCACTCATATTTCATAAAACCATTTTCTTTCAAAACTCTCCAACAGGGTTTTTTAAAGAAAAAAAGACCTTTCTTATAGCCATTTATCATATATTTTTGAAAGCATGGGCTTTTGACCCCTTTGTAAGTATTTGTGACTCAGTGCTTTATGCATTCACGAACCTTGTGATCAGAAGTTACAGCACAAGCCCTATGTCCCTGTTCGGATCATGAAAAGAGAGCTGTCTGGGTTCAGATAGAACTGTAGGTGTGTGTGTGTGATCCTCATACCAGACTTATTTTCTAAAGTGTCCTGTAAAGGCCAAATGTACAAGGACATCATTTTTAACTCTTTTATAATTTATTCTCTCAAGGAAATCTATATGCATCAAAAAGTAATACTGATTGATTTACTTACAAGTTAATATATGTCTTTCCAAAGTACTAAGTGCATATCAAAATAAATAACTAATGAGGCACCCTATTAGAGGAGAGGATTTGTAAAGACTGGAAATTCAAGGTGAGTCGTCTTATTTTCTTTGGACTGAGGGCGTAGTCAATAAAACTGCCTTCCATTCAGGTGTACTGATGTGACTCTCTCTCAGATCTCACACTCCGCTAGAGCATTAGACTTTAAAATGCTTTGGAAGGCCTGCTATAAAGAAAATAATGACCAAAATCTGACCATGTCTTCAATTGTATCTTACAGGGTTTTTGTGAAAACTAAAAATAATGTGTATAAAGTGTCTGCTATAGAACAGACCTACAGCAAACAACAGCTATAGGTTTACAATTAGTGGTTGCTCAAGGTCCATTTAATAAATGATGTGATCTCTAGCCAATGAATACTTACTGAGTGATAAATGATTTGCTTCCACAGAGCTATTTAACTGTTAGCATGCTTCAGTGAGGACGGTAACTTTTCAATCACAAATTTTCCCATGAGGAAACCTAGCTTTGCGGATATTAAGGTATTTACAAATCGAGAAAGTGATGGGTGCAGCCAAGTCTAATACTGACTTAAAGGTTTACCTCACTCAAGGTCTGCTAAAAGGATGCATTTAAAAAATATTTTATATTGATGCTATATTTGAAACCATCACAGGATACCTGCTCAGCATGTCAATTTTAAGAACCACTATGGAAGGGAAAGTCCCTGTTTCTAGCTCCATCTCTCAAGACCTTTAGTAAAAATGACAGCTGGGATCACGTGCACCGCGTTATATCCGAACGCGGCTTGATTTCCTTCCCAGATGGGTTCTCCTGCGCCTTGGGCCTCCAGACGTGGGAGCAGAAGGCAGCTCGGGCCTGTGCGTCCTCTCCCTGCACACCTGACTCACCCCGCCGAGTCAGCACTGTTGCCCCGGGACCGGAGTGTACCCTCCCCAGGCTCCTTTGCTGCCCCTGGCTTCTTGCTTATGTCTGTGGTGCTCACAATGGCTATCTGGCACTAGCTAATGAGATTTACCAAAGATAGTGTCAAATTAAAACCTTTAAACTCATATAAACAGCAAAGATGCACCAGCCAAAGTTTGGGCTCTCCCTGAGAACCGGCGGCTCTTGTTTTCCTCTAATCATCCTCTCCTCTGAGCCGAGGCGCCCTGCCTCCAGCAGGAGGTTGCCCTGAGCCCTCGCGTACCTGCGTAAACAACCCTGCTGCTGAGCTCAGGCTGTTTTCTTGGCTTGGTGCTCTGTGGGACTGCAAATTAAATCCAGTGCTGGGCAGATTGAAGGAAATAATACCTCTGCAGCCCAGCCCAGTCAGCATCTCTGGAGTCAGTTCTCTAGGCAGCTGAACCACCTGTTACAGAGAAGCTGTCAGGGATCACCTTGGATTTGACTCCCAGCTCTGCTGCGCCAGCTTGGGTGAGTTACTTCAGTCAAGTCTCCCCTCTAGTCCTCAGCTTCCTCATTTGCATAATGAGGATACCTGATCTCATAGAGTTCCTGTGAGTTTGAAAACTGCAGGCAAAGTACTTAGCATAGGCCTCAACAACAAACTCTCATTTGCTGCTGTTTCTGTACAGCATATTGCCGAGCTTGCTGGAGGGATGAAAGGAAAGGTGTTCGAACCCTTCCCAAAGCCCATCTACATGAAGTGAGCATGGAAGGCAGACATGACTCTGAATGCTTTGTCCCAGAACTTCGAGAGGGTTCCCTGAGAAAGTCCAGGAGCTGAGCTTGAAACCCTACCCAGACTTCTCAGTCTCTGGTTCGATGGAGATGTACTTGAGAGACGTACAGAGACACGTTTAGTAGCGAAATATGGCAGCATTCAAAGCGTGTGGGCTCTATCACTTAACTTCAAATGCCTGCTCCATCATCCAATGCTTCTGCTACTTTTGCTAAGTTACTTAATTTCCTCTATTAAAAAAAACAGGGATAATATTTTCCTTCACAGGTTATTATTAAAATTAAATGAGATCATGTTTCTAAAACATTCAAATCCTTGTTCCCAGGAGCTGGTGAGCAATACTGTTAATTTTTTTACTCTTATACTCCCCCATCCCTACATTGCTGTCTTCATTTCATGACAGAGATGACATTAAAAGTTACAATGATGTGAGGAAGAAAGAATACAAGCTGTGAGTAGAACCCAATGGAAAATAAGTAGGAGAAATTTAACTGCATAAAGCCAAATTATTTCTAAGCCTAAAAATAGTACAACATTAAGATGTTAAGTATGTTCAGAGGGCATCTATCAAATTTTGAGGTTTGTATCATTGGGGACAAAGATCATATTTTCCAACAAAGCATTCACTGTTGCTACTGTAAGAGGTGGAATGATATCCTGAGACCAGATGACAGTTCTCTTGTTCTTCATGATAAGTATCCTTTCATGCCATGAAGTTCAACTTCTCAGTCATTTGCTCAGATAGTTTCACGCTTCCACAAAAGCCATTCATGATTTCAAAAGGACTGCATGTCAGAGATATGCTGAGGATATCTTTGGTTGATAATGCCTCAACGCTGGTTTGAAGCATTCTGGACTCCTTTAAAGAAAGAAAAGGGTTATACAGTGAAAGAATTTGTGGCTGAATCTATTTTCTAGGACAGTAAAAGCCTCAAATACTCGGGCCCTGAGTTGCAATAGGGTTCCATCCTAGTTAAATGGGACAATCAGGAGACATGAACCCGCAGACCGCACGGTGAACTGCTTCCTGACGCCGTGGCTCCACCAGGCACCTGCCCGATTGGGAAATGCTGGCGCGACAGCTGTGATTCACTGCCCCTGATCAACAAGATATGACATTCACCTTTTCCAGAGGGAGAGCCTGGGTCTCCAGTGAAATCCTACAGCAGGAAGTGTCTCGCACACTTCACACAAGGTAAAACGTCTAATCTCATAGACTGGAAAACTCACAACCATCCACATAATTTTCAAACAAAATTCAGGGTTTTAGTTTGCTCTTGTTAATGGAGATGAGTTTCTCCATGAAGCTGAGCAACTGAGTTCCTCGTGTTTAGCTGAGTGCTTCCTTTCTGTCAGATCTGCGTGCTGCATGGTCCTCACTCACAACAGTCCAGCTTCACAGGTGACCTGTGGCTCGATCTGCACAACAGAAAACTAAACCTGAGCAAGCAGACATCACACGCCCAGAGCTAAGTGGACAGGTTACAACTGAAGCTTAAGTTTTATGGTCTCCCTATTCTCCCATCCTTGCCTTTCATCTTTAACTTCTCTCGTTTTCTTTCTTCAGACTATCTTCTTGACATGTGAGACTTATCCTGAAATCCACAGCCTGGTGGTATTGTGTTAACGGCTTGCAAGCTGGCCCTGAGCGGCTGGAAGGAGCAAGGCTGCCTCATCTCAGTGGGGCACTGCCAGTCTGTGACGTGAAGGGGCGCACACTCAGGGGTCTCGTTTGCTTTCCTATGGATAGAGGCAGGGTTTTACGTTCACAGCGTATGGAGAAGGAACATAGGTATGAACCTTCAAGGATTTACAAAGAAGTAGCAAGCCCCTAAGACCAATAGTTCTCAGTTAGGGGTAATTGTGTCCCTTCACGAAACATTTGATGTCAAGAGACATGCTTTTGAATGTCGGAGTTGTGGTGGGGGGGTTGCTTCTGACATCTAGAGAGTAGTACGAGGGATACTGTTACATATCCTTCAAGGTACAGGACAGCCTTCTGCCCCCCTCCCCAAACAAAGACTGATCTGGCTAAAATGCCAATAGTGCAGAGAAACCCTGTCAGGGGCTAGGGCTCCTTGAGAAAAGAGACTATGAGCAAATTAAAGCAACTCGAATATTTGTGAATAAATGAATGAATGAATAAGTGAGTAAATGGATGAATGAATGAATGGATGAAACAATGAGACATGAACTAATGGTCAGGTGATGAAATACCACATCTCGTAGCACCAATGAGACCTGGAAAAGTGATCTTAAATTGTATCTTAATTTGGTAAGTGTGTACATCTTAATTGACATGCACAATTATATGCATGTAATAACATATCAGTTAATTCAGTGATAGCAGAAGAGAAATATATACACCCACCTTCCACTCTCTGACCCCATCATGGTAGCTTGTGTACATAATAAATTTTTAAGTTAAAAGATAATTATGTGTATCATTTAAAGATTTCAATACTTAATATTTTCTTTTTTTTTTTAAATTTCGTTAAACCTGTGTCTTCTTAGGGTGCATTGTGATTCTAAGGGGAAAACTGCTAGGATACAGGGTTCGTTGCAATTAATATCACTTCTGCTATTTGATTCTCTCTCTGCCCCTCTCCTTTAATTAAGTTTAGGCCAAATCCTCAGCAGGCATTAGTCAACCAAAGATGCACAAAAATGGAGGGAAGAAACAGCAGGTAAGCCGATCACTCTCGGATCCATACGTAAAAGACCAGCCAATAGCCTTGCCTGCCGGTGTGATCAGTATTGCAGTGCAGCTCCTCCTGCTAGGTTTCATTACAGTAAATGCAAGGTTTCGCTATAGCATTTTCCCACGAGAACATTTTAATTAATTTATTCAGTGCAAATGAAGCTACAGGTGTTTGAGTGGGTTGGTGGTGGTGTGTGTGTGCTTATGTGTGCACTGGAGCAAATGCATGTGAGTGGATGTGCGTTTTAATTGCTTGCGTATCCACCTCCCCGGCTCAAACCTGTCCAGGCCAGTTAGCAGCCCCGGCAACTGGTTCCCAGACAAGTCTGCACGGGCGACTTGTCACGTGATGGAAGGATCCTGTCAGGCCCGCACAGCTATGTAGGAAAAGAACATTGTCAGAATCGGGCTCTGGCTTCTTGGCACCTAGACCCTGGCTCTGCAGCAGAGGTTGGCAGCAGTCTCCTCAGAGAATGGGGTGTTATTTTTGACTAACGTCAAATGTTTAGATTTTTTTTAAAGTTTTTTCTTTATGCTAAAGAAGGTCTGATCTCCCATGCCAGTGCTAGCACCTTGGTAATGCTTTTCAGATAGAGTTTTTAACCTGGGGAAAGCAACCCAGCAGGGCCCCTGCTCATTCAGCATCAACCTCTGTGGCTGGGCTTGGGGGTCTCAACAAAGTACCATTGAAACGGGCAGGCGAAGATGTGGATAGAGGCGCCTGCTTCTTAGGAAGGGGTTGGCATGGTAGACAGAGCCAAGAATTTGGGGTTAGACTGAGCTGATCTTTAATCCCTGTTCTGTACTCAATTAAATATTGAGCAACTTACCTAAATACCATAGAGTCCCATTTTGCCCATTAATAAAATGGCAATACAAATAGCTGCCTTTCAGACAACTGTCAAGATTAACAAGAGGTGGAACTGTCTGACCCATAGTAGGCACTTAATACATGTGTATTGATTTTAGAGAGGAAGGGAGACAGAAAGAAAAACACACCAATTTTGTTATTCCACTCATTTATGTGTTCATTGGCTGATTCTTGTACATGTCCTGACCGGGGATTGAACCCACAACCTTGGTGTATCAGGACAATGATCTAACCCACTGAGCTACCTGTCCAGGGCCTCTATTGTTTTTTAATGGCATCCCTATTATTCTCCTATAAGTCCCACTATAACTAGGGTTGTCTTCATTCTCAGCTTGATGGTTTCCATTACAAAAATAATTTGTTTCCATTTTTAAAACTGAATATACAAAAATAAATAAACAAAGCAAAGCAACTCAGTTCTGTATTTTCCTTTGCCCTCTCATGCCAACTGATGGATATGACCCGCTATGGTTAATGATGTCTGTCTGTTTCTCTGCCTTATTTAAATTAAAATGTAAATCCTTCTAGGGTAAAAGCTAAGCTGTTTTCTGCTCTGTGCGTTCCCTCACCCCTACACTGCATTAGGAACTGTTAACATCTTAGTGCAGCTCTCTGAAGATTCAGTGATGTATTTTGGGGTCATAATTAAAAGCTTATGGAGTCATATCACTCAATTTAATTATGAATCCTTTAGTCACATTACCAATAGGGCCCATAACTCTTCAAGGGTCCTGTATCTAGAGTTTAACCTCAAATGGGCACTGTAATTTGCAAAAAAAAAAAATTATAAAAATAATAAAAGTCATGAATAACAATTTTAGCATTTATCTTATAGGGATGGAGTCCAATATGGTACTATAATATACTCTGTGCGTTTTCCTTTTCAAAAGCTTATTGCTAATTAAAATAAACATCAGATTCCTGAGGTTTACTGAAACTTTATTGCATTTTTTTTTAAGGCAAGCGTGTGTGTGAGAGAGAAAATGAGCAAGAGAGAGATAAAAGTTAATTAATAGAATCTGGCCTTCCTCCAAAACATACTCTGTGAAGCTGAGGTATTTGAGATTGGGTAACTTGGGTTGGTTGGTACGTGAAAAACATCTGTCATGATGGGTCTTGCCATAAACGCCACTCACTGGGAAGGCCCAGGGCATCTTCAGCAGCATCACGATGACTTTCAGAAATGTGCCACTTCCTACATGACACCATTAAGTGTCTAGGTCCTGACTGGGCAATATTCTGTATTGATTATAATGCCTCCCACCTTCTGGGACTGGCTTGGAACACTGAATGGTGAGTGAAGTCATTAAGTCCCCTTGGAGTTGATTTATATCTCCAGTGGGAGCTAATGTTTCCACCACTTTTTCTTAAACGCAGTTGGGAAAGTTTGATTGGGTTTGAAGTACCCTATCTGGTACTATTTATAATCTATTAGTCCCCTTTTACTACAGGGCCTGGAACTAATTGCACATAAAAATTCCCAACTAGTTTCTGAATTAAAATAGTTATTTTTATGGTGAGAGCTGGGTTTCCCAAAGGGTGTTCCATAAAATACTAGTGCCGTGAGATGCTCCTCAGAAAGGGATTTATTGTTCAAATAAATTAGAGGGGAAACAGTCCATGGATTCTCCCTCTCGTTTGCATATTGCCAGATTTCAAGGTCTGTGACAACAGGATCAGTGGAGAGACTCTCCATCATTAAAGCACGCAGCCCAGGGACGAGCATGTACAAGACGTGCTACATTTTATTGATAAATGAAGAAATGACTGAAGGCTCGGAAAGTCCTGTAGTAAAGGAACCCATTTAGGTTTTCTCCACCATGCATTTTCCAAATTTGTAATGATATGGAACTGTTCTCTTTGTATAAAACTATTAACGTTATGTAGAACTAATCTGCCAAAGAACATACTTCAGGGAACTCTGATCTAAAGTGTTAAACACGTTCATTCAAAAGAAAATTGTTACATATACATCAATTCATCTAACAAACACTTTAGCACCTACTATGCTCTTTGTCCCGGGGATAGAACGACCAACAAAACAGGAGCTCTCCCACTGCTGGACTAATTAATAACCTGCCAGGGGAATACAACACACACATGATCTTAATACAAGGCAACATGGGATGTCATACAAGAAGTACAAATGAGGTGGCTACAAAGTGAGAGACGGAAAACAATTCTACACATGGATACCTTCCTCACGACATAAAAAGTAGGGCACATTGCTTTTTTGCGTGATTCATGTAAGGCAACTGCTTTACACGTAGCTTACAGTCTGTAGGATTTGTACAGAAGGATCTCTAGTATTCCAGGAGAGGCTGAAGAGAAAGAATGAGGCGGCTTTGACTTCAGAAATTTTTAATGAACTGCCTCCAACGTCCCGTCACATAGTTTTCTTCTAGGAGTGTAACAGTTGTCTTTCTTCAGAGTTATCAATGCCATGCCCAATATGGTGATTATCCCTGCCATCGACTGCTATAATTTATTTTCTTCGATTATAGGAGCTACAGAATTCAAAATCCTACAAAAGCCAATCAAAGTACTAGAAACGAAAGAGATGCTCTGAGTATAAGACAACAGGGAGTGGTTGAGACAGTGTTTAACTAAATAATACATGCTCCTTCTAAAGAAAGCAGTGCTAGCCAGATACAACTGACTATTGCCATGCGCTTGATGTCAGTAAACCTTTCTACTGGTCAACAGAAGCCATAAATCTGGACTTTAATCTACACGATCTATGTCCTTATGTTTAAATGTTGACAACAATTCTATTACACACACACACACACACACACACACACGGTTGATTAAGTAGACAAGAGTAATTTTCCTTTCTCTCAAAAATCCCACTAAAAATTACAATAAGGCAATTTGAAAAAAAAAAAGATGTAAACCTCGAAGGTATGGAAAACTGGAGAAGGAAAGTAGCAACAAAAATTCTGGAAGCTGGTAAGGGGATGGACCAGTGGTAACTAATTTAACTGACCCAAGAAAGCTAAATCCCAAGCTTGGAATAAGGAAGGGTATATTCTATCAGAATTTTCACAAAAGCTCTGGTGCCCTGCAGCTGGAAAGCAAGCAGAGAGGCCACTGTCAGAAGGACTGAAACAAAGACTGAGAAGCATTTAGATCCCCATGTTCCCGTTCTAACACATTTGAGCAACTGCGTGTCCCCCCACATTCAAGAATGTATAGATTTATGCAGTGGCAAATGTGAAATAGAGGGTCTGTGTGTTGGGGTGGGTGCCAGGCAAGGGTGAGACTGCAGGGTGCTGCCATGAATTTAAAAAGGGGAATTAAGCCACCTGGCTGCTATGTCTTGAAAGAGGGTGCCCTTCACCCTAGCCTTCCTCCCATTTAGCTCCAAACTTTATGGCAGCCCGACCTTAACCCTCAGACTGGAAGGCGGGAGGATGTTCTCTGGGGGATCTGGTTGGTATTCTCCTGGGATATGAACATACAGTAGTTAAAACCATCTAAATGTACACCTTCTTCAAAGAATATTTAATGCAGTTGTCTTCATTTACATTGAAAAAAGCACAAGCTAAGAGATAACATTTTATAGGCATCATATGAGCAACGCATTTAAAATTTATATTTTTTAATCTTAGTCTGCGATTAGGGAGTCAGGAGTCAGAATCACAAGATCGCATATAAAAATGCATATTCCCGAGTCCTACAAGAGTTCCAGTGAATTAAAATATCAGAGTTTCTTCTCAAACTTTATTGACAGAGTAATTTAACAGCGGTGTGATGGAACTGGCTTGTTGTGACCTGCCCTTGCAAGAGCTGATAGTTGAATTTTCAGGAATTTTGAGAGTGAGTTGATGTCATATTGGTAGCTTGAAGTCAACTACAGTAGGAGTATTTACACCATGGAAATGAGCAAATGCTACAAACCAAGACCTTTTCACCCCAAGAGATTAAGATGTTAATCATTTGCAAGCACACATATAAGGGGACAAGAAGAGAGTATGAAGAAAGCACCCTCCACGTACATATTAAACATGTGTCAGTGTTTAATAAAATAGAGCAAAAGCAAAATGAAATAACAACAATAGAAAGGTACATTCTTAGGTTCTAGAAATGAAGAGAATTTTCAAACAATATTGTGCACTGTAGTTGACAAACTTAGGGACTAAAATTTTTAAACTGAGAGAAATACAATTAAGACTGTAGGCCCCTGTGTATTAGCAAACTGGAACTGGGGTCAATGCCTGAAGCCTAGAGTTCTTAGAGGATCCATCTAATATGCTTGTTTGTGACAAGGACATAGATTGAATAACTGTTAGCTTTGTTGAAAAAATATAAAATTAAATGCGCATGCTAAAAAGTAAGGGTAATCCTTAAAGAATGGAGAAAGAAACAAAGCACAACTTTCAAAATGGTAGTAGAGCAAAACAAGTTTTTTAAATATTTGTAAGTGAAAAATTGAATAAAAATAATTAAATAAAAAATACAAAATAAGATGGTAAAAAACAATCCATAACATCAGTAGTCACAATAAATATGAATAAATTAAAGTTGCCTATTAAAAGTATAAGAGTCTCAAATTGGACTTATAAAAATCTTCTAAATAAGTTGCTCAGGAAAAAAACATGTTTCACATAATGATATAAAAATTAAAACAATAGATAAAAATACACAGTAGGCAAATACTAACCAAAAGAAAGATTGTGTAGCAACATAAATATAGAAAAGTAGATTTTAATAAGTATCATGCATAGGATATAAGAAAACTGCTCTTTTTTACCATTAATAACTTTGTCATAATAACTATATCAAAAAGCTATGACAATAGGAACTACTGTAAATATAAAAGTAAGCCTTAAGATATATACAGCAATAATGGGCAGAATTCAAAAATAGATGATGACAAATCTACAATTGCACTCAGAATTTTAGAGCACCTAAAAAAAAAATAACTGGCAAAAATTATAAAAATCACCGGATTTGAAAATATATAACTAACAAGCCTGATCTGAGTCTCCACACTTGCCATTTAAAAAGATTCATCACTTTTGAGTACACATAAAATATTTACAAAAAATTTGATCTGAAGGCCGAAAAGGATATAAATAAATTCAAAATATTACTTAGCACCATATTTTTTAACCATGGTGAAATAAAGTAGAAATCATTTTAAAAGTAACTCCAAACCTATTTGTTTAGGATCTAAAAATCAAACTGTCATATAAATCATGAACGCAGAAAATGCAATAACACCAAACAATATTTGTAACGGAATAATTCAAATACTACAAACCAAAAGCTGTGAAATAAAATTCCAGTTGTAAGATATCAGAGTGGAGGCAATTACGCTTCCTTTACTTCTTGGAAACTGCCCCAAAACAAGCATGAGGGGAAAACAATGAATGCAGACTTCATCCTCAGGGAAACAAAGAGGCATCTGTAACCCCAAGTCACACTAAACATTCAAGGTCAGCCGCAACGATCATCATGATTATCAGCTGGGAGCTGGGAAGACTCAGTACACCTGTACCCCTCAACCCCCACCCCCGTTTCCTCAGACAAAGCCAGCAGGACATGCTTTTCCAAGGAAGGTGGGCTTCCGGGAAGGGGATAATCACTACCTATTGTGTGGAACAATTAAAACTGGGTAGTCAAATCGGTAATGGGAACTGCTTGGATCTGTTTGGCAAAACAGAATAACAGGGGGTTAAACTAAGTAAGGAAACATACAGACATATACCCCATATTTGCAGGAAGCAGTCAGTAAATGAGGCAGGGTAAAGAGGGACTTAAAGTCGTGAGCAGCCCTGCAGACGTAATTTCATTTCTCTCTCTCTCTGTCACATATATGGTCACAAGGAGCTTTAATATACACCCATGACAATTCCCTCCTCAAGGGAACACTGGCTGTCCTGGCTCTTTTCCACTACCTCCAATACTCTTCCTGCAATAAATGATCCATGGACAATTCGGAACATGCAAAGATAAGAAAATATAATGCGAAGGCAACCGAGGTTGTCTACCTGTGTAACGATGGGTATATATCTAGGTGAAGACTGTTCATCGATATATAAGAAAAGGACAAATCCTGTTATAGATGAAAAACTCAAGGGAAGTTTGGAAAAACTGCCTAGAGGTAGACTCAACAAAATTCTGGCAAAAGTTTTAGCCATGTGTTTTGACTCTATTTAACTGTAGGTCTGAGGCTGAAACAACCACAGGTTTAGAATTAATAGAATGCAGTGTAATTTACATAATATAAATGTTCTACATATAACAACTGATCAATCTATATATAGTATAGTGTATATATTATATATGTATACTATAGATGTAGTATTACATATATGACATATAATGTATACATGTGTATATGTATGTTGAAGAAAAATAATGTCAAATAAAATAGAAATTTGGAAGAGGAACAGGGATAGAAGTTATGAGATACTGTAATATGCTAATCTTTTATACTTATAGTTTAAAGGATACTATTTAAAAATATATGAAATAACAGTATGAAAATTATATCTAGAAGTACAAATGTAAATACTAAAGGAATGACAAAGATCATTAACTCAACATTCTAGTAATAATGCAGAAGTTGGAAAAGTAGATAAAATTAAAAAAGAGCACACATATTAAACATATTTTAGTTGCTCAGTCAATAGGTACTCTCTAGAAGTGGGAGTTCAAAGGGATATGTAAGATCTGCTGGCCAAGAAGCCACTAGGATGAGAAATGGCAAGTGAAACTTTTAAATAATGAGGAGCACATGCAACACACAACAAAGCTACAGAGAAAGAGATAATGTTGTGAAAGTTGAAACAAAAGCAGCAGCAGCAATAAATATAGAAAGTAGAACATAAATTTTGGCTTATACTTAGACTTAATCAGTAAATGTAAATTGTATATAATTGTAAAGGCCAAAAGAAAATTTCAAAAGCACCCCCCGGACTAGATTTCAACGCTGTACTGTAGAACTCTATACAGCCTGCAACTCTATATCATGGAAAAGTGACACCGAAACACAGTGACTCGCCAGAGAGAGGGGGAAAGGGCGGGTGGGTGGTAGTTGAAAATAAAAATGTGGACCAAGGAATAATAAGCAACTGAGTGATCAAAGGAAAGAGAGATTCTAATCTTAATATAAACAGGGTTGAATTCAGAGGGAAAAGCATTAAGAAAGGCTACAGAGGGAATATGAAAATTCTCAATCCACAATGAATATCTAACGGGTATGAATAAGGGTGCACCAAAAAGCAGACTGACAAATTTCTTAAGAAAAAAGCAATAGGAAATACAAAAAGAACACAGAATCTCAATAGTAGAGTACAGCTCACCGCTCCTACTCATGATAGCTACAGTGACTAAAAATAGCCATGAAACCTTAGAGCTGTATACGAATATGAATAAGGGAGATCTACACAGCCCCGTAGGATATTCACGATTGACAGTATATCAAGCCACAATGAAACTTTAAAAAATTCTAAGAAAACAGAAATAGGATAGTAGGACAGAAACATTTTCTCCTCGAAATAAAGAAGATATAGTAACAAAATCAAGGGGAAGATGAGAACAATTATAAAAAGTTATCTAAAAGGAAAAATAAAATGCAAGCTCTGGCTGGTGTGGCTCAGTTGGCTGAAATGCTATCCCGTAACCAAAAGGCTGCAGGTTCGATTTCTGCTCAGGGCACATATCTGAGTGGCAGGTTTGACCCCTGGTCTGGGCATCTGTGGGAAGGCGACTGATCGATGTTTCTCTCTCTCTCTTCCTCTCTCGCTTCCTCTCTCACTAAAAAGTGAAGAAATGTCCTTGGACGAGGAAATAAATAAATAAATAAATGGCAGAATTACAGAAAATCTAGATAAAAATGTAATGAAATAGAGATTTACAAACTAAAACCAACAGCAGAATTTGAATGATTCAGTTGAAGTATTTAAGTAATTTTTAGCATAAATACTAAAAATGATAAAATGAGGAATAAAAGTGTATTTATAAAAGAAATATAAATACAAATTAAAAAGGAGGAATTTCAAAAATAAAGGCAGTTATTAATGAATCGGGTAACATAAAACAGAAATATTATAAGGAAACAGCTTTCAATTACTGCATAATTAATCCATGCAAGCATATTTTAAGCAGCTTAAATGCACTGATGCAATTTGAATTTACAGTCCTTAACAATAAGAATCAAGAAAATTGAAGCCGCCCTGGCCAGGTGACTCAGTTGGTTGGAGCGCTGCCCTCGTACACCAAAAGGGTGGGGGTTCCATCCCCAGTTAAGAGCATACAGAAGGTAGCCAATCGATGTTCCTCTCTCACATCAATGTCCCTCTCTTTCTCTTCCTTCCTCTCTCTAAAAAATCGATAAACAGATCCTTGGGTGAGGATTAAAAAAAATATTGAAACTAACTTTTGAGTAGACAAAATATATCACTAGAAAGAATAACTAGAGAAAAATGAAGAAAAAGTAAAAATACAAGAAGATCAGGTATAAAAGAACAAAATATACAAACAGAGAATTTTTTATAACATTAGAAAGTATACCAAGAGCATTTTCTGGGAATTTTGAAATCTTAAATTAAATGGTTACTTCCTCTCTTCTTTTTTTAAAATGGAGGGATAACTGACACATAACGTATCAGTTTTAGGCACATAATATAATGATTCGATTATGAATATCTTTTAAGAAAAAAATATGAATTACAAAAATTGACTCAAGAAAAAATGGGACACATGAAAATATCAAAATTTGTTAATGAAATTGAAATGGTTATCAAAAATGACATCCGTTCCTGAAACAAAAAGAAAACTGCAACACTACACAGCTCTGGTAACCTGAGAGATCATCTAAATTTCCATATACGAAATGTGAAAGTACAGGCGTCTTTTGAAAGCTATTTCAGACAATACTGCAAATGTTAAAAGTTTCTTGATTCCTTATGGTGTTGTATAACTTCATACCAAAACCAAAAGGAGACAGTAAAGAAGCTCAAATGTAGACATTAATATATTTTATAAAATATTTCAAAAATCTTTTATGATAGCAATTTTAATCCATATTAAGTATAATCACTACATAGGACTTAGCCCAGGAATAAAAGTGCGGTAGGCTTTTGAAAAACATTACAATAGGTGGTAACATTCTGGTGTGAACTGAAGAGGATCTCTCTTGGTGTGAACACACAGAACTTATAGCTAAAACATTTAATAATAATAACAATAACATAGTACAGGGCTGCACTTCAAAGAATGATATTTGTGTGTGGAGTGGTTTAGGAGCAATAAAGAAAATTTTTTAATAAAATAAAAGATAAGAAGCCAGAGCATTATGCGTGACCTGATGTTGTAGCTTGGAGGGGCAAGCCCAACAGAAAGCAGAAGTCATCCTGACCCACCCAGGTCACAGGCAGCTATGGTCCTACTTCTTCAGAAAGCCACCCTACCAATGAAAAGCGGAGGACTCCCACTCCTTCCACTCACCCTGATAAGCAGTGAGAAAGTTTGTCATTTGACAGGGAGACTTGAGTGGGAAAAAATTAATGTGCTTCCAAGACCTTAAAATCTTAGGCATGTGATATTCAATTGGATTCAATTGGACTGTCCTTAAATGCGTGGGAAGCCTTCTCCGTAGAAGTAACAAATACGAACAAGTGAACAAGCCAGTAAACAAAATCCAGAACTTTAGAAATCCCTAGAGCTCCGACAGAAAACAAATGCAAAAACATGCTGGGAGGACATTTTCACCACTAGATACTCACTGCTTTAGATGTGCTTCCACAACAACGACAATTGCATTCAGTATAAGGACTTTGCAAATAAAAGGATTTACATAGAAAAGGATGAACTGGTCAAAGCAACAATTTTGAAAGCCCAGGAGGGAACTGTGTACATAATGAATTTAATATCACAAAGTGGTCTTACAAATTAGGATAAAAGGGGCCATGGAATGAAGGTTACTGGGACAATTTACACATATACAGAGTGAAGGAAAATTGTAAGTCAAAAAACTCAATTAAAAATGGGTAAAATATTGTAATAAGTAGTTCATGAATAAGGAAATCTGAATGACCAATAAGCATATAAGAAAATGCTCAACACACTAATAATTAGGAAAGTGCAAACTAGCAGGATATCATTTCATACTTATCAGACTGGCAAAATATAAATTAAATAAAAGGTCTGATAATACCAATGGCTGCAAGTGATATGGAGACATGACCACTGTGAGGACCAATTTATTTTTATCCCACCCTAAATCCTGTCCCCCTGATATCCCTTGGTTTACTATGTGTCCCCAGGCCTAATCAGTAATGACCTTCTAAGACCTCATTCCTCCCAGATAATATTTGCATTTTTAAAAGTCCACCTGTAATTTATTTGCATATCACTCCCCTCATCTACAGCCAGGTGGGGCGTCAAAATGACTCCAAAGTTAGGATGGAGCCACACCGTTCATGGAAGACTACACTTATCCCTGTACCCTTCCACGGCACTGGCTGGTTTGTGACTTTGTGGAACTGTATTCCCAACTTAAGCAAACATCCATAGCTCAGTAATTGCAGAGAATACACAGACCGCTTCTGTGGCAAACTCACTTTGGCTGGCGACAAAGCCACTGCCACCTTGTCCCTAGGAAGAAAGTTAGGACAGTGAATCCCCCGCCCCCAACAACCCCACCAAATCCCCGGTACACATCCATCAGTTTAGTTGGTGTGGTTCTGAACCACCTCTGTTTTATAACTGACCCACGTGGAAAGAGTTTTTCCACATTGAAATCAAAATGGGTGGGATTGATTTTGTTTTATTTTAACTAGTTTTCCTTCATATGTGAGATTTCTGGCATATAGCCTGAGAAGTCTGCCATAATGAAATGCATTTAGTGTGGAGAGGGGAAATAAAATTTTTCGTCTTCTTTTTACATTTTTTTTTCCATGCCTGTAAACACTCCATTTCACCTGGCAGAAAAGTTGTTCGTGACCAAAGGCTTATAGTCAAAACAGGTTTGGACCCAAAGGAAATAAAGAGTGCTCTTGTCTTTCCTGTTATGCAGAGTGATTTCTCATGCACTAACCCACTGATTGAGAGGAGGATTTTGTCCCCAGCAGCTTTCCCTAAGGGGGATTGCCCCAGGTGGCGCAGGTATGATTTACACTGCAAATCCCCCATCACCCACCCCGCCCAAGGACCCAGGCATGGCCGTCATTCCTTAGCAGACGTGCTCTTGCAATCCATTTTTATCTGTGAATTCTTGCCAGGCACATAAAATAATAACAGACTATAGCTTCCTGTGCTATCTGCCACTTCTCCCTGTGGATGACAGTTAAGTGTGCAAGATGAGCTGATTTTATAGGGAGATGTATTTACAGGCTGGCGGTTAACGCTGTATCAAAGCCTGATGGGGTGAAGGAAACAGAGAGCAGTTTTTCTGCCTTAATCATGCTCTTGAGCATAAGACAGAATAGCACAGGTGTGTCTGATCTCCTCAGGGGCTTGATTATCTCATGATAACCACATCCTCTGTTGTTCCCTTATTGCTATTTTTTCCCCCAAGGTTCAGGCACAAAGAAGTGATTTAGATGACAGGACTGACAGACAAAAAACTGTCAGCCAGTCTGCACCGTGACATTCTAAAAAGGGCAATATCCACTTTCGGCAGGTTCGGCCGCCAGTAGGCCAGTGTCAGAAAATTAAATGTTTCCTGGACTAACTAGGTTCCGGCAGTAGCCGTTGTGTTTACATTCCCAGTGCCCTTTTCACCGGCAATTCAACACCTACCGCCTGTAAGCTTTCACTGCTCCTCAGAGATGAAGGGCAAGGCGTGTGCATCCCTGCTCCAGAGAGGCAGGGCCGCCTGTCTGTGTTTTATGATGGATTTTGGAAGGTTGGCTGCTATATCCAGATTGACCTAGTGGGTCAGATGCAACAACGACTTAGCTCTTACGTTAGGCTGAGACAGGAAAAGCCTGCGGCCAGAGGGTTATATGCAACAGATGAGTCACTTGTGGGATAATTTCATAACTGGCTCTCAAAGTGTCAGTATCTCAATCTGGTTTAATCCAAGATGAGAGATTATGACAATGAGTCTACCCAGTTTTCTGGACTGAGTACTTTTAAAAGTCTGCTCATTAGTACAACGTTCAATGATATTTTAGAGAACAAAATTAAACAGGGGGTTATGGAGAAATGAATACTGTATTTAGCCAAATATTGTTTTCTGTCTGAAGTAAGAGTATGATGTGAATGAAGTTCTAATTATAGCAATATTTAAATGAAGAAGGGGGCAGGGGCTAGGCTTCCAGCTTCTATATTCTCTCAGGTGGATACCAGACATCTCGAATTTTAAATAAGCAGTTCTCTCGTAAATAAATGGTCTATTTATTTTTTCTGATTTAATAATTTCTAATCATTAACAATTCTCATTTTGGTCTTTAAAAGAATAAAAGCCTGTGTCTGTTTTGAAGACATACTACGTGCTAAGGCACACTCGATTCTAGGAGTAGGGGATGCACCACTGACATGAAATTTGCTCCCATGCCTGTAACATCCTATCAGTGGAATACTGGGGTCGGGATTAAGTTACTGCCTCAGTAGTGCATACCAGGGCTCTCCTGATGACAGCTCTTTGCAACACCAAGATGTCCTGACAGCAGACTCGTTCCCCGGGCAGAGGTGCACCTGCACAGGACACTGGCACTCTGAAGCAGAGCTTTGCAAAAACTCAGCCCAGTACTGATGGAATCGAGGAAGCTGGTGTAATTGGAATAATGATAACCAGGGGTGATGGCTAACTCAGCCTAAATGCACGTAGATGGAGCCATTTTATATGATTCAAATATCATATGTCTATTCAAATATCAGATTTTTTAATGGTTTCATGCTCGAGGTTTCCTTTCTCTAAGGGGATCCTTGAGTTTTCTATTTTTCTCACACCATCGTATAAATACTCCCTCAGACCTCTATGCATAGTAAAAGCCTCAATAAGTACTTGTTAATGGTACTAACAAATAATACTAACTAAAAATACTAATTATAATAACTAGCAATACTAGCTACCAACGCTACTAATAAATTCTCCCAGTTGCTCAAAATGGAGAGTTTTGGTTTTTCCCTGGTATAAAAAATAATAGCAAGAGCAACAAATACTTCAGATGGTCACATACTTGGTTAACACGGATTTAGAGATGGATTATGGTATTAAGAAGGAAGCCTCTCCCCTAGTTGAAAGAAAGTTCAGCCAGAAAACAGACATCTCAGGGAAGGAACCTGACTAGGAAATAATGTGAAGCACGGCGAGAGAAATTACCACCTGGGTCCTCGCAGGTGGTAACAAGGGCCACAAGAAACATTTCTCGTTGTACTTACAGCTGAACAGATACAACTGAAACAGGGCTAACATGTAAGTTAGACTGTTATGTACCTAAACTCGATGAGCAGGTTTCAGTCAGTTTATGGTAGAAGAAACACAAAGGTATACATTCATGTAACTGGATGAACAGGGTTGCTAAACATGGCTAGCATATTTTTGTAAAGAATATAAACAATTTTATAGTTTATCTTTCTAATTTTCCAGTAAGTCCAGGTTATTGATGGTAAAGTGACTCCATGCAAATACATGTTAAGTTTTCATTTATTTTTCCTGCACTATTCCTGAGCACCTGAACGAGACTTTTCACGAATGGAAAGTTAATCTACCCAGACCTGGATGCCTAAAGCATTATGAGAAATTGGACACTTTTTTGGATTTAGTCGACCACATAGGAGCATTGTACAAAAAGGTCAGGATACGGACTTGATCTCAAAGCCCAGACCTTGATGTATAGTTGAAATAATCAAGGTACTTTTTTTTTTTCATTTAAATAGGTTCAAATCACTGGCTTACTCAATTTTCACCTAGAGCTTAACATACTGAGGAAAGCCCAGTGCGCAAAACATTAAAAGTGAAATGATTATTTCTGATGACAAACGTTCTTAACAACACCAGAAATGTGGTCATTGTTTGAGTTCTGGGTCTTCGGAAAGGCATTTGGGTATGGTGGATCTGTGCACGACTGCTTATACAACTTCTCTATTACTTGTCATTGAATTTTTTTTATTTTCCCAAGCATACATTCAAGAGATTTAGCTTCAGACCAAGATTTAAAATGTTTAAATCCTTTTGGATTTTTGTGAGCAGCTGTATTCAAAGGTCATTTTTGAAAGATATTATAAATAAGTTTGCAGACATTCATTGGAGGTGAAAGAGGTAGGCGAAGTGAAGAGTCAGCACGTTGGCCATATCCCAACAGTGGTCAGACCTGTAACGCACGACTCTACAAGGGCATTCACATGGACGGTTTGATCCCTGCCTCTGGGGAAGGAAAGTTGCTTAATAGGAAATTTAAAAAAAAGAAAGAAAAAGAAAAAAAGAAAGTAAAGCACACAATGAAGTGCGACGCAATTATAATTTGAGAAATGGACACAGTTATACATTTACTGACATTCTCATCTTGGCTTCTTTTATGCTTTATATTAAATATTAGAGAAGATAAAAATAATGCTTATAAGACATTTTCAGGGTATAAAAAGGAATCAAATCACACATGATCCATTCTCCTACTGCACTGTTTAAGAAACAGTGAGCACAGTATAATTGTTCTCCAGCCATGAATTTTATGTGCGCCCGAAAAGCTTAAAAACAAAAATATTGCCTGACTAAGGGGGATGTAGCTAGTTAAAGGATGTTGAACTCTGCTCCTGCTGTTGCCCTGATTTGTAAGACTTTAAAAATAAGTTAATGAAAATGGATTTTTGCTTTAGCAAAGCACTGTTAGCCCATCAGCATGTATTTTCACTAGCAAACAATACACAAGAAACAGGCGCAGTCAAGGTTCTCATACTCACAGTCACAATCGCATCAGAAGTTACTTAAGTTTTGTAACAATTAACAGAAATCTATCTTATGATTGTGCTAATCGTTCCTTCTTATAAGCATGAACCACCACGCTTATAAGAAATGGCACTGAGACTTCATCAGTGCTTCACTCTGAATTTTTCACAGTGGAACTTTTCTAGAACCTACATTCTCTCTACTCAGCCCCTTTCCTATAATCTGTCCCCAGGGCCGCCACATCGCTATATAATTCCCCCGGTAAATGTCCAGCACACAAACGTAGGCTTCTTCTTTATTTTAACTCTTTCCCCTGTTGGATTCTGTGCTCAACTCAAGAAGAAATGGTTTTTTCTTGGTGTTACCACATGGACGTGGCTCCATCCGGATTTGCTCGGGGCTATGAGGGAGGAGACCGTATGGTATGACTGTAAACGAAGAAAAATAGGGAAAATTAAGCAAAGCATCCTGTTTACTTTCGGTTGGAAAGCCGAGTTGAACAACCTGCTAAGCCACAGCCTTGTTTTTGGACAGATTATGCATTTCGTTAGCAAAAAGGTGGTTTTTAAAAGTACCTTTTTGAAAAAATAATCACTGGACATGAAGAAAAAAATCGTCATTTTAGGGACCATTCCTGGAACAGGCAGACCTCTTAATTTATTTTAACTACTTGGGCAGGGATATTTCAAAGACACAGTCTCTGGGTCTGTTGGCACCAAGATTAAACTGGGCAAGCTTTGTATCTGAAGTTCTTTCCTTGGGGACCATCAGCCATGTACTCCTTCTACAGCCATTCTTCCAGTAGTTCTAAGTAGGCGTAACTACAGATTATCCTGCCTCTATAAACAACTTGGAGTTTTTACAGATGGAGACAAAATATTTGGTGGGGTTCTGTGGAAATTTACAGTGGAAATCTTGTAAAACTCTGCACAGACTCTATATGTAGTGGGAAGTCTCAGCCTGAGAAGGTAAATGGGACATTTGCCTCGTACTTTGGTCCCTTCTGCAGGGCAACTGGAATAGGTTTAATCTCAAAAGAGACTGAAGACCCTTTCAAAAAACTCAGGAAAAGAGCATTGAGGTCTACCAAGTTTGGTTTAAGGTCAATCTTAGAGTCAAAAGGAAGAGATGATTCTACAGGTGGTCTTAACTCCATGGATTCATACCTGGTACAATTAATTTTTAACAAGATGGTAGTAAAAAGTTAAAACACTAATTTTCTAAAATCTCTGGAAGATATTGAGAGGCCAAACATCATTGCATTACAGTTTTAACATAGAATGGAGGTTAACCAATGGTTAAATATTCAATAAAGATGCCCTATCTTAGACTGCAAAATATTCAAGATGGCTAAAGTAGAGAACTGTGCTAACGGCATCTAAACTAGAAAGGCAACGAGCATTTATCTCTTGGGCAGCACTGGGTAGTGGCATCACTATCAAGGCGAGAAGTCACAGAGCACATCACTGAAGGAGCCAGAATGGCAAGTAAACACAACGGAAGAAACACCATAACAAGTAGTGGGGACAATTTATGACTGGCACACCTGAGATACTCCCTGAGGATTTCCTTAACGCATCAGAAAGAAGAGTTAGGGACAGAGCTAGACAGGTAGCTTGTTTTGTTGCTATTCAACTTACCCTGACTCTGCATCCCATTCCATTGTGTGGTCTTTGGAATCAGATTACATGTGTGGTTCTACGAGTACATCTCTTGACTTGTCCATGAAAGAAGTATTGAAAAGTAAGAGTTTAACCAACCAGCCAACTAATAATGTGTCAAGTAATTGCCCTGATAAGCCCTTGAGGGATGTGCCAAAATGTAGCTGTCATTTTGGTCCCACGTAGCTAGGTTTTATTGAATTTCCATCCTTCTAAATCAAATGTTTATAAATAAAGCCTTACCTTGGATCTGTGGCTATCCTTATATTGGTGAACTAGAAAGCATTATGGTCAGTCTTGGAGTAAAGTGGCATGCATTTCTTTATTCTTTCGTTGGTTGGGCTGGAAGGCCCTTACCAACTTTTCCCAGCTCAGAATTCTGTGCCACAAAAATTCTTCAACCCTTAAGCAACCACAGATTGGACTCACACTTACTCTATAATTTCCAGGTGAGTGCAAGCAAAACTCAGCCAGAAAGTATCAAAGTTAGATCCTAATTCTGGCACTAATTTCACTCACTACAGGATCCTGAGCAACCAACCGGCCTTCTCTTTATCTTGTCAGACTCATCTAGGAACTGAGGATGCTAAACGTTAAATTGAAAAGATGAGAATATCTCCTCTTTGAAGAAGTTAGAAATCATCACCACAGTAGCTTACAGAAGATACTTTGAATGGTATATTCAAATAAGAACATTTATGTATACAATGACTATTAACTTCAGCAGCCATCCGAGCAACCAGAACTGCAGACTCTTAGAGCTGGGGGAAACCCTAAAACTCGCGGAGGGCAGGAGCCTCCACATGCCTTACTTCGTCAGCCAAATCCTTAATAAAAGTCAGTCCTATTGAGAAGTTTGATATTCACACCTGGACTAAATATAATTGCTCTAATGTTAGAAGTCGGCAGCGTGTCCCTCCCATGAACTCACCAAAAACAATTTACTTCTCCCAATCCTAGGACCTCCACGAAGACATCCCCATCTCCTGCCCACAGAGATGAACCTAGCTTGTTAATTCCCTCCTTCTACAGATAAAGGTGCTGAAATCCAGGGAAATGGCTTTTCATTCAATAACTATATGCTAAGGATTAAATTGTTCAGAAAAATTAGCCAATTAACTAGCAACAGAGTGATTACTGGGCTCCCAACATATTGACTCCCCCAGAGCCCTGCATCTCTCTGCTTCTGCAGTGTTTTCCTTTACAGTCATGGAAAGACATGGGCCTGGAAGAAAAGTAAATTCTTCAATAGTTTGGTAGCATAGAAAGTTGCTGAGCCTATATTGAACACAGAGGCTGCATTCTTTCACCTTCACACATGAAACTGTGTCTTCGATCAAAAGGGAAGAATGTCTGCAGCTCTGTCTGAGGAAGACAGAACGGGTATCCACCTAAGCAGCTTGTGGGACGATTCCCATCCTGGTGCATCCCACTCACCAGGTGGGTTCCGTGCCCTCCATCTTGCCTTGATATATTTGGGATGCACCAAGCAAAATACACCTGCTTTATAAATCCTTGTCCTTCTCAGAAACACAAAAATAAAAGCAAATTTAAAAAAAACAAAAAAAACCCCAAACACTTTCTATCTGTGTCTTTTAAAACATCTAACATAAGACATGGTGAAAATAACCGTCAGATCTATGTTCTTTGTATTAAAACAAACACATCTGAGAAGGATGGTGGCTGGACCCTCTCCGATTTAGGGTATGCTAACAAAAGGAGTACATTTCCACAAATGTTTAATGCCTACCATATGCCCAGTTAGAATCCAACTAAGAATTATCTGCACTGAACACACAATGGGCAAAATTTTTCTTTAACTCTTAATTCTCTCTAGGAACATCATCCAGGAGAATGTATGCCTTGGTTTCTGAGGTACCAAGAGCCAGTAATTAAAAAGTCTGGAATATACTAGGAAGGAGAGCACATCAAAAAAACAAGCAAAACACAACAACAACAACAAAAAAAGCCCTTAGCCATGTCCTTAGCCTAGGATTTCAACATGACTACTTTTACATCTTCCTTCTTCATTTGTGTTCTCTGTTTTCAAGAAATGTCCAAATGGCTAAAAGATGGTGTGATACCAACATGTGTTTAAAGTTATCACTGCTGGTAAATGCCTGTAAAATAAAATTATTACTATTGGTAAGAGAATTAATAACATAAAACTTCTAAAACTGAAGATCACGAAGGGACTGAATAGAAATTTTTCTTTTTCAGTTTCTGTGCAAATATATACACATTTTTTTAAAAAACCTGAGATTAGAATGTTTCTCCATGATGACAGTAAGGTGACATGACAAGGTACAAAATGCTCTGACCTGGAACTTAGTAGATCTGTGATCTAAACGCTGTTATTTGGCCATTACTTAGATAAGTGGCCCAAGCAGGTCTCCCCTTCTCCCGTGTGCCAGTTTTCTCTCTTGCGAAACAATAAATTTGGACTAAAGACATTAAAGGTCCTTCTAAGTTGAAAATTATGTGAAGCTTATTATTATTAAAATAAGTAATGTCATATGGCATAATATACATTGTACATGGTAGAATAATTAGGTATAAAGAGCTTTCATGTGCGATGTCACAACATGAACATAAAAGGCCCACAAACTTAGGTAAGAAAGATGAGGAAACGGAATCTCGGAGGGGTTATGGGGGAGATGCTTCATAGACCAATAAGAAAAAATAAATTCATTGCTTTAGATTTTCGATCAATATGATTGCTGTGAAAAATCATTTACTTTTGCACATGGATTGAAAACCAGTTCTAGTGCCAAAGGGAGAGAGTCACACATTCACCCTTAACCCTGCATGTTGTTCAATCTGTTGCCCCAGTAACCTAGAAATGACACTTATGAAGGCAATGGCTGCTACAAGCTCAACGAGCAAGGAGAAAGTAGTCGGAACAACGGCCATTCAAAAGCGGTTCCGCCCCGCTTTGGTTCTCAAAAGGACACATATGAACATTTGTATATTTGCAACAGGTTTTTTTTTCCTGTATGTTTACCTAATTCTATACTGATGAATCATTTCCTTAGGAATGAAATCATTTAAAATTCCATGAAGGGTTGGGCAGCTTTTATTTTGGGAAATTTATCCAAAGCCTGCAGCAAGAGAGCCATGCTCATTGAAGGTGCAGGTGGTATTTTGGGTACAAGGGTGTAGGTGGAAGACTTAGGATACCTGCCTTCCCCTCCTACAAGCTTCAGCATGGTGCAGTGTGAGAAGGTCCAGTGGATAACTGGAAATCCCCCTATGCCTAACACTCAGAAATATTCTTTTGGCGGTTAGGTAAGAGTGAAGTCATATTTACAAGTACCTTACTATGAGACTCTATGCTATCTGTCTTGTGTCAAAACTCCATGTAAGAAAGGCTCTAGCTCCAGATATTAGCCAGTTTTATCTAGTACCATTAAACACACACACGGAAGCATACCCCTACTCTTTTTTTCTAACTTTATTTTTATTGCTTACACTACTAATATGTCTCCATTTCCCCCTTCCTCCTTTGCCCGTGCCCTTTTGATATGCCCCACACAAGGGGAGTAAGGGGAGATCATCTAGGTGTGCCTTCCCAGGTGTCTGGTTCTGCGTGAAAGTTGGTAACTGCTAACTGCCAGCCTCCAGGATTTCCCCAGAATTTTGAATTTCAAATTGATTTTTTCCATTACTTCACTTTTCATTGAAACATACTGTAGTTGGTCAGAGGCTGCCATATTCTGCCTCTGGACTGCTGGGTTTGAGATGACAGTCTTCTGGAACGGGCGGAGCAAAGACTGTACTCCGGTGAAGAAAATGAGTCGTTCACTCCAGGGAATCTGCAAAGCTCATCTTTCAAACCAAGACTGATGATGGTGGAGGACAGTAATAAGCCCTGGCTTGATGTGTGTTCCTGAACTTTTGGGTTCACTCAATGTCATTTTTGAAGGATCTCTTATAAGTATTATTTCCTTTTGTTGTATAGATGTATTGTCAAGAAAAAAAACTGAACTTATAAATTTCCATTATCTTGAAATGGTAAAACATTTAATTTCAAAGAATAAAGCACGAAAATTATTTTATTTTGCACTTTTAATTATTTTAAATCATGTTGTAGATGCATTTTTATGACTTAAAATAATTTAAAAATATGTCCCTAAAATGTCTCACTCCTGCCCCAACCACACTCACTGCTCCACACTTCTCAACCTTCCCATTCCTCAGGGAGCCGTGCTGACTAGCTTTTGTGTACAGTTCTGCTTCTTTGCAGACAAGTACAAGCAAATAAAAAAATATAATTTTTAAAATTTTAATTTTATTGGGGTAAGAGCATTTAACATGAAATCAACTCTCCTGGCCTCTTTTAAGTGTATAATGCAACACTGTAGAGAGAATCTCTAGGACTTAGTCATTCACATAACTGAAACACCACACTCGTTGATTAGCAACTCATTTTCCCATCTCTCCTGTCCCTATCCCCTCACACTCATCAGGGTGGTTATAATCACAAAAACAAATGACAAGTGTTGGCGAGGATGTGAGGAAATTGGAACTCTTGTACACTGTTGGTGGGAATGAAAATTGGTATAGACGTTATGGAAAACAGTAAGGAGGTTTACCAAATATTAAAAATAGAATTCCTGCCATGATTGGTGTGACTCAGTGGATTAAGCATCATCGACCTGCAAACCGAAAGGTCACTGGTTCGGTTCCCAGTCAGGGCACATGCCTGGGTTGTAGGTCAGGTCTCCAGTTGGGGGGCTGTGAGAGGCAACCGATTGATGTATGCCTCGTGCATCAATATTTCTCTCTCTCTCTCTCTCCCCCTCCCTTCCCCTCTCTCTCTAAAAATGAATAAATAAATCTTTTTAAAAAATAGAATTCCCAACTAATCCAGCAATTCTACTTCTGGGTGTTTACCAAAAGAACTGATATCAGAATCTCGAGGACATGTTAGCTCTCCCATGTTCTTTGCAGCATTATTCGCAGGAGACAAGAGGTGGAGACACCCTAAATATCTACCAACAGATGAATGGATAAAGAAAGTGTGATTTATTCCTGTAATGGAAAATTGTTCAGCCTTAAAATATAAAAGCAATCCTGCAATATATTTACAACTGCATAAATGAAACTTGAGGACATTGTACTGGGAAATAAGCCAGTCTTGAATGGACAAATACTGCATGATTCCACATAGGTGCACTAAGACAGTTAAATTCACAGAAGAACAGAGCAGAAAGATGAAGGATTTTTACTTCCTACCTTTCTTACACAAATGGCAGTGTATAGCATACTCTGTACTTCACTGTCCATTAACTATAAGTGATATCTAATAACTGGAATACCAAATAAATCAGTCAGCTGCATATTTAGTCTGATTCTCCTCTATGCCTTTGTTCTTTTTACTTTCTTTTGTAAAGTTAAATTGATTGCACAGATCTATCATTTGGACCTCACGTACATGCTAACAATAATTATTTAGGAATGTAGAAACTAAAAAATCATATGAAAGAACTTTGATCACAATAATCACAAATTATTGGTTTCCTGTTAAAGAAACCTCACAGAGCATCCGATATCTATGACTACAAGTTTCTATGACAAATAGCAGCTTAGCTTTTGGGCTACTTGTATTTTAACGCAGGAAGAAAGTAAGTGGTTTTGGTTTTGGTGTTTTTTTTAAGGAATTTTCTATGTATGGGTGTATTTATTTTCATAAAATGGATTGCTGGCTCAGAGCTAACAGTAAAGACCCCTGAAAACATGGTTAGTTCATGGCACCTTCTTTTCTAAAGTATTTTTGAATATAAGCAGCAATTAGCCCTCTGTAAGAAACCCTTCTTTCTGGAAAGTTTAGAAACACCACAAATTCATAAAATTCTATTGTTTTTCACCGAGAGTCACTTGTACTTAAAATATCAATTAATGGCAGGTACTTTTAAAAAGCCTACTACGTGTAAGGCACCGGGACAATGAGATACAACTTTCAGAAAGAATCCTTGCCATGTTTCCTTCTTCCTAGTTTCCTTTAAGTGTAGCAGTGCATGATAGAGAAGCTGGGAGGAATGCAGAGAGCCAGGTAGAGTTTCCAAGCAGACATACGGGGACACACTGGATGGAAACTCTCAAAATTCCATACAGTTTGTTCAGGCAGAACCAACAATTTTAAAATGAACAGTGACAGATCAATTTTTAATGGTAACTCTATTATTTTTCTCTATTATGAATACTACTTTTTCACAGACCATGAAAATGTTGTTGACATTTGAAAAGCATGTGATTAATTGTAGCAGAACAAACATTCTGAGTGCGGCCTCCATCCAGGAAGGTGACACCAAGCGTGAGCCCTGATTACACTATTATTGGCACACTATAGCACTTGCCTTTTTAAAAAATCCACTAAATGTTAAGGATCCTAGGTGGGCCCATGACGGATTGATACACATTGGTGGCACGATGGGTTGTGGAGGTGCTGTTCTGAAAACACTGCGATCCATTCGACTAAAATCTGAGTGTATCTCAGAAATGAAGCCATGTAGCCTTACAGCTCTGAGTTGTAACTCAGACCAAGATGGCCAAGTGATGTTTACAGTTTATAATTTCCAATATTCTCCCAATTTTGCTGAGTGATTACACAAAGAAGTCACTATGTATGAAAATATTAGTTTCAAATTATTCATGTGAAAAAATGTTAGTTTTAATGCAACACAGCAATATCAGAACCTTTTGTCTTATGAAAAATGGACATTTAGAACTGCGGTCATAAAATATGAGATGGGCTTTTGTAATATTCAGCTGTCCAGATTAAAGAATTGGAAGGCGTGCACTACATAAAGACATCTCTGAAATCCAGATACGTAGCCCAGCTGCCCCATTTTCCATGCTATTCACACCACCTTGTAACGGTTTCTGAATACAATATTCAGCCATGGAACAGAGCACAACGAACCAACTCACAGGGGAATCAAAACTTAAAATCGTATACTTATTAGTACCATGTACAAGTCACCAAAGTTAAATGATCTGGAATACATGAGGTTTGTAAAATCCACCTTTTGCTTTCTCATTTCAGAAAAGAGAGAGGAAAACTGGGACTATTTGATGGAAAAGGAAAAATGCAGGGAAAATAAAGCTGGCACCTGGATGAGGACTCAGAACCCTAATTAGCTGGCTCTGCTGGGAATACACAGTCTCTGAGGCTGCAAGTAAAATGCACTTACAATATCTGCTTCCAACCTGGGCTAGAAGAATATGTTAAACAAGTGAGAATACATGAGATCGTATTCAACATGTAAGGGAAGCCAAGCTAAGCAGTAGAGTTTTAAGTGAGAAAAAATACAGTTATGGAGATAATTACATAAAGCCCTTTAATGTTTTTTTTTTATCAGCAAAAGGAATTCATCTTTAGTACACAAGCCTAGGATGTATGTGTGTAAATCATTTTTTTAAATCCTCCCTTGAGGATATGTTTTCATCAGTTTCAGAGAGGAAAGGAGACAGACAGAGACAGAATCATCAATGTGAGAGAGAAACACTGATAGGCTGCCTCCCATAAGCATCACAACCAGGGCTTGAATCCACAACCTAGGTATGTGCCCTGTCTGGGAGTTGAACCCACAGCCTCTTGGTGTGCAGGACGATGCTCCAACCCACTGAGCCACCTGGACAGGGTTATAAATCTTTAAGAGCAAAAATTTTCTACAGGAAAATAAACTCTCATATTAAAGAAAAAAAATAGCATGGTTCAATACAGGTTTGGGCCTGGTTGTGCCTTGACATCAGTATGTCCTAATTCTATGAAGGCATTTAAAAAATGTATTTCCATTGGCTGTTGAAGAGTAACTGTCACCCTTCTAGTATTCAAATCTTCCCTCAATCATTAAGAAAATCAGGGTTTGCAGAAAAAAAGAAAAAGAAAAAAGTTATTTCAATTTATGTATTTTATTATAAAACCATGTTTATGTTTATGAATCATTATTTACATTTTGTTGGTATGTACTTTTATTGTTATATAAATGAGCATTTACATATTTGTATTTATCCTTCCATAGTGAATGAGATTTGAAATGGTGAGGATACTGTAGCTCAGTGACTGGATATTGAATGAAACAAAATGAACACAATTTAGTGAGTCAAAGTATTATTACGGCTTTATGTCTATTACATATATCAAATATTATATATTTAAAGATTTTATATTTCTTATAAACAATTGGAAAGCAACCTCATGTGTTTATTTAATATGTTGCCTCTATAAGAATTAGCTGAAATTGGGAGAGGTTAAACGAATCTTCACTCTTGAACTCCGCCTGTGTGCTGTGCGACTTTTCACTGTGCACAGGAAGATGGCTTTCGCTTCGCTCTGGTGGTGGTGAAGACTCGCTTTTGTCTTTGGTGTTCCTTATCCCCTGCAGTGGCCTCAGTGGAGATTCATTTCTCATTACATTTTTGAACTTACAGTTTTAGAATCTGAGGAGCACATACCCATGAGTGCTGGAAAATTCTGCACCATTATTTCTTTGAACATTGCTCTTGTTAAGGTGAGGTTCCTTCCCCTAGTGTGTTTTATAATATGATATTGAGAGTTCTTTAGTGGGACTTAGCTCTCTTTCTCCCTCTCTCTCTCTGCATCCTACCTTCCTCCCTCCTTTCATATCTCCCCTTCCTTGTGGGCAGATTTGGGGGAAAATCACTCTAAACAATTCTGTGTTCACTGCTGGGACATGCTGTAGTGATTACTATACCAGGGGCCACTGACCATGATAACAGTTTTTTTCCATACAACTTTTTTTTTTGTTTAGGGGTTCCTGAAATATGAAAATAATGCTGATTTAAACTTAAAATCTGTAAAATTCTTTGGAGTTGCAGTGTGGTTTTGTCAGAGGATTTTTTGTTTTTTTTGCCATTGTTATTTGCTCATTTCGGCTAGAGCCCCGGCAAATAAAAACAAATGTCCTTGTTTTTTTTTTCCCCCCCCTCAGCTCCTGAAGTTGCTGCCCTTCAAGGATCCCAGCTCTTTGTACAGGTCTCAGTTCTAATACATTGCCTTGCACTGTCTCCGGTTGGACATAAGACCCCAAATTCTAGGTTGCAGGGTCTGAGAAACACCTCTCTAGGCTTCTGAAACCTCACGATTATTACACTGGTTTTCAGTTTCTAATTTATGTCTTTAACTCTACAATGTTTTTCCATATTTTGTCTTTCAAACTCAGCCCCCTAAAAAAGTTATAAGTAATTTTGTCCCATTAACCAGAATTTATGGATGATTATATTAGGGGCTATTCTGGATTATTGTACTTGACCATTTTGCTCATGTATATGTGGTTTTTATAGCTCAGCATCCTCACCTTTGACTCTCTGGCAATACCTAAAGGTTCCCCTGGCTTAAAAAACCCTCTGGATTTGTTGTGAGGATAAATGCACGTTCCCCAAGATGACCTGACAACATTTCTGAAGCAAAATCCTAGGATCCATCTCGTTGATTGCCAGCGACCTTGCGTGGGCTTGGTTATTGCCATGCCCGGAGGTGGGAGATTAGGCCAACGTGCTGTTCTCTTCCCGGTCCGAACTTTAGACAGTTCTTATTTTTCTCTTCCTAGAGGGTCAGGCTGCCATGCTCCGCTCTTGTCCCAATGCTTTTCACACATCCTGTCCCTGGAGAAATGTGAGAGGCAGTCTGGAAAAACATCAGGGCTGTGTGTGTCTGAGCCTGCTTACACAGGATGCCAACAGATGGCAATATTTTATCATTATTACACAATCCAGAGACCCTTCATCTGTGGCCTCGGGGGGCAGGAGGAGTCGGCTCTTTGGTGTGACACATGTCACCGAAGCTTCACCCCCCATTAACTGTGCTGTTGTTTGTGATTGTTAAGCTGCGTGTCTCGCCGTGTGTCACATTCTTGACTTGTACAAGGGTCCATTAGTAAGTAGCATCTGAGTGCCGTGAGCCATAGAAGGCCCCAGTCTTGGAAAAATAAACACTGCACATTCGGCTGAGATTAGAGCCACTGGCTGGTGGTGAACTGGATGGTGTTTCATGTAAAAGGCTGCTTCTGTGATCCATCAAGGCCTCCCCGCCCCATCGATACACTAGAAATCCACGTGACCGCCACATGGCCCTTTCCCTTCACAAACACGAGTGGGCGCCCTCATTTTCTCTGGTGCTCGGCAGGGCTCGGACACAACCAGGAAAGATGAGAGTGCGAGGGGAAGATGGGAGCAGGGAATTTCCAACCTAGCAGCAGCCCTTATGAAACCTACTTGATGATTTCAAGGAAAATATGTTTTTCAGTGTTAGGTCTATTTTCCAGAGACATTCGTTCTCCTTATCATTGCCTCCTTCCTGTCCTCCTTTTTACTTGTCAATCACATTCCCTTCCTTTCCCTTAGATCTTTCATGACTTCCGTTTTCTTTTCCTTCTTTCGTCACTACATTTTTGGTCTTTCCGTATCTTCCTTTGGGAGGCTCCCTTTTTCTTCCCAACGTGCATATGCCAGCTGTGACCCACAGGACTCTAGCCCCGGAAAGGCTTTCTGGTGCTTTGGAGTTGGCGCCATGGGGACAGGGCACCCTTGCTAACACCACCCACCCAAGATGCTGAATTTAAAAAGAGAGTTCCCTTCAGCTACCGCCTAACCTTGCCACCGCCAGCACTGTAATTGCAAGCCATCTAATGGTTAAAAGCTGGCCTGAGACTAAAGAAAGTCAGTTCCAGGCTGGGTTTAGGGAAAGTTTTGGGGTTTCTCTGTGCACACACAACTTTTGAGGCTGTATTTCAATACTTGATCTCCTTAGCAATCTGCCATATTCACTGTTTGTGTTTCTCTTTTCTAACTTTTTTTCCATGTGAAATTCTGGCATTTCTTGCAGGAAGGAAGGAGCCAGTGGGCTTCAGGCACTGCTGGGAGGCATGAGGGCAAGGGGGCCCGAACATCTTCACAGACCATCTACCCCACTCCATCCAGGGTCATGACCATGTAGGCAAACAACCAAGGGTCAGAGGGGAGAAAACAGATGGGGACCACGGGGTCCCAGATCCCATACCTCCTCTTACAACCCGTTTCAGAAAGCGGTTTTCTGTGAAAGCAGATTTCCGAGGGCAGTGCTTTCATAAACACTCATTTCTTTGGCCTGTGAGAAGTGTATTGGGGGGTGGGGGGGTACATTTGCCATCAAACAAGGTTTTATTGCATATCCCCCTTGTTGTTATAATTCATGCTGATATAAACCATGCTCCATAAAATGCCCCAATACACGTCCACTGGGCAACACCGCAGGGCGGGCTTGAGCCGAAGCTCCTCGGGCAATAAAGCCGAGACCGTCAGAAACACGGCTGCCATTTATTTTCCTGTAATGTGCTTTCTCTCTTTCTCTCTCTAGGCAGATTTTCCTCGTGTTGAAAGGGAACCTCTGGTCAAAAGTCAGCCACAAAGTTGTAGAAAGCTTTGATAGTCAGTGGAGTGAATCATGACTACACATGGCAGCGGCCTGCACCAATGGGGCCTCTTGCTGGGCGGACCTCCCTCTAAGAGCAACTTCTGGTCATCAGTCAAAGGGGCCCCCAACGAGGTGTGCACAGCCAATGGCTTCACCAGCTCCACGGTGCCTGGGTCCCAAGTTGCCCTTTTCCACAGGTATTGCTAAAGCAAATAGCAGACGGTATTTACTGGGTGTGATGCTTTCAATCACATTAATCTAGCCAGTAAAAAAATTTATGACCAATAAAAATTCCACCATGACATGGCTGATTGGAGGGGAGGCCGCATGATGGAAATTCAAGCCACGCCCCTGCCCTGAGCTAGACTGTCACAAACCTTGGAAGGAAGCAGGAGTCGGGATGGAGAAAGACAGAAAAATCTCTGGGGTTGTTAAAACTAACTCAAGGGTAGATGGATAAAACTCTTAAATCGTTTAATAAGTCCAAACCCTTGGAGTCTGGAGGGTGAGTGACTGAACACCTACTTTGAAAAGCTACCTGGGGACAATATAGACATAGTCCCGTTTCCATTAGGAAATCTCCCTGGGCTCCTTCTAGTCCTATGATTACATGATTATTTTTTTTTTGCTCATAATAAAAATAAATATTTTTAAACGCGCTACATAGAAATGACCGAGAAGGATGCGTGGGTGGGGACTCTCTCGGGTTTGGAGCCTGTTGGAGAATGCAGCTCCGCATGGCTGTCTTCCTCCTGGCTGATCGGCACATGGTTTACACAGGTCCCGAAGAGCAATGACTAAGCTCCATTCACATCTGTGAGTCATGCTTTCTTTTCCCAATCCACGGCGACCGTCCTCGGTCTGCATGGTTTCAAACACACACTCTTCAAACCCTACGGTTCATGCCTGCTCCCTTGAGTGGGCAGCTGATCCAATTATTTGTTAATGATCCCAGACCACACATGGCAATGAGGATGTTATTGTAATGAATTTATATTGAAAGTCCTGCCACTGGGAATGAGTACCTGATTAGTTAATCGTGACCAAAGTTTCAAGTAGCTTATCCAATATCCATATCCCATTTTTTTCTTAGTAATAGGACTCCATATTTAATCTGCATGGCAATGTGCCCACCCTTAAAGACTTTATTTGCAAAAACCCTTGTTGCAAGGGGTGGTCAGTAAGGTGTAATTTGAAGTGTGTGTGTGAGACTTTTGCAAAAGCTTCCTAAGAAGTGGTCGGATCATTGGCATTTGCCTTTTCGCCCTTTTCAAACTTCCTTCTATTTCCTGCTTAGAGTGAAGACCCAACAGCAAGACCTCCAGTAGTCAAGTCATCCTGGAGAATGAGATAAACCTAAGGATGGAAGACTTATGCTTTAATAGGTAGGGGAATGGGCAGAAACGGAGAAAAGTATTAAGAGTCAAACTTCTCCTTATAAAATAATAAGTCAGGGGGATATAACACACAGCATAGCAAATAGAGTTATTAATAATAAATGTCATTGATAACTGTGTACATGGCAGATGGTCACTAGACTTACCATGGTGCATACACCGTAAGGTACATAAACATTGAATCCCTGTAATGCACACCTAAAACTTATATAACATTACACCTCAACTATAATTAATAATAAATGTAAGAAATTAAAAAAAATTTAAGTTGGAATAGAGAGAGAAAAGGGGAAGAACTAGGGACTCTGATGTCTTGATCATACAATCTGAAAACTAGAAATCCAGATTGCCTACCTCCCAACTGCTTTCTTTTGAGAGAGAAAAAAAAAAACCAAACTTGTGTTCTTTAAGCCACTGTTATTCCATTCACAACATTAGATTTCTAATCAAAATCGAAGCCCTAGAGATCTCCAGAAAGAATTTTTTATAGCCCCTGGCTCTCAACAAATGGTCACTCAAATCTCCCGAATAGCCTGACAATCTCATTTTAAATTTTTTCTGGTGCTAGGCAACTTCTTCCAAAAGCAGCACATTACGCACAACCTCTTACATCTAGGATACACTTTAAAATGTTTGCTGAAACATGACTGGCAACATGGAGTACTGAATAGGTCATAGGTTTTATAGCCGGAAAGATCATGCCTTTGAATTTGAGCTATCTCACTTAATATTTGTGACTATAAAATGAGTAAGACAATATCAACCTGGTAAAACTATTGAGAAGATGGCAAAGCATATATTTAAAGTAGGCATAACATAGCAGATGCATAAGAAATTCCATTTTCTTCTGCCTTCCTCTTCTTAGTTTGAAATCCTATACTCTGAGTGTATTGATTTATGTTCTTTTAATTCATCCTTGAAGACAAATACAACATTCCTTCTACCAACCAACATATCACCAACCATTGTATTTACTCATCCCTGTTTCTCCGGTTATGTGTGAGGTCTGTCTGGAGAAAGTCCAACCATTGTTAATATAATGAGAACAGTTTGTGTGATGCCGATGTAACCTGGCAGCCAAGGAGGGAGGGACAGAATGCACATGCGTGAACAATGACGACTTCACTGTACTAGTCAGTGGGCGTGGTAGACACAATTGAGTGAGCATGTGTACTGTGGGGCAAGGCATTCAAAATGACCGACTGAGTAGAGCCATGAATCTGAATCAAGTTTTGTGTTAGGCTTGAACATTCCTCCATAAAAATAACTCGGATGATTCAGAAGGCCACAGCTATAGGCTACCGGTGATTGGTAGCCTCCTGATGACAGTGCGTCCCCTCATGCATCATGTCTCATGCGGAGGCTTTTGGCAAAACATCAAGTCACTCAGGTGACTCAGCCCCCCTACAGCCCAGATTTGGTGCCCGGAGACTTCTGGCTTTTTCCAAAACGCAAATCACCTTTGAAAGGAAAGAGATTTCAAACTGTTGATGAGATTCGGGAAAATATGACAGGGCAGCTGGTGGCGACTGGTAGAACTGTGTGAGGTCCCAACGTGCCTACTTTGAAGGGGACTGAGATGTCGTTGTCCTATGTATGATGTTCTTTGTATCTTGTATCTTCTTCAGTAAATGTCTGTTTCTCATGGCACCTGGCTGGATACCTTCTGGACAGGACAGGCCTCCTGTATCCCTGTTCCCCTCCCAGTGTTCTACTCTCGGCATCAGTATTGCATGGAGACATCAGCCTATTAAAATTAAAAGGCCAGAAACAAACAAAAAACAATTTTCTCAGCTTGCTTTCATTGTATAGCTATATAATTTTTTTAAATAAAAGGGCAGGCAAAAGGGATAGGCTAAGATGAGTCCATTCGTTCTAATTCCAGCAGCTGACTTTCCTGTAACACACATTTTTCTCAGGCGAGACCTGGCATCCCTAAAGGCCAAGGCGTGTGATTGCCTTTGCTGATTTTGATGGCAGTGCTACAATATATAAAAATTATCCAGGATTCATTGAAATCTCTCTGAAATCATATGCCATTAGTAAATTAAGTAGCACTTGATCACTGTTGTTCAAATAAAGAGCATACTCCCGTACACAGTGGTGAAGGGTGAAAAGATAAATTCGGGTAAACCACATGTGAATCTGTGTGCCCCTGGATAAATGAGCTGACCTCTCTTAATTAATTAATTCGCTCATCCATGGTGGGTGCCTCATAAGGCACTTGCGAGGACTGCACGAGACGGTGCACGAAGGGAACACAGCACAGGGCCTGACATACGTGATCACTCCGATTTTGGTCTTTATGGCCGTCGTCATGACGCCCCTTATTTTAGGAGGCGGTTACGGCTCATCATTGTTACGAACTTTCATCCGTCCCTTCCCCAATGTCACAACTAGTGTTTATTTCCAGTATTTAAAAAAGACCATATGAAAGTCCTCTGCCTCTCTTTCTAGCAACTAGAAGATTATTTCTTTAGGTAAGAGATGGGACAATGAAGCAAAGAACGGGCGTTAATGAAAAATCTATGCCGGCCTCTTGAAGACAGAATTTATAAAATGCCATTTTCATTACACGTGGTATACTTTTATGGAAGGGCAGATAGTCTTAGGAAACAGACTTAGATTTGAAACCCAATCCTGCTTTTAAGCCACTATAGGACCTGGGCTAGTCAACGAACTTCTCCAAGTTTCAGCTACAGTGCTTGTTTCTCATGTTCTTAGAAAGACTGCATTAATTTACATATGTAAACTACTTAAACATCTGTAATATGGCAGTCACACAAGGGGCATTTGCTTTCTTTCTGCTGTTCTGTTTGGTTTTTTTTCCATGTCCTTGTCCACCAACAAGGTATCTGTATCTAACAGGAAGAATTAAAAGATCTTTCTGATATGGAAGTCGGGAATCTGGTGGGTTAAAAGGGAAGAAGGAGGAAGACAAGAAAGAGGAGGAGAAAGAGAAGGAGGAGGAGGGTAGTCAAGACACACTGCGAACACAAACACTGATGTACCTGCTTTGTTTATACTGCTGTGCCAGTCCTAATGCTAATTTCGGCCTGGCGCCTTACTGCTGCCTAGAGGTGGTACTTGAAAAACCACACCCAGGCCTGGGATCCCGTCACGGATCACCACCTCTTACAGTAACACTCCCTGTCCCCTTGGTCTTTGCATTTCTTAAAACTCTGACACAGGAAATCATCAGGGACAACACTCCAAATGAACCAAAATAGTCTATAATAAAGGTTTTCAACCCTACGATTTGGGACCTTTAGAATGAAGATGCCCCACCTCCATAGCATCCAAAGTAATTTTGCAAGTATTTATATGCTGTATTTCAAGAAAGAAAAAACAAGCAAACAAAAAAAAAAAACTGTTCTGCATAGTTAGATTTCATTTTCCTTTGGAACACAGCATCAAGGGCTGCCAGCCCAGTCGTCATGGACGCAGGTGTCTCCCTAAGAAGAGTAAACGGTGTATGAGTTTATTGCTCACTGGTCATACTTCAAAGTCGAGAGGAAGAAGTGGTCCTGACTGGTGCTCACACTTTCAACCACCCCACTGATTACCTGACCTTCAAACCTTAAAGGCATTTCTGAGCTTGAAATTAAGGGTTTACACTTTAGAGCCCTGACATCACTTATTGGGCGTTGCCTGGAACTGAGTGGCCCATTAAAACTGAGAAGATTGCCTAAATCCATTTCTGGAACAGGGACTCAAGGTTCAAGGGTTCATTGGGACTTAACACAATTGTCTTAATATCACCATCTAAGTATGTTAAATCAACTCTGATTATTGAGTGATGACAGGGGTGGTCGATTATATTCCCAGCAACTTAGAGGAACACAAAGGATTTTTTTTTCTCTACCACAGCTTTGGGCAGTACTTGAGTTTCCACATGTTGAGAATGACCAGAAACATGATACACACACATAAATCTTGGTATTGATAAGTCAGTCAACTTTTCTTGGAAAGTGCCATTCTCCAAAGCCAATTTTGTGCTATTGGAGAGACAAGAAGATACTGATTGTGGAAGATGAGGGTCTTCCTCAGAGGGCACGAAACAATCTAAAGCACAAATGATCACGCTATTAGGAAGTGGGACGCAAATATCATTTTGGCTAGAACGATTTGTGAAGCCACTGCTGGAGTGTCCGACTCATCTGAAGTTCCCATCACCACTGTGCTGGCACGGCAGGTCATTTCCTCTGCATCTTTCCAAGTTCAATGTGAAGTTAAGTATCTACCATGGTTCCAGGTTTTCCATGGTTTGAGGGCACAAACAGCCACATATTCCATGATTTCCACCTGAAATCAAGGCTTGGCTGACATGTACTCAAAGGTTTGCAAACTTTAGCAAAACTCTAGACCTCCCCAGCCTTGGCACTGGGCTGGCAGCAGAGATTTCCCACAGCTGTGGCAGTCATGCCCAGAGCGGTATTTTCACTCTTTAAACAGGTTCTAGATGGCCAATACTTTCAGAATCAGGAGTGGAGGAGAGAACAAAGGTGCAGGAAAAGCGAAGAAATGGCAGTGGTGAGATCATAAAAATTACATTCTGATTCCTAATTATATGATTTTGCCTTTCCAGAAATATAAATTTCTGAAAGTTTGGGTTAAGACTAACTCATAAGTCCAACCAATCAATACTCCAAGAGCTCTGAGATTTTCTCTAAAAAATGACAGTTGATTTTGCCACAGTCTGGGATTATAACCATACACAGGGAAGAATGCCGGGTTGCTGAGTAGAAGGTTATTTGCCATTTCTTTACTATCGGATATCACTGAATCCCTCAAAGTGCCGACTTCTGTGTAGGTGCCATGGCGGGACATGCCAAGGAATGGCATTGGTTTGGACAAGCTTAAATGACCCTGTGGAGGCTCTAACAGTGCCTGTAATCTCTTCTTGACTCTTATTAGCATTAAAGAAGATCTTGTTAGCTTAAATAAACAGGGTTAAAGTGGAAAAAAAGGAGGGTAGAGTATAAGTGCTCCCCATTTTGTTGACCTTGCCCACTAAAATTACTGAATAACCTCTACTTTAGCTCCCAGTCTACATAATTTATTGTAGTAAAGACACATTATTCTTAAGAAGTTATCAGGGCACTTGCCAACAATTTATAGTAATCTATTTTAGAGTAGAAGGCTCTGAAACACATGGATGATGAGGATTACATGGATGGTTGAGTTGCCAGATAAATGCAGGTGTCCTGTGTTTGTATTTGCTAAATCTGACAACCGTAGGTATGAAGTAGTTAGGAGTTCTTTGGAGTAGCAACTGGAAAGAGAAGGGTTGACCCCCCAAAAGTTGGATGAATCCCAAAGCCTTTTTTGTTAATTTTAACTTGTATATATTCTATGCTTCTTCCAAATTCCTCATCACCCTCTTGGGTCCAGAGTAGATTCCCTAAAAATGCTAATTGATTTATTCATTGATAGATAAAAGAAAAAGGCCGAGACTAAGCCAAAGTAAATAGGCTTCTGGTTTGAATGCCTTATTTCATGGGCCAGAGTTGGGCATACATTTCACCATTTGGAACACATACTTGTGAAATTGCAAAATAGAATGCACTTTAAAACTCAGGTACCTTTTAAAGTCCCACTCTGCTAACTCTCAGGTTATTATTCATGCTTATATCTTAATGGAGTCCACAAATCAATTTTTCATTTTTTCTGGGTGAATATGGCTGATACTTACAAATGAGTATCATTTACTCCCACCCCCATAACTCCTTATGGAGCCAAAGCCCAAAGCTATAAATACAGAGCACCACTGTGGGCGCCCTCCTTCTCCCTCCTTTCTCTCCCCAGCATGTAATGGATTTCTCTTTTCACAGTGTTAAAAGGATCAGTAAATCACTGGGTCACCTATTGATATGAAAGCCTTTACATTTGAAATCATTATTGTTTTAGCAAATTGCAGAAGAAAAATACAAAAGAGCAAATAAATCAAGCAAAAATTATAACAGGTTTTTACAAAGTATGGGTGGAGTGGAAAAAGTGATCTTGGCTTAATTAACCACACTTAGTCATGAGATGCAGGAAGCAGAGATTTTAAAAAGTCCAATTGGGGCTGTGCTTCTCTCTCACACACACACACACACACACACACGCACACACTTTTTAAGGTGTTAATTTCCATCACATCATTCTGCGCTGCATTACCATGAAAAAACTGCTGAATTTTGACCTTGGTGTAAAATATTAAAATCACACTCTCCTGGAAGGTCCAAGTGCTATGAAATATTTCCTTTGTGCAGTCACAGAGGAGGATCTCTGTACAGGTAACACACGTTCAAAGTCTCGGTGTACAGGGCCCTGGGAGGGAAGGGTGTGTTTTATCTGATGAGTCCGGATTGCCTTTATATTGGGAACATCTCATTTTACCTTTGTTTGTTGACTCAGACCATTACCTGTGATTTAAATATCCTAATCCCTACAATCTCCTGTGTTTCTAAACTCCCAACCGTTCCAATGTCATGACTCAAGTTAACCCTCCCGTCTCCTGTGCCCCTTCCCTAATTAGTTACCACCCTTACAATTGATACTATACACTTGGTTCTGTACTTTAACGCTTGATTATCTAATTCTTTGAGTTATTTTATCTTTTCTTATGCATGTACTGCATTCTCCAAATTACTGGACATGCGTACCCTGAGGTCTTCTATGTCTCTGGGGTACGTATGTTGGGACTAGTAATCATACATGAAGTGGAAGAGAGACCAGGCTTGCAGAATGGGCCAACATACATGTATTCCTTAGTGAACCTAAGGTTATTATTTCAATCAATCTTATTTTAAGAAAACCAGTTACACATTAGAATGACGGGTCAATGATGAACTGCCAAGACAGCCGTGGCCCCAAAAGAGTGTAAGAGAGCTGCATTTCCTGTAAGAAATGGAAGGGTATGTGGTTCGGGAGGGTTTTTTTTTCTCTGAAGGGAGCAGCCTCTGTGGGGCTTAGCAATAGATTCCCTCTCAGTCCCAGCACCTCCACGCTGAGGGCACAGATGACACCCCAGTCAGTCAGCCCCTGACCTGCTTCTGCACAGAGGAGTCCGGCCCCCTGGCACGACATATTCAGATGCGGCTCCAGCCCTCCCAGATCCAGCCTGAGGGTCTTCAGTGCGCACTGCTGTAAGTTCTTTGTTGAGGATCAAAGACCCTGTACAAGGACACAGGAGCACAGAAGCTACCTTAAATATTAAGTGAGCCACTGCCACTTTGTAAAGAGCCTCCTACAGTAGCGTGCAGCCAGCCTGTTCCTGTCCTTTGGAAATACTTTCAGGTTGTAATGATGTAAGGAACAGATAAGTTTTATTTAGTCTATCGGTTCAATGCCAGAGAGAGCCCTTTGTATGGGATAGGGTCAGAAGGACCAAAAACAAATTTCTGAAATCAAATATTTGTGTTCTTAGTTCTACATCCTCTCTCTTTTTACAAATTCCACGAAGTTTCTTAATCTGACACTGCTCCAACATGCAGTAGCCACGACCAGGTTGCCATGACAATCCCCTCTGCTCCTTTATCTTTCCATCTTGATTTCTTATTCCGACTGATCCTCAGGTCACCTTTCTCTCCTGACAGTCACTGCTACTGTGACTTATGCTAACCCAGCCTCCATGTTTCCAATCGACCCGCCCTAAACCCCCGTTCACAGAGCAGTGTCAACAGCTTTGATGTTCTGTTTCTGAGCCTGTCCTAAGAATACTGGGATAACGGGTATTTGAAAGTAGAAAAAAGAAAAGAAGTAAGGATAGTTTCAGTGACTGGGAAATTGTGAATAATATTTTCCCAAGTATATTCCATTGCTGGACGGGGGTGTGATTTTAGAGGACCCGTGTCAGAAGGAGAGGGGCAGTGATGAAAACAAATCTAGCCTTCTTCAGGGCTTGCCCTGTGTAGGTCAAGGGGGGGTTTTGTCATTACTGTGCCCAAAAAACCAAGATGCCTGTTAAACTGGCTTCAGGTGGAGGTTTCAACAAGGAGACCATCTTTTTCCAAGTAGAATCCTTGTTAACCAAGGAATGTATTCCAAGGTAAATGGTCAAACCACATAAAACTAGTCAACCTTCAAGAACAGATGAGAAGGAGTCATCTAGCATGGTCTTTGGGATGACTGAGATGACATAATAAACAAACACAAATAAGTTTAACTTTATAGTCTGACGTAGTGTCTATTCTCCCAGGGGTTTCTGGGCAAATCTCAATTACATGAGTAAGATAATAAGAGCATAGAAAATAGTAGTTGTAAAATTTGAATGCAAAAAATAAAAAATTCTTTCTAATTCAAGTACCTAGGGCCCTCTTAAACAAATACATTTCATTGTCCTTTCATATAAATTTCTCTACAAAAGGGAAAAAAGACATACAAATTGTGAAAATCTATTGCATCATCTAAAGTTTAAACAAAAATCCGACACTGAAAATGAGGCCAAGGGGTCAGACAAGACGAAGTTAATAATTCAGAGGATTTATAATGTTTATAGTCTACTGGCACACAAATATCTTTCTATCCAAATCCTATAAAACTTAGGGTCACAGATACAGGCCATCCCAAAATATTATTTTTTCTGTTCTCTTAATTTAAAAAAAATATGGCTTTAATCACACATTTTAAGTTTTCTTATGTTCAATTAATTTTAAGATCAGAGTCTATGAGACACAGATTCTGAACTATCTAACTTATGATTACCCACTATGTAGAGTTGGGATCATTTTTCTTTGTGTACCAAATACAAATGTATTTTATACTGCATATATATCCAGTGTTAAAGAACAACTATAAAGAATTTTGAAGGAGAGAAAAGTTGAAACAAGAGTAAAATTTTAGATAAACAATAAGACAAAAAATTGATCATCTGAGTTTGTTCAATGAAATTATATTTCCCAAAAACAGATAAAGATCTGAAGGATAAAAGGATAATAAGATAACACAGACCCCAAACTCACACTTAGTATTTACATCTGAAAAGAAAAAGCACTATAATATTAGAAGAGATTTAACTGAGAACTTTCAACTACGAATAAAAGATTACATCAATCAGCAGAGTCTTTTTGATGTTAATTATGCCCTGGTATTTTATTACTATTATTTTTTAATTTAACTATTTATTTAATATGACTTAAGCAGAGAAACTATGTAAGGGTGGCACTTTTTCAAAAGTAAAAGTGAAAAATAATCTGTTAAATTGTCACAGTCCCATCATAGCAGAGAGACAAATGGAAAATTCAAATATGTGAGGAAATGTAATTTTATAAGAAATTAGTATCAAATGGAGGGTTGTGAAAGGTAAGGCCAGTTAAAGTTAAAAGCAAAACAACCTTTCGTTGAAACTGAAATTTCAATTTTGATCGAAAATATAGGTTTCTTTCTATTGTGTATTCAGTCTAGGAAAAACTGGCCTCAACATTTTGTTTTTCTTTCTATACCCATAGAAATAAGCTATTAAGCCCAAGTGAGTTATTCTTTTTTTTCTTTCAATGTATTTCAATATAATGTTTTCAAGATTTAATGAAAGAGCTGTACAATCCATACCCCACCCCTTTTCAAGAATGTCTGGCCAAATGCAGCTGTAAATTATAAAATAATGCCCTGCATTCATAACACAGTTCACACATAAATATAAAAAATATAACCACCGATCAAATGAGTCTTCCAGATCGGTTGCATAAACCATCAGATATATATAAACACATCCTTCAGAAGCATCCTCCAACTTTAAAAACTGTACGGATTTTACCCTAAGTATCTCTTTTTCATCCTATAGTAGCCAGGGCTCATATTCCAAAGAATGACTGCTAAATTAAATAGAACAAATTATAATTGCAGGAGAAGTTTTTTTCTCTCACCAAGCCCTTTTATTAGTCCAAAAAGCAATTTTGACCACAGAAAGCCCCAGTGCCCCTTGTTCGTGGCCAAATCTATTCCCTTGTTCTGGTGCCGCAGAGCAGCCAGAGCTCCCCCGCCGGCATCATTTTCTGAAATGCAGACTGAAGTTTATCAAATATGTTTAGGAAAAAAAAACAACGTTTTAAGCACTTAATTCTAAAAGACTAAAAGACCTGATCAGGGAAGGTTTGTATTTAGCATTCTTTGGCCTTTCTGCTAGAGGGGCTTCTGTCCTCGTTTCTGCAGAACAGCCCCACTGAGGCCCAGTATCCCCGCGTAAGTGTTCATGGCGATGCCTGCACCCCCAAAGCGTCTCAGATTGGATAATAAATTACAGTCGCCCGCCTTTAAGCTATATGTGAGGGGTTAAAAACTCATGAAGTTTGGTTCTTTTATTTGTACAATCCAAATGCTGAACGAACGATTAAAATTACTAAATTCTATTTTAATTTGGCATAATGTGTGTGTATACAGACACATACACATCCAAATCCATAGCTTGTAAAATAAATGTATTTCAATATGAAGTAATGGAGTTAATTCTGCCACAATCAGGCTGCTAGTCATTTCCTTAAAGAGTTATTTTGGGGCACTACATACATATTCCTAAAATGGCATTTCTAACACAACTCCGGGTGTGTCAAGTGTTAAGACAGTCAAGAAAAAGTTTCATTACTTGATAGTCATACTTGTTTTCAATCAGAAACTGTATTACCAGACTCAATACCATTCTTCAGTCCAAATAACTTTTATTTGGCTTAAGAAAATACATACACTCAAAGCACACGTATTTTTATTATGCTGAAACATCGTTTGTTTACTATTTCTCATCTTTGACCTTCTTTAGTACTTAAGGGCAATAGCTCTCCTTTATGCATCAGTGTGTCCCCAACAGTCTAGTACAGGGCTTATGACATCTTATGCACTTAGTGAACATTCGTTGAATCATGTGAGTGAATGGATGAGTTTTGGGGGCAATTCCATAAGTAGAGTTTGCATACTGGAAAATAGTTGCTAATTGTTTTCAACAGAGCAACACTAACATTCATATGTAAATCCTGGTATAATTAGTTTTAAGTGGTATTAATGCCCAAACTTAACGCATCCTAAACCTGATCCCAAACTGAGGCAGGATAGAAAGAGGTTAGGGACAACTCGCGACCAGTGGAATGAGGGAGTACAGGTGTACATCACAGGTGGAGAGGCTGCAAGGTCCTCGCACCAGAGCCCCCACCCCGACACACGATCAAAGGGAAACAGTTTCTGGCAGGAGGCTCTGCAGCGGTCACAGAAGTCAACAACAACAAGGACTGGCTAGAACCAGGTCCATTCAAGAGGGAGGAAAAACTGACCAGAGAATGATCCCAGAGCCCATTATACCATCATTACAATGAAAACTAACACCTCGAGTAGAAGGGGGCCAAAGGGGGAAAGAACGCCATGACACTTCCCCAAAGGATGGTGTTAGGAACAAGGCCTTCTCCCAAGCACAGGGTGGAGACAGGACTTGGTGCCACAAATTTCAGAAACTCCCACCATAGCAAACACATCAAATTCCAGACACTGACTGACGCGGCATGCGGCTGACTCAAGAGTTTGCCCACATCCACTCAGAAGTGTCCTTTTGCTACTTTCGCAGCGGTGCCCTGTGAGACTTGCAACCAGGGGAGAAGCAGGCCGTAGCAGCTCTCCCTGGGCTCACCTCCTGATCCTGTCTCCAGGTCCTAGCCTCTCTTCCTCTACCGAAATTAGGTTCGCTTTCTCTTTCACTCTGACTTGCTCTTGAACACCTTCTTGTGGGAGTCAAGAGCCTGGAGGTCGCGGACCATGATGGGGCAGGGCCAGCCCCCAGCTCAGAACTGGTCCAGTGACAAAACAATTACACTCCCTGTCATGAATGATTCGTTTTCATGCTAGAAATTGATCTGAGTTCACTGGGAACACAGAGAGGGGCACGCTGTAGACCTCTGCTCCATAAAACTTGGTCCATAGCTGAGCAGTTTCAATGTGACTTGTGTGCTTCTTAGAAATGCATCCATCCACCCAGGCCTACTCAGTCAAAATCTGTACACTACCCAGATTTCCAGGTAATTCATGTGCACATAAAATTTTAGAAGCACTAAACATACAATGTTTAAAGTCTGGGTGTTTATAATATGCAAATCAAGACTCTGCGAAGGACAGAGAATAAGGGTGAAAAGAAATAGTATAAGGGACATAAATATGACAAAATGACACTTCTGTTTCTGAGGATTGTATAGTTTAGTGCAGTGATTTTCAACCAGTGTGCCGCAAGATTTTTTAAAACAGGCAACACCTGATTATTTAGTCAGGGGCACTGACCTCTTTCCCCTTGGATTGTCAAAATAAAAAATGACAACAGCCAACACAGTAATAGCTATCTGGTGTGAATGCCCTTTCTTGAATCATAAATATAAAGGTCACATATAGCGTTGCATCTTATTGGTCACGTCGCATAATAAGTTTGCATCTGATTGGTAGACTCTTGGTACCAGAAACCCTTATATACAACTATAGGCACCCGATTTTTTAAAAAGTCACTTTGGAGCAAAATAGGTAGGTAATTACTATTATTATTTTTGTTGTTAAATCCATCAAAATTATATTTACTTTTTTTGGTCAGATCGGCAAAACATATAATTTTTTTTTTTGGTGTGCTGCAGAATTTTAGTCATTCATTTATGTGTGCCATGAGACGAAAAAGGTTGGAGATCTCTGGTCTCATTAGTAAGCCCTATGTGGGTCAAACCCAGTAGACGATAAAATAAGAATAAAATTATCTTATAATCTTAGACAGAATAAAGTTGTTATGAGAACAGAATAAAACCAACAGATTTCTCTTAGAGAAATATCAACAGATCAACAAATCAAGCATAGATCTTTGGTTTTGTGTTCATGAACAGACATACACATGTGCTCTCTCACATGTGCACGCGCACACACACACATCCATACACTTGGGCTTTTTGCCTTCCTAAAAGAGATTTGATGTGGCTAAAATATGCATCATGGCTATTCTCCAGGTAGTTATGTTTCTCCTAATAATATATTTAAGCCCCAACTTCAATGCCCTCATTAGTAACTTGAATATCTTAAGGCTCTCCATAGGGAAATAAATCTCAAATGAACATAACTGCTTTTGACACGCACTGACCTTGTTAACCTCGCAGGTAAAAGCTCACCAAGCAAATAAATGTCATGTCACTAATGCAAGAATCGACACACAAAACAGGGATATGATGAGATTCAGCTGTTGCTCTTTCTTGTGGAGGTAGAACTGGTCTGCTGAAAAACTTGTACACAGAAAAATAAGCCTTTCAGGAGGACCCCGGGATAGCAAAACAAGAACACCCAATGCCCCACATCCGGAGAGTCTGATTAAACAACAGAGAGCATCTCACTGACAAAATAATCGTGTGTCTTTTGGTTGGGTATATAAAATACCGTCTTGAGTTTCTAACTTCAGTCGGCCTGGTTTGTTACCCCTAAGCCAGTGCAGTTTTAACAGTAAAATGTGACTATCTCCTTTAGAAAAATTATGTATTCTGAGAAAACCCCACTGAACCTTTTGCAAAGCTTTTGATCCTAAAATACATTTTTAAAAGGTTTGAACCAGGCAAATGTTGCATATGGACTTGGTTATAACATTTAGGTTATACATTTTACATTACCCTAGAAAAAAAATAATTCAGCAAATACTTAGTGCCCCAGGACTATACGCAAGGTGCCGCGCTGTGTTATTTAAAATCAGCTATGACATCTTGCTGGGAAAACTTGCCTGGACTTCCCTTTCCAGGAAGAATCAATGATGCTGCACGTGTTCCCACCTCATCACTACCACGATTAATACAATGGAATTAAGCCTACGGTGTAATATTAATTTCCTTATACACATCTGATAGCCACCATATTATGAAGTCTTATATCGAAAATGCCTTTTGTTCTTTTTGCTTCCTTAGATCCTAATACAGTTTTCTGCACTAATAGCGTTCCAAGATGTTAAATGAATGAGTTCATAACACATTGATGGAAATCATTCAAAAGCAAGGTAGTTGGCCACTTGGACAGTTCATGTGAACAATACTGGACTATTCTTCATAATGCTTCTTGGAATTAGAGAGGCATAGTCAAAATGTGCAGTGAAGTTCACAAATACAAAAATATTAGGTTTGTGTTTCTCACCTGGAGATGTCTGTTTAATAGCAAATATCACCTAAGATTCCCTGCAAGTAGGTTTCCTGTTTCACATTACAAAGATTAGTCTTCCCCCCAAAATGAACCTGGTCCTTCTGGTAACATTCAAATAAAAAATTTTCCCACCTTCCAGCTGTCAGTGTTTCATAAGTATTAGAATCCATACTCTGTTAGAACAGTCCATTAGATTTATGTCATAATCATTTTGCGAAAATACAAATGCTCTGAAAAACATGTGTATGATACTGAAACATTTACAAATGATATAATATGATGGGATGACTGAAATTAGCTTTAAATTCTTTCATTAAAAATAAATTTGAAAAAATCATTGAAACAGGCTTTTTATTAACATCCGTAAATATTTTGGGCCCATATTTCTTAGAGTCTTTTGAGAAGATAAATGCAAGGCTCTTCACACTGTGTTCATGGCAGTAGGTATCTCGATAAATCTGTTCATCAGATACTGTTTGATTATGTGTCTACTTTCCATTTTCATCTAGACTTATGCTCAGTCCAATGCCCAATTGTGAATATTCAGCAAAAGTTTACACACATACAGAAACACATATCGGAAGACGTGAGCCTGGTCTGCAATGCAGAATAAAGGTGAAGAACTTTTCTAGTCTCGTTTGCTTGTCCCCGTCTACATAGGGCCTTGTTCAAATAATGCAATAAGTACACTTTGCTAAGAAATTGGTCCATGTGCTTTGAACATTGTGAACAAGGATGAAATGGACTTCAATCAGAGTGACTTAATACAGTCAATGACTCTGCTTTGATTCAGACCTTGAACTTGCTCTGGAAGCCTGGCTCTCGCGGTCTGCCTGGACATAATGAACTGATTACAGGGAATTGGAAGTTCATTGCTTCTCCTTCTCTGACTCATGAAGTTGAATTTAGTTCTGTTCCTTTTTAAAGAGTATATAATTTTTACTTATTGATACAAATACAGGCACACGCCAGACAAACGTGGACACAGATAAAGTGGCCAGCAAAGAGGGAACACACAGCTGTGGTTAGAAAAAATTTTATGTTCCTGTAGCTACTCCTCAAATGAAGGGTCTGTTTTCCCCTAATTAATTGTTTTTAAAGATTTTCAGTATGCATAATTTATACTCAATTTATTTCATAAGGAGAGATGCAGAGTTTTAAAACAGATATACATATATTAGTTTTAAAATAGAGCCTGTAACCATGTTTCAGCATTCATATTTTAAAATATTGGCTTCCTCTCCATGAATGCCAATTCCAAAATGGTTTTATTATCCAGGAACTCTTACCAGTGTTATTGCCTAATCTTACTCAGATAAAATTATTTTATGAATGATGCAACTTATAAAATGCCCACAGTTAGCGACATTTGCTAAAGGGGACACAGTGCCTTCTACCAGAAGAGTTGCTAATGGGGCAGCAGTGCTTTGAGAAAGCGTATTTCCTAAAACAGAACATGTTTCTTCGGACCGAGTGGACAACTGGCACGTCTTCACGGTTTATGCCAATAGGAGGTATTAGGATTTGTCAGTTACAAAAGGCAGAAGTTATCATTATTATCGATTTTTTGGTATCAAGACCAGGTCTCTCTGAGATACAGTTTTGTGCTTTAACAAATGTATGGTGTATTGGTGTATTGTTCGCATTTTTTCTAGAACTAAGAGACTGAGATTATCCAGCAGCAAATGATTTTCCAAACATTAATTACATTCTTTCAAGAAGGAGAAATATTCATGAATGTAAGGTAACTGTATTTTTTCAGCCACTCCAAGCAAAGCAATGGCTTACTTGGGTTGGCACCCGTGAGACCAAATATTGTTTTTACTTAAGTGAATTAGCAATTATGGATCAGGAAAGAAATATCAGGACCAACTAAGACCTGAAGCCTAGGCGATATTTTCCCAGGCTGGGCCTTATGCGGGCCAATGGAAAGAAACTAAATTATATCTACCCTTAGATTCCACCCCTCCACCTCCAACCATTTTATGAAGGTAATTAGTACTTTTAGTAATTGGACCTCACACTCTCCATGGCTCAAGTCCCAAGTTCTAGGTATTGCTGCAGAATATGTCCAAGCCTTCATGGGGAAACGTTCCCCAAACAAGAATGATCAGACTTAATAGGATACTTGAGTTTCTGGCTTAACATATTTTTTTCCCAGAGGGCAAAGGGGTTCCAGTTGTTCAAATTCATTATAAGGGCTGCCTTCTGGGGCATCAAGTAGGGAGGGGCTGGAGAGCAAGATAACAGGGGGGTGTGAGCAGAGAAGGTCCACCACGCCCCACGTCTCTCGCTCCTGAAGGGTGCAGACCACGGTGCCTGACAGGGAGTTAGGACTTTCCTCAACGCAGTCGGTCTTACACTCTTCCACAGAAATCACTCTTGACTTGCCCTGGCTTGTCCTACAGAAAAATATTCCCACAGACAGAACCACTGGAGAGGTTCAGCGGCAGGTTAGACTTCCAGCCAGCCAGAACTGACAGTCATAGTAGGTGGCTAAACAGGGATGGTCCAAAGCTTAATATTTTTAACAAGATTATGTGGATAGAAATCTGCTTTGATGGGTTCTGTTTGTTTTTTCTCCCTTTGTTATTTATTTTTACCGACTGTAATGGTTTAATTACTTAGAAAGTCACACCATCATCACATTTTACTGACTACCAAGTTACTGTGCTTAGATTATGTGCATATATATGTGTATATGTACCTGTGCTACACATATACAATTTTAGTTATATATTATATATAATACCATAAACTACCTATGGTCAATTTAGTGTTTTATAAATAATGGGTGCTTAATAACTACTGCAGATGAAAAAAATAAAATAGCTTATGAACTACCCTGTGTTATTATTATTTAATTTCTAATTATCTGTTTTTATACTGAACCATTTGTGGGCCTGACACCAACTCAGTCAAGTCTTTCCATTGTTTTCCCTCAACCTATTGAATGATAAAAGGTCCTTAAACCTTAATAAGCTCTGAAGAGCTGAGTTGAGCTGAAAGATGGGATAGGCTGTTGTTCCTTAAAGAACACTTAACATCCCTGACTCAAAAGAGTAACAAAGGAAACCAACAGAAATGGAAGTGATAAATTAATTTGTGTTGTGTCTCTTTGGCTAGTCACTAGATTAGCGCTTTGGAGGCTTTTTTTTTAACAGCACTAAAGTCTCTTCTTCAGTGAAATCTTTTGTAGGGACTGACTACATACAGCCAGTAAAAGTGATGCTGCTCAAGCTGAGGCTGGGGGGTGAGGAGTCCTGGGTCCCCTCCTGAAACTCACAGCATCTGAGACAGGAAGCCGGGGACCCCTTAGAACTCTTGTGCGCTCAGATCAGAAACGACTGCCTCGGGGTCTTTTAATTGTCGTAGTTTAACTCTCACTGATCCTTTCCATGAGAGATTTTCCTCCCTGACTACACTTTGGAATCGCCTAAGAGCTTTTAAAAATGCCCGTGGTTAGTCCTTGCCCATAGAGATTCTGTTGTAATTGTTCTGGGGTGACCCCCAAAACCAATGTGCTTCAAGAGCTGTCCGAGTAATTTCAATATATAGCCAGCTAGCTTCAAGAAACGCTAATAAGACTCTAAAAAATAATTAATTTGGAGACCTATTCTATCAGCTTGTAATTTCCTTGAGGGCAGAGACTGTACTTTTTATATGTATCTTTTCCTGCCCTCGATGTTTGAATACATGGAAGAATGAGAGAATAATGTCACAGCTGACCAAAATATCCAAGAGCACTCATTCTTCTGTGCACAGGCAGCATCCCAGGCTGGGATCAAAATGCTTTCTTCCTTCCTTCGCCTACCCCACCACCGTTTATGCGCCAGGCACCATGCGAATCATTGTGTCCTCTAAGTCTAAAGAGGAGGGCAGACATTTAAGTAAGCAAATAAATATTTATAGCACCTAGTAATTACTCTAAATGTTACTCAGAAACAAAACTGTCACCAACCCAACCTGGAAGACTTGAAAGATGCTTTCTAGAAGAAGGGGCCCCTGGATCTTGGGCAGAAGTACAACTAAGTGGGGACAGGCACAGGGAAGTAACGGAGAGGAGGAGCTATTAAATCTACTGCTCTAAAACATGATGTCAGGTTTAAAACAAAAAAAAGCAAGAACTAAGTTATACAGTAGTGGTGTAAGACAGAGAAAGGAAAGAGACAATGAACAAGAGCCCCAAACAGCTCTGAGCCCTCCTGGGAGTCACGGCTGTGCAGCAGACAGTGCTCTGAGGCATTACTTCTCAGGCTGGAATGTGCAAGGGAAGCCCCTGGGGACTTTTGCAAAAATGTACACTTTTCACTCAGTCAGTCCGCGTAGAGTGGGGCCTGGGATACTGAATTCCTAACAAACTCCAGGATGCTGCTGGCCCACGGGTCATCCTCGCAGTAGCTGGGTTCTAATGCTTAGCACAGAAATATCGTACGTTTTCACTCTTTCAGGGGTTACTGTTTTTTTACATATCTTTCCGCCTCATTTCCTGACTTCCTTTGTTTTTAGTCTGCCTCTTTTTGTGTGACGCTCAGTCACTGATGTGTTCTGTGACATACAAAGCCTGTATAGATTCCTGTAATTATCTTGTAAACAGTGGTTCTTTCCATCTAATCAGTTACCCCCACCACAGCCCTCAAGAAGCAGGTACCGGGCTCTGTTAAAGTCGGTAGCATGGTGCCAGCCATCTGCAGTGAGGGACACAAGAGAACTCTAACATATGATCTCTACCTGGAAGAAACTAACTACAGACTTAAGGAGAAAGGACGGACATGCCTAGCACATATGTTATGACAAAATGTCTAACCAAGATGATCCATCTGCGGCATTAGAGAGCTTTAAAAGTTAATACATCTGGGACATCCAAGGAAAACACCCTTTGGTGGCGCCCTCTAGCTGTAGCTTTGATAGCATACTGTGGAAAACCTTACCAGCTTAACCAACTTTTTTCAGGAAGCGTGCATGGATTTTTTTTCTAACTGTTCTGGAATACAAAGGAAATAAAACAAATCAAAATAAAGCCATCGGATATTGTATAGGGTAACCGGAATTTGTGATAAGAGAAAGGGTAGAGTGTAGCCACCATTCCTCCTTCCCCCAACTATACAAATCTCTAAGGCACCGAAAGTGTGGAAAAAGGGAGATTCTGTTAAGCAGTTCCCTAGGACTGGGCTCAAGACACACAAGGAGCTCCTCGGTGTGTTCCTTTGGCCTGCCGTACAATTAATTAGGCCACAGTTGTTTATTTTGAGATATTTAACTAGAGACCTTCTTGAGAGAGGCCTGCCCTTGTGGCTTGTCCCGATCCTTCTCTAAGTGTGGGAACCTTTGTCTAATTGGATTGACTGGAAGTGTAATGATCAAGGCGTGAGTTCTCTGTGCAGCGCGTGCACCACGGACATTCACATGGAAATTAGGTTAATTACACAGCACAGATGCGTCTAATGATTGCACCTGCAGTGCGGCAACAGCCTCCCTTTAACTCGGTTTCACAAACAATCACAAAGCGCAGCTGCGTTCGTTTCCACAGTTAGAGTTAAAAATCTGTAATGATCCCCAACAGAATAGAGGTGCCGGGGTTGGGGAGGGTGAGACCGAGGAAGGAGTGGATCCTTCCGGTTCAGATGTCCTTCCCCAGCCACCTGCTGATTGTGCTTACATGGGGGCCTTGGGCACGGACACGCGGCCGCAAGGGAGCTGCTGGCAGCCTTGGTCTTTGCTCCCACTGCCCCCACCCCCTTTCTGACTGAGATTCAATTTTCTCATCTGTCAAGGTTCGTTAATATGGCAATGGAGATTTATGAAGGGCAAGGCCAGGAAAGCACCAAAATGTAGGGTCATTATAAGCAGCCAAACTGTCTCGGTCAGGGTTCTTGAGAGAAACAGAACCAACAGGACAGCTATCTATACCTATATCTAAAGAGTTTAATTCTAAGGCATTGCCTCACATGATTAAGAAACTAACAAGCCCCCAGATCTGCAGTCTTCAAGCTAAAGACCCAGGAGAGCTGATGGTATAATTCCAGTCTGAGTATGAAGACCTAAGAATTAGGAGATTCTCTGGGATAAGTTCCAGGCTGAAGGCCAGCAAGTTCAAACCCAGAAAGATCTGATGCTTCAGTTTGAGTCTGAAGACAAGAAAAAAGCCATGTCCCAGCTTAAAGACAGTCAGGTAGAGGAGTTCCCTGTTATTTAGGAGACAGTCAGCCTTTTTGTTCTAGCCAGCCTTCAACTGATTGGGTGAGGCCCACCCACAATAGGGAGGACAATCTGCTCTACTTGGTCCATAACATAAATGTTACACTCACCCCAAATGCTCTTACACTCAGAATAATGTTTTACCCAATATCTCGGCCCCTGTGGTCCAATCAAGTTGACCCACAGAATTAATCATCACAAAGACCATTGCCCAAATCAGGAAAGGACGGTTTCAGAGTCATGCTACTGCGCCCAAAGGACTGCGGCTGGTGCTTTTAGCACCCTCTTCCCACCACCACGTCATCGAAACTGTCTTCCTTCTTTCCTCAATTTTCGATTCTTTTCCATTTTCTTTTTTGTGTTCTATTTTCCTTTCCTTTCGTCTATCACTGTCCCCATAAGCACGTTCTAGGAACACCACGGAGGCATCATACGGGTGCCGACTCCCACCCCTCGTCACGACTGGATCTCGCAGCGCGGAGCTGCTTGGATGTCCACCCATCTGATGCCTACGGGGCTCCCAGATCAAACACCTAGAGAAGCTCTGTGTTTACGTCAGTGATGCTGGTGGAAAACATAATAGATGTTCACGTGTCCATATTCACAATCGTCTTGGAGTTTAAGAAACAAGTTGCTATACGTGAAAAAAGTATCTGTCCTATTACCACAGAGCTGCAGCTAGAGTCTGGGATCCGAATGGGATTCCCAGGCTGTGGCTGTGAAAGATAATTGGCTGCGGCTAACTCAAATCTGCCCTCAAGTATTTAAACATTTAAGGAATGTGCTCCAGGCTCTAAGAGCAGTTCTGAAAAGAGGAGGTCCAAAATGCTTATGAATAATTGGATAAGCTTTCACAGGGGCTGAGGGAACGCAAGGACACCCCTGGCAATGCGTAACTTGTTATGTGTGTTAAAATAACTAGATTTACTTGTTTTTAGTCTTGCCTCATGTCTCTCTTCACACCATATTGTCCCCAAAAGACAAATAAGGGGGGCAAACGAACTGGGCACACTCGGTAGTCATCTGCAAGGCAGCCAGAGGTTGTTTCTTGCTGTTCTGACCTCTCTGCTCGACAGGAAACTAGCTTCTGATGGGTGGGAGGCAAGGTTAGCTGGAACTAAGCGTATGTCAGAGAAAAGCCATCTGAACCCGCTGGCCACCTCTGTCGGTCTCCACGCATCAAGCTCAGCTTAGAACACTGTGCTGGGTCCTCACGGTGCAAGGGCAGGGGGCGAAGGAGTCGGAACCACTTAGGGCAGGAAAGTGACAGCCTCCTCTCCGCCACTTCATTGCCAGGGCCAATCGCACGGGCAGTAGGGAAGTAACCTTATTTTCCAAATGTGAGGTAAACAAGCAGAGATATACCAGTGAACTTTTAGAAAACAGACGAACTTCCTACTCCTTTGGTCCTCGAGACACAGCCTGACTTCGCAATATGCCGAAAAGAACACCCTATCTCCATCAATCCAGAAAACACACATTGAGCTTTAAAAAAATAAAAAAGTGTTCTTGCCTGGACTCACAACCCATCCTCTGGGAAGTTAATAACAAAGTAATGTTCCGCCCAGTGAACCTAACCTCAAAATGTGTTGCCGTCACTAATAATGGTCTGCAAAGAAGTGAGATGTCATCGTGCATGAAGAAAGGCATGATACAGCCCTTAAGTAAAGTGTACTCAGGGTGGGAAAACAGAGACTTAATTTAATTACTAGCAAACAGATGCTAGGAACTGGCCCATCTTTACTCACACAGTGGCCCCCAACTGGTTTCCGCCAAGCTGTGTGTTACCAAGATCGGTTCCCTGGGGATGCCGAAACACGTGTAACGCAGAGACGCCTTCTGTTATCACTGGTGACTGCAGAACCGTGTCCACTGAATATGTGAAAACCATTCATAGACAGGACACCTTCAACACCACAGCCTAACTGAGTCGTGTGGGATGAAAAAGAATTGCAAGATCATAGTATAGTTTTAGCACCTAAGGTGAGCATGCATGTACTTTAAAAGGATGCCATGGGGTTTAATTTAGATTCTTAAAAACAGTTCATCCAAACAAAATTTCTGTTTACACTTGGGGAGGCTCATTTAACTTGTTCTGTTTTGCAAAGTGCAATGTTTCTGTAATAGGTTTTGGTGGCATCATTTCAAATCAAAACAAGGAAAGTGGTTCTCAAAAATAAAACCAGAGGCCAGCTAAATCAGGATTTGCAAAGTCCATTGGTTGTTTGCTTATTTACACTACACTTCTTTTCCTCCCTCCTTTGGGAATCTGTATTGAAATGTACTCACACATGCACACACACAGAGGCTGATCTTGGTAGGGTGTTAAAAGGGAGTAGTACCACGTCTTCTAGTTCCTCTGCCAGTTAGAAAGAGAACATGAGCGTATATGTATATGCAAATATACAGATGCATCTATGAACCAGACAGATATATTATATATATAAGCAAAAGAATATATTAAAAATGTATATCTAATATATAATATATATATAGTTTTTATTGTCCCCAAGAAAAGAGGATAACTAGAAGCTGAGCAAACCGTTTAGGACGTAAAACAAAGAGACTTTCACCAAGCCTCGCCTGTTCAAACATGTTATCTTTTTTTCTCTTTTTCTTTAAGGGAAAACCTCTAAAGCTAACTTGCAATTGTTAAGCTAATCTGTGGCCTAGGGGAGAAAAAAGCCACCAAACCCTTATAGAAATGAAGGAAATTACACAGACATGCCCACCCCCAGATTTAACGTTCCACTTCCATGTGGTTTTGGAACGCACGAGAAGTTTGAGTTGTACTTGGAAAGAAAAAAAAAATATGCACCAACAACATCTGGAAGAGGCGTCACTGTAAATATAGAGATCCTTACAGTAGCTGGGGATGCCTCTAATCTAGGCTGGCAAAAGCTGAGTCTCGTTATTAAAAACATTTTATTCTCCATACCGGATACTGCAAAGAAAAGAAAAGCATATACAAGTAGACAGAGGATACCTGTAAACTGAAGATTTCACAAACATGTTCAAGTTCATTTATGAACTCATTGCACAATTATTTGTGAAGCACCTACTATGTGCAAAGTCTTGGGTAAACGGCAGTGACCACAGATGAGGAGGCGCCTCTGGCCCTGGAGGTCACGTCCTAGAAAGGTATTCACAGACAATAAATGCATTAACATAAAAGCAGGCAATCCTAGATTGTAATTTTTTATTACTAGAACAAAACAGAGAAATATAACACATAATAGAAGGTAACTGAAGAGGAATGCAAGTGGCTGCTTTAATCTAAGTAGCGAGAGAAGTCTCGCTGAGAGGGTAGCATTTGACCTGACACCTGAATGCAAACGGAGCCAGCCAAGCTAATACCTGCAGAGTGGGCTTGACATATTTCAAATTCCCCAGGGCCTACCAGATACATTTCCAGCTCCTGATGCTGTCATTCAAGCCCTGCATGGTCTGACTATCACATACCCCTTCATCCTTAGCCCCCACTAGGCTTCCGTAAAAACTCTTGGCTCCTCCAACCCCAATGAGGGTTCTCTGTTCATGACCTTAGGGTCTTCTCATGCAGTTCCACCCTACTTTCTTATGTTTAAATTCTGCCATCCTTCAAGAGCCTTTGTAAATGTCACCTTCTCCAAGAAGTCTTTTCTAAAGCCACTTATATCATTTCCCCTTCCTGGAATTCTTATCTAAATATGAATGTATCTTGTTCATATCACTTTATAATTTCTCTTTTATACCTTATTCCCTACTTATTTATATACATTGCCTACTTCTCCTTGTGTGTAAGCAATTTGAGAATGGCTTTTTTTCTGTCTTTGTCTTAATCATTTGTACCTCTTCTGGTTCCTTAATGAAATTTTTGCCACGTCCTCAATAAATATCTACCATGAACACGGGAACAAAAGTTAATCTCTAAATAAAAAAGGGTGAAGTGCGGGGAGTTTGTGTGTGCGCACATGCGAGCACGTGAGTGTGTGTATGAGTGTGCAGTCAGTGGAGGGCTAGAGCAACGAACTGGGGGAATGGTAAACTGGGGATAGCACATGGACGAAGATCGCTAAAGAACCATAATTTAAAAAGAATTGCTTTCTGCTTCCTTTTGTTATATTTGTCATCACCATTCCATGTTTGGATCAATCAAGTGGAATTCACTGTTAATGGGGCCAAATTCTCTGTTTGGTGCTGATACAAGCAAGCAAGTTTGCTTATTAAGAGAAAGGAAATTATTTCCAGCCATAACTCCAGCCAGTGGTCTGTCCCTACTGATGTGAAGGCGAGACACGCACAGGTCAGAAGGAGCATCTTTACAGGAGAAGGGCAGTGCGTGCCTCAGTTGGCTTGACCTTTCCCCACTGATAACCTTGCTGAAGAGGCACTGCCACTTGGCGATCTGTATCTCTCAACAAAACATAGAGTCGGAATACAAAAACTAAAAGGGACTTCAGAGCGTCTTTTTGAAAAGATGAATCTGAAACTTTGAGAGGTAAGGTAATTGGCCCAAGACCTCCCTTGGTAGATTCCGGACTCTAGGCGCAGTATATTTTGATATCATATCATTTGAATCTCCATCATATCATAATTTTAAATGAGGGGTATGTTTTCTTCCTCCCTGTCAGGCTGTCTTTTCAGGATTTAGACAAATAGCTTCTAGGGTGGACGCAATCCCTTAATTACTAAGATATGCAAATACAAAGAATCCTCAAAAAAACCCTATTGATGAAGCTTCCCGCCAGTTGCATCACTTCTGGCCCTGGGCCACCCAAAACAGAGCAGGTAGGTGGTGTTTATCTCTGTATGTCTCTTTATGTTTCAAAATAACTGACTTTCAGGAAGAACTACAACTGAAATTGTTTGCAACATCACTCAAAGGGAACTGGGTGCAACAAGGCGCTATGGGAAAGTGGAAAGAAAGAAAGAAAGAAAAAAAAGGAGGAAAACCACATTGATGCAAAGGAAAGTCAGGAGTAGGACAGATCTGGAGGGCTTGTCGGTTCCAGCAATAACAAGAGTTGACATTTGTTACATGTTAATTACACGGTATTGTCTTTTGGAGGTTAAATCAATCAGAAATTTCCTGTACAGCTAATAAAATTGGAACCCATCAGTGGTTTGCCAAGTCACGTTAGACACTGTCTCAGAACAGAGTCAGAACGCTCAGGTTTTAATTTGATCTGGGCAGAAGAAATGAGAAACCACTTCTTTAACTGAATTAGGCTTGTTGGTGTTGTCCTACAATCGAGGGCTAAATAGAATAAATTATTATCGTTGCCATTGACTGAAAGTATATTTGTGCACCGGGCACTTTTCTGATCTCTTCACAACAAGATCGTATTTGTTTGAAGCTAAACCTGAGGCAGGGCGATTATCTCCGTTTTAAAGAAACAGGAACTAGCTCTCAGAGAGGTGAAGTAAGGTCCCCAAATCACACAGCTGGTAAACATTGCACTTAGAACTTGAACTCGAGTTGGTCTAATACCAAGATCTCAGCTTGTACCTAATAAATCCCAGGATGCACATCAAGTATTTACCTAATACTTGGTAATTTCAGCTGAAGCCAGGAACACATTTTAAGAGTAAATCTTACAGTATCTACCCAAAATGTTCATTTATTTGACTATTTTCTAATATAAATATGATCCTTCCCATGACTGAAATTGTTCCGAATAGTTACACCGCCAAGAGTCCCTCAGAACATTCAGCTATTTCATCTATTGAAAAGTTCACACACAGGCAATGGACACTATGCAACGGATGAACCTCAAGTGGTTTAAACTAAAGCTATCTCAGCACTGAGTTTGGTTTAAGTACAATACGATAATCAGAAAATGAATGACTGGGCCCATCAAACACCTCGCTTTAGGTTCATTCCCACATACACTGGGTTTCGAGGTCTATCTCACAAAAGCCAAGGCACAGATCCTCAGATTCATCTCTTTAACTGTTTTAAAATCCCACTCTTCCAAAAAGTCTCCCCTAACTCCCTGCACCGGGGGCTCTATGCCTCTTTGTCTGGTGATACTCCACACTTAATGTCATTCATTTATTTAGGATTAAAATTTTTCCAAGGCCAAAACTTAATGGATTGCACCATGTTTTATAACTCCATCAGTTGTCAGACTTATCCAAAATTCAGAGATGTTAAAATGTAAACAAGTATATCGAAGCATCCATGAAATTCATTTACATATTTTTTCCATGACATGTCCAGGAACTGAATCAATGTTGCAAATTAGCTAAACTGGGACTAGAAAGCATTTAATATGTTAAGGTTAAAAGAAATTATTACAGAGAGCTTTCAATGGCTAAGGGGGTTATTAAGGGGTTGGAGATCTGTGTCTTACAAGGGTTTTGAGGACCCAGAACTGTTCCCATATCCCAAAAGTGAGAATATGAAAGTCCCTGTCAACTCCTGTTCATTCAGCAGACTGCCTCCATCAAGGAGGTCAAAGACGCCCAAGAAACTCAGGGATATTTCTCTTTGCTTCATTTTCTTTCTTTTTTCTTTTCTTTCTTCCTTTCTTTCCTTTCTTTCTTTTTCTTTCTCTTTCTTTCTTTCTTTCTTTCTTTCTTTCTTTCATCCAATTTCATATTTTCAAGGCTTCTAAGTCTACACAGGTGACAGAGATCAAGAGAAAACACTCTTAAAAACTATCTCATAGCTACAGAAATTCAAAACCGCATTTTCTAAGATCAGCCAAGTCAGTCACGCCCTGATGTCCTACATAAATTAGTGTCAAGAACGACTGAAATTTTACCAACTCCTAATATTTTGTAAATCGGGTACCCTATGAATCAGCCGCAGCGTACTTTCTCGTACTCCCTCAAGGCGGCCCACACTGGCTTGGCCCCATCCTGCTTTCCCTGTGAGAACTGGTTCCAACTCTCCTAGCGCTGCTTGAGGCCCTTTAATTGGCTGCCTGATAAATGACACACTGTATTCTTTTTATTGGGATAATTCCCAGGCAACTGATTGGATACATGGAAATGACAGTTACCAGAGGATTACTGGCTGGGCTTGAGTCTTGCTTATTAACCAACACAGGTGGGACTGGTATTCGTCAGCCTACATTTCCTCCGGCATTCATCTTTCCTGCTGCTAGGCAGACCTCTGGCTCACATCAAGATGTTGAAAGTGAATTCTTCAACAAGTACCAAGCCTGAAACTTGATTTTTCTCTTAGGCAATGTCTTCTTGGACAACACAAAGGGGAGAATTCCGAACATTATCGGAAGGACTCAAGGTTCCAAAACTTACCGTAATGAAGGGAAACTAAGTTCTGAAGAAGGGAGAGGGGGAATTTCATCATACAAGCTTTCAGATATCTAGACATGTAAATTCCAAGGGCAAAGCAATCATGCCACTCTCCTGACAGTTCCCAAGAGTCAGCCTAATCTTTATGCCTCCTGTTATATTATATGCTTGGAAAGAACGTTTTTTTCGTCTTCCTATGGGGCAAATAGAAATTTACTTATCTCGAGTTTGAGTTTTTGACCATCTACTTACACAAATATTAATCCAAGCCTGCTTCCCTGCCATCTCGAAGGATGAAATTGACACATCGTATTGGTGAATATTATGCTCCACTCCTAGACACTTTTCCAAGGCTTTCATATGCCCTTTACCTCCTGCAACTGACAATATCAGTTTTATATGCATGCATGAAGGACGGCTGAAATTTGGCAAGAAGTTACAGTGAGCTTTTCTGTTTTTTTCCATTTGGAGGAGGGTAACTTTGAACAACTTGCACAGTTTGCTTCAAGCCATGCAAGTGTGTGGCTTGGCCACGACATTCACTCAACTAGCCCGATGTGCGCCTTCTGTGAATGTACGTGGCTAGTCTGGGGTCTGCCCGCTGTCCCCAAGTTTGTAATCATGATACCATATGCCAACAGCACCTTGTGAAATGTTCTTCCCTAGTTTAGAATTATTTCATTATTCCAGAGAGACACACACACACAAAAAAAAGGGGTGGGGTCATAAGAATGTTAAATTTTACATTCAAGAGAACATATTCTTAACTAAAATTGGGGAAGGGGCCAAATTTGACTGAAGCTGATTCATTAATATTGTTTTAATTCAGCTGCTCTTCCTTTTGACACTTAATTTTTTCCATTCCCCAGAGTGCCCGTGACTTTATTTAATTAGTCAGAGTTCTTAATAGCAGCGCCTTGTCTACGCTGTTCTCTTTCAATATCACTGAAGTTTGCAAGTCTTCCTCGCTATTTCTTTTGCTCAGCTGGCCCCTTCCCTCTAACCAGTGTCAAATTTCCTTACAGCATACAGGAAGGCTACACTCTGATTAAACACATCCGCAATATTACATGAAAAGTGATGAACTCGGGAGTTAGCTCATGTTGTTTCACTTCTTCTTCCTGAAATTTTCCTTCTCCCTCTACTCCTACCTAGTTTCTCTAAAGCTCTGTAATATCAGTTGTAATTCTCTCTTTCCCTTGAAACCTTCTCTGACCCCCCAGCCCATGGACAGCTCTCCTTTCCTTCTACATTTCATTCTTTCCAAAATTAAATTAGATGGTGTCATGAACTTCATAATTTGCTCTCTTTTCTTCTACACTATTGTTCTCTCCCTAAATATAACAAATTAAGTTGCACATTCTTGGAAGGCAGAGGTTATCGTAATTGGAGAGAGCAAAGGAAATGGACTTGGGAAGACCAAAAATCAATTTTTCCTCTGCCATTTTCTAACTGTCACCCTGAACATATCTTTTCAGAATTGCTCTTATATTTCATGTAAAAAATAGGGGTAACAAAAACCACCTTGTAGTGGTATAGTGATATAAATAAGCTGTGCCGTATTATTGGCTTAGTGTTTGACTGGCAGGTGCGCTGTGCCGTGTGAACCCCCTTATGCATCCTGTTATTCTCAGTCCCTGGCTCTGGGCTTTACTTTCAGCAGTTAATAACTTTTTAATCGATATTGCTGCAATCATGAATTTCTCTTACCCTCCATCTCTCCTAAAGAACTTGTGGATTTTCAAGAGAGAGCCCAATTCTCAGTAAGTCAAGCGCTTTATGAAGACACAGCGTGATGATATTTTGAGGGGCTGTTTCAGTCCTCACGCAGATTGGGAGAGGTCACTGCATGGACCCTGCCCTCTGTGAAATTCATCCATTAGCAGCTATTTTGGAAAGTAAAGACTAAAGAAATAAGTAACGTGCCGTTGCAAATTGACAGTATGCTGTAAACTTTCCATTTCGATCTACAATAATTGGAGGTTTGGTACAGTCAGACTCCCAGTAAGATCTGATGGAAGAGTTCCAAGAATGAGCCAGTGGGAGGCACACACCCTATTCATGCTGGGCTAGGAAACCAGCAGTATGATTTGTTTGGGGTAGTTGTGCTTTGGGAGGTTTTTCTACAAAATACCCCTAGAGGGCGCAATAACTCTCTTCCTCATGTTCTTAGCCAGGGGCAAAGTAAACTTGCAGTTAATCTATGCAACATGGTTGGATTCGAGTGGTTCAAAAGTTAGTTGTAAATAATTTAGATCAATTGTCAATGATTAACCTCATCGCCTAATACTAACAAAGTGCCTACTGTGTGCATGTATTTTTCTGTTGGTACAATTTTGCAACTGGGCATGATGAACATTAAATGGGCCTTTGGTCAACTAGACATGTAATTTTCAGATCTGTTTTCTTTTTATGTAGCAGAAAGGTTATTTGCCTCATTCATAAAAGAATGTTAAAAATGTATCCTTATTTAGTAACTACAGTTTTTAGTTTTAATTTTAATGCAGAGTGTCCTAATTTCCTGGGATGAATTCAGCTTTTCCTATAACTTCATATAGAGACTTAAAATTACATTTTTTAAACTCAGCCATCCATTGTAAACATAGATGTTTCTTTAATCGTTAAATATGTATACTTACCACAACTAACATAATGCTAAATTGAGGAAAAGTCCTCTCCAAACCTGTTTTATTATTTGTTAAAAAAAAAAGGATAATATTAGTGCAACTCTCATATGGTTGTTTTTAAGAATAAAATGAGACAATCTATGTGAAGCACTTAGCATAATGCCTGTCACATACCAAGCATCCAATAAATACTAGATATCTATAAAGGACACAAAATTTTGAGGCACATTATTCTAAAACCTTCAAGAAGGCATAGCTTTATCACGAAGAGGCATCTGATTCTCATTATTCTAACCTTTTGAGTGTCAGTTATTGATTACAGTAACATATATAGGTATAGTGCACATATAAGAATGATTTGAGAAATGGTTAAGAGTAGTTGCCATTGAGGAACACGCACACATGCAACAGGTGCACCTAGCCAACCTGTATCGTGTCAGCCAATGACTTGAACTGGGAAAGGGTACAGATTTTTGAAATGACACTATAGTAACCCTGGTGCCAAAATATATAACATCTTCTAATTTTTGAAAAAAAAATTTATCTTGCCAATTTTGTTATCACGATCTAGATAACAAAATTATTCATGAAAAGAAGATCAAACCTTTGTGATTAAAGATTTGGAAGAGAAAAGGGGGTTATATCCTCCACACGTCCTCTCCCCATTCTACCTTCCTTTTGACATTGTCAATATCATATAAAAATAACTGGAGTCAACACCTGATTTTTATCTCCTTCACTCAGAAAATAAAGGGCATCCGACTCAAGGGGAGACTCTTCGCAACACTTAGTTATAGCAGCAACTTCGCCCTCAGAATGTGACAGTGCATGGACGAGGAAAGAACTCAGGGACCTGACTGCAGGCGCCAGAAACTGAAAGGACCAAATCAGTCCTGCCCCATCTCCTAACTGACGTCTGCAACTCCACGTCACTCAGTTCTTTCCTTTTCTTGCAGGTTTTGATATGTGTGAGGAATACGCCTTTCTGCTGTCTTCAGTCATTTGAAACTTTGCACAAATGAAGAACTTGATGATGCATTAGTAAAAGGATAAGGTAAGGCAGCTGAAAACACTGGTGTTCGCAGAAAAGAACTTGAGTAAAACAGTCTGTTAAGAAAAAAATTAAAAAAGACCTACGACCCGACGCTGATATCATGAAGAGATAAGAACAATGTCTTTCAACTTTTGTCAAAAAATTCCTAGGTGAGTGGGACGAGCTGCATTTCTGATTTCCAGCTGTGTCTGTCAAATTCTGCTTCCTGGGTGACAACTGTCCACGGTCATCTTCACTCTCTTGGTCTCCTCCTACCTCAATTCACCCCTTGTTTTAGCTCTTGATGTACAAACACTATCCACAGGTGCACGTGTGCGCAGCCCCGTTTTCTGTGGGTGCTCCGCACGGGCTTACGTGGTTGCGGCTTTGGTGGCCTGATTTGGGTTTTGCCCTTGAGAAAAACTGGTTCTGATGTGTGTGTATAGTAAATGAAGCATATTAATGGTATAATCGGCATGCAGAGGATCATGCTGTAACCCCAGATAACATGGATACCTCAACAGTGAGCTGACTTAGGAACGGCACGTTGCACCTTGCCTCTGGTAACCTCCCTGAGTCTTCCCTTCCAGGTGAGATGTGTAGAGTTGGGGGTTGTCTGGGTTCTCGACAACAGCTTTTGTTCCTAGCGAACGTAATACACTTACATAATGAAAACTGTGTGCTACACCTGAAGTAAAAATTATTGTCCTGGAGATTATCTCGGCCAGCCTCCTCCCACTCCCATGGGCACCACTCTATCAAAGCAAAGACAGGCTTTGAAAGGTGTGAGAATATCCACTTCATCCGCTGAACACAAAAGTGCTCTTTGTCAGTTGGGCTGGTAGATAACACATAACCTTGTCCCATTTAAACTTAACTCAGAGAGTGACTTATGGAGGACACTTCAAATGGCTAGGTCAAAACCAGAACTTGAGCTGAGATGAGCAGATAGTCTTTAGGACCACAGAATAAATATGTGAGAGGCCAAGAGACTCTTTCTGGAGTGTATTACGCCAAAAGAACGAATTGCAGGTATTCTGAAAGTGAGGTGTGCACTTCCCTTCACAGAGACTCTGACGCAGAAAGGCAGGCGTTCTTCTAAGGTATTTTGCTTCCAAAGCAGCCAGCTGTTTTCCCCACGGTTAGAGCAGACAGCGACTGGCTGGCCTAGGATGGAGGGGGTTCTCGAGTCACAGGACGTTCAGTCCTAAAACTGGGCAAGTCCTGGGCACCCTGGGGTGAGCTGCTCACCCTCCAGGGCTCTGACAGCCTGATCAGATCAAAGTGAACACGAGAGAGAATTTGGCAAAAGGTTGTTCTAATGGACTGGTATCACAATTCCATGACCCCTCAGGCGTTAAGTGGGCTACTCCAGTCCTTCCGACAATGATTTTTCTGTTAGCCCATTTTTCATGTCACCTGGAAATCCACATTCTAAAAAACTGCTTAAATCCCAAAGTAAAACTAGTGTTGAACTAACTAGACAGCTTTCATTTTCCCAGTGTATTTGGTCACTGACAACAGACGTTTTGAGTTAAAGTAAACACAGCCAGAAAAAAAATGTGCAGATGTCTAATTCTTTGCAGGATTTATGATATTACATAGGGACTGTTTTATACTCTATACTCCGTTACAGTAAAATGAGTTGAGTTTATTACATGCTAAACAAGAACTACAAAACTCACAAGTTGGACAGTAATTAGCTCGAATAGGCATTTATTTTATCCTTTTACTAGCAAAACAATTGTAATTTTATGCTCCAGAAAAACTCGTTCTTACATTTTATGTCTAAGGTTGCTTTGCCAAACTGACACTAATGTCGTTACTGAGCAGATGACAGAATGTGCTCTGGAGGTCTTGGCCCAATAAAGAACTTGGGAAATAGAGCTAATATGAGTCCAGCGCTGGTGTTTGCCCTGCGTGTGTGTGTAAGGCATGGAGCAAACTGAGCTGGCCGTTTCTTTTACGCACTAGCCCACTACCACCTCCAATCTTTCTGTCTGTCCCTCCTTTCTCAAAATTATCCTCTTGATTAGGTTTCATGATACATGTTCCAGGGTAGGTTACAATAGTTAGCACTTGAAAGAACAAATGCTGTCAAGGTCAAGCGCACAGACTACATGCAGGGCCCAACCGATAGGCAGGAAATTTCCTGGATCGCCCTTTTGAAAGGCCTAGGGTGCCATGTTCTTCCAATAAAGAGCAGCTGGCCCTCCTACTGTGTCCAGCCGCTGCTGCTCAGTGACACCGTCTGAAAGGCAGCTTCCCTCTACAGATCATGCATCCCCGCTGCACTAGAGGGCTCATCAATTACCCTTCCCACAGGCAACGGAGTGCCTCTTAGGGCCCTGTCCTGTCCACAGCTGCCAGAGCACCTCCACAAACTCCACTGCCACTGGAAGACTCTGAACCCAGTTCAGTAGCATTTGGTACCTTTCATCAAGTACCCCTTACACATTCACATACGGGAGAGCATCTTTCTTGAACAGTAGTAAGAAGAAGAAAAAAAATGCAAGGACTCCACATAATTATTTTGTTAACAAACCCAATTGTGGTTAAATTCAAGATATACGTGTCTCAGAAGAAGGGGGTGCTTAGGAGAAAGCACCCCCTCTGACATATGCACATGTACACACATACTGATACGTGGCGGGTTTTCTCCAGTGGTTTCCTTTTGGTCATACATATCAAGTTTTCCTGACCAGAAGTGGTAAGCTTTTAGGAAAACCCAGAAACACTGTTTTATTGCTCCACTATAAATTTTCAATTTTCAATTTTTGTTACAAATACCGTAACCTTATCCGTCACTAATGTGTTGTCTACAAGCATGTCTCAGTGGACTTGCTCTCAGAGTGACTGTCTTGCCCTGCGTGAATCTCACCAATGGCACTGCTAGATGGCCAAGGGCCAATTTTTCTGGGCCCATGCTATCCTATCAGGTATTCTCTGTTTACATTTTTTTAATGGTACAAGGTCAGTTTAATTTGTCCAGATTTTGCTTATATGTATACATTTGCAATGGCTTCCTTGGTTATAAAAATTCTGTTTTACTAAAGAAAAGCATCTAGTAAAAAGAATTTAGCTAAGAAGTCTCTGCTTATTAGTATGCGAGCCCGCCTGCTCACCGATCCCTTTAGTTGGTCCCCACCTCCCTTCGGAATGGGACGGAATATCCAGCATTTGTCGTCCCTGCCAGGTTCTCGGTGGCAGGCCCACACGGGCCCAGGGAGCCGTCCGTTTTGAAGGGGACTGGAGGAAACTTTAGATAAAGTGTTTGAACTGAAGGAACAAAGAGGCCTCTCCTCTCCCAGAGCCAGACTGGAAATAAGAGTAAATTCATTCCGAAATGATTATGCACATGTCACATGTAGAAAGTACATTCAGCCAAGCGCCGAGCTGGTCATCAGGGCCCACTCCCCACCGCACAGGTAGGTGGTAAAACCTAGTGACGTCGCCTCTGCTGTTTACGTTGAAATAACTTTTGCTATCAAAAGTGTAAGACTTTGATTTCAGACATTTCAGTAAAATCACATATATACCTATTTGGATGACAGATACTGAAATTAACATGAGGGAAATCTAATAACATTAATACTATGATTATGTTTATTCTGTTTAGCATTATTGAGAACAGAAGATCAAGCAATTGTTTCTACTGAAAATAATATGCATTTATAACTAGATATGAATTGAATCAATTCAGGTAACCAATTTGTTAAGGATTTGTTATACAAATCTGTGCTGTTTATAGACATTGACTGTAGAGTGAAGGTCAAAGAGCTGATCTTTCGTAGCCTCATTATGAGACACAGAAAAGGCTGATTACATAAACTACGAAGCTGTGCAGTCTGGTCCTGAGACAGTGGCTGCCTGCTTCCTGTGGGCAGGTTCTAGTCTCTGAGATAGAGCATATTGTTGAAGTTAAAATAACAATCCGGGAGATTAACAACCTCTGGGTAGTGGTGTGGACTTCTTCCCACATACACACCCAGCCACTCGCTCTTCACGCTCCAAACCAGTCCAGCCAGCACAAAGAACACACTGAGGGAGGGGGAGATAATCACTGGGAAAACCGACCCACAGAGGAGGTTAGAAGACGCCTCAGGGGGCCTAGCTTTTGGTAAGGATCAAGTCTCAAATGCCATCACTTGTACATCATGATCTCGTTCTGGTGGCGGAGCCACAGTCCTACAACAGTTGTGCGACAGTGGCTGTTTATGGGATACAAGTCACGCTGTGGTAGGAGGCAGAAATCCTCCACCTCTTTGTGGTGTTCTGGTGGTTTCTCAAGAAGCTTGCAACCTGGTCCAGCTCTTTTGGTCTCTTTGGTTATCGAAGGACTACACATAAAGTAAAACAATACCATTTAAAGTAAGCCAGCTGTTCTGAAGAACCAGCCCCCAATCCTCCTGATATTTTATGTTCAAAGTGATTTGTTTACTGAAAGCAAGCAATGGAAAAGAATCCAATTATAAAGACCTGGGAAAATATGTTTCAAGTGGATGACTCTCCCCTTCTTTTCCTCCTTCTCTAATGAGGGCAACTGCAAACAAATGAGCTTCGGATCGATTGGCGTTATCAGAACTTTTTCATTTCTTTATTTGTTTGCTCTGTTTTATTTTCAAATGGCAAGTAAAACAAGGAAAATATAAGAACTTATGCCTTTAGAGTTTTGTGATTCATGCTGTAGATCTCAACAACTGATCTGATTTCTCTGTCATCAACCATAAATATTATAAATGTCTTTTAATGCAAGATGACTGATGGGAATGTGTGAGTGTGAGTATGTGTTTACATACAATTTAGTTTTAATTAGAATGCCAATAGCCTCTTTAAACCATCCAAACATATTCAGACTAGCCTACTCCATTAACTTGGCAAAGAATTTTTAGCAGTCTTGGAGTAAACCCCATGATTTTTATTGCATAACAAAATTATATCATTGGAAATACAATCAGCAATACTGTAGAGTGATTTAAGTAGTAACGGATATTATACTTAAACTCTTTAACAGATAAGTAACATATCATTTAACAAAAGTTCAGTATTTCAGCATAATGACATAAATTCTACACTAAAACCTTGTGACAGCTGATAAGTAAAAGATGAATTGGTTGTGAGATTCCTACTGATGAGTTTCATTTGAATTTTCTCAACCTGGGCACCAATAACATTCAGAGTCAGATAATTCTCTGTTGTAAAGGGTTGTGCTGTGCATTGTATGACCATAGCAGCCACCATGGTCTCTATCCACTACATGCCAGTCATGCCCACCCCCCCGCCAGCTAAAGCAACCAACAAAGATCTCTAGTTGTAAAATATTCCTGGCGTGGGGTGGCAGGGGGAAATCACTTGCAATAGAGACCCAGTGTTTCAATGTAATACAAAATGGAAGTGCTTTTGTTTGTTTTGTCTCAAAACCTTTAAAGATGGAGTTTACAGTCACATCTGAGAAAGTATATGGGCACTATCTTTCCAAAATCATAGATGTAGGCAAGTGACATTGGCTATTTTTTTCCAGGTTGGCATATTAGAATCAAACTAAGAGAGAAAATACTGGATGAGGGCAGAAACATAATAGGACAACCTCCTTAAAACAGACTCGATACATTTTTAAAAGTCTTGAGTTGAAGGTCTCTTCTCATTTAGCAAGAAATGGGAACAGCCAGTTCTAAATGCTGGTTTCGGCAGCAGAGCCCAGAGAACCCAGGGACGCAATGCTGTCTTCCATCTCAGCAAGTTTTAAGAGTGAAGGGGTAGAATTCACTTGAGGCTAAAATAGAACAATACAGAAACTCAAATGCTGTCTTGGTTATTCATAGATTCTGAGAGATGCTTATAGGGATATGGAACTTAGTAGAAGATTGTAGAAGAAAGCTTTCTCGTTCTGTAGCTACTCATCAAGAGATAAGTGAAATGAAGGCTTGCGTTTCCTCTATCTCAATGACATTTTAGGAATTCAATGCTATTGCAGATGAATGTGATCTCCTTTCTTGCCCAGTGCTCAGCAGTGATCAAAAGAGGTTTGATGATATTTATCAATGATTTCCTACTTGAAGAGCCCTGGGCAGAAAGTGTAACATCCATTATAGTCAAGAAAGCAGGTTTTCGCCAAAACCATATGCCACTGATACTGTAGGTAGGGTATAGCTCCTTCGCTACCAAAAAATATAAAGGGCCCGCTAATAATTTTCCTCAGGGATGACATACCAGCAAATTTGCAGCAACTGGGTACCACAGGAGGTTACTTTCTCAAATGAGAAATCTTCACTAATATTTTTTGTGCTATGAAAATGGGGAACAAAAAGGCAAGCTCATAAGTTAGCTTCTAAGCTTGCTCAAAGTTTCAGTTATTGATGTTGGTTTATGTAAAATAAAAAAGGGAACACATGGGTCTCAGGCTGGCATCTCTGAACTTGTCCAGTAGCTGCCAGGAACCCAAGCCAGACACTGAGAACTGAGGAGAAGCAGCATGACTTCTAACCAGCAGATACTGTGCGGAGCTGGAGTGACTTCTAATAGTCAATGAACTAGAGAAAGTAATTTATAAGCAAAACATTTGGGACTGCATAAAGAGAAATTTCATAGGATTTCATATGTGCTTCAAGGATCAGTGGTTTCCCACTGTAATTGCCGGAACATCCCAAGTCCTTAGTACAGTCTGGTACACCCGCATTCCCTCTCCTCCCACTTTCCCTAACAACTTTCTTCTCTCTCTCCCTCTCTCTCTCTCTCTCTCTCTCTCTGATTTGAGCAAGGGAGAGAGATGGAAACACTGATTTGTTATTCCACTTATTTATGCATTCATTGGTTGATTCTTGTATGTGCCCTGGCTGGGGATTGAACCCATAACCTTGACATACTAGAACGGTGCTCTAACCAACTGAGCTACCTGGCAGAGCCTGAACTTTCTACTTCTTTCACTGCTATTCATCCACTTTGTTATTCTTGTCACTGCTATTCTAGCTTCAAGCCTTCCATTTGCCACCTTTCTCTCTGGAATGCTTTCCCTTCAAATTTTCCACATCTGGTGCCCACTTACCATCTGATGCTCTTTCAGCTCAAATGTCACCCTCTCCAAGAAGCCTTCTCATCTCATCCTTCTAGCTGAACTTCTCACCCACCCACACCCAAATTCCTTATTGCTCTCAATCAACTCTATTATCTGACTTCATTTTTCTCCTAAAAATTATCATCATCCAAAATTATTTTTATTATTTGTTTGATTACATGTTTATTGCTAACCTCCGCTGGAAGGCAATCTGTAGGCAAGAAGGATTCAGTCTCGTTGACCAGTCAGAATTGTTTTTAGTGCTTGCATTCGTGGCCCTTAAAAGGAACTAAACACCAAATCTTTCAGAAAGTCAAGGCTGAACTATGTAATGAGATCTGGCGTTGCGGGGGTGGGGGAGCGAAGCCCTCTCACCTCTGTTGTTTCCTGAGGTAACAAGGAACAAATAACATGTAAGAGAGAAGTGCTCCAGACCAAGCAATGCCAGTCCTGACTGACATGGGGATAGCTTCAGGACTGCCTTGGTCCTCGGTGAGTTTCAGCCGAAGGCAGCGTGATCATCGCCCAGGGTCTCGATGAACTACAAAAAACAGTTTCCAATTTCCATGCAGGAAGGAGGCATGTGGGGCCCTGGGTGCAGCCTGCTCTGACCCACCATCATGAGGATTTGTGTAACCCCCCTCAAGAGGTCTCCCCTCTCTGCCTTCATCCTTCAAAACTATAATTTAACAAAGAATGTGTCTTCATTTTCATCACGAAGGACAGCTAGGCAAAACCTGGTGAGTCTGACCCATTTCTGAGGTGAAAAGGAATAAACCAGTGGTGGTAAAATTAAAACACTTTAGAGGTTTAGACATTAAACTTTGAAAAACTGGGTCTAGAGAGCCTTCATTTCAGAGACATTATCTGCATTATAGCTGAGTCCTCAGAAGTGCTACTAGCATTATAAAAAAGAGATAGAACTAGAAACTGAACCTTCAGCTCCACGATTCCAAAAGGCCCACAGAAAAGTTTGTTGCAATCACAGGCAGATAGCTGAGGAATTAGAAGGCCATGTTGACTTGTGAAAACAGACCACAACAATGAGGACTTTGATAAACACACTGAAAGAATCTTTAGACTTCAAACTATATGCTCCGCAGTCGTGCACATCGCCTTTATGCCCAGACAAACGTATCTGCCAGCAAAAGGGACCCCGGAGCTGGTGGGAGAGGAAGATAGTGAAAGAGAGGCATATCAGAAGGATGGAGCCACGTGTGAGCAGCTGTAGGACTCTGTCTGAGACAAGCAGCTGGAAGGGAGTGTAAGGGTGTCTGAGAAGCTCCACTGTCTTCTAATCACGCATGGGAGAAAGGGAGGCAAAAACACTGTGCCTTCTCAATGTGAATGAAGGCTTTGGTTTTGATGAAAGCTAACCTCTGTGAGGGGCTCTGGGCAGAGGATGAAGAGAAGCGAAGCAAACTGTCTGAAGATTCAAAGTTGAAATTCAGTTGAATAATTTATTTCCCACCAATATTGCATGGCCAACAACTCTGTTTTTGGCCAAATGGTTGGGTTTAGGCCATGATTCATTTTTTTTAATTTTTACTCTTTAATTTTAATTTTCAGTAACATTATTGTCATTTAAGCCACTATTCTTATATTTCAAAACTCCTTAAAACCTCTGCCCCGTTATCAATATTTTTCAACCACATATTTCATACCTGAAATATACTAAATTAGTCAAATCATATTAATTAGTTGAATCACTTAATCAAGCTTTTATTGAATGACTAGTCCCTAAACTCTCAGAAAGCCAAGGCCATGTCTGGTTTTGTTCACAATATTTATGATACAGCAGGCATTTACTATACAACCATTAATTAAAAGAATAAATGGCTTGATTAGTTTTGGTTGCCAATCCACATGTTTCCCAAATTTACATCTCCTTTAATTAGATGAATTTCCCTTCGAGGCTCTGGAACTACGACCGCAGATGGGCACTAAAATCCAGACAAGTCCATTTGGTGATTTCTCACTTCTTTTCAGTAGCATGTTTGTGTCAGCTAAGAAAAGGCATTTAAAGGTATCTATCAAGAGCGAGGAGATGCACCGATGAGAGCACTTAGATGCAGTAATATACAAAAATGAATTTCTAAGAAAACCTTGACCTTACAGTATGGAGGTACTCCCTTATTTAGCATTAAAAAATTAACTAATGAGAAATTCAGAGGCACCTGGGCCCAAGTGATGTATCAGAAAGGGCAGCACAATCACCCATTTAATAACCTTATTAACCTTTTAGGACCAGAGCTGTTGGTTGAAGTGTCATGAAATTTGAAGAACTTTTTTTTTTTTTCCAAAATGAAACTGGCTCTCAGTATGTGGTTAGTCATAAAGAAAGGGAAAATTTTTAGGACAGCCATGGGTATTTTTAAACATGGTGCCCAGTAAAGGCCTTACCATTGACACATTTTTCCAGGGCTGCTTTCGGCTTTCCCACTGAGTGGTAATGAGGTCATTGGGCCAGTCCTTCTCGTGACTGACCCTTATGATTTCACCAGGTTTGCTTCTAAAAATAGTCTTTTGTAGGAATTGTTAGTCATTATCAGCTTTTCCCTGAGTTAATGTGGCTTTCAGTTAAGGCGCCAAAAGCTCCTCCCTGGAAACGTAAGTTTTCCATGTGTTCAGAGAACAAGTCTGCCGGAATGCGCCCTACCACAGTCTGAGTTTCCTCCAGTTCTGACGTGGCTGCCTGAGCAGTGGAAGATCATTTAGTCCATGGTCCTTGGACTTCCTTCCGGAAGCGACCACTAACAAGCATTGTTTGGTTTTCAGGTAGACAGCCACCTCATGGGAACAGGGAGGACAACTCTTTGATAGGCAGGATATTTGTCCTAAGCCTATTTGACTTGAGTCTGCCCTACTGTCTAAGGTCTGCCCCCTCCTTGTCCCTTGCTTTCTTGGAGAGGTCACACTTCTTCATTTAAAGGTAAAGGCGCTCCCTTCTCAGGAGAGTTACGCAGGGAGATCAGTGAGAGATGAGACTGGGATGAAGAAACTGGTCTCCCAGAGGTCGGCACAGTTAGACACATATAGGCACCAACTGAATTACAATCACTCAGGGGAGTACTGTAGAGTAAAAGGCAAGGTAGCTATTACCAATGAAGGACATACGAACTGACTCACAGCTGTGGCGCAGCACGAAGATCAGAGGTCGAGGCCCCGCTCCCCCTCTCCTCACCTCAGTGAGGAGCTTCCTAGCCCCTGCGCACAGAGCCGAATGCCAGGGGATCTGCATTTCAGGCAAGTCTGGTTTCCTCATTCCTATCACAGAGGCCTTTAAGTTCCGAATGTCTTCTAAGCAATGAAATACCCCTTAACTCCATCCTCATCTATAAAATGAGCAGGTGTAAAGAAGGAAAAATACGTTCTTGTGAAATGGCTTTGCACACTAAAACAGCAGTTATCGAACTGGGGTGCACAGTGTCCTCGGGCTTCCTGCCTGTTTTGAATTGTCTAAGAAAGCAAATCTGTTTTATGATAACATAAAAACATGAACACAGGCCTTTTCCGCCTGTGTTCACACTTGCGTGGACAGGGAAGGAGCAATGCTGCCACCTTACTATTCAGCAAGACAGGGGCGTCCAACCGTATTTGTCACTGGGTTTTTCATCATGACAGAGTCGTAATCAAATGAGAAAAATGCTGGTTTCATTTAAGAAATTCTTGACAAAGTCATAAAAATTATGAATTTTATTAAGTCAAGAACTATGTACACATGTCTTTTTAATAATTTCTGTGATGAAATGAGAGGTATAGGTATGAAGCACTTTATTGTCTACAGAGAAAAAATACTTTGTATGATTGTCTGCATTGTGAGTTGAACTATTTTTTTAAATGTCATTTTACTTGAAAGACTAAAAATTACATTATTCAGCCATGAACATTTGTCAGAAAGCTTTTCAACAATGAACAAGACAATATCTCATGGTTTTGATTTTTATTTCCCTAGTGATTAGTGACATTGAGCATCTTTTTATGTACCAATTGGCCATCTGTATGTCTTCCCTGGAGAAATGTTTCTTCATGTCTTTAGCCTATTTTTATTTTATTTAATTTTATTTTTTAAAATTTAATCTTTATTGTATTTTTTCCATTACCATTTAGTCCCCTTGTGACCCCCTGCCCCCAGCAACCACCACACTGTTGTCCATGTCCAGGAGTCCTTTTCCCTTTTCGCTCAGTCCCTATTTTTAAATTGGGTTATTAGGTATTTTGTTTTGTTTTGTTTTTGCTATTAAGTTGTAGGCATGCCTTAGGTAGTCTGGAAGCTGATCCTTTATCAAATACACAGTCTGCACTCACTTTCTCCCTGTCTGTAGGCTGCCTCCCTGCTCTGTGGGTTGTTTCCTTTGCTGTGTAGAAGCTTTTAAGTTTGGTGTAGTCTCCCTTGTCTAATCTGCTTTTGTTGCCCATGCTTCGGTGTCATATACACGAACTCATTGCCAAGGCCAATGTCATGAAGCTTTCCCCTCTGTTTTATTCTAGGAGTTTTAAAGTTTGAAGTCATTTGAGTTGCTTTTTGTGTATGGTCCAAGGAATGGCTCTACTTTCTCCCCACACCTAAAGAAAGGCTACTATTTAAGAAGGTAACAAGTTTTGGTGAGGTTGTGGAAAGTTTGGAATCCTTGTACACTTTTGGGGGAATGAAAAATGGTGCAATCACTATGGAAAACAGTATAAATGTTTCTCGAAAAATTAAAGTTAGGACGACCATATTATCTAGCAATCCTACTTGTGAATATTTATTCAAAAGAATTGAAATTGGGGCCTCAGAGAGATAATAGTATGTTCATGCAGTGCTATTCACAATAGTTAAGATGTAGATACAACCTAATTTTCCATCAATGGAATATATATATCTCAGCCAAAAGAAAAAGAGGAAACCCTATGACACGATGGAAGAACCTTGAGGACATTATGCTGAGTGAAATAAGCCAGTCACAGAGAACAAATACTGCATGATTCCACTACCTGTGATAGACAAGGTCATGGGCCCAAAGACTAGAATGGTGCTTGCCAGAGACTAGGAAAAGGGGAATAAGGAGTTGTTGTATGACATCATAAAATTTCAGTTACACAAGATGAGTAAGTTCTGGAGATCTGTTTTACACCATTGTCCCTGTAGATAATACCGTACTGTATGCTTAAAAATCTGTTCAGAGAGTAGATCTCATGTTGAATGTTCTTAATATTGTTCTTACAATCAAGCAAGCAAGCAAGCAAACTGGTCACTTCAGGGAAAATAACGGGTAGTATTTGCTGTCAATCATAAAATGTAGGCTCTCAAGCAGAAATCAGCCTTTTGGAAAAGTTATTTCCACCACCATGAATATGACAATTTCCTCATACTTCAGTTACTTTTTGATGTGATCAACAATGGCAGTAACAGATATGATTCTTTAATATAATAAAATGTATCAGAGTTTAGAGTTTCCGCATAACGAACCATTATTCTCCACATGACCAATGTACAATGTTGCAAAATCCTGCAGGGCTTGGAGATCTGCTTAATAGATTTTTTAATATTAACAGAGAATATTAAAGCCATTTCACACTCTACATAGTAACTAACCCTTACGACCTTTGAGAGTTCTGGTATAGTATCAAAGAAGAAATATTCATAATCACCTTCAAGGTTAATTAAATTACTCCTCTCCTACCAGATATATATCTTTATGTGGCTAGGTTGTCTTTCTGTAATTCCACCAAAATAAAATGTAGAAACAGAGTAACTGCAAAGGCAGATATAAGAATTCAGCTGTCCCCTTGTAAGCCAGGCATTAAAGAAGTTTCCGAAAAGGTAAAACAATGCCATCTTCTCATTTGGCTCATTTTCATTAAAATACATGACTTAGTCTGACATGTAAATATTTATTATTCCTACTATAAATACGTTACTAGTTTAAATGTCTCATTTTTAATTCCTAATATCATAAAATTTAATAAATATTGCCCCAATAAACAAAAGCTCTTTGTTCTCAATGGTTTTTAAGAGTACAAATGAGGCCCAGGGCCAAAAGAATGAAGAAACACCACTTTAAAGTGATGTGTTCTTGCTTTTTCTCTCTTTCAGTAGTAATTACAGAGAACTCAGAAGAAGTTATTGGGGAATCCCAAAGCTCCAGTCCCTGCTGATCTCTGTGACGTACTGGAAGGATAGTTGTCCAGGTACAATAGTCCCTCCTTATCCATGGCTTTACTACCCACAATTTCAGTTACCTGAGGTCGACTGCAAACTCAAAATATTAAATGGAAAATTGGAGCAATAAACAATTCATAAGGTTTAAATTGCAAGGTGTTCTGAGGAGCATGACAAATCTCACACCATCCCACCAGGAACGCCAATCACCCCCTATCCAGTGTACCCGTGCCCTATATGCTGCTTGCCCACCATTAGTAACTTATTATACTAGCCATGTCTCTTATCGGATCAGACAGACTGCGACAGTATTGCAGTGCTTGTCAACCTTACCCTCAGAAAATGAAGGGTAGCCTAACACTACGTCACGATGCCCATCTCACTCAGCTCACTGCATCTCACCATGTTAAGAATTCTAGCATCTCACATCATCGCAAGAAGGGTGAGGACAGAACAATAAGGTATTTTGAGAAAGAGAGGGAGGTCACATTCACTTAACTTCTATTGCTGTATTTTATTAGAAGCGTTCTGTTTTATTATTAGTTGTTGTTGTCAGCCATGTACTGTGCCTAATTGAAAAGTTCAGCTTTATCACAAGTATGAATGTGTAGGAAAAAACATAGTATATACAGAGTTCAGTGCTATCTGAGGTTTCAGGCACCCACTGGGGTATTGGAACATATTCTCCATGGATAAGGGGGGGCCACTGTACTCAGTCTTTGCAGGAGCTCAAGAGTCACCTGGTTCATCATTGAATCAGGTTGGACCTAATAGTAAAATATTAGAATTATTGGTAATCAACTTTCAAGATCTTGCTTTAACTAATTTTCCCAGTTCCCAATGATATATAATCCCTTTTCTTTACCCATTTGGCTTCTTAATAACAGTTACATATTGTTTTGTGGAAGGCAGGGATATTCATTGCAATTCATCAAAAACAAAGCCAGTTTTGACAGCTACTGAAGTGATCACTTGTTTGGAGGGCTTTCTTCTCTTTCTGAATAGTCTCGGCTTCCTCTTTGGAAGCAGTTGAATTGTCCACAGGCAATCATGTGTAAATACTAAGCATGAGAGCTTCAGGATGTCCTGAAAATATTTCTATTCACAGCGTTCCTCATACAACAAGTTGAGGATTTTTACAATCCAGCTATTAGAAATAAAGCTGGTTTTATACCTGATCTATCTTACTGTGTACAATTAACTTAGCACCATAAATAATAAGCTTAGCTGGAAAGTTAAACATTAACCAAAGTGTGGCATTTTTTCATAATAAATATGTGTTGAAGACCTACTAAACATAAGATCCCATACCCGAACTGCCATTTAATCTTACATCACCTTCCATTCTTCTGAAATAGACATTGTTACTTCAATCTCACAGCTAGAAAACAGAATCATACACTAAGTAAAAAAAAAAAATTAGAGTCAAGGTTAAAAATGAGGTTTATGTGACTTCAAACTGATGAGCTCTGTAGATAACACAGCATGGACAGATTAGGACAGGAAATGATTTGAGACAGCAAACCAGCCAGGAAGTTACTACATTGCCCCAGTGAAAGGTATTATGAAGAAATTTTCATTTTTTTTCTCTTGAAGAAAGATTCAGAATACTGCCATGCGTTTTCCTGAGACCGTGTCTCAACAAATGGTCAAGAGTTGATGAGTATTAGTTCAGAAGGACTCTCAGCTTTCATTTTCCCAGCTTATTACTGATTGATCAATAACCTTGAATAATTGCTAGGCAAAAACCAATTTATGCTAGATGAAGTGCTGTGGTTTTTGAAATTAAAAATCATTAATTGATGTATTTTCACTTGAAACCAATATAGCCAATCAACTTGTATTTTCCCGACCAAAGTCATCTCAATTTACATGGTTTGTGCTTTTGTTCTTTTTTTCTTCCTCCTCAGATTCATACACTTAAGTCTGGAGAGAAAAACCCATTACTTTGTTTTAACCCCGCATTAAGAGGTGGTCTCTGAATACTGGATTGCTCTTTCTCTAGAGGTAGAATTTAGCAATTTAATACAGGTTTAATCCTAGGTATGAAAAGGAGATTCTGATAGAACGAAAGATCTCACTTCCGTTTCACAGTGTGAGCTCATTTGAGTATTATAATTCCTATTTGTTGAAAAAAAAAACTTAGCAAAAATGCTTACAGAAGAAAACACAAATATTTCTAAGGTTTCCAGATTTGGATTTTAAGAGTTAGTAAACACTTTTAGGTCCCATTTAAGTTTCTAGTAGTTTTGGGAAGGCGATGTCCTGCTTTACTGAATAAGACCCTCCTGGATCTCCCTTGGTGCTCCGGACAGGCTCGCTGCCCTTGCGCAGACCAAGAGCCCACACATACCTGCACGCTTGCTCTGTAGCCTCCGGTACCCCGACCCGGCCTGGCTCTCTGGCTCTAACCATGATGATGTATTTCTAATTTCTAGTTTTCTAAATATGAGGTACGGTCTCAAATTTACCCGCTAACGTTCATCCTGCTTCCTCTGTTCTTGCTCAGTTCTGTCTGCTGGGGATGGGCCCACAGACATATTTCCTGAGACTCACCTCAAGTTCATCTACGGATAAGACGAAACAGGACCAGAACCAAGGAAGAGCTATGAAGACTTTTTCAGACAAGCCTCCGGTCCCCACCGTACACCCAGCCTAACCTGAGCTCATTTCTTCCTGTGCTATGACTACTGTACCTGACATTCTTCCCTCAGAACCCATCCAGCGTTGACATGTTTACATCCGTGTTCCTCTCCACAAATCTATAAACCTCTCAAAGACAGAGGCTGTGTCTGTTGACCTTTTTATTCTGGGCGTATAATACACCATTAAGCACACGTTAGGCACTCAGTGAAGATCTGTTCGATAAATGCATAGATTCCCTTCAGTCCAAAGACTTTCCACGCCTGCTTAAATGTATGAAATATGCATGAAATGAGTATTCTGACCTATTTAAGAAGATAAAATAAACACTGAGCTGGAACCCCAAAATCCTAGTCCATGATCACTGGGGATTAGTTGCTACAAACAGTGTGACTGGGGGGATAAATGTGCATCAGAAACTAAATGTTATTATCTTGGTCTGAATTGTATTTGAAACTGTGTCAATCTGCGCTTTTAGTAGCATGACTTCGAAAAGCAGCATTTTTAACACCACTAACTATACAAATATAAACTTTTTGTATTTTAACTAAGGCATATAGTATTTTAACTAAACTATGTGGTATTTTATGCTTGAGAAGTTACCTAGCTCTGTGTCTGAGGCAAAGCAGGTTTTGATAAATATATCTTGAATAAAGTCATGAATGAATGAAAGCAAATAAGTCCAATCCATTATTCCGGGTTTACAGATGATAACACTGACATCCAAACAGTTGTGTAACAATGACGAGTAATCTGACATCATGGCTCCCGGATCAATATCTCCCGTGTCACACTCATGTCATCAATATTACAATATATGATGATGTTGGGTGGCTGAAGCACACAGCCAAGGGCACAGAACCTCAGTACAGGACATGAAACATTTATCATGAAGCTGATACACTGTATGTGCTACATGCTATACATACAACGAAGGGATGAATATTGATCACGTAACACATTATTCTAATCAAAGCCTCCCATGAGTACAGTCCAATAGAGGAGAAGGCCAAAACAAATATTTGTAGTGCGATGTGATACATTAGGAAAACACAAATGAGGAAGCAATTCCACCTGGGGGTTGGCAAGGGGAGGAGGGGAAACTATGGGGAAATATATGATATTGGAGCTGCCTCTTGAGGAATAAGCAGGCGTTTTCCGAGTAGAAGAGATGGGGAACTGCATTCCAGGCAGTCCAGGCAGAAGACCTAAACGCCAGCTCATCTGACATCACTGAGATGATGGGCCCATACAACAAACCACTTCAAGAGCAGAACCCAAGCTGACCTCAGCGGAGGGCAGTGCTGACACACAAATGGAGAGGAACACTTAGTTCCTTCTCCAGCCACTGCAGAGTGAGAAGCCCACATCCCAGGAGCTATAAAGAGCCTCAGGAAAATAAGAACCAATAAAGCCATCTGTTTGAAGGGGGTGTGCTCTTTCCTAGGTCTAAAACATTACATGCCAACACCCCTTAGTTAGAAATACCACAACCTGAGCTGATGTGAGGAGACAGTAACGCACTGTAAGTTCTAGGTCAACACCCTATCATTGCTTACTTCTAATTCACTTATTTTATTTACACTGCCTGATTCATTTTTGCATAGGTTCTTTTTGTATATTTTTTGGATATTAACATTTTAATTCATATAAACATTCTTTATTCCAAGGGAGAAAAAATTAAGTGAGATTTCAATGTTATCGGTACAAGCCTGAAATCAAAATTTATGTTCTACCACAACCTTAGAGACACATCACACTGATATTGGTCGCTTTCTAGACTTGATTGCATGCAACATTAGAAGTTTGAAAATTCTGAGTTGAGGAAGGCATCACAGAACCAATATTGTATCCTGACCATTGGTAAGCTCTTGGCATCCCATCTCCGTGGCGCACTCGTCTTTCATGAGATGTGGGAGCCTGGAAGTGAGCTGTCTTAATGAGCAATGGCTAAGAAAGGGTTCACCTCCCCGTCTCACTCCACCCAAGTCAGGTTCCTAATAACTGCAGTGTGAGAGACGGGAGGAAAAAAAAAAGATTAGGATGAAGAAAACAGACATCTGAGATAGGAAAGAAAAGGGCTCACACCCATGGATGAATGAGAGTTATTTAACAAACTATACAAGAGACTGACCAGAGGGTTCCCCAGGTGTCTCTTGTTATTGCCTTGGTCATCTTCATCACCGCCGCCGCCGCCACCACCATCATGTTCGGCACCGCCATTATCATTGTTATCATATGGTAACTACATATTGTTTCAAGCTTCCGGAAGAGTTTTTCCAAAGCACCAGTCTAGACGTACTATTGCTATGCCTAAAACCCTCTAATTATTAGGCCTTCTAAATCTCGATTTCCACATCCATAAAACAAGGAAAATGTAACAAGAGCTATTTAGAAGAATTAAATAAGATCATCCGCATAAAGTTTTATCACAGTAAACAGCCACAGAATAGACTCTCAATAAAGTGTACTGTCATCATTGCCACACGACAAACTCCTGTTTAGAAGGTTTGCATAGCACCCGGCCACTCACAGGGAGACTCATACCTCTCAGACCAGACATCTTGCGATGGTCACCAAGCAGATGGCTGGATATGAGTTACTGATCGAGCTGCTTTTTCATCATGTGGAAATTGTCTTTAAATGAATGAGATGGTCATATTCTTCAAAGTATTTCTAGAATTTTCTACAAAATGCCACTGAAAGGCATTTTTTCCCCAGTAAAACATCGTAATCCTAGTCACTCTGAGAAGTGAAAGAAATTGTTTTTCTTTGATCCAATCTGCCTCACTTGATTTTTTAAAAAACTCTAATACACCCTTCTTCTTGGGCAAACTCCAGCCAGACAGATATTTGCCATTCTATTATTGTTTTAAAGTGTTCGCCCCAGACACATAAGCATTGTTGGAATGCAATGGGAAAAAAAATGTTTTAAATCTCAAATGGGGTAATAAACTGCAGCCAGAAGCTAATTGTCCTGAAACTTGAGCTTTTATAACATGTTACTACTGTAGTGGGACCACTCAGCACTCCTTTGGTGGGGTTGTTGTGTAATTGGTAGTAGATTACACTGCAGACATATTTTTTAAAAATAGATGTCAAATCAGACATTTCTGCTTATTACTTAGACCTCAGCATAATTCTCAAAGCAATCAATGCATTTCATCCATTAAACTATTGATGGGGGGTATTAATTCATATAATGTTTAACTACTCACTGTGGACTTTCTCTCTGCCAACTTTCTTCCACCCAAGAAGTCCTGAAATGTTGTCGCTCCTGTCAAAAGAAATGAATCATTAATAAGAACCAGCAAGGCCAGAGGCGAGCTAGAAGCTGGGTCGTGATATACAAAGGCTTCACATTCTTTTAATTTGGTGCTGAATTGTATGTGCAAGGAGCAAACAGCCCAGTAGGGTTTTACCAAGGGTCTGAAAGAAACAAAGCTATAACCATGAAATATATTTATTGAATGTTTAGGGATCTGAGAATGCTTTTTGTTTTTAAACTATACATTTCATAGACACTTCAGAGTCAACAGTAACAAGGACTTGTAAATAACACTCCAAACCGAACTCTAAGTGCACAGGACACCAGAAAAACGACCACTCTCATCTGCCAAAGTTTTAACAAACCTAGGTCAAGTCCAGGTAAGAGCAGATCTATGTCCAAAGAATATTTTGTGATTAGAGTTTAAAAAATAGTTTGCCTTCCAAGTTTTAATCTTTGTGTTATGTTCCTTTCTACTGTATTTTTCTTACTTTTTTTTTGAGACACCCTATCTTTTGGGGAACTCTGTATCAACAAGGACTTACAAAAACAAAGGAGTCTGGCTACGAGAAAGAGACCTGCCTGGTCACTAACCCATGAGCTCTGAAGTCAGGTTTTAACTCAATGTCTGGTTCAGTCACCTCCTTATTGTAAAATAACTTTAGGTCCCTGAGTTCCAATTTCCTCCTTTGCAAAATAAAGACAATGATGTTGACCCCACAGTGATGTGATAAAGTATAAAATGACCAGCATATATAAATTGCTGAGCAGAATTCTTGGCACTAAGATGCTCACCAGTGATGGGTAAGTGATGAAAACAACACCAATGAGGAAGAAAAGAAAGCTCGCTCGATCGGAGTGAACAGTCATTTTGGTTAACCAACCAAAGTCCCAAAGCAGATTTGAGGCCTAGATCAGTATCGCTGTCCTTAAACTTTCATTCCATCCTCCATGTGTTTTTGTTTGAGCCACCTGTTGTGCAGGTTCCAGGCTAGCTTTTAAATATGTGCACGAGTAAGCCTGGCCAGAGGAGGAGCCTTCATGGGGCTTGTAGCTGAGAAGCCCCACCCATTTAGAGAGCTTAGGAATAACATTTGGGACCTAGATATTATCAAAATATTTCCAAGCTACCTAAGGATTCTCTCAAACAGGTTCAAACAAGTCCTTCAATCAAGTTTTGAATAAATCTTAAAGAAAAATGATGTAGTAAGAGAAGCACAGAATTAGACTTACTAATTTTTAAGTTTTTCTGTTAGCCTAAAAACAGGGTCCTTATCCTTATATTTGTACCCTTTTTTTTTCAGGTTTCTTATATTTGTAGCATGTTTAAGCTGTTAAAAAACATATCTAAATTCTCAGCTGACCCTCACCACAACCTTGTGAGGTCCGTATTATTATTTCATCACCGATTTACAACTTAAGCCCGAAGTGGTGTGTTGCAAAAACACAGGTACAACCCTGCAGTACAGACACCAAGTCCAGGGATATTCGCTAGAGGATTAGAAGTGGTTTATAATCATACTCCTGAAGGCCACAGATCAGCCGAGTCAGCACCCCTTTAATCCGGACCTCTTAGGGAAGTATATTTTGGCTCTGAAAATGTTTCATATACAAGTGTCTCCTGGTGTGTGATGATCTTCTGGACCTAAAATATTTTTAAACACACAAACTATTACTGATTCATTAGTAACCACACTAATTAAACCTTAGGTGCCTATCGTTTCTCACAAAGAACAAGTATTCCAGACCTACTGTCATTCATTCGTGCACAAAAATGCTTTAAATAAGCCTTTATTATGTGCCAGGTACTGCTCTGAGCTCACTATTGCAGGTACAATAGTGGGGGGGGGGGGGGACAACAGACCAAAAACTGCTTTTTTGAAGCTCGTATTCTCAGTAGGGGGAGATGAAATACACAGACGAGTATACTAAACTATGAATTAGTCTAATGCTATAGAGTCTATAAGAGAAAACAAAGTGAGGAATGGGATTCAGGGGTTGCTGGGATGCCATTTCAGATAAGGTTGTTTGGGAAGACAACCTTACCTCACTGGTAAGATCATACATGGCCAGAAGCCTTAAAAAATAACCAAGCAGGGTGACCTGTTACGAGGTTATTTCAATAATCTGGGTCAGTGAGGATGATGGCTGGGACAAAGGTGAGGACAGTATTGATAGTGAGAAGTGTCACAATCTGAATATATTTGGAAGATAAAGCCAATAGGATTTGCTAACTGATCAAATGCAGGTGTCAGAAGAAGATGTTATACTTAGCTTAGACTCTGAAAGGTGAGTGTCCACCAACTGAGAGTGAAGACAAAGGCAAAAGCAGGTTTGGGAAGGAAAATCAGATGTTCACAGTGCTGGACTGATTAAGTTTTAAGCGTCAACTAGATGCGGAGTAGAAGAGTCTTGTATGCAGGTGGGTAATTATGGAGTTTACAGAAGTCCTGGTTGGAGATAAAAAAGCTGAGAGCTGTCTAAGCATGAAACGTATTCAAAGCTATGAAACTTAATAGGTCTAGAGAGTGTTTGTAGACAGAGGCAGGGCTGAGATGAATTCAGGGACACTTATGGGATTAGGAGTTCGGGAAGTGCAATTTGCAGCAAAGGGTCTGAAATGAAGACCGAGGGGCCGCTGCTCAAACATACTGGGCTCACTTCGGTATCTCTTCAAGGAGAGAATAGTTATCTTCTGTTTTGTGGGAGGTCAGGACTGGAAGACGAGATGGGCCAACAAGATGGGGGTGGGCAACACTGAGAGAAAACAGCCAAAGCCACTGGAGCCGCCTCCAAAGCGACAGGAAGTAGGCCGAACCGGAAAACACCGGAAGCGTGACAAGGCTGCCTCTGCCGATTTCCTAACGCGGCTCTTAAAATACTCGGAGGCAAGCCGACTTGCAAAGCTGGGAAACCGTGGTCTACAGAACCCTCATACCTTAATTCTGATCATTTTCTTTGTTCCATGCTTTCGTGCCAGCCCAAACAGTGATGTGATTCCGGGTTCCTTTATCTCCACCTCTAAGTAATTGCTTATTTTGCCCCAAATCTCCCAATACTGAAATGAGAATTCCTTGAGTGCTTGGTAGAGGTTTCAGTGAACTCTGTGTATTCCTCCCAGGTCCTGCTCACGATGTGTGTATGAGACACGTCCCTAAACAACTACGGAATGCACAACTGCTTAAATTCAGAGACCATCTCTGCAATACGAGTTCATATGTCCTGCCCCGAACATCAAATATGAGTGAGAAAACAGGTAGTTCCTCAAAAAGTTAAAGCATTTTCATATGACCCTAAAATTCCACTCTTAGGTATATGTGCCAAGTAATTTAAAACTGGTTCTCAAACAAATATCTGTATACAAATATGCATAGCAGCACAATTCACAATTCCCAAAACAGGAAACAACCCAGGTCTCCACTAATGGATGAATGAATAAACCCAACGCGGTACAGACATACAAGAGAATATCACCCAGCCATAAAAAGGAATAAAGGACTGATACCTATTAGAGCAATATGAACCTCGGAAACATTACGCTAAGTGAGAGGAGCCAGAGTGCATGTACCTGAAACGTCCAGAATAAGCTCGCACAGAGAGACAGAAAGCAGACTGATGGTGGCAGGGGCTGGAAGCGACTGTTTAATAGGGACAAGGTCTGGGGGTGTTTGGGGTGGGAGATGAAAATGTTTTGGCACTTGATATGCACTGTAGCTGCAGAGACAGTGGAAGCCCTACACATCACTCTATTATACATATGAAAACAGCGGATTTACATGAATTTTACCTCAACTGGAAAATAAGTGGACCCACTCTAGATCAGAATTAGGTATGCATGCATATAATATACACAGGAATAAAAGTGTGTGTGTGTATGTCTTGTGTTGCTTAAACTTCTTTTCCTCTTCCTCCTTACGTGACTGTCACAGAATTGCTGAGGAAAACTATGACTGGAGTCTCAAAAACACAATTTTCCTCAGCACGAAGCTAAATCCTTATCTGTAGATTCAATCTTCCACCCGATTCCAGGACACTTGATGAAATGCAGCACTTTTTAGGATGCTTTAAAATATTTTGATCTTTAAATTTTAAAGTCAGTTCATACATGTAAAAAGGTTTCAAGAGAATTGAAAAAGGCTCTTGTAGATTATTCAGATTCCCCAAATGTAAATGTTTGTATGTAAAATATAAAAATGTAAAGCATGTTTTAGTGAGAAAACAAATGGGTAAAACATGCATCCACATGCACATTCACAGATGCACATGTGTGTACTATACACGAACAGTTTATTTTGCACGTGTTCACATGTGTCCTTACATGTGCATGCATGTATGCACATATGGGTGTGGACATACATGTATGGATGTGCATGATCATGGACGTTTGTATGTGCACGTGCATGCATTTGTACATGTGCATGTGTCTCCATATATGCAAGTATACATGCCCATTTTTCTGAACCATTTGAAAAGACATATTGCCCCTTCACTCACATGCACAATGTGTTATTTTCTAAAACCAAAGACTATTGTATTAATACAGCACAATTATTAAAATCAGGATGTTAAGTTTGATAGTACTAAAATCTATTCTATAGCTCTTTTCAAATTTCACTACTTCCACTAATAATGTACTTTTTCACAAAAGCATAGAGTTGAAATATATGAAATGGATTGAAGTAAAATTGGAAACCAGAAGTTTTTGAAGACCTTCTCTTGTATCTAGCTCACTGCATTTTAACCACCAAGATAATCTATTATGCAGCATGCCTGGGGTACATGAAGATTGGATTCAGAAATTAATTTCATTCAATTACTTAAATCCCAAATGTGGGTGCTTTTATACTGTGAAACTATTAATCACCCTTTTAAGAACAGAAGGAGAGCCAACAAAAAATATCATAAGGGTCTAAATATCTTTAAGCCTAAAAGTGTTCTCTGTTTACTTTTTCTTTGATCATGAAAATCTACAGGCAGCCATAAAAATTTTACTGGAGCTATAATTATTTGAAACTTTCAGGGTGTCTTTAAAGCACTTTATAACAACCTCAAGTATCATAACTTGATATTATTTCTACTTTTCTACTTATAATGAAAACAAAAGTTGTGAGTCCTATTCATCATTTCCACATGAAAAAACAGTAGAAAAATGGTATGTTTATTCACCTAGAAAATGCCCAGCTGGGGTTTATTAACCACATTTTAGTTACTCATCTTTATGACTCTCAAATATAGATAAGATAAAATCACAAAGACCTCCCAGATGACAGGTCCAGCAAGGGCCCTGGATTGGAGGGAAGCTGGGAACTCCAGTGACTGCCTCATAATCAACCAGAAATTATTTATGCTCCAGGTATTGGCTTTCCGGAATTTTTAGCAAATTAAACCTACAGCAAATTTCATACGACCATCTACCATCTAATTGGCATAGCCTCTCAATATTGAGCTGCTGAGGGTGCCAGTCCTGCAAATTCATTAATAGATGTCCTATGAAATAAAGTAGATAGATATAGAAATATGACATGATATGGAGGTGTACATAAATAGTCCCTAAATAAGGCTTGCTCCTCCCATCCACCCATCCATCTACCCATCCCTCTTTCTAGCTACCTTTCCAGCTATTTAGCTATCACCTGTCTGTCTTTAAAAACTGTCTGCTCTAAGCCACTACAATGAAGCAAACCCTCTTTTAAGACAGGAACCCAAAAGAATATATTGCATATCTGGCCATAAAGAACCCATAGTTCAGTTAGGATCATTGACCAATAAAGAGATAAACCACAAATCAGAATCAATAGCTCTCTAACATCTGTCTGGAGTGCCATGGGATCGTGAAAAAATCTGGGTGAGATTTTCTGGATTTACCTAGGAAAGGTTCACAGAGGAGGTAACAGCTGAGCTGTAAAACCCTGATGACTGAACATAATGTGTCAGGGAAAAAAGACTGTGAGGGATATATATGTGTGAGGGATACACACACATATATATATACGCGCACACACATATCTATGCACACACATATGTACGCACATAAATTGCAATTAAAGAATTCAATTCATAAGTGAGCTACTTTTCTTCACTATGTCAGTTTGACTAGTTTTTTTTTGTGTTGGTAAAATATGGTGTCTGAAACAGATCATGATTATAGAATGGGGTGGCAGAGAGTGAGAAGCAATTAACTCCTATAATGTATACAGTAGAAAGATTGTCTATCTAAATGTCCTTTACAATCTTTTGACATAGATAATCTCTAATATACATATATCATCTAGATATAGTTAGATATAGGTAAATATATCTATAAGCATATAGATATCTATATACATATAGAGATATAGATATGAAATGTCTAGGTGATGGTAGCTTGTCATGAGAAATCCACACATGCACATCTAGTATTTATAATTTACAGATAAACTAGTTAGGGGGTCAGGAAGACTGAAATGGCCCAGACTCCAGAAAAAGTGAAGTCAAGTGATTTCTTATTGCATGGTTCTTTCTGGGAAACCTTGACTCCTGCCACAGTCCCTTCTGCAACAGCCACCACGCTCTGTCACGTGTCCTAACACACTAGCTGGAGCCGACTGTAACAGGAACAGGCACCGCGCCCAACAACAATGACCCCTCTATGGAATGGAAGACATCCTACTAAATGGCCGAGCACAAGAAAATCAGTCCACACTAGACGGTGATGGATAAAGAAATCCCTTTGCATCGTTTGGCTCCCTTTTCTCTGCTATCAGCAGTTGACCACCGCTGTGCAGCATCTTGTCACAGACAAAACACAAATAAGAAGCCATGAGTCACGCAGGAGTTGTGAGTCAAGCTCTGACTTCATCCCCCACGACTCTTTGCCCAGTCGCTCCTCGGCAGCCACGCGTCACCGTGCCAGACACCTGCCTTTCTCAGGACTCAGCACTGGCAGCTCTCACTGCCTGCAGCCCTCCCTGCCCAGCACGGCTCATTCCCTCCTTTTGAGTATGTCTTTCTGAAATGTTGCCTTTTCAGGGAACCCTTCTCAGTGAAGGGTGGCACCTCTGGTCACCCTGTCTAAATCTTTACCCTCCACACACTTCAAAATCTCCTTCCCAGCATCATTATTCTCCTCCTTAGCACTTGCCACTCTGCACATATTATCTCTCTCCCCTCCATCATCTTTTTATTTGTCTCTCTCCTGCATTAGAATGTAAGCTCGAGTCCTGAATTGGTGTCTGTTGTGTTTACTGCTCTGTCTCCAGGTGCTTGGTTGGCATTTGGGCAAGGAATTCATCCCCAGTTCCATTTGCAGCCCTTATCTGCCCTATTCTGTGACCCAGGAGGGAGACTCCTGTGGACGCACCCAGGTGCTTTCAGTCATTGGGAGGCACTGTAAAGAGTGCAGGGAGAGAGGACAGAGAGGTTGTGGTATTTATTCTCACCTCATCATTGATTCAGTCCTTCATCTCTAGCAGTAGCTCCCTCCCTCCACAGCTCAAGCATCTGACAGGTACTCTATTCCCCTAGTAAAAGCAATCTCTCCTCAAATTCCTTCCTCTGTGAGGGTGTAATGACTTCCTGCTGCTCTTAATTCCTGGGTTCTGCATCCTCTCAAGATTTTTACTTGTAACTCTGCCCACATATCATTACGTAGACCCTTCATTAAAATCTTTTCATTTGTACCATCTGCGACGAGCCCTCTTTCCTGCCAGGACTCTGCCCTGATAAAGAACTCAATAAGCACTCGTTGAAAGATTGTTGAATGAACGAAAAGTCTTGGCATCCTTTGAAAACTTGATTGATTGGCTTTGGCACTGGAACTACCATTGGAGAGACACTAAAGGAGAGAAGGGTAGAAGTCAGCAGCGGGAAGATAACTCTGGAATGTCTAGCCAAGCCTTGAATGTGAGTGCGTAACTCAATAGCCACTGGTTGAAGAGTGAAGAATTCAATCCACAATCAGCTTGTCTAGTTATATTTTGTGTGTGTGCTGGTAAAATCTGGTGTTTGAAACAGATCACGATGATTATAGAATGGAGTGGCATAGTGTGAGAAGCAATTAACCCACTGTTGAATTCCAAATTGCTCTTTGACTAACTTGCTCAACCTTTCTGAGCTGAGTTTACTCATCTACCAGTTTGAAATTGACAGTAACCTCATGGAGACCTTGTAGTATAAAGATATGGTTTATGTAAAGTGCTTACCACCGTGTGTGACATAGTATTTGCTCTATAAATATTAGTTTCTTCCCTTCCTTTCCCCTTTCTTTTTTTCCTTTGCCTATCTTCTTATTGAACTGCCTCAGGTAAAATGAGATCAGAGAGATTTTCTTCTAAAAATTTTAAATTCCCTGATTTAAAAAAAAAAAAGTGCTACCCTGGCCAGGTAGCTTAGTTGGTTAGAGTATCAGCCTGATACACCAAGGTTGCAGGTAAGATCCCAAGTCAGGACACATAACAAGAATCAGTTAATGAATGCATAAATAACTGGAACAACAAATCAATGCGCCTTTCTCTCTCTCCCTCTTTCTCTCTCTCTGTCTTCTTTTGCCTCTCTAAAACTCAATAAATTTTTAAAACTCTGTGCAATAATAGTTCTGGTCAGGAAACAGACGGCATTTATTACTTGGTGGACATTCAGGCATTGAGGTACAAGGAGAGGTTACAAGAAAAAGAAAAGGAGTCAGAGAGGTGACTCCGAATAGTCACTGTACCAAAGGCCCCCAGAAAGGCCTGCCCCACAGTGTACAATCAAGGCGCTATGCTTCATTGCTTGGCAAGTTAAGCAGTATTCCACAAGCATTAGAGTTACATACCACTGGATCAAAATCGAGCCCAGTTCAAGGTATTGAACAAGAGAAACTTGGCTGCTTTTCTTAGCCATGGGGGAAAATGGAGGGGCCGTCTTGGAAGATTATTGGTGTGAAATCATTAGTTATAGCTTTAAAATTTACCACTTTATGTGCATGTTAGGGCATACAGACATATTTCCACTCCAGCATACACCTTCCCCTTTGCCTTGTGTGTGTGTGTGTGTGTGTGTGTGTGTGCATAAAGCAAAGAGCATGCTATGAGAGTAGGCTTTGCTTCCAAAAAATTTGACACACTACAGGATGGAATAACAGAACTGAATGTACTTTCGAACAAGATGCCATGTTTAGAAACACACAAATCCTGCAAGCCCACTCACGGGCAGCAGCACCCCCAATGGACGTGGCTTGGGATGCGCCGCGCCGATTTTCTGGTATTGCTGTGTCTGTTTCAGGCCAAAGCAATGGGAATCGTGCAACGAATTATAAACCTGCAACGACTGCTCTATCTACATAGCCACCAAATGGAGCTGATGTGGCTGCAGAGACAAAACCAGCACTGATGTTAGAAGGCCAGGAAGGCAGCAATGAAATATTTCAATCACTTGCAAAACAACACAAGACAAAGCTGAAAAGCTAGAATGTTCCAAATCACAGCCCTCTTTTGGCTTCTGCAGAAATGTTTGTCATGCTAAGCCAATCGTTCTGTCTTTAACCATGGCCTACAGTGCCTTCATTTGTCAAATACTCACATCATAAGAATCAGCACAATAGTAACTCCTGCCTGACATTAAACACCTTCAGGGGGAATTAACTCCTATACAGAATTACTTGTATTGTACTCATCAATTTACGTGACTACACAACCTAACTCTAAGTCATGGGAAGAAAGGAACCATCATGTATCACCATTGAGCCTTCCATGCCCACTCATGTCTCACACATACTAGATGCTCAATAAAAGCCTGCCAGAAGTGTTTCTGTCACTTGACTCCCCTTCTAATAGTATCAGATAAATGGCCTGCTGCCTCTCTCCATGTATGCTGCCTTTTGCAGAAAGTTGATCTGCCATGACTGGAACAAAAAATTCTGCAGGTCTGTTTTTCTTAATTGTTTTTTTTCTTAATCTTGTTTTTGTTTTTCTCCAGTAGCAGGAATGGATTTGCTCTGCTTAGCCAGACTTTTACTGTTTACTCGACTTTTGACCCGTGTTTAGATTTACTGAGTAACTGGCTGCATTTAAGTTTGCAACCTGTGAAACTGACCTGAGGAGCACACTCGAAAGTTTGGATGCAAACTTCAAGTGAATACTAAGTAGTTTCTCCAGAGGATCTTGCAGAATGGCTCCAATAAGACTGATAAATTAATGTCTCCTATTTTTGGAGAAAACTCTTGAGCTGACATGTCATCTATCTGAGAGAAGTCCTACCTGGCGGAGGGGTTAAAAAGAGTCATAACGACACCTCACTTGGTGGTTGTATTGTTGCAATATTTACTAAATTACCTGTCGACCATACGTCAATAACATGTTTTATAAATTCAAAAAGAAATTTGAAGTTATAAACCTATTAAATAATTAAAAGAGCTACATTTTCACAATACCAGATTATCAAGTCTTTTGGATTTTACTTCCTACATGTCTCTGAAGATGCCCACCCACTTTCCTCTACGTTGCCCGCAAGCCTAGTCACCAATATTTCTCACCTGGATGACAGGATGGGTTTAGCAGTTTTCATCGCATTCTCTACTGCTCCAGCCAGGGTGCTCTTTTCAGACGCAGGTAAAAGCAAATCACTTCCCCTCGCCTCTGCTCCTGCGCCCTCCTTGTTCCGTACACTTACAGTCTGTGGCTTCCTACTCTGTTAGCATACAGACCCAAACTCCTGACATTTCTCCCGGGTTCTGTGTATTGGACCTGCCTCTCCAGCCTTGTCACCTGTCACCATCCTCCCCCTTTCCCCTATTCCAGCCACGCTGCCTCGTCAACTCCTTCCTGACCTCTGCAATTGTGTTTCTCGGACTTCCACCTGCATCGTCATCAGAGAGGGTTCTTGTTGAACCTCAGGAGTTTCTCATTCAGGGGCTCTGGGGTGGGGCCCAAGAACCTGCATTTCTCAATAATTCCACTTCCAGTCTACTCCGTCATTTTCTCAGGAGAGCCTTCCCCAACATCTCTGTCCAAAACCCGGTGCCCTGCTTTCCCCATCACAGCACAATGTGTACGCCACACACAGTCGTATGCAGTTTTCGTCACCATCGGGATGTTGACTTCGTGCGTGATCGGCCATTGTTTCCGCCATCAAAAGTAAGTTCTATGATGGCATTTGTGCCCTTTTTGCCCATGGCATCTAAAAATAAATATTTTTAAATATATGAACAAATATATAAATCCCAATATGCCTCTGTTATTTAATTTTCTAGTACTTGTATTGGAAAAATTAGCTTGTGGTACTATAAGTATGAGTTCTTTAGGCAAAATTTATATGGTTGTTATTAAAATTATACTTATTATACAAGAAACATTTGGCATCTGTGATGTGTTGTTGTTGTTTTTTTTAATACACAACTGACAAGATAATGTCAAAGGCCCATCTCTATCCCCAAGTAGTTTAAAACGGAGGCATAGTAAAATCAACTACAAAAATGGTGAAACTGTAATATATACCAAATCAAGTGTGAAAGTTCAGAGGAGGGGGAATCACATCCTGTAAGGGAGTGGGAGGAAGAAGAAAACTATCTCATGGAGGAATAAATGTTAACTCGGAGTTTAGACGGCGGCCAGAAAGCTGACGGGCAGACGCGGGAGCAGCGCGAAGAAAAGGGGCAGCTGTTCCAAACAGAGAAAATTACCATCACAGTCGAAAACCTGCAGACTTGCCTGTGTCGTGAGGTGCTGAGAAATAAACTTAGATGGCTTTGAAGGCTGAGCTTGCGGGGCTCACTCACGCCTACGGCGCGGCCTAGCCGGCCCTGACGTACACGAGGGCGGGCTTGAATGCGACAAGTCTGGCGCCTGGGCCAGTGCTCTGAATCCCCACGCTCTGCGCCCTCCCTCCGTGGCCCAGGGACTCTCCCCAGTGTCCAGAGGGCCACGCACGTTTGCCCCTGCCGTCTTGTTCCTTGGCAGCCAGTCACCGCCTCAGCCAACAATGCTGCCCCTTCGCCAGTTCTTTTTCCTTCAAAGTGTGAGTAGTGCCTTGCATTCAAATGAGGTTCCCTTTATTGGGACCTTCTGGTATGGATTCATATGACACAAAATCATTTTAAATATCGGGTCATTACTGAGAAGCCCTTTGACAAACCCTTTCCCCAAAATTCCTCATCACTCATCTTTAAGATCTATGTGTTTATTCCTTTTTGCAAAATATCGTGAAGTGTTTCTCTAAGCCCGGGGTGGGGTGGGGGTGGGGGCAGATGCTGTCTGTGTCCTGCTCACCTCCACGGGCCCTTATTATTTCAGTGCACGCTGCCAAGTTCCAGCTGCCAAATACTGCGGGCTTTTCTTTTTTTCCTATGGGCTTTCTCTTGAAGCTGGAGCATATTTTGCCACCCTACCGGTAGGAGTAATTGACCCTAATTATCATAAAGAAATGTTAGAAAATGCAGCCAAAATTATGCGTAGAACTTCGAGAATTCGCTGAATGCTTCTTAGTGCTCCTGTGCCCAATGGAAAGACTCAATATGTGACCGCGGCAGGTATAGTAATGACCTCCAGACAAGGGTGCGGTAACCAAGGGCTCTGACCTTCAGGGATGGAGGTCTGAGAATTTTAATGAGCAGGCAACCAGCAGAAACGTAAGGCATGGATGAGGAATATCTAGCATGTACAGAAGAGAAGAAAAAATAAATACCAATTAGAACCTTGAGACCAGTTGAAGCCACCCAACCCCACTAACCCACCTGGTGTATTTGATTTATTAAATCACCTCTGGCCACCATCTTGAAGAGCCAACATGGGACAGAATGAAGTTCTGAGTGGTGGAAGGGTTGGACTGCAGCAGACAGTTTTGGTGCCCACCAGCATCTCATCACCCTAACCACTGCAGTGCCATGGCCAAATGTCTGCACTTTCTTGCCTGAGGGCTCTCTGTTGCTTCTGGAAGGCACTTTGCTTCCAGTATGGGAAGCTGGAGTTGTCAGAGTATTAAAAATCCCTGGGTAATTAGAGTCCACATGTAAGTGACATCATACCGATTTGTCTTTCTCTGTCTGACTTACCTCAATTAGTATAATGTCCTAAAGGTCCATCCATGTTGTTACAAATGGCAGGATGTCCATAAGTGTATGATGTCACTTATATGTGGAATCTGAAAACGCCAAACTCATAAAAACAGAGAGTAAGATGGTGGTAACCAGTGGATGAGGGGTTAGGGGATAAGACAGATGTTGCTTACAGGTACAAACTTGCAATGGGTAGTAAATAGCCCTAGAGATATAATGTACAGTATAGAAAACATAGGCAACGATATTGTATTCTCATCATTAAACTTGCAGAATAAAACTTAAATCCAACCATTAAAAAAATGATAATTACATACTGTGGTAGATTGCTATTTATCACTATTATGGCAATCATATTACAGCATATATAATGTATCAAATTAGTGTGTTTTATACCTGAAATTTACACAGTTATACGTCAAATATATTTCAATTTTTTTTTTAAAACCTAGGAACAGTCCTCAACCAATGTAGCTGATTAGAATGTGCTTCTAATTTCCCCAGTGACCTCACTCTTCTTGTGGGGCGACTTGTGTCATATGCGTTGCGCTGATCCCTCGTTTCCCTGGTGGGATTAATCTCCATTTACCCACAGCTGTAACTGGCTCGGGAACACACTCTTTACTGGCTGCCTTCCCTTCCTTGTCTCTCTTCCTCACTCCCTTATGGGTGTTTTCTGTCATCCCCCAAATAAAATACTTTCACTCCAATCCTTGACTTAGGTTCTGCCCAGATGAAGGCAGTCTGGTGCTTGTCAGCCGGTCACGCTGTTGGCTGTGGCCCAGGGAATGGGCAGGTCTTGACGGCAGGTCAACAATCCTCCCAGAAAATATGGACGGGGAGATAGAAGGCTCATAATTTCACTGGCAGGCATTCCCTTCTCTATGCTGTTTCACGGCCACCTGCGAATCGGGCTGCAAGGCCGCTGCTGGGGCAGCACTAGATCCTTCTGAGAAAGAACAGGCTACAAAAAGCAGCTGTGCCACCAGCAAGAGGTGCACCACAGCGCGTATGTATGTGGGTGGGACGGGAACCACGGTTGTTTTCCTTTCTTAGACTTTCTTTCAGACATTGACTAGTTAACTCCCTTCCTCAACATGTCACAAAACAGTTGTGTGATGTCCCCTACCTGTAACTTCACCCTTTTGGTACTTTAAATAACAATATGCACTGATACAGGAATTTGGCTAACCACCGATATCAATGGACTCAGCTTACCTCATATGCTTGAAATTAAGCCTCACATTTCAGATCTTGAATCTTGTGATGAGCATTTACTGCTAAGGGTCTACATCTGACCCACGTTGTATAAATTCTGAGTTGGAACTAACAAAAGCTGGTGATTGAAATGGAAAGCTTGCCTGAGAAGAACTTATTTCACTGTATGTCTAGTCAAGAAAGAGCAGCTTAATCCTAAAGCTGAGAGCAAGAAGAATAAAGCCCACCTGTGAGAGAAAGAAAAGACTAGGCAGCTAGAGAAAGTAATCTTGTTTTTTAACACTTCTTAGTGCCTACTTCCAGGCTTTTATGTGGTCCTGGTCTATTTCTTTCCCTTGGCTCTATAGATACCCAGTACCTTACAAAAATGTTCTCCCTTTGGACTTGCTTTAACTGAAGGGATTTGTCAGTTATTTGAAACTGAAAGTCTTGGTTATCCTAAACTCACTCAACTCTGAGCTTAGCAGGGTGGAATGGGGACCATCACTTTCTTGGTTTTCAAAGCATCGAATTCAGTACTTGGCACATAGTAAGTATCGGTCAGAAGAAAAATGAAGACAAAATATGAATGAGCTTCAGCGGAAGCACCAAGAAGCATACGTACTTTCCACAGTGTGAAAAGTCTTTCCACCAACGGGAAGCAGCTGCCCCGTGCTCATCGTGCACAGGGCTGGGATGCTCGTGCCTTCGGTTTATTTTAATCAGTAATTGCCCACTCATTTAATCCATCTGAAAAACAGTCTTAACCACTGCTCAAATTATTGGTGTGTGTTTCTCTAGGATATGTAGTAGGGTATTAACTCACCTTGAAACATTTAGGCGTCTTTATCACTCTCAGATGTTCAAAGTGTCTCAGCCATGGAGAGGGACGAAGGGGAGTTTCAAATGGGTAAACCAGAGAAAGGAGGTCTCAATCTTTGGCAAATCTGACCCTTCATCAAACCCAACAGGAAGAGGAGAGGGTTGTGGGCTGTTGTTTCTTGAGATGTGCATTAAGGGGAAGACTAAATTTAGCAAATGCTAAAGCCCCCTTGTAATGTTTTATGATTGTTATAGTATTTGGTAACTTCTGTTCCCCTCTGGCTGTGATGTGAGAAGCTCCCCCCACCTCCTCCCCCCCATGACAGCAATCTCTAGCTGTAAAATGGTAAGACCGTCAGCCAGCAATAATTTGCAATCCAAACAGACTTGACGCTCCCTGACATTTATTGAAACCTCAGACCCCGTGCACTGGTTTCAGTTTTCCTCCCTTTGCTCTGTTTTTACAGACAGACAAGCGCTTAGATTTAGGTTTAATAATGAGGAGAAATTTCTTCTTGGCCTACTCTTGCTTGTGTTGGCTGCAATGGGGCTTGCAACAGACGGGTGGTTGGAGTTAATTACACTAAATGGTGAGAACATTATGTGACCCCACTGGTTCAGCCCCAGAGGCTATGTGCCTCCTCACAGACAGACACAGGCAGATGGAGAGCCTCACAGGCCGGGCACAGGGCAGAAGCGACAGGGAGTTCTCCGCTCAAGCCCAGACTCCTTCCCAAGCTCAGAATGCTAGGCTCTTTCAGCAGCACAAAGAGAAATTTGAAGAAACGCAGGGCGACAGCAAGGACTAGGGAAATGTGCACTTTGTCCAACAGAACTGCTCTCAGAGGGAGCAGTCATCTTCATGTATGACAACCACACACTTTTTCAGGGAAGGACGAGATGAAGATTTCACCACACACTTGACTCTGACAAGTCAGAGGGGAACTTCTATCATGTTATTGTAAGACACCTGGTGACACATTACAATATTTGAGAGCCAGTGATAAATGTCTATTAGTTAGCTCAGTGCATAATACTTACTTGACACCTGCAAATGTTCTCATCATTGTTACTTCCAACGATGATGGTGACAGTGATCACAGGACACTCAGGTTCTCACCTAGGGCTAACGGGGAGTCTGTGACACTCAGGAAGAAAATTAACCAATACAATTAGGTGTGGTGGAGACTCACCCAGAAAGAGTGTGTGGAGCAAGGCCTCAGTTGTACTAAAGTGTAACAAGGCCAGAGACAACTTTAGGTTGTTGACTTCATACTGACACGATTTTTGTTCTGAGGCTTGCACTTTTCGGTTGCATGTCAGATCTATGCAAATCATCGGGAATCTAGGAGGGATGGCTCACCTGATCTGCCTGGCAGTGTTGATTTCCTGAAACAGCATTTGCGCTTCCATGTGTAAAAAGTGAGGGATTGCTTACAGTTGCACTGTCACATAATTTCAAGTCTATGACACTGTATGTGACACCCACCGGGAAAACAAGGGAGGGGAGAGAAGAGCAGATAACATCCACAAAGGAAGTGGTCCGGACAATCCTTCATTCTCATTCTGTACCACAGACACCCTCCTTTTCAGCACGATGTTGGCTATCATTTTTTCCATTTTTATCCATGGTCAGAAATGATCAAGTGACAAGAGAGGTGATAGCATAACCCCAAGGGTCTCTTGATAATGTATCAGTTGGGAAACAATGAACTAGAATTGGGTTCTACTTTGGGTAAGGGCCCTGACTGCCTCCCTTCAAAGCAGCATGACTTGCTCTGCTCAGTGATCACAAGTTTTACCTGACTCACATACACTTCACTGTCATGGCGTCACGTGAGTAAGCACGCATAGTCAGTGCGATTCACCTCCCATGTGTAAACTACTCAAAGCAAGTGTGCTTTGTGAATCAGCAACATCTTTCTCACTGAGGCAGTAATGAAATGAGACAGGCACAGAAATTACCCAGGGTTGCTTAAACCTCATAAAATGATTACTACAATTCATAAATGAAATTTGCTTTGCAAAATGTTTATACAAACAAGTGGCAAGGTGTATTTTGCCCCAGTAAAAGATAATTACGAGTGGTCAGGTATGCTATTAAAGTATAGAAAAAATGAGATGTAAGAGTTTAAATATTGTTGTGTTGCAGTCAACTACATGTAAATAAGGAGCAAATGTAGACATAAGCTACACTTAATGGAAGAGTTGACGTAGTTTTTAAATGAAGACATGGCCTTCATTGGAGTGATGGATTTCAGAACTAAAATGAGGGTAGCTGAGTTATAGACTTTATTGCAACAGAGCCTGTGAGATAGGATCCAGACATAAGGTAAATCCAGGCCTGACTGATATGTAAAAAGCAAGGTTAGGCAACAAGAAGATGGGGGCAAAGGTAAATAAAATAAACACTATTTTAAACCCAAGGGAATGATTTCAGAAAAGAAGTAGAAGGGCATTGCTTTCTACGGTAATTATTTCCTAGTCATATCTATCTATCTATCTATCTATCTATCTATCCACCCACCCACCTACCTACCTACCTATCAGTGGAGGGAGGGTCAGAAAATCTTCCTAAAGACTCAGTGGTAGATCTGGCTGTTCACGGTTGTGTTGTTTGCCTCATTTTCATTTATGGCTTGTTGCGTATTTTCTCAGTAGAGTGAGCCTGCTGCACTGGGCTGAGGGCGAGGCAGAGGCTGCCATCAGAGAGCAGTGAGGGCCATGCTGAAAAGCGGGCATCTTTCCCGTGTGCAGCAAGGAGGCACTGAGTGGTTTACTTGAGAACACAGCACGGTCAGGTTGGAATTCCAGAGAGGTCGCAAGGGCGACATTATGAAGGGTGCATCTGTGGCTAAGCTGCAGTCGGTCTCCAGGGCACTGAACAGGGTCCACACTGAGAAGGAGCCGAAAGGCGCAGCCGCGGGGGAAACAGGCCGGGTCTACCTGCAGAAACGCCGCGGCAGAGGGAGAAACGGAAAGCCTGTCGTGGTGGATAGCTTCTAATTTGAGTCGGAGTGGCTGGCAGAGATAAACAAAATATGAAGGAACAAGCAGATCCTAAGGAAAAACAGATCTGAGTTCAGATTTGAATATAAGAAGTTTAAAGTCCCTGTGGGCACCTGAGCTCAGGTATCACACGTCTGATAAATATCAAAGCCAGAACTCAAAGAAGTTCCAGTGGACTCCAGCCTATGGTCTACTTACATGCCCTGCATCTCCCTATAGAAGTAGCTAGGAAATAAAAACACCTAATAAGTTATTATAAAACAGGCATGAGATACGTGTAGAGGCAAGGGCTGATTCAATGTATTTATGAAGGCAGGCTATTATCTATCAATTTATATTTTTGCTTTTAAGAGACTTTCTACCATACAGATAACTATATGTGAGGTAATCATATCTTTACAGACACTCTTCAGTCAAGGCAGATTAATGTACATTTCATCATGTGTTGGGATTCCATTCTCTCTTCTGCACACGGCAGCGCGCTGAGGGCAAGCAGCTCTGGGCAGAGATTCCTAAGGCTCATACAGATAAAAACGATGTTAACAAAAATCAGTGACGATAGAAGGGTTCACCGGATTCAAGTGTGCGTTCCTGTGGCAGAATTACACTTCTTAATACAGTCTCAATTTCAAGCAAATGGATTTTATCTTTTAAAAGTGATCTGTTGTAATGCAAACTTTCTTATCTTTTCAACGATTTAATGAAGATTTAATGAAGACATCTTCAACACTGGAAGATCTGAGATTTAAAGATTGAAATAAGGACATACATTCAACATCAGAAGAGAGATATTAGAATTTCTGGAAGCGAAACAGGCTGAAAGATTTATTATAGCACTTAGAAACGCAAGCCTCCAGACTGCGTGCCCAAGCATGGCCAACGAGCGGGTAATAACAGGTCTCATTAGATGCTATTTATTTAATTTAATGTTATTCTGTCAGAGATGTTTTCCTTGTAGCATAGAGCCCTTTTTTCTTTTTTCTTTTTTTTTTTTTGGTAGTTTAAATAATGCCCAAATACACAACAATGCATTTGTAATGACAAAAGCCTACAAATGCAAATTCAGAAAGTCACTAAATCACCCCAACTCAATATAATGTTTTGAAGCTATAGATTTAGGTTTTCTGTCTCTGTCCCCTTCTTTCCCAAGAGCAAGGAAATAAGTCATGCATGCTAGCTCAGAAAGAACCGTGAAGAGGGGCTCCACCAGGGAGGACGCTAAGCCTCCCCATTATTTTTTGTCCTTGTATTTGATTTCCTTTTCCCTTTCCTTTGCTACAACACACACACACACACACACACACACACACGCACACGCACATGCACACACGCACACACCCCTTCTCTTTTAAGTATCCAATTAATGTTCCAATGAATTATATGCTTACATTTGAGATTAAAGTAACATCTGGATAGAACTGCACAGAACAAGATAAGCCAATATTATTTTTTATAGGAACAAGTATTCTTGAATATTCAGCTAACCGATATTAAAGATGACCTTGGAAAGGTCAGCATATGTGCCCATTTAGTTTTCTGCTTTTGTTACTTCCATCTCTACCCAAGAATGGGTTTTTTTTTTAAGTCATATTACTTAGGTTTATATATTTTAATATAATAACTCATTATTAGGATAATATAATTTAACCTTAGTGAAGCTATCAGCTGTTATTAGGTATTATTAAAGCTAAAATGTCCAGGGAAAGGAATTAGATTTTCCTCTGTGACAATATTATCTACAATATGAATATGGAAGTAACAAAAAATAAGCTGAAAATATTGCTCTATGTTTAAAATTTCTGGGCACAATGCTAATAGATTGACAGTGTTAGGAAACCTTTTATGAATTAAGAGAATGACTTGCCATAGTCTATGTTTGGACACTGATAACGTGATCTAAAATCTTCTGAAATATGTCTTCAGAGATTAAGGATTCACTATTCAGTGGCTCAGGTGATTCAAAGAGATTACATCATCTCCAAGGAAGGGCTCAGGAATTAAGTCCCCCTAACTGGAGAACAAAAGTTTAAGAAAAAGTCCTCAGTAAAACATGGGAAGTAATCAGGAAAGCCTTGGGGATGGTTAAGTCACCTAGAAAAGGCCCATAGTTTGACCTGGATTCGATCCTAGAGCTCGCCTCGATCCTCAAACTATTGTAAATGATTGCTTATCCTTGGAGATGAGATAGCAGGATCTTTAAATTCCCCATTTTTTTTCCCCTGGGAACTTTTAGCCAAAGATGAATATATCACCTTACTCTTCAGGGTCTCGTTTTCCCAACTTCATCACGTCCTCTGACATCATTGCCCTTCTAGTCATACAACCAAAACATCCAGCTCATTTTTTGACTCTTCCTCTGTCCCATTCTCTAGTTTTGTCAACTTTTAGGTATGTCAACATTAGCAACTCTGAATTAGAACAGGGATTGGAAAACTTCTTTTAGTAAAGTACCAAATAGTAAACGATTTGTGATCCACAGAGTCCCTGTCACAACACTCAACAATGCTGTTATGTAGCTCAAAAGTCACTATAGGCAATATGTAAATGAGTGGATAAGGCTGTGTTGCAATAAAGCTTTATTTACAGAAACAAGCAACAGGCAGATTTGGTCCAAGGGGCCAAGGGCTGAACTTTCGCCCCCACACCTGCTGTTATACCCTACCTAAACTCTTGTTACTTCTCACCTACATCACTCTGCTCTTTCGTCCCCTTCCATTTCCTGTCTCTCCCCAGCCAACACTTCCCTAACCATGTTGTCATTGGAATCTTACTTAAGTGTAACTCACTCATCTTGTTACCCAATGGGAAAAGCTTTCTGTGAGCCTCAATTATCTATAAAACTGAGTTTTATAGTCCTTGCAGAATAAAGTGTCAACCTAGTTTCACACCTCACCCCTGAACACTTAAGGGTGATGCCTGTCCTTTAAATAGTCCTGCTTCTCCTTGCAATGATTCTTTTTCTTATACTTTCTTTTCTGCTTAGAATAGCCCTCTCCATATTTTTACCTGTATTTCAAGTCCTTCACTCCCTCATCAACTACTCGTCACTTACCATTTGTATTATCTACAGGAGAAAGCTAAAATTATGTGTGTATAGGGGACTGGCATGGAAGTAAAATTTGAGATTTAAAAAGAGCCAAGAACAGGATTTTGGAAATAATTATAATTAGGGGATAGGAAGGAGGGACAACAAAGAGAACTAAGACAGAAGAAAAATTAAGAAAGCACTGTATAATAAATTAACATATGGGCAAAAGATGTCTTGTAACCAGGTATCATTTCATTGAATGAATGCATCATAATACAGTTAATTTAAAATATCCTAACATAAGCCATTCAAGTTGTTTAACATTTTTTTACTGTTGTAAGTAACAATGTGAATAAGAAGTCTATTTGTCTAACAAATATTTGAGTAATTACTCAGTGACTACCATGTGTCACTCACTGTACAGGCATCTATTTAATTGACAGTTCTTCATAGGAATCTCTTATCCTGGAAATAACCCCTGCAGACGGGCTTTTCCTCCCAAGCCTGAAGTTATGCTAACAATTCGAATAGGTTACCACAGGCCTGACTCAGGCCCACGGTGAGAACACTGACACACCTGTCCTGTGGGAAAGTGAGGAATACCAGATGAGAAAATGGCCCAGGAGATGAGAATCCCGATATGTTCATCTCTTGGTTTTAGATGTCCTGGGGCAGAATCAGAGAATATATGAGTATTTATGATGTGCTCAGTATTGTTGCTGAACAGGTAACAAGATAGCATCGTCTAGTTCACAGGGAAAAGTCCCAGCTCCACAGCTCTTTACCATTAAATGCTTCAGGAAATGAAACAGGACTGACTTGCAAATGGAGATTGTTGATTTAGCTTACAGACATGCCCATGCCTCAATTTCCCCAATGTTACAAAATGTGTAGCGCCAGTGAGGAAGGAAAGCTTTGGACTTGAGAACCATTTCAGTCATAGAGGAAAGCTTATCTAAGTTGAAGAGATTTGGGAAAACAAGATAATGTATTCCTCTAAGTACAAATACCAGCGACAGAGCCCCATGACTTTAGCTGACGTAATGGGAATTCATCGCTAGCAAAAAAACTGTCAAGGTGTCTCCCTGCTGTGAAGCTTTAGCTTAGATTTACACATCTGGCAGCTCATCTTTCCTCTGAGTATCACAACTGTCACACTGGCCCTGCTTTCTTCCAGGTGGTGCATAAAGGAGATGTGTTATACACATACAGTGGAATATTACTCAGCCAGGAGAAAATGGAAATCCTGCCACCGGTGACAATCTGGCTGAATCTTGAGGGCATTCTGCTAAGTGAAACAAGCCCAAGACAAGCACTGCATGGTGTCATGTATATGTGGGATCTCAGTAAAAACTCAAACTAACAGAAATGAAGGGCAGAAAAGTAGAGGCCAGGGACTGCCGGGGGTGGGGGGGGAAATCGGGAGAGGTTGGTAAAAGGGTACAAATTTTCAACTACAAAATGAATAAGGTCTGAGGATCTAATGTAAAATATGGTGACTACAGTTGCTAACACAGTATTGTACAATTGAAATTTGCTCAGAGAGTAGATCTTAAATGTTCTCACCAAAAGAAAGAAACAAACAAACAAACAAACAAACAAACAAACTTATACCTAATGGTGCAGATATTGGATTTGGCAGGCTTCTAAGCATCTATTATAAATACAGCTAAAGAATTAAAAGAAAATATACTAAGAATGAATAAACAAATAGATAAATGGAAATTGTTACAAAGTAAAGGGTCAAATGGACATTAAAAATACAATAACTAGAATTTAAATATTAACTAAATAGACTAACCAATATATCTGAGACAGCATAAGAAAGAATCTGTGAATTTGGTAAACAGGCCAATAGAAATGATCAAGCATGAGAAAGAGAGACAAAAGCCTTAAAGAAAACTGTACAGGCCTTAAAAATCTGTGGGGCAATATGAAGTACTACAACACAGACGTTACTGGGAGTGAAAAAGGGAAGGAGAGAAAAGGCGATAGAAAAGATATTTAAAGAAGCAATTACTGATAAATCTTCCCAAATTTGGTAAAAGTGTTATTCTTTATACCTAAAAAGCCTGATGAACCCAACCAGAAAAAAACATGAAGGAAATCACACAAAGATCCATCATAATCCAACTGCTGATAAATTACATAAAAGAGAGAGAGAGGGAGATGGGGAATGGGAGAGAGAAAGAGAGTGTGTGTGTTGAGAGCAACAAGAGAAAAACAACACATTACATGTGGGAGAAAATGGTAGGATCAATGTTTGACTTGTTAGCAGAAACAGTAAACTGGAGAAAACATTGGAATGACACAAGAGTTGAAAGACAAATATATGTGTGTGTGTATATATATATGTGTGTGTGTGTGTATAAGTATGTGTGTGTGTGTGCGCACGTGTGTGTGTGTGTATATATATAAAAACAAAAGAGTTGACTAATGTGACTAATAATTCCACATCCAGCAAAACTATTCTTAAAAAATGAAGGTAAAATAAAGACATGTCCAAGTAAAAACCTAAAAGAATGTGTTGTTATCAGCTCTATGCCACAAGATACACTGAAGGAAATGCATCAGACTGAAGAGAAACAACACTAGATCACATCCAAGAGCCATAAAAAATGGTAAATAAATGTCTAAATATAAAATAGTGATGTATATATACATGAGTTTCTGCTTCTCTTAATTTCTTTGGAAGACACATGACTGTTGAAAACAAAAATCAATTTGAAAAATTATAGCAAACACTTTGTTGGGTTTATAATGTTTATAGGTATACTATATATATGAAATGATAGTTTGGACAGGTGAGCTATTCTAATATAGATTTCCCATCCTTTACTGGAAATACTTCAATATTAACTTGAAACACATTGGCACAAGTCAAAGATACATACGGCATATACCATACAGCAATCATTAAAATAATAACATGAAGAAATATAGGTAAAAATTTAATAGATGAATTCAAATGGTGAAAGGCTATATATAGTGTATGATTCCACTTATAGGAGGTTCCAAAAAAAGACAAAACAGTGGTGACAGAAAACAAATCAGTGACTTCCTAGACTCAGTGTTGGTGACAGTAACTGACGACAAAAGGACATGAGGGAAATGTTGGGAGTGGATACAAGCGGTCACATTAGCAGCGACTTAAATAGTATCAATAGCAGTAGTTAGAAGCCTAGAGACAGTGGGAGAATTATTATAAAAGAACAGCAGGCCAATGTATGAATGTTTCATACACAGACCCTCAGTTCCTTGAAGGCCTTTGCCCACTCATCACTACCATTTGCTTTTAGGCTGGTAACCCACTGGCTCTCCGGGGTTTTTCCGCAGAACAAAGGGAAAATGTCGGTTCTGCTGGTGCCCTGGTGTAGCTCTCCACACCACCTCCCGCACTGCACAGAAACCTATTCTAACACATGCAGTTCCTTTAGTGAACCTGCTCGTTGTGTGTTGACGTTTTACTTTTGTGCATAGCAAGGAGGTCATGGAAAGGAAACACTAATCTGGCCACATTAATCCTTCAGATTCTCACTGGAAAACGCTGCATCAACATGCTCCATCGTGGGTCTGTGCCATTTTGTTGTGTTTTACTTTGTTTTCTGACAGAACAATGCTTTTCTGGTTTGGGCAATGGATTGCCTGGGGAAGAAAGGGAAATGTCTGTTACTGCTTGCTAAACATCTACCACAGACCCAGCCAAACCACAGCAGCTAATCTCCAACCGGGGAGTTCACTTCTCAAGGAAGGAGTCTTGAGGCCTGCATTCCTTCAGCGTGGCCTCGCGAGTCTCCACGCCTTCCCATCAGTCGTCTCTGGGTGTCCTGCAACACGCAGCACCTTGTCTCCAGACTGGTGCTGCTGCAGACCAGGTGTTCTGTTTTGAATTTTTTTAGAGGAGAAAAAACCACCAGTTCCAGTTCTTATATCTATATTGCCAAGTAGATTGAGGTCAGACCACACATTTTAAAGGTCTATTTTATAAGTTACTTTGCCTCTTCCTGTGTATTATCTTCACTTACCTCATCCCTAAAATAGCATTTATTCACATATTTACTCATTCTTCCAATGAAGTTTTTAAACTACTTTCTATAGGCATTTTTTAAGGCACTAGGGAAATAAAGGTTTGATTCTTCTCCTCAAATAACCTACAGTCTGATACAGATTCTGTTCACTGGAGTACCAGAAGCAAATAGATAAAACATTTAAATAGGGTAACTGAGAAGAGTTTAATGGAGACACTATTTACAAAGGATTAACAGAAGCCAAAAAGGCACAATAAGCACCACACAGCTGTGAAGATTAAAGATCCACTACCATTGCTAAAACTGAAAGAGCAAGGGCGGTATGGGCACTGCAGGGTTATACGTGGATTAAACATGAAGAGACATGTGCTGTAGGGAGAGAGATGCTGCGTCCTTAGGTGGAGAAAAACAGCCCCTGGAAACGCGTGGCCAGCATGAAGGGAGCTGGCAAATGAAGTATCTCACTTTCATCCCAACCCCCGATCTCTTGCCAGTGACACCCGGGAAGCAAGGAGCAAGGAGCTTGGTTGATTTAGTCAATAAACGTGGGCCTCTCAAGACAGAGAGGCAGGAACAAGAAAAACACAGAATGAGTCTGAAGGGACAAATATATCCAAAATACAGACATATCTGACAATAAAAACTTATCGATCTTTTTAAAAAGACTGATACAGTTACTTACATATAACCTAATTAATTGATCCATCTGTCTATTATGCATTTTTATTAGTAGAAAATGATACCAAGGCATAGCCACGAGTTTATAAAATCAGAGACAATAGAAAGTTGATTGGATTCCATTGTTTCTACAATAATCACTTCGTAGAACATGACGCATTCACAGTTGTTCCTTTTTTTCAAGCTCTATACACACTTCAATTTTGATTTTACTAAACGGATACTAAATATATATTTAAAAGAGTATGAAAAGAGAAAGGAGGAGACAGATAGAAAGGAGGTCAAGACGAGACAGAGAAAAGAGAAAAAAGAGAAGAAATGCAGAGGGAAAGATGGCCATGGAAGGGAAATAACCTTGTGCGAATGTAGGTAATTTTGAATAACCCTCCCCACGTCAGACGGGCATCTTCTGCTGAGAAATCTGAAGTTCTGGTCAACAGCAGATCCTGTTCCTCCTCTACTTCTGCCTTTTCTTTTCAGGTTGTTGTCACTCTGAGTTCTCACTTGTCTTTTTTTTTTCCTCTTGCCCTATCCAATATCATCACGCCTCATATTCTGAATATTATCTTGGTGTTTAAAATCTCCATATCTACATATTATATTTAACTTTTATCTTTTCCCCACCGTTAAGGTCCAAATAGCCATGATACAACTGGGCAGCTCCACTTGGAAGTTACACATACACCTCAAATTCGATTTGTTTACAATCAAACTGGTCACCTTTATCATCAAACTTTCACCCTTTACCTAGGCCAAGAACCAACCACCACCACTGAATAGACTTGAACCCTCATGTTCACGCGCATCCCCACATCCAGCCCGGTGCTGACCCTTTCTGGTTTCTGCGGATTCTCTGGCCCCGTGCTTTCTCCTGCCTCCTGGCATCTGTGAGGCTGTTCGCTCTTTGTCCTTTCCATCTACCCTCACCCTTCCCCAACCAAATGCTGGATTAGAGTAACTCCAACTCCAAACTGGGGTTTCACGGTTCATCCTGAACCTTCCATAACTTCCCAAATTTGATTCGAATCACCCTCTTATGTGGTCTTAATTTGGCATTTTAAAATGCTCTTACGGTGATATTTCTCACAGTATACTATATGGACTTGTTCTGTATATGTCTCCTTTACTAGATTAAACCCCTAGGAGCAACAGGGGTATGTTTATTTTGTTCTCATTGGCATCCCCAGTCCCTAGCATTATGTCTAAGTCAGCATAGACCTTCAATAAATGTTCGTTGAAAGCAAGGATGTTATTTGGTTGGATTGTTTTTTTGTTTTTGTTTTTGTTTTTTACCATTTAATTATTGTATCCAAAGTTAGAATCCTATTTTTAATGTACAAAGGGTTTTCCTAATTTGTCTTTATACAAAATCATTTCTAAGCACCTTTCTAGTTGGAAATCAAGCTTCACTTTGGTGACTTCTAGCCTGTTGGGCCCAAGAAGCTAAACTGAATCAGAGACATGTTTCTTTGGCCCTTGTAAGCCTCAGACATGAATACCCATATGATATAGTTCTGCTTATCAAAATATACCCTTTTGCTCTGGCTGGTGTGGCTCAGTGGATTGAGTGCTGGCCTGCGAACCGAAGGGTCACCAGTTCGATTCCTGGTCAGGTCACATGCCTGGGTTGTGGGCTAGGTCCCCAGTTGGGGGCATGCAAGAAGCAACCACACTTTGATGTTTCTCTCCCTCTCTTTCTCCCTTCCTTCCCCATTCTCTAAGAAACAAACAAACAATATATCCTTTCCAGCTACTAGGTTGATTTACAAGTAAATCATCCAATCAAAGGCCAGACGGCATTGGTCTCTGTTTCAGAGCCAGGGTCCGATCTAAAGTTTGATGACGAGGCTGCCAAAGGGATGACATTCTGATTGTAGGGCGTGCACTTCCATTTGTTTGGAAGGCACCTCTGCTGACCCCACTCACTTGTGCTCTCGTTTTATCCAGAGGTGCAAAGACACTTACAAATCACCTGTGACCTCTAAAAGAGTAACACCTACCTGCTGAATGAAATACATTTTGAAACTGGACTGGACTCATGAGCTCACTCTGAGAAACCACGGGGGCATAAAGCACAGCTGAACCATGCACTGTATTAACAAGCTGGAACTTGGGTTAAATTTGACTATTGATTCATCCTCTGGCATCACCACCTTAAGAATCTTTGCCTCTCTTTAACCTTCGCTGAAGCCGCAAACATTGTCTGATCTTGCTGACGCCTGGGCTGCACTCAGAATGATGCATGCAGGAGCCTGGGAGAGGCAAGAAGGGAACGAGACCCACAGTCTGAAATCAACTCAAGGAACAGCCATGAGTCACCTTGAAGTGCCCGTGAGCTCAGGGCCAGCTGGCAGCCTGAACATCTAACATCTATCGCTACCACTAAGGAATCTAAAGCTGCCTGCTCCGGTGAAGAGGGGGTAAAAAGCAGATTTAGGCTCTGAATACACACTAAAGGCATTTTGTTTATTTGTTTGTTTGTTTTTTGGTGGTGGTTATAGTGGAGGAATAAAATGGGCTCAGTCCCTATTAAATCTACCTTCTGTCGATATCATAATGAGTCATTTAATGAATTAGCCAATACCTATTGGATACCTACGTGGGGAAAGTAAAGTAGGAAGGGTTATTTTGTAACAAGTTATTAAGTATGCCCTCAGTCTTTGGTCTTTATCCGCTGCTATCTGGTCGAAATATAAGTAGAGGCAACTGGCACTTGACAGTAATGGCCCAAGGCAGTGGGCCCAGTCCCCTGCCTCCACACAGGCTGGCAGGGTCACTGAGAGACTCCTCACAGGGCTCATTCGTAAACCCTCTGCCCCCCAGAGCGCCAGAGTCAGTATATCTGGAGTGAGGTTCAGAAACCCCAGTTTAAAGGCCCTCTTGGAAACCTAATGTAAGGACTATGTCTATCTTCTATGTTCCAGATTCCATAAGTCTCTGTACCAAACAGGATAAAAAACCATTTGCTACTATATTACTCTATATACTACAAAAGTGTCCTCTTAGAGTTGTTAATATATCTGTTAATTAACACACACACACATATATATTACTGCCTATATGTATGCATATATGATTGTATACATATATCTTTGTAGGGACAAATAGAATATCTCTCTATATATCTGCCCCCTCCCATTATTCAATACCATATAATTTCTACTATGATAATTTATTCAATGGCTTAGTGCTGCAAAGCAGTACCTCTCTCGGAAAGTTATCCGATATGTAACGAGAACACGCTATGGAATGCTTCTCTTCTTTATTTTACCTGACAAGGTGATGGAATTTAAGCTCAGGGGCAATCATTTCTTTATTTGGGGGATGGCTATGTTTCCCATTGCTATTCACTAACTGGTTCTTTCACGTCATGATTCTATTGTATGTATGCTTTTAATTATACAACTTTTACTTCTTCTTTGGAAATAGATGTGGCATCAATTAAAAATGCATAAAACGTGGGTAGAGGTGAACCAGCCAGAGTGAGAGAGATGCTGGGACAGAGCTCCCATTCAGGCATTGCATGCCAGGCTAAACTGATTTGCTATTTTGATAGTATCTTGAAACTAGTAAATAATGGAAAATTTTTATAACTCAACTTTCACTAAGGCCTCTGCCTTCCAGAGTCACACTTTCCTTTCATAAATAAACAGCAAAAATATGAGACCCTACCCTATATGACCTCATGTGTCCAGGGCCTTTGAAACAACTGCAGAGGGTCCCTAAAAACGGCTTATGTGTCCTGATGGCTGTTTTCCACCTTTGACTCCAGACTTCTGATCTGGGCTTCCCAGCCAGCAGCCGTAGCAACATGCTTTCATGCAACTGCCACTCTCTTTGGCTGCTCCCCACATTTTACTCTCCAAAACACAGCTAACCCAAGGCTGTCTCACGTAACAGGAAATTCATACAGCTTCAGTCTGCCATAAGGCAATCACAGTGTCAAAAAAGAGGAAAACGTGAAGTATTTCTCACCATGCCACATCACAGGAAGTCTCCTCATGGGTCCTCCTCTGTTTGCCTGGCTGGTCACGACACGGCCATAGTCTGCTCAGCTGCCCGGCCTGAGAGGCAGCTCTCACAGTGAACCTCCCAACCCCATTCCAAAGCCTCTAGCTGAAATGATCAAATCATGGCAATACCAGGTAAAGTGTAAATTGCTCCAATAAAAGCTCCCACTGATATCACAGTTGAAAGCATCTACTGTATATTTTTATTCCATGATTCACTGAATCCATCTTGGGCAAAGGAGGCTCTGCTGACAGGCACCTTCCTTGGAAAATTCTGAAATACATTTGGAGTCTTTTATGAAGGAGAAAAACTTTTATCAGTTTTTAACTCCAAATGTTATTTGTTACCCGGTCATAGTTATTATATATGCCACTCTGAGAATTTAAAGATGGAGGCTTACAGATAGAGATTAAGTTGACAGAGCTCTTGGGAAGTTTTAGAAACACAATGGCGCTGCGTTCAAACCTATCTGTGTAATAAGTCTCAGGGGCAGAGGGCAGACTCTCCCTCGTTTGGGGCCAAGCATAACCTATGGGTTGCGTACGGGGAGGCTCAGACATTACAGGTAAATTGGGGTGTGCATACGGCTCAGACATCAGCAGTACCTTGAGCCTTGGGATGGTCTGCAGCAGAAGTTACATCTTTGTACTGGAGAAGCTGACCCCCCAGGAACACTGACACTACTGGGGGTAGTTTTGATAGAGAGAGAGCTGATCTGATCACTGGGGAGGAACAAGGAGAAGTTGCCCCAATGCAACAGGAGGGGGTTGCCCAAGGCAAGGGTAAACAGTCTAGGATGAGATTGGCTGAGAAGCTGAACACTTCCAGAGCACGTGGAATTATGGAATTATGGGCCGGAAGATTTAAAACAAAGGAGGGCAGAGACTGGCTCTCTTCCTCAAGGATACATGGATGACCCTGCTGCAGCTGCCTGCGGACAGTATTTTGGATGGCAGAAGGAACTCCCGGTGCAGCTTAGGATCGGCTGGCCTGGCAGAGCGGGGCAGGGTTACTCTTCTTTGGGTGTTCTAGAGGGGACAAGCTCTGAGGCAGAATTCCAAAATTGTGCAGCTTTTATATCTTACGTTGCTTAGTTTGCAAACTAATCCTATTGCAATAAGATAATTAAAAACTAACAGGGGGGATGATAGGGGAGCTCAGGAGTTAAATATTTCAGCCTTAACTGACAGGCTTAAGTGGCTAATGCATGTGGAAAGCTGTTATTCCAAACCGTGTAGACTCCTTTCCTTTATGACCAAAACCTCGCCTCCGGGATTTTGCCTAGAGGGTGGTGGTGGGCAGCAAGACCCCACTTGCTGTTTGGTAACAATTTCTCTGAGGTGGTTTTTGAACCTTACACCAACTTGAGGAAGAAGTGTGGACATGTCTGTGGGCGTGGGTGCCATGTTGATGGGTTGAACTATGATACAGCTTCGGCAGCCCCAGGTACCTGGGTAGCACACACCTTGAAGGGTCTGGGTCAGAGAGGGATAAACAGAGTTACCTAACTTGACATAGCTAAGACCCTTCATGCCTGAAAGCCGGGAAGATGATCACCTAAGGATTCCTGGAAAGAATCAGAGAGAATTTGCTGGGTATTTTGACAGGGCTGTGCAGGAGACCACAGGTCGCACTGTATGTAGGAGGGCATACATGATTTTTATGTAAATATGGCCCCATTCATAGCCTTAGGCTGGTGTGGTCTGAAGAAACAATGGCTACACAGTTTGTACTGACTCTGGCAAAGTCTTAGCTATTGTTTTTTTAGAGAGTCATAGATAGGGCAGCAGGAGCCTGTGAATAATAAGTGTAGTCAAACCGAGTTGAAAAGTTATACCTTAAGAGTGCTGATTAACAACTTTTTACCACTTGGTGAGGAATTCTCTAAAATCCTGTCACAGGATGTTTCTCCTCGTTCTGGCTTTTCAACAGTTTTATTATTGATCTGGACCAAATAAACGTGTCATGTACGCCTGTGTGTGTGTGTGAATTTGCCATAGCAGCATAATTATCTAATTTGCTAACGACACAAATCTGGAAGAAGCACTTAACACCATAACTGACCCAAAGATGTAATACAAGCTCGCCAACTTAGAAGGATGAATCAACACTTAAAAGAGGAAATCGCATGGAGATAGATCCAAAGTAGTGTCTTCCTTTAGTGAATCACACAATAGTGATGTGACGGAAAGAGCACTGTGGAGGGGACCTGGTTTTTAGCCCTTGCCTTGTCACTGAGTTAGGGCAATTTAGACCAATTGGAGCCTGAGTGAAACTGTAAACTCCTTTATCTGTAATATGACAAGGCTTTGAATCGATCATCTCTTCAACCCCTGAAGATGAAATGGGGGATGTGAAGCATGTCTACTGGGGGAAAGCACAGGGTTTGGGTTAAACCAGTGCCGACCTTAGGTCCAACGTTTAGTAGCTACATACATGTGAAACCTACTTCGACTCTCTGAGCCTCAGCTTCCTTATCTGTAGGGTGGAAATCATAACCATTTTCCAGTGTTTGAGGAAGCAAAAAATAAGATAACGCATAGGAAGACCCAGGCAGGAGCTTGACACACAGTAGAAAATACATCCTAAGTTCATTCTCTTGTCTTGTATCCGTACTACATAGGTTTTTTGTTGTTGCTGTTTTGTTTTGTTTTTTGTTTTTATTTTTAAGTATAAACGAGAAAGATTTAGGGATAACTTTCATTGTTCAGAAATTTAAATGAGCTAATAATGTAATATTCATTGCCCCAAATCCTACCATTAATTATTGCTTACAGCTCACGAGAAAAGCCATCTGCTGACTGTCATGTCCCAGAGTGACCTCTCCAAATCAGGTGCCCATATTTCAAGATGAACCTTAACAAATTAGAGCATATTAAAAGGAACACACTGCGGAGAGAAGGGAGAATTGAGGGAAGCTATAATATACAAAGAATCATTGACATACAAACTGCAGAGGAAGATTAAAAAATAAATAGAATTATTTTTGATATTTGGTAGTCTATGACACTGAATAGGGAATAGTCTGGTTTTGTGCTGCCTTTGAGAGCCAAGCTAGAACTAAGTAATATCCAGTGGGTGTTGGGGAGGAGAGGGGGGATTTCAACTTAACATAGAATAAATATCGCATCCACTAGGTAGGCCTAATACCGAAAGGACTGCCTCGTGGCTCAGTGACTTCCACACCACTAAAGACCTCAAGGAGACATACCTGCCCTTTAATCAATGTGGTAGAAAAAAATTTTGCAGTGGATGAGAGGTTGAGCTGCATGATGTTTAGACTTCCTTGTAACTTTGAGACTCTAATTCCAAGAAGGAAGTGGGCTGACATGGATTACCTTCTGCAAACCAGTTTCATCAGAACTGCTATGTTGTGACCTGAAATATGAAGGCGTTTTCACAAACAATAAGACAGCCCTCTTCCCAGCACAAGAATTCCCCCTGAGGAATTCTCGGATGCTGGCACCTTTTGAAACTGAGCTTTGGCAACATCCACCGGCCTGGAGCAGAGATATCCAGACCCCATCTGGTTTACTTCCTCCCTCATCACCCTAATACTTTTCCTTTAGCCAACACACACTACTTGGCTTTATTAATTAGTTAGAGTTAGTGTATATTTATCCAGATTTTCAACTCCCTGATCCTCCTACTCTCATCTCTAACTTTACAGCCCTGAAGTGCTTGCCCGGTGTGGGCACAATTACTTAAATATAGTTTTTGGCTCTGGCTTCAACCGCAGACGTTGGGTTATTTTTTATTGTCGTGTCTTTAAGAATGACAGAGGAATGTGGCGAGGGCTGAGAAACATGGGCAGGAAAGCACACATTTTGAGATCTCTGTTTCTCTCACCACAGCTGGAGATAAAAGCATTTGAGAAAACTGAAAGTTCATGGCCTGGACTGCGGCATCTTCCCCTTCTCAAAGGCCGGCTGCTCTTCGCCATCAATGCACATCTCCGAGCCTCTCTCTCAACACGCGAAGTATTCAAACGTGCCTTATTTTTAGACAACTCGATGGGCCTAAAAAGCTCCTAAAAAGCTCCCTTTCCTGACAGTTGCACTGTCTATCCTCCCCTTCGGTATGGGTTGGGCCTAGTGGCTTGAACGGGATATGGTAACCGTGATAAGATGTCACCCCTGTGATTATGCTACAAAATATCTCTCTTTCGCCCTCTGAGTTGATGAAGCGAGCTGCCAGGCCCACGCGGCACAGAACCGAGGGCTGACTCTACCCCAAAAGCCAGCCGAGAACTGAGGCCCTTCGTCCAACAACCAATGAAGAACTGAATTTTGCCAACAAACTGTGAGCTTGGAAGTGGATTTTTCCCTCGTTTACCTTTGAGATGAGACCCTGGCCCCAGCCGACACTTTGCTGCACCTGAACTATCCTGGAGCACAGGCCCACCCCGGGACATGCCCGGATTCCTGACCCACAGAAACCGTGAGATGGTAAGTGTGCTGTTTGAAGTGGCTAAGTTTTAGGGTAATAAGCTATGCGAAAATGGATAACTAATACACTTGCTGTAGTGGATAACAACCCAAGCCTAAAATACAAATAATTTCGATGGAACTATTTATGTTGCTACAGAATCATCTATAGGGTTCCTTTGAAACTCAGAGGCTTCTAAGAAATTAGGTAGTGTGTATCTTTGACAATTAGAAGTAGAAACTTTGAGAGTTAAAAGATAGAATTCATTACTTATTCAATATTAACCAGAAGGTACAATGGGCATCTTTGTAAACTTCCTGGCTATCAGTCAGAACTTCACTACAAAAGCAGAACCGACCGGAGGCATACATTAGGGGACTTACTGTAGTGCACTAGCTTGCATGATGCCGGGGGCAGCCTAGGCGTGTCTGAAATCGGCAGCGCAGGCACGGGAAGGCAGGCTGGAACCCCGGGTCCACACTGAAGCACAATCCACAGGGAGAATCTAGGCCGCCCGGATTATCTATAATAGTCTCTCTCACTTAAAGTCAGCTGCTTACGGACTTCAATCACTTCTACAAAATACCTTCACAGACACACCTAGATTAGTGTGTGGCTGGAAAAGACTATGTACAACGGACCATCATATCATGGAATTCAAACTTGACATATAAACTGACCATGGGTCATTTAAATAAAAAAAGGAAATGTGATTTATAAAAATATAAAATGTTCATAACATTCTAGTAACTCTTTCCTGTAAAATTAAAGATGTTTTGTTTTAATCTTAGTGGAGAAATATATATTTGAAAAGTGAACACAAGCCAGTTCTATGATTAAGCTTAAAATGTGTTTTTTGCCTCCCCACCCCAAACATTATTTTATTCCATTCAGGACTCTGTGAGGCATGTTTCAATTGTTAACTCCAATAATATAAAGCTATTCAAATATTTAACTTGATATTTAATTATTTGCTAAATTTTCAATTGCCACATGGTGGAAAATATTAACTAAATGTTATATACATATTTTATATAATTATTTTATTGATAAAAGCAGAAATGTATAGTTTAAAAAATCTGTCAAACTGTCCAAACCATTAACATGATTTCTTTTGACTTGGACACTGGGTCCTAAAACTTGTTTATAATCTAGCAACTGAGGGAAAATGGTAGGATAAAGATTCTTTCCCATTTTTCTAGTCACTATAGACATTACTATCATTAATAAGAAGTGACTGGGACAGTAACTACAAACTGTGGGTAAATTACCCATTGTCACTAAAACTTAGGTCATTTTATATATTCATTTGTTTAGCAAACATTTATTAAATGCCAAGCAGAGGTCTAAGCACTAGAAATAGAAAGATCCTACTCCTTATTTTAACAAACAAGATTTGAATGAATGCAATAAAAATGATTACAGGGCTAGTCAGAAGGTTTCATTTCTAACAAATAAAATAAACCTGGTTCTCCTGGATCCTTGCTCTTTTAAGGGCACATCTGCAAATATCCCAGGCGGACAAACTGTATCAGGCATTTACACTAGCTGAGAGTAGAAGCTCCTCCCCCGCACACACCCCCCCCCCGCCCCCGCCCAAAATAGTGGCTAGGAAATGCAGAGGGGAAACTTGAAACATCAGGAATAAAACATAGCAAAAACAGTAAATACCTGAGTAAATATAATAGGCTAGCCTTTTTTGAGTTATTTGAATGTATATTAGTTAAAAGCAATGTCTGCCTGCTAGTTCTGAAACTTCTGGAGGTGGGCTACCTCTGAATTGTGAGCATTTTCGGTTCCTGCAGAAGCAGCCTTGGGAGGATGGAGGCTCCCAATCAATGGCAACTATGTTACACCAAGTACAATGAGCAGCTGGCAACATATTCAGATACACGGCAATGGGGGCATTTCGAGATACTTTTGTTATTAAAGAGACCTTGGTTCATTTTAGAATTTACAAAGACCTTATCAGACAGAGTAACATTCCAGTGAGTTACACAGTGTGGTGTATGGCTTCTACATTGTGTAAGATGTGGGTGGATGGTACTCATACTTCTCCCCCCTTTTCTCCACTTGTTTTCTATTTTCCACCTCGAATATGTAACAGAAAACAGCTAGTTTATGTGACACAATGAGGCCTACTAAGTATGGGCTACCTGCAGATTCCTCAAGAAGTCTGAACCAGAAATCATTTTGTTCACTTTAAACAAAATACAGATATAAATAAATATCAATCAATAAAGCACAATCTTGTTAGCAGCAGGAAATCTGAAACAAATTAGAAACTATTTTCTTATCAAATTCAAGTCTTAAAGACATGTCCATCTCTTAGCGACCCACAAAAAAAATTCTTTTTTTTTAACCAGTCCCCCTCTATCCCTCCTTGAAAAGGCAGGTGGCCTAAACCAAGACCATTAACATTATAAAGAAACAAACAAATAAAAAAGAACAAGTGGAGACGTGATGAGGCGAAGCTTGTGTATTAAACAAGATGTTGGGCACGGTCACGTTTCTTGGTCCTTTGACCCTGTTTATCCCAAGTGTCTATGACCGTTGATAGAAAGGAATGAGAAACAGCCCATTTCCAAGACTCTTAACCACTCTCTGTTCTTTCTTTCCTGGCTGACAGCTTGTGAACAGGATTCCAGAACTTGTCCCTGAAAACCAGTGTAAGGGGAGGGTCATCAAGGAACATGAATAAAGGACCCATCGACAAAGCCAAATGGGGGAAGGATTGAGGGTGGGAGGTGGGTGTGGATGGGACTGGGGAAAGTGGTGGTGGGAAAATGTTGACAAAAAAAATAATAGATAGGGGGAGGTTAAGAATAGTGTAGGAAATTGAGAAGCCAAAGAACTGATATGTATGACCCATGGACACGAACTAAGGGTGTGGGGGTGTGATGATGGGATAGGGTGCAGGGCGGAGGGGATAAAGGGGAAAAAAAATGGGACAACTGTAATAGCATAATCAATTTTAAAAATTAAAAAAATCATATTAAAAAAGAAAACCAGTGTAATGAGAATTAATGCGTTGATGTCCATGTTCATACAGGCCTCCCCACTCCCACGTTTCACTTTCCCCTCCCCATCTACTTCAACAGAAAAGAGCCTTATCTTTGACTCAAAGGCTGTGCAATTAAGTTGGAGTTTTTATAGTATCATTCCACTTTCATACAATCAGGAAATCTTTTTTAAAAAAGGACGAAGTCTTCAAAATTGTTCTTTAAAATATGTGAATATTCCATAATCAGGTCTTCTGTACTGCAAAACCTCAGTTAACCAGAAGTCAGCTATTACGTGTGGAACAACTCGGCCAAGGGCACACAGACTCACTTACACAGATAAGCCACTGTGGGGGTGGTTTTAAAGGTAAAAATAGCAGAAACAATTTTGGCATATGAGATGTGATCAGTACCAATCACTGTCACTTCCTACTCCATGCTTACCTATAGACCCAGGCAGGTACTGTCCTTTCTCTCTTGAAGGGCCATTCCTCTATGTAAGCTATGAGCTAGCCTCTCCTATAATGCCAGGAACCTTCTTCCATTAATTTTTCCCTCTACACCTTGTGTTTTCTACCTTTTGTTTTCGCTTGACTCCCTCTTCAAAAACCGGAGTCGGGATTAGTTCTCCATTATGTCAAAGAAGAAAATCTCTTCTTTTTTGCTGTGTCCCCCTTACTCACATCTCTTTATTTTATCTTCTCTCTACAGACTAAGAATAGGTGACAGTCACTACCCCTAATGGGCTCCCAGCCCCTCTGTAATTCTGTTATTTGTTAAATTGCTAAATATTTCAAGTGTACAGAAAAATGCAGTGAATGACATAATGTATGCTCATGTTCCTCAGCCCAGCTTTGTCGCGTACCGAGCTTCTTCCATTCTCTTTTTCAGTCTTTACGAGACAGAGAATGTTACAGGTACAGTTAAGTTCCCTGGTCGCTCCCTCCTTCTTAAAGAATATCTGATCCAGCTGCTGTCTTCAGAAACTTGAACTGCTCTGGATGAATACTTCCCTGTCCTGTTTTCAAAAGTTTCTCAGGAGATGAAAAGCTAAACTACTAGAGATGGGTTAGTGTGCATCATATAATGAAGCCTTTTCCATTGGTTTCCACTTACATATATGCGTATGTATTTGTGATGTACATATCTGATGTTTTCTATGTCTGCCTCGTGCTATCTCAGGGGAAGGGCTGAGAAATGCATTTCATGGCCCACATGGTGTCGTTCCCTCTCCCACTCTGCTCCTGGATGCAACTTGACGGCCCCTGGGGCTCTGCGGCTGTTTGTGGTGCTTTAGTCAATGTCCTAGCAAACCAATACACCTTCCTTAAAAACACCTATCCCCTGTTCATGCCTAAATTCCGCCATTATAGAGGCAGTCATAGGGGCTCTAGATTTGATAGCTTCGAGGAGTTATACTCTTTAAGTGACTTAAAAATATAAATCTCCTGAAGTCCAGGATCCTTGACTTCATTGCTTTATCACTGGCTCCGGCACAGAACACAACTAGATTCAATATCAGGGAATCCATGAGATGTTTTCAAGCATGTGTAATAAAAAAATGGATCCCTATAAGCTGTTGTCCTTTCAGCCAGAGGGCAATCAAGAGCTAGTCAATTAAGGAGTGTGAACTTCGCAGAGGGGAAAGGGGTCAGGAGTCATTCACCAGAGTCATGATTCGTTAGATGGAGAAGAATCTTTCGAGTACTGAATGCACGTTACCAAACATATCCCTAAGACTGCTCCTTCCAGTAGGGCCAGGAGGGGTCAGGGAACTTGGTTTTTAAAGCCTTTTGCCCTGCAGCCAGTGTCTGGTATCTTCGGACAGGTCTAGGCCCCAGGTTCCTCACCTCTTTGTTGAGAAGCTTGGAGAGATGCGTATTTGTTGCTCCAGGTCCCACGGGCCCCAGAGGGGAGCCCTGGGTAAAGAGCGTTGGTTACGAAAGGGGAGTATCAGGTGAAACTGAACTCACTTCGAAGGTGTGCCTGAGGACTGGCTGCCTAGGCTAGCTTCAAGACAAACGTGCATTTCTAGAATATACCATGATTCAGTGATGAGGCCAGGTATAAAACTATTTTTAGAAACAAGAACTACCTAGGAGTAAACATCCTCCGTGTCTAACTCTTAATCACAAAGTAGATAAAACACATGCAGGGTAGTAAAAGAGTTAAGCTATTGACAAAAATAAAAACAAAAAAACCCCCAAGTCATCCTTGTTTACTCTCTTGTTCAGGGTGAAAAGGAAGATCGAAGTGAAGTAGGAAAATCCCTGGGGCGGCGATGACCGATGGTCGTCTAGAAACAGACCCAGGGTTTGGAGCTATTTGGCATTTGCTACTGTTTTCCATACAATCACCACTCGAGTGGGGAGGGGGGGGTCTCTAAATAATGGAAATGCTGACCCACCAAAAATAATGGAAATACTAATAAAATCTGAGAGCATAATTCTCCCAGACAGGTTCTACCAGCTAATCCCCCATAGTCATCCTTTTGTTCCTAGAAATGGCATTAAAGCCACCCAGTGAGGGACAGGAAAACTATACAGTCTGCTGTTCATTGTGGGCACTTAAAACCTCACCACCAAATGTAGGTTTTGACTCTCTGCCCAGCACAGCTCTGAAAGCTTGGCCATGAAGTTCTAATTGCTAAGTAAATGTTCGCTCAATATTTCTCCATAAAGGGGAGAAAGAGAAAAAATATAGAGAAGAGAAAGTGGGAGAGAACATGTGTCATTTCGTTAGAGAAAATACATAATCTAGGAGCATTCTTCGGCTGAAAATTATTACTCCTGCCTATGAAACGGACAATTTCTTTATTAAAAAATAACACTCTCTATGTATCTAGGACTTCTTGTAAAAATGTCATTTCTTTCCCATCTCACAGCCTACCCTCCTTTAAGTTTACCCCCACTATATAAATGAAATAAGTGCCTTTCTACTCAGTAGTATTTACCAAAAGGCATGGTTTCCAAACTTCTCTTGATATTTTACAAGCCATGACTGCACTACCTCTTGGAAGTAAGTTTTGTTTCCGACCAGAGGTGCCAATTATGGATCTTCTGAGACCCCCACAGACTAATGAAGGACACCGGCAAATAGAAAATTTGGATCTTCCCCTGAGGGGTTCATGGTATGTTGGTGCCAAATTTTATATACAATAAGGAAAGACATATAACAGCTTTTCTATTCATGCCCGATTTAGTATAATAGATCACAAGCAAGGATATAATAATAAATCTTTAAAACCTGCATACTTTCCCTAGGCTTTTTGTCTTGAATACTGTGTAATACTTTCGCTTATACCATGGTTCCAAACTGCACCACTCTTGACATTTGGACTGGGTCATTCTTTGTTGTGGAAGGTTATGTGATGCAGGACGTTCAGCGGTATCGGTGGCCTCTACCCAGTAGATGTCAGTAGCACCCCTGGTGCATCTGTGACAGCCAATTCCTAAGTTATGAGACTGATACCTTGTAATGACTCGCTTTTGACTCATCTTGTCAATGCTCTCAGGTGGACTCATTGCAATAAGAATGTGGAAGTTATGGTAACTGCTGAGTTGGTAGGTAGAGCTCGATCAGGTGAAAGTCCTTTGGTTTTTATTCAGAAACCCCATAAAAGAGAAACTGAGCCAGACAGTAAACTCTGCATCTAGAATGCACAGACATAGGCAAGTGGCTCTGTAGACCCTGGGTGGGGTGTGGGGGAAAAGTCCCCTGATCATTTGTGACTTAGCTCTTGAATCTTCCTGAAATGTAGGAAATAGCAGTCCATGTAAAATCTATAAATAGTTGTGTAAGTCAAAGTTTCTTTTCAGACAAAAAAAAAAATTAAAACACCCTCTGGAGAAAACATGATCTTTTCTCCATGTTTTAGTTGTCAGTTTTGACAAGAATGATACAAGCTAATTAAATTTTTGTTAATTTATTTTGTCTGATTCAGTGACTGCCTGTCACACAAATCCCTCAATAAGTAAGATTTCTCTCTGCTATAAACTTTCTACTCTTTCTCTGAAATGCCATTAGGTAAACGCACGAAAAGTGGACCTGTTTTACTCAAATAAACACTAAAAGCACTTAAACTCAATCCGCCCTCAATACTTCAACTCCTCATGTCTGTTTTTGGAGAGGACCTAACTCTTTCCAGCTTATAAATCTCCAATGGGGACCATTACCCTTTTAAAAAATAAAAGCCTTTATGCAGATAAAATACAAAGATGGAGTTAAGAACTGATGGCAGGTGAAACAGGAATATGTCACCTTCCAGTTTTTGCCTTAAATGCCCGAGGACTGTTCTCACATCATTTCCCTTAGACTTAAAATCTGAGAATGACACTGTGTCATTGCTTCAGCCCTAGTTATCTAGGGTGGCTGAAGTCTTTTTTTTTTTTTTCTTGTCAAGAGTGAAATGATAAAGTCACATCATCATACAGGAACAGAACTTGATGTTGGAATCAATACCAACATATTTCACAGGTGTGGTTATCTCATCTTTCTTTTTTGCACCGTGACATTTGACTCTTCCTCAGCATTGGAGGTGTAGCCCAAACGCCACCTCCACTGGGCTGCCTGCCCTGACTGCCTTCACTCCACTCCTACCGCCATGGCCATCCCACAGGGTATATCACATTTACCATATTTTGCTGTGTATAATGCGCTCCCAAACATTCAGGAAAAAATCTTTCCTTTTAATTTTTAAATTCGATTTTTTATTTATTTATATTTAGAGACAAAACCAATTATTGTTTGCCAGGTATTGTTTTACATATAGATATCATTATTGTTTTTTAGAGTTACACTTTTAACGCATAAGCGGAAATAAAAGAAAAACATTCGTATAGATACAGAATTAGTACTACCCATGTATAATGTGCATCCTTATTTTTTCCCTCAAAAATGTGGGCGAAAAAGTGCGCATTATACACGGCAAAATATGGCGGTGGTTCTCACTCTCCAAGGCAACTTCTTGTTTGTATGTCTGTGAGAGAACTACAGTCCCTTAAAAGTATGTCCTCAAGTCACTCACTCTGAGAAAAAGAAAAACGAAAAGAAAGGGCAAGAAGTTGAGCAAAGAGAGGAGATGGGTGGGACAAAAAAAAGACAGAGAAAGGGCCTTTTAAAAAAAGTAATAATTGAGCTACTGGTCTACCCTTTCGATAAAAATAAATTCAGCATTGACATTGCCCTGGTTCCCTGGGGCTCATACATCGCTTTTTCTATACTTGTTATTCTTCGATAGAAGATCTATATTTCATCAGTGTATAGTCACTAGACCCTATTCAGATTTAATAATATGCAGAGTCAGCATTTAGACTATTCAACAAAGTTCTGTTGGGTTTGGCTGTTGCTCCTGTTTCTTTATATATTCAAAGCATGAGATTATTCACTACACATATGCTAAGACGATAACGCTGCAGTAGTAAACTAACTTGCTGAGCACCTGTTTGTCCCTCTTTCCCACACAAACCTTCCTAAGCTTCAAAACCACCCTGTGGGATAGCCATTGTTATTATCTCCATTTTAGAGATGGGGAAACGGAGGCAAAAAGTGGTAGAATGAATTGCCTAAGGTCACACAGTTAGAAAATGGCACAGACCAGACTAAAACTCAACAGACCCCGTGCTCTGAACAGCACAGTGACCAATCACGCGATCGCTGTGAGAAGGCGCTTCTGTATAGTCAACCAATTGAGTATTTTGTCGGCTGGCGTTTGAGAAATCAGTTTTGTGTCACATTTACGGTTAAGGTTTAAATTAAAACAGGATGCCAGTGAACCATGTGCTATGCCCCCCTCTTCTGCTCTTGCGCAGTAGGTAAACGCTTCGGGCACTTTACTGTGCTGTGTGAACCCTGTACCTCTCTTCTGCACTCTGCGCTTCCTAGGCGTCTATTCATCGCCACATCTTTCAGAGCCATTTTTGCTGAATAAAGTGATTTACGATACAGTGAAAACCTTCTCGCTTCCCACTGCCCACTGTAAGTAGGATCACCAACTCATGTATGTCACTGTCTAACCCCAGGGACTCCCATATTCAGGAATACGATATTAACGAACGTTTATTATTATAAACCTCTTTTAATTCTATATTGGAATGCACCTCGTTGGCCTTTGGGAATGCCTTTAGAAAAAAACAGGTTGAGAACTTTAATCCGGGGAGGCAAACAGAGGTTGTGTTGCTCAGAGAATCAGTTGCTTCAGACATACTTAGGAACTTTTTTTTCATTTGGGATTAGTCAGTTTATAGGAACTCCAAATTCAAAGAACCTTTTAACACCAGCACAGAGTTTTGTTATGTTGTCTTGCATAATGTGGTCACTTCTGCATAAAGGCATCTGCATGTTTTAATTCTTCTTGGCAGCAAAACACCCAAGTACGTGACTTCACACTCACAGACACGCTGGCACATTAGCCTGTGCCCCGCACCCCCCCCCCAAAACCCCACTTTTCTCCTGTCTCTGTAGCTGGAATTCACTCTCAGAACATACCGCACTCTCCTTCAACCCAAACAGAACAGCCAGTGGCAAGAAGGGACAGAGCGTCCCATTACCAAAAGACCGTGTCATAGATTTGCTGAGTCATCCTGTGATGTGAACGGCTTTCCTTCTGTTCTAGGAGGCTGGGTCTCAACCAGTTCTGATGGCACATCACAGGCGAAGGCAGGCCTCCTCGGCAGCGCTCTCTCTGACTGAGTCCCCTTTCTTTTGTATCACTTGGAACCTGGGGTTGTCAATGGATATGCCTGCACCCTAGAGTATTTCCAAGAGTTTGACAAGAGGAAAAAAAAAAGCCTCTATGTACATACTCATCGCATAGGCACACCTAGCTTTCCAAAATCATATTTGGATTGCTGTGGAGCTTCCATGGACCTAAAACAGCACCAGGAAAGAGAGTGTTTTGGCACGAGAAGGCGGGGCGCAAGCCTATGGCAGGATGCCAGCCGACCATTACTACTTGGTACCAGAGAGGATGGGGGTGATGTCCACACCTCTGTTGAAAGTCCGCCGCCTGCTCCCGTCTTCCAAAGAGGGTCAGGCTCATTACTTTATGACATAAACTTCCAGGGGAACATGAATGTTAATAGCTTTTCCTCTAACCGAGCTCCTCTCCGGGAGCAGAAAGCACTCAGGGGAGGGACGCGGCTCGGGAGGTGAGCTCTGAAATACGAGGAGGCTCTCTGCAGGGTTTAGAACCGAGGTCTCCGTGATTGAAGTCGCCGGGTTATCCAAATTCGGGAAAATGAATATTACATTACACTTATAAGATTACACTTATAATCTTCATTTCCTCTCTGACCTTGAGTGTACCCCGGTGCTCCGACTAAAGCTGCCCAGGGAGAAGTTAATGTCCATTCCAGACCAGGAAGACCACGGCTTTTGAGTGTCTTAGCGTAAAGCTCCTCATCGGGTGGCTCTGCCCCACTGAGCAGTAATTTCTGCAGTTAGATGGGAAAGGGGAAAAGGGGAGGGGGGAAGGCCTTGTCTCCTTGGACAGGATACAGGGATGAGCCACAGCTCAGTCCTCAGTCTGGGGACGAAACAGATCCTACCCCAGGTTCATAGTCTCCTCATTCCCGCACCCCCACCCCAGTGGCTTTAAATGTTCAGTAAATTAGCCTCCAATGCGATTAGTCACTTCATAAGTGGCCTTTTTGGGGGAAATCTGCCAGGACAACTGTTGAGTGATGTCTCAATTTATGGCCCAAGGGGGACAAGGCATCTCTGGTAAGGCCATTAAGTGGAGAAAGACGAGTGTAAATGTACCGTTTTCTCTTTTCGGTGGTAACTTTAAAATGTTTTTAAATATTTTTGGCCCCATCGTCACACTATTACTTGCTGCCCGTGGCGGAGGACATGGGGGCTCCAGAGGAAGAGAGGAAAACACTTCAATGCAGCTCCTCGGATTTCTCCACTTTTACTGCATAAGGTGCTTTTTTCTCCCCTCTCGCATGGAAAAATATAATAATAATGTCCTGCTCCCAAAACTTGAATTCTCCAGTAAGAACCATTAAAGACGTAATACAGATTTAATCAAATCCCCGCGGTGACTGGTCGGAGTGAATGCCTGAACAGGGCGCAAGGCAGAGCCCGGGAGGGCAGGTGAGGAGGGGCACAGGTGAGGAAGCCATGTGTCCTTCGCCCTCGACTCTCCACTTGCTGCAGGCACGGGTCTCAAGCCTATAGGGTTCGCAAGGGCACAACTCTTTGCCAAGTTTTCAGACAAAACTGTGGAGGTAAGAGTATCCGGCGTATTCCTGTTTTACCCCGTTCCCCTCATCCGGCCCCTTCAGCTCTTCTCCAGTAGGATGGAAATCAGAAATGAGCCCCAGGGCTCAAGGTGGGGACTGAGCATAGTCTGGGCCTGTTCATTCAACAGTGTCCTCGAGCTACAGATTTTGTCACAGGCAAAAACAAAACTATGCATTTTCCTCGCAGGGTAAAGAGCAGAGCACTTGCCAAAGCACTCTCAGATTGGCTGGAAGTGAGCAGGGGCTTCCTTGGACACTGCCCCGTCCAGACGTGAAATCCCAGAGCGGCGCCTCTCGCTCTTCATCCCTGCCTTCCCATCGCAGAAATCACTTACGCCCGTGGAGGCAGCTCCCACCTTGGGGACGGAGGGGCCTTGGCCCGCTGACTCGTGTGGCTCCAGCACCTCAGCTCCCATGGGGGTGGATGGAGCCTTCTCCTTCCGCCACCCGCTGTACCAAACTGGCTTCTCTTCGCTCTGTGGGGGGCCAGCAGGCCTGCTGAGGGCCCTGCACATTTGCCACGGCAGGGCGCAGAGCGGCAGACACATGGGGCGTCGCGTGCATGGTATGGATAAAATATTGCCGTTCCTATGTAAGGGTAATATTTATTATTACATAGGGTTTTATTTTTTAAAATTTTATCACGTCACCCCACCCCCACTTTTAAATATGGTCGTAATGAGAGGATGGGGATGAGATTCTTTTGTAGGAAGCTGTAGAACAATGCACGTTTATTTTAAGACCTGATATGGGGCAGGGCAGCTGCGTGTCTGTGATCCAGGCCCCAACCCAAGGGCAGTGATTTAAAAAAGGGGTAAAAAGTATATACTGTCTCGCCTTGTTCAAGAGGATCTGTTTTAATTTTTTGTGTGTATTTGTGTATATTTGGAGGGAAGAGATAGAGAACTCACAACGACTGCACTTAGCACTGATACGTGTTCTCTATAATCCGCTGTTAATGTTGAACCTGGTTCATTCTCTAGCCTTTGCCAAAACATTTCTGATGATTGTCACCAGTCCCTTTTCAAAGCCAGCTCTCTAGGAACAGACTCAGGAGACGCGCCGTACAGACAGTCGAAATTGGCAACGAGGGTCCAGCGCTTAACCCAGGCACTGGACGGCCACCCAGGCAGAAGGAAGCGAGACATCAGCATGGGCCCTGGCCCCAAGGAGGACGAGACAGGCAAGGGCAAGCAACGTGTGAACTGGGGAACTTCACAGATCAATGTGCTCAGGCCCGGCTTCCTATAATCCAGGTCTTGCTCTCCCTAGATGACATAGAAAACCTCATATATTTCTTACTGGATCCTCGCGTTCTATTAGATGGTCAAGGCAGATATAATTATCCCCATTGTACACCAAGGAAACTGATCTAGAGCCCCAGGTCACACGGTGTGTAAGTGATGAAGCGGGGACGTGAACCTAAGCCTCTACACATTTAGGAGGCCTGCACCTTTCTCAACAAACAATTTTTGGAGCCTTCTAGTCGATACTGCCAAGCTAGCCAAAATAGCCACACAGGACTTGTCACGATTGCCACACGCACCCTCAATGTGACCCCTGTACCTCTCAAGGAGGGCTTTGTTATAGTCTTTCCTCTAAGTCAGGGTGCAACTCCAGCCAGGGAGAAGCAGGCCGCCCTAGCTCGGTCTCTACTCATCAGTGCAAGGAACGAGGTGAGAGTCACAAGAGCTGCTGCTCAAACTCAGCTTTTATTACATGCAGGTTCACATGCAACAGAAAATCGGCATTCTATTAATAGCCCATCCTCTATAATATCACAGACAGTTAACACAAAACGGCTACTGGGGGTTAATAAACCTAAGTCCCAGAGTCTCCGGCCCAGGCCCAGGAGACAGTGTCAGCAAGCAGGTGTCTTGGTCCGACTGGAGTGGTACCTCAGGCAGCGTGGAAGTTCCTGAGCTCAGTCGGGCGGAGCCTCCGGGGTCACGTGGCCCAGAGTAGTGTGGAGCAGCATGTCGTGGTGGGAGAGTTGCTGTCTCGGTGGTGGCTCTGAAGTCCACCTCAATGATACCCAAATTCTTGGCACCTGATTGAGCTGTGGCTCGGGGCCAAGGGACCCCCGTGCTCTATCAGTAGGTGTGCCCCCTCTGCAGAAACATCTGTGTGCCAATAGCGTGGGTTTGCCACCCTGGCAGGCATTTGGCAGGGTGCTTGACATGACTTAGGCAGTTTCCTTCTTGAACCAAAGTGTCATGGCTGACCGGTTGGTTGACATGAGTGATGTCATTTTGTTTTATATGCTTTATCCTATCTTGACCAAATCAACACCATGTTATTGGTCCTGCTCTCCACAGAAATGAAATCCTTCCTTTCGACCCAAGCATGAGTTTCTCAAGAGACTTTTGGAAATGTCCCATGAGACAGTGTGGAATGGTCACACCTGTTTTCATTTGTGGGATAAGTCCTTCACTTTCACCAAATGAACTGGAATCCCAATGGAGTTTAAGAACAACTGTCTGATAAAATGTGGGAGGCTGTCCCTGCACTGATCATCCAATGTTTTCCATCCAAGAGCCCCTGAAGAGGGTTTGTAGGGCCAGGAGAAAACAGTACAGCTCTTGTGTTTGCATTCTATCTGCTTTGTAACAAGCCTGGACACACCGCAGGAAACTGAGGATCTGCACCAAAGCCCCCTTCCCTTCCCTGAGTGAAAGAACACATCCTCGAACAGACGAGAAAGAAAACGGTGGCTTTCATTCCTGACCTTTTAAGCAGTCTGCAGTAAGATGTTTTCCCCACTCAAATACTGAGTTCTTGGATCAAGTGGGGATTGGACTGCACAAGGATTCCAGGGTTTGAGAGAGCTTGGGCAGGGGTAGAAGAAGGTGAACTGAGGCAGTGGGCAAAGAGACTGCTCACTGGCAGGATGTGGCCAGATGTTTATCTTTCAAGCCACCAAGGGCACACACTGGCCGGGTCTGGCAGGGGCTGGCACACTGCATTTCCCGCCTCAGGCCTCTGCCAAACCACCTTAATCCTGACATGTAGAACATTTTCTGCCTTAGCACGGGGCCTCTCTGGAGACCCACGGCTGAGCAGGAATGCTTCCTCTCCTAGGTCGGGCCGTCCAGACAGGGCCCATCAGGGCCCTGGTCTGTCTGTCAGACTCTTTTCCATCCTCAGTTACCAGAATTCAGAGTCACGAATGAAAACACCCCAGTAGCTCTTTGGTTTTTCTGTGACCCTGCAGTCCAGGAAAAAGGATGTCTACCCTGAAATTACTCTGTGTTTGAGATGCAATGTGATCTAGTGGGAAGCCTGCAGGGGCTGGACACGGGGGGCCTTTTGTTGTTGTCGTTCAAAGTCCGACTCTATCACTGGTTCTGTGACCTTGGACACATAATATAAACTAGTGATTAATGAAGAGGGCGCGTCATGGCAGTAACTGACCAACCTTGTGAAAGCTTCACATCTAATGAGAAAATAGAGAAGCTGAGACCATGAGTGAACAAAAAAACTCAAAGCCAGATTTATGGCTTAGCTCTCGCAAACATCCCTCATGCTCTAGGGGGTACTTTGGGTTGACCTCACCCCTGGCTTCAACGGATCTCCCCTAGCTTCATATTCCCTTTGCTTCCATTTTCAATATGACTCTTGTTATTTCATTTATATCGCTACATTACGTATACATGTAAAGCCACCTGCAGTCATTTTTAAAACACGCCATGAGAGTGGGGGAGAGGAAAGGAGGAAGGGAAGAAAACTGGATGGTCCTCAGCAATACCCATCATTTCACCACTGTGCTTGGTGAAATCCCAGTCGACGTTTCCTCCTCTAAGCATGTGCCACCTCACCCAGCTCTGCTTCACCCCAAGGCCTGCTAGTCAGCGGACGGCTAGGACAGCCCTCAGCATCACAGGATCTGGGTTTCCACTGACCTTCAACTCTACTTACTGTCACCGTCACTCTGTCCCACAATCTAGAGTTCAACTCCTGGAATTTTTCCACCTTTGAAACGGTAAATTCAGACACATCACTTGTATCACTTAATTTTTATGCTGCTGGTAAAAAAGCTGGTTTAAACTGTAAAGAGGATTTATTGGTTTACATGACGGAAAAGCCCCATAACAGGACAGACTCGAGGGCTAGATTGTGTCTGTGACTCGTTACAGTCTTTTTGGACCCAGCTTCTCTCTACAGCCGTCCCCTGCCTTCCTCAGCGGCAAACGCAGAGTGGCAAATTATGTATATTTCTGCGCTTTACGCTGTGTGCCGCACTGTCAAGGAGGGGAGAGCAAGTCCCTTCCTAGAAATTTCCAGAAAGTGTCTTCTTTACTCTCACTGATGCAAACTGGGTCCCATGTTGAGCCTGGAACTAGGAACACTCGCCTTAAGGTGTCCAAGATGGTGGCCACTAGCCACGTACACCTATTTAGATTTAAATTAGAAATAAATAGAATTAAAACTTCAGTTCCTCACTCTTACTAGGTACATTTCAAATGCTCAGCAGCCACACGTGGCTGGTGGACGCTGTACTGAGCAAAACAGATCAAGGGAAGGAGCCCCACGGAGCATTCCAGGCAGAAGGTGGGGGAGATGAGGGAACTCCCGCCTCTCTCACAAATTTCTTCTGTTGTCGGCATCCTTACTCTGTGTCATTTAATACCACATTTTCTTCTTTGAACATATGATGCTAATGAGACGAACACAGAAAGGTCTTAAGAAAGGCAAATTAAGTTTAATGTAGAAACTGGGAGTCCCAATTGCAGGGTTTCTCTTGCGAACTGAAAGAACAAAAGCCACAGCACGCAGGAATGTTTGACATTTGGATTTTTCGTAGTACAGCTGTCTCGCTATTTGTCAATGGGGAAACAGTTACCTTTGAATAAACATAAAAGGGCACACCAGTAATATCGCCTTAATTTTTCGTATAAACTACTTTAAAAATTGAAAGAAAAAAGTAAGAGACTGTACATCTCAGAGCTTCTCGCCATCCTCATCAGACCTAGGCGCCCTGCGGAATGACAGGACCTATCGAGGTAGAGAGACTTAGTCAAGTAAAAGCAGGGTTCAACCGGGGCCCAGAGTTACTGATTTAACGGCCTATCGGCATGCAATGGTTACGTTTTCAAAGAGTTGCTTTGGACTTTGAGAAGAAAGTTGCATATTAGCTTTTATGTCAATTACAAGGACTTCACTGTCTTGAAGTAAAGCATATAATTTATCAAGACACATTGAAAGTATCACAAAAGTTAACCTTGAAAGTAAGGCTATATAACTGGTACCCAGCTGACCTGGCCTTTCCCCAGCCTCTAAAAAAAGAAAGAAGACTGTACTTGTAAATGTTTTCATGTACAATATTTACATTTAGATCAGAAAGAAACAAATGGGCAACTTGGACCCAAATGTCTACAATATGTGGGCAGATGTCAGCTTATGGGGTCACTTGAATGGCATTTTATGGCCAAGGACACACGATTCAGCTTGTTTCAGTCCGTCTGAGCGGCATGTCAGTCCCATCACTCTTTGCTCTTGGGCATATGGTGGGATGTCATTAACCCGGGAGGCCGACAGAACCATGAAAGTGGAACCATATGTGTTGTAGCAAGAAAAAATTTATTTTCCTCACTATTCCATTGCAAGTATAAATGTATAATCTCTGCCAATGGTGCCTGTATAGATTAAATGTTATGTTAACATGTGGATACATGTACTCTAATTACTGTAGCATTTGAGGACTCAGACTTAGCTCTGGATGGGTCAGGGATGGCTCTCCTGAGTTTGAGCCAGAGAACTCAGAGATGACATATTAGGGCAGATGGACCAAAGGGCCCAGGTGGCTCTTTCATCAGCATGTTTAACTAACGCACGGCAATGAAGGAAAAGCTCTTGGTCTGTCATTACAGGGGTCATATCTGCTAGGACCTTAGATACTCGACACCATCTGGAGCCACTCCTAGCCACTATGAAACAGGGCTGCTTAATGAGTGGAGTTTGAATATACTAGTGAACGTTGCAAGTCATTCTTTTGCCATTTAATTTCACACAGACTTCCATTTCCAAATGAATTTATGAAGCTGTTGTGGGATGATAAATTCTGTTGTTACTCTCAATGAGCTTTGTCCTAACTTCGATGGGCCGGTGTGTTTAACTGAAGGTATATTTTATCAAAAATGCCTTAAATATTTGTTTCCTTTTAAAATACATGGTACTTTGTAAGCTTCAGGAATAAGAACTTATATTTGTGAAGACATCAGGGCCTCCCTAGAAAGCTGACCATGTATCACGAGGCCATCAAACTACTCTAGCTTGTCATGTTATTTCAGTGTTTGGTGATCAAGTCAGATACATGTTACAAAAAAACAGGGATGGTGGATTGTTCCAAATGATTTGAATGGGGTCTTTTAAGTGAAGGTGAAGTAATTTAAACACATCTGTACTGATTCCTTGTCTAGATTTTTTCTACAGGTTTTCCTAATCTATTTATGACAGTAAATGCCTTTTCTCTAGACAGAAGCTGTAGAAGATGCAAAGGCTGAATTCAGAACGAGTTTGGAAGTAATTACTAGAGATCTTTCTGCAACTACCATTTTTTCTTTCTCAGCTATTTCATGTTCCAAAGACTCTATTCACAGACTCCCCTCCATAAAAAGGCTATTTGCTGTATGGTTTGCAAACTTATGAAATGCATCTCGATGCAGCTTCATACGATGTGTGTTTATATAGGTTCTGTTTCATCTTCTTTGTCATAAAATGATTCAGTGCTTCATAAATAAGGCAAGAGGCCCTTTACACATGCTACATTTTTCTAACAACACTGAGTTTACCTTCTTTTGAAAATAATTCCTATGTATAATCCTAAACCACTTTTGTCAAATTTCAAAAAAGTCATGCCGATTCCATTTCTACTCATTTAAAAGCATTAAGGCTAGACACAAAGGAAAACATATTATATGATTCCAATTACATAAAATGCCCCAAAAGCAAAAATATAGAGACAGAAAGTAGATTTGTAGTAGCCTAGGGCTTGGGTAGAGATAGAAAGGGACTCTAAACCAGCACAAGATTTCTTTCTAGGGAAATAAAAATGTTACAGAAGATTAGATTGTGGTGATGGTTATATAACTCAGTGAATATACTAATATTTATTGAACTGTATACATAAAGCAGGTGAATTTAGAGGATTTAAATTATATCTCAATAATACCATATGGTTTCATTCATACATGGAACCTTAAAAAAAAAACCAAAATAAATAAACAAAACTGAAACAGACTTATAGACACAGAGAACAAACTGATGGTTGCCAGACGGGAAGGGCACTGGGGGGCCGAGTGAAAAAGGTGAAGGGATTAAGATGTTCCAATTGGCAGTTACAAAAGAGTCACAGGGATGTGAAGTACAGCACAGGGAATGGGGTAAATAACACTGTATTAACCATGTATGGTGCCAGGTGATTGCTAGACTTTCAGATCACTTTGTAAATTATATAAAGGTCTAATCATTGTGCTGTACACCTGAAACTAATAGAATACTGAATGTCAACTTTAATTGAAAAGTTAAAAAATAAAAAATTATATCGCAATAAAGCTGTTAAAAATAGAAAAGGCTAAAAGCAAGTCATAGATTTGAACTTTTTTCTCCCTTCACAAATATAAACTTTATATATTTTTTCCATATTGACTAATTACACAATCTACTTTAAGAATATTTTTAAATGTCATATTCTCTGGGATTATACACATTGTTCATTTTGTCTCTATAAATAATGATCCATTAGAGCAGGGGTCCCCAACCTCTGGGCCACAGACCGGCACCGGTCTGGGCCTGTGAGGAACCAGGCCGCACGGCAGGAGGTGAGCTTGAATGTAATGCACTTGAATCATCCCAAAACCATCCCCTCAACCCTGGTCTGTGGAAAAATTGTCTTCCATGAAGCTGGTCCCTGATGCCAAAAAGGTTGGGTGCTGCTGCATTAGAGTGTATATTGGTTTGCTATTGTCATTTCTCATGCAGCTGTGGGCTATTTCAGGTCAGCGCATATAACCTGTGATCAGCCGGAGTGAACCTGCCACAGATGAACCAGGGGGTAGCCAAGGCCATTCTGCCCTGGGCAGTGGCAGAGGAGAAAGGCAGTAGATGGACACAGACAAGGTACCTTACAGGCTTGGCTTTAATGAGGTATCCGGTCAGGCTCACCTCATTCTATGGGCCAAGGCAAGGTACACGACTAAACCCTAAATCAAGCAACATAGAAATACACTCTTTCCTTTTTGTGGGAGAAACTGGAAAGTGAAACATGAAGGGGCATGGATGCTTTAGGAAATACTCTGGAAGTACTTCAGAAGGGAGGGGGGTTGGGGGGACGCAACATAATCTACTATAATAGAAAAACTAGAGTCAATATGAAGGCTTGGTCCACCTGATCCACTCTGAAACCCCAGTGTGATTTCCTTTTCCTCTTATTCTTTGTAGGTTTCCCACCTACAAAACAGGAAAAAACACATTTGCTTTTCCTTTTTGTCATCCAGAAATGCACTGGTAAGCATGTCACTGGTACGGGGGAGTGCCACGCTACCTGTAGGTTTAAAACCTTTCCTCTCTGTTCACCGACTGCCCATCAGGACAAAGAGCGGCAGTGTACAACTTCCTTTCTGTGAGTCACAAATGTAAGTGACAGAAATCTGGATTCCTTGAAAATGGGTGCTCCCAGACATTAGAAGCACCATTTTCCCCTTTGAAGAGTTAACATGTCCTGCTCACATGTCCTCCAGTCCCTTGTACTTCCTAAAACATCGAGGTGTTTCCCCAGGATATAAGAGTGTTAGTCCGAAAGAAATCTACAAAGCTCTCAGCATTAAACAGAGAAGATAAGGAATGGGGAGAGAGGGCTACTTACAGACAAATGCTTTTATTTTCTTCATATTATGCTAATCTGTCATTTCTAAGGATACAAAAGTCTTGGGCTTGAAATGGATCACATTGACATCAGAGCCTCACATTTTGCTGATTTCTATCCTCACCCCTGACACTGTCCCCGTGACATTCTCCTGATTATTTCTAGGAGGCCCATCCTGGAAGGGGATTAGATGACATCTATCACTTTCACACCTTCCCCATCCTATGTCTCTTGCTGAGACCTCTGCTGTGTGTGAAGGGCACTGACGGCATTGAGATAACGCCCTCCCCACCTGAAGTACATGTGGCTCATTGTAGCATTACTAAAGTAGTCACTAAAGCAGAGCTTTAAAGAGATAGTAATCCAGGTTCACTTGGAATCATAAGAAGACAGTGCTTACTTCTGCTCCAATTTTGGTGACTTCATTACGGTCTGATCAGGTAGTTACCTCGTCTAGGTAACAGCTCACTTCCCCCTCTGTATGAGGGGAGACCCCAAAAAACCTGGAAGTATCTTCCAAAGGATGGCCCCATGTAGCGCAGGCTTCCCCACTAGGTGAGTGTTCTAGGAACCCGTCTGTAACAACGTGCCAGCTGGCATTGTTGTGAGAGGCTGCATTTGGCTTCAGTGAATTTTTTTTTGAAGACTCTTTCAGTGAATTTTCCCATTTCATGATGGGTGATTTACAAGTGCGACTGCCTACACCAATCTGAGTGTTCAACAGTTTTTGACCAAAAATGGCACAGCCCCCATGCCCCAACCTCCCTACTCACCCGATCTCACCCTGACTTTTTTTTGTTTCCTCAGATGAAAAGTCCTCAAAGGGAAACATTTTGCTGATGGCGAAGAGGTGAAACAAACAAACAAATAAAAAAAAAAACAGCAGACGCACTAAAAGGCATCAAAAATGACAAGTTCAAAAACTATTTTGAGCAGTGAAACAAACATCTCAACAGGTGTATTGCATCAAATGGAGAGTGCCTTGAAGGTAACTGAAGTTTAAATGTGTAAGAATAAGTACACAATTTTTTATAAATCAATTCCGGGTTTTTCTGGGTCCCCCTCACACATGTGCTAGAATGCCACTTGCAGATTCACCACCTTTATACGAACCACAATATTAGCTGTCCGATAGCAGGGTTGATCTAATAGTACTGAACACACATTCTTCACAGGATATCTTATTACCCCTCTGGGTGTTTGCTGTTTTTGCGACTTGACCAGGGACCAGATCAGTTAGAGATTCAGTAAGACCTCCAACGCAGCTGCCCAGGGGCCCCAAAGGAAGGTGTGAAGATTAACAGCCTAGACTGGAGGCTGTTAGGGGATGTACCTAATCAACAGTGACAAGGGATTACTGGCTTCACAGCCTTTGTAGGTGTTCCTGAACCACACATACTGACACTGGTTTATTTTTGTTTGCATGATTGAGTAAACTCTAGAAACACAGTAGATTTAGTCTTTCCCTCCTTGATTCAGCAGGACTCAGAGGCCCAGTTCTGCTAGAAAGGATGCTACCTGTGTCCCCTGAAACAAGTTTTTTCCTGGGTTCTAGGGTAGGGGTCCTGTGTTGCCCATTCTATGTGTTCTTTCGCCTTTTTTCCTTGAGCTGATAGTACGTTCTACCTCCTCCCCCCACCCATGTTCCCCTATTCATATCTGATCGATGTCTCACCAATGACACCCTTGGGTCCTACAGGTGGCAGTAAAGCTGAGTTCTTCCTTAGATCCTACATGTAGGCCAGCAATGGTCAATCACCTGGGTGTTCCGTGTGGTGGTCTCCTTTGCCTTGTTTACAAACCACAGTCCACAAGCCCTGGGAGGTCTGCAGAGTCCACGGGTGGGCTTCTTCAGTGGGAGTGGGAGCGGGAGGGATGGTGGGCAGGGCTGTGGGTTTCCTTATGACTTCCCCCATTCAATTCAAAAGGTTCTAAGCTCCTGTGTAAGGTTTTCTTTGATGAAAGTTTTATGTCAAAAAAAAAGCATTTAAGAAATATTTTTCTAATGCTAGAAACTTGTTGCCCTTGCTGGGTGACAAGAGGTTTGATATGAAATAAATAAGAACCTCAACAGAAAAAGACACATAAATTTGCTGAGACTCTGGTGAATCCTACATCTTACAGTTTTACAGCAATTACTACAATGTCTGAAGATTTCAAAAGGAAAAAAACCTAATTGTAATCAGAAGAAATTTATTTTATATGTTTATATGTTTAATTGTAACTAGGAAGAAACATATTGTATAAACCAATTCTATTAGAATCAATCAAGAAATATGCATATATTCAAATATACATATAATATCTAACACTGCATATCACATGCATTTTAGAATATACATCTGTAGATGGAGATATAGATCCTCTGTGTGTATGATATTAGATGTACTTAAATAAGAATAAAAACATGTGAATATGTTATATCCTTTATATAGAAATGTGGCTCTCTGAATAAAGGAAGATCTATTTTTAAATGAATGGGAAAGCCAAAAGTGTAGAACAGTACCCCCAAAACAAAAGTTGCCCACAACTTTAAAAACAGACCCATTTGAATTTACCTATTGCAAATTACCATCATAAATCATACCATGACATCTATTTACTTCTAAGACTTTAAGAAATTTATTTTTAATTTTTAGAAAAACAGCAGAAGCAATGAGGATTTTATCTGAAATCAGAGCAAATTATCCTGGTTGTTTGGGCTTGTCAGCTAGGCCTATGAGCCAAAAGTAACACCTTTTAAAAAATGACTCATTTCAGTACATAAAATATAAATACATACATCGATACCTGTTTATATTACTGTCACAGCACTGATCTATCCATTTTCATGAAACTATACTATTTCAGGTTAGAATAAGAAACAGAGAAAAGAGTCATAATTTGACCAAGTTCATATCTAGCATTAGGGACAAAATGGGGTACTTGTGTATATAGTTGTGCTAATATTTATAGGCGTTTATGGGGAAGACAGACTCAAAGAGAGAGGGGGAAGGAGACTAAGACAGCAGCCCGTCTCCAGTGTGATGCTGTTCCACCCACAGTCTCTTCTCCCGACTCTGTCTAAGTAGCTGCATTTCTGAGGCTGAGAATCCAGGTTCCTGAAGTTCTGTTCTCTCAGTTTCAGGGAAACAACATGCTTGCTGTAGGCACCAAAATATTCATGCGCACAGTTCATAAAACATCTTCCTAAAGGGCGCTGGAAGGGGAGAGCGAAGGGGGTGGGGGAAAGCGGCAGGCCGGAATGAATGGGCCCTTAGAATAGAGGAAGCCTTGTCGGTGCCCGGGGCCTGCCGGTGGCCACCTCCAAGCCCCGTGGGCACCTCTCCGTGAAGTGCTCTGGGTAAATATTTGAGCACCTCTCCTCCTCAGAACTTTGATCAATACACTGTTCATTGGCACAAATTTCTATAGTGATGAATGTACCAACTCTTTCTCATCTCCCTAGGACTTTCCTGGAAAGGGAAAGAACTGGATGATATTTGCGGCACAGGTTTTAAATAAGGGAAAAGGATTGTGACTTTTCCTCCATCAGCCTCCAGGAAATCTCCTCCAGAAATTAGGGGCTTAGACTCTTTCCTCGACATCCCACAGATGAATCGAAGAGAGAAGCGCAGAGAGACATTGCGTGGAGACAGACCACCAGAAAAAGGTTCCTCACAGGGAAGAAATCAGCTGAATTTACAACCACACATGATGTGTGTGGGTGAGGGGGGTTAAGTTAGATACTTTCCCATTTGAATGGCATTGAGCTTTTGTTCTTTTTTCCCTCTAGGACCTCTGACTTTTCTCCAGCTGTCTAGAACTTGGGCTAGAAGAGAGGGTTCAAGCTCTACGTAATGAAGTCAAAGGTATAAAAAGAAAAATTCACTTCTGCGCGATTCCTTCTAACTACACAACAGCAGAATACATTGCTGCCTCGACAGTATGTTTCAAGAAGTCTTCAAATGGTCACAAATGTCTCTCTCAATGGCTTGGGTCGATGTCTCAAATATTGGCACCTGAGTTACTTGGGGACATAACGAGCACCATGCCTAAAAAATGAACCTCAGCACAGGTAAAGATAAAATGAAAATATTACCTTTACCCATTCCTTTCCAGTTTTACCATCCTGTGATTTGACAGTGTTTTCTCTAGCGCAGGACTGGAAGGCTGGATCTGGCATGGATGTCTGGTTTGTGTAACACAGAGGCCGTAAGACATCACTGACCGCTGTCCAATCCACAGCTCTGACCTACAGAAGCCCAGCCCCTAAGAGGCGCTTTTCCCAAAAGAAATGGAAAACTTAAGAACCAACCATACCAGTTAGTTTTTACAGGCCAGACACTTTTCTGAGTACTAACACAGGTATGAACTAATTTGTTTCTTATAATGATACTATGAAGTAGGTATTATTATAACCTCATTTTACAGGTGAGAAAACTGAACTCCGGTAACTTGTCCAAGGTCATCAAAGAATTGGCCATAAGGGAAGGAAAATGGATGGCAACTTAATAACTAGTCTATACCTCCCCTCTCCGACCTGTGAAGTGAGGTTAGATGGTGAGGGAGCAGTACAGGACAGCTGTCCCAGGGAGAGCGGGCCAAGATGGAAAGGACAAGAGAGCACTCCGCGGGCACTGGAGGCCACCTGGGTTCTTTGAAGGAAGGTAGTGGTGCCAACGATGAAATGTATTCTCTTGCCCTAGACCTCTATCAGCCGTTAATTATCAGAGCACTGTTAACCCCTTTAGGTGGAACCACCCTGATGCCAAAGGAGGAGAATATGTTTTTTGTACATGAATGGGCTGTGGAAGAATTAACCTGTGAGATGCTCGAGGCCAGGTGGAATTTTCCCACTTTCAAGTCTACATGTTAATGCAGCAGCAAATGCACTCTCGTTCCTATTGGATCACATTAAGAAATAACCCTAGTACTCGAAACCTCCAAAGACACTGAGAAAATGTACCAACCCAATGGGTAATTCCACATCACCAGCAGTGAGCAATGATTCTAGCAAAGCAAAGTTTTCTTTCCAGTTAGGGGAAAAAAAACAAGCAAACAAACAACAACCAAAACAACACTTTGGTTTCTGTAGCCTCCTGTGGTACAATTAGCAACCTTGATTAATGTGTTTTCTTTTTCAGCTTTTTCAATGACTCAGATCTGGGACCTCAGTGGGATCTTGGTCTGGCAGGAAAGACATGCAGTTTGATAAGGACAAGGACACCCTCAAGAAATGGTCAGCCTTCCCGTCATGGGAAGGGCGGTGGGAAAATCAATAGCTAACTATATGCGGTCCACTCAAGGTTCAAAATCTGCTCAGGAAGAGAAGCAAACTTAGGACTCAACTAAGGCTGATGTGAACTCACTATGGAACTCCCAAGGTACGAACGACGTCAAAGGACTTTATGATAACACAGCATTTCTGACCTGTGTTCCCTTATTGTGGTCCCATTTACTTCCAAATACCAGGCACTGCACTAGAGCCTTACAAATGTTCACAACACCGGAACACTTTATTATTTTAGGCACTGTTCATTTCTTTTCATATTGGAACTTAAAGTCTATTCTTAACAAGAGGGGAAACTATTCCCTTGTTTATAAGTGCCAGCAGGTCAAAGTCAAGTACTGCCAAGTGTTATCAGGTAGCTAATACCAGATGTCAGGGGATGTAACAGTATTTACCAAATTAAATACTGATGTGGTTAAGATGCAATGAAATCCCACAAAACATTAATAGTGATGAGATCTGCATGATAAACATGAGTCATTTTTATAATAAAAAATTTTCAGCAAGCCCCATAATAGACAGAATAGTATAAAGAGCTCTCATATATTCATTAACTTACGAAATATTTCTATGTTCTGACTTACACTTTTTTCTTTCAAACTTCCTAGATAAACATTACTTTTCTAACAATTAGAAATGAAAATAATAAGCAGTTCAAAAAAGTGGATTATAATTAACCTTTTTTTATTATAAAAAGGCCATCCTCTATATAAAGATACCAATGCAGTGGTTATCTGAATGTTGCAGCCCCAGTTCTTTCCACCAGATTCATCTCTCGAATGCAGGAAATGAGATTTGGCAGGGGAGAGAAAACTGTGAGCTGCAATTCTCTGCCCTTCTCCTGGTTCTGGAAGGGTCAGAGAGTCTGGCGAGCTCCAAATACTCACCAAACAGCTAGAGTCCCCCACCCCCGGTCAGCGGTTCCCCTCTTGGCTTTGGATGAGAAATTGACGTCGGGGAGTCGGAGCCGCGCATGTGGCTGTGGAAAAGCGAGTCTGCAGCACCTACCTCGAGTCTTCCACCCACGGGGAAAATGGGGACATGAATCATGACTGTGCCCCATTTAGAAGACAGTTAATTTAGAAATGAGCAATATGTTGAACAGGCACAGAACCAAACCAAATGTTTGCAGTAATAGAAATTTCCATATGCTCTACAACATTTAAAATATATTATTTGCCTACACTGGCCTTCAACAGCGGGACCTTTCTCTAGGGCTAAAATGACAACCTCTATCCAGCCGCCAGCACTAACACATGTTACAAACTGTGCACTGTGTGCCCACGTGGCTTCCAGACAAGGCGCCTCCCTCCAGAACTACCCACCACTTACTAAGTCCCCACGCAGCCCTCCCATCCCGGGGGTCCACGAAGGGGACTGGGCATAAAGAATGGAAAGAAAATGATTTTTCACTGGAGAGCTGTAAAGAGGGGACTTTGGAAAATTTGCTTGGGATTCCCATGATTTTGCAGTAAATCAGTTTTCTAGAATTATTATTAATACTGTCGAATTCAACGTTAACAAGAAGAACAATGTCAAGCATCCGTACAGCATTTTTACCTTTTATGATGCGATGCTCATCCTTCTTTTACAAGGGAAAAAAAATGAAGCAGAGAGAAAGGAAGGAATTTCCAAGCATCACAAAGCTAACCACACAAAACAAAGCCACAACTAACAGATCCTCAAGGACATCTGACTGCTAAGGATCAAGAAAATAAAATAAATAAGAATTGAGCCTGTACCCCAAACATGGCCACCATCCTCCTGACGAGAGAGAGAGAGAGAGAGAGAGAGAGAGAGAGAGAGAGAGAGAGAGAGAGAGGTGAAGGGAATGATAAAGTCAGGCATCGACAAAATCATGGCATGAGCAAACTGTCATTGCAAAGTACATTTTACACTTCTTGGCAATTCTCTGCCTAAAACGTCCTCACTCCTACCCAGTGAAGCTACTCCAGATGCCAGCCACCTTGGTTGCCTGGACTCAGTGCTAACCAAGGAGGAGCGTGTCCTCCTTAAGCATGGACCCTGGACTCTGAGACTGACATCGTACTACTCATTTGTTCGGGGACATTCCTCTCAAGTGAAGTCTTCCATCTGTGCCTCGGGATGCCTACTGCTCGACCAGGCCACCTGGAAAGTAAACGTCCACTGCCACCCTCCTTTGCCTTCCTCAGTGCTGTACTCTGGACCTTTTAAGGTGCCCTTGGACCAATCCATATTAAATATAAGGGAAAGAATTAGTAGAAATATCCAGGGCCTGTTCTACTTTCCAAAGCACCAGCTGTACATTTTAAAATTTTTATTGAAGAATAATACATGCAAAGAAAAGTGCCCGTATAAAAAGTACACAGTGTTGTGACTTTTCACAAAATGAACCCACTTGTGTAACCCAGACCAAGAAGGAGAAGATGACAAGACCCCCACCCCCCCAAAAAAAATGCTCTCCTCATGCTTCTTTCCATCTGCTCAACAAGAATGCCCACTAGTCTAACTTCTAATAGCAGAAATTAGTTTTGCCCACGTTGTGCTTTATATAAATAGAATTGTAAAATGTTTTTGTATGCCTGCCTTCCTTCACTCAACAGAATTTTTGTGAGATCCATTCATATTATTGTATATAACTGTAGGTCCTCCCTCCATTATTCTATGACATGCAATTGTGTGGATATATAACAATTTATTTTCCCATTCTACAGCTAAAGGTCATTTGGGTTGTTTCCACCTTTGGCAACTTCCAGTAGTGCTGTTATGAACATTCTAGTGCACACTTTTGGTGAATATATGTGCATATTTCAAATGGGTATATGCTTACGAGTAGAACTGCCAGGTCACAGAATAAGCACATATTCTGCTTCACTAGGTGCCACCAGTTTCTCGAAATGCTTTTATGGCTTTACCCTCCCTCACCTCAGATTCTCTATGAAAGTTCAGATGAAAGAGCTTGTTAAGTCCTAGTATTTCTCTTCCTTTTCATTTTATCTCTTTTGCTGGGTATGCAGGGGTATCACGTTGTGGTTTTTACTAGTAGAGTTATTAAGGTGAAACTTAATTCAGTGATCCTTTCCCAAGATGCAACTTCAAAGAAGGGATGATAGATATTCTAGATCAGGGTTCTTCAACAGCATAAATGATGGGGGTTGGATGACCCTTTCTTACCCAGGACGCTGTGCACTCTAAGGTGTTTAGCAGCATGGTCCACAGTTGTGACAACCTAGAGTGTCTCCAGGCATTGCCAAATGTCTGTGGTCAGAAGGAAGGGTTGTGGGAACCTTCCTTGGTTGAAAACCATGGCTCTAGATCTGTTTGGCTCATCCTTGAAGACACTTGAGTCCCTGCAAGGTCTCAGAGGTCATAGCATGATGGGAAATGTCTACATAGAACTGGCACAGCAACAGAGCAGGGCGTGGCCTGGTAGAGGGCCAAGGCGGGAAGTCCATCGGGACCTCTGTGTTTGCCCCGTGATCATTCACAATATTTAAAGAATGTGCAGTTACCCTGCCACCACAATTCCAACTGAAAATCTCTTGAGATTCTTCTGCAGGCTACCCAACCACACTGAATGGAAACAGTCACTCAGCAAACGTCTGGTCAGTCAGGGCCTGCGGGTCAGTACAAAGTGGGAAGCCAGGCAGTTGAGTTGGGTTTATATTATTTTGTCAATTTGTAATATAAAAGGAAAGGCAAGTTGCCAGAATGCATTTTTCTTATTCATCTCACTTAAAGAAAATATATTTTGAAGCCAAAAATGTATGTGCGTGTGCACGTGTGTGAAACAACAGGGGCAAATACGTATTCAAGTCTTGAGGAAAAACAGAATTGAGTGTGGTGCAAGCCTGACTGCATACTAATAACAGTGTCTACCACTGTTTCTAAGTACTGAGGACCCTAGAGTCAGAGCCCTAGATTTGAATCCTGGCTCTGGCACAAAATGTCACATCATTTTATTTTATTCAACCTCCTTGTCCCCCACTTTCCTCATCTGTAAAATAGGGTTTCCAAGACTAACCTATCTCTTAGGGTTCTCAGATGATTAATGAGTTGATTAGAATAAGGCACATATTCTACTGCTTATCAAAAGAAATACTTAATAAAAGTTGGCTGCAGCCTGTTATAAAGAAGTTTCTCAACAATCCTGGAGAGTATCGCAAGATCTGTCTGTGAAAAAGTCCAACCATTGTTAATATAAAGAGAATGGTTTGCGTGACATCGATGTAACCTGGCAGCCAAGGAGAGTGGACTGGAATGCACAGGCATGAACAATGACAACTTCACTGTACTAGTCAGTGGGGGTGGTAGACGCCATTGAGTGAGCATGTGTACTGTGTAGACGTTGCATTCAAAACAACTGAGTTAGTAGAGCAACGAATCAGCATCAGGTTTTGCAGTAAACTTGAACATTCCTCTATGGAAAAATTGAGATGATTCAGAAGGCTGCAGCTGTGGGCAACTGGTGACTGGCAGCTTCAGCACAACACCACGCCAGCTCACGCATCACATCTCCTGCAGAGTTTTTTGTTGAAACTTCAAATCACCCAGGTGACTCAGCCCCCCAACAGGGGCCCTGCAACTTCTGGCTTTTCCCAAAACTAAAATCACCTTTGAAAGGGAAGAGACTTTAGACCATCAATGAGGTTCAACAAAATACAGCAGGGCAGCTGATGGTGACTGGGAGAACTGTGTGAGGTCCCAAGGTGCTTACTTCGAAGAGGACTGAGGCGTCATTCTCCTATGTACAATATTTCTTGTATCTTGTATCTTCTTCAATAAATGTCTCTATTTTTCATATTGCATGGCCAGATACTTTCTGGACAGAACTCGTCATATTACCTTTCATAATGAAAAAGGAGCTGGATTCAGGAAGTTGAAGTGTGCTGCCCAGTGTCACACATTTAGGTTCAGAGGGTTATGTCTCACACCCAGGCAGTTTCCTCAGGCTTCCCACGAGTCCGGCGGCCTCAGAACTAGTGTGCAGAGCCAGTGGCCATGTCGGCTGCACGTCACGTCCCGTGGAATCTCCAAGAGGAAACCCCAGTGCTGTTCCCCAGCTACAAAATCCCAACTACCCCTGTCCTGTTTTCAATTTTATTTTATCAACCTTAAATTTTTTTCAATGACATAAAAGAACTGTACTGATATGAGTAACTAACTTTTGTTATGTAAGCAAAGCATGTAAGCCATCTCATAAAATCCACTACTAAAAAATCAGGTAGGCCTAATGGAAATGAGGAGGCGACCAACTGAAATGAATTCAACATTTCCTTTCCACACCCCCTTAGGATTTGTTGTGGGTATGGTTGCTGTTTCCTTGGGTTAATCAAGCTAGGTAACAACATCATTTCTACAGGCAGGGTTTTTTTGTTGTCACTGTTGTTATTTTATAACAAAATGACATGGTGGGGAGCGGTGGGGAGGGAATCCCAGGATTTAAAGTAACTGAAGAAAAGAAGCTAGCCATGGCATTAATGAATATGATTTTATTCCATGCGCACTTTGCAGGACAAATGGATCTTTGGACCTGATGATTTTTGAAAACCGTTTGCAAGACATAATTATATTCCCATGGAAAGATTTGACTCGGGCCAATCTTCCACTGCAGAAATCAAAGGAGAAAATCGGTGGGCCTTGGGGCTGAATAAAGGCTGACGAGAAGGCCTCATAAGCTAATTAAAGTCAGATTTATACTCCTATAGCACTAGATCATTCTGTAGGCTTCCTAGGGGCAACTCAAGCTTTGTTATCCATGAACTTGGCCACGGCAATCGTCTTTTGCTCTGAGCTGCTGAAAAACAAAATAAAACACGTGGAGGCTTTTTATGCTGGATCTCTTCAGAAAACCATGACAACTCACTCCAAAATAGGGATCCTATCGGCCAGCGGGAGCTTTTGGTCACCCCAGGACTTCTGAGCTTGGGTTGTTAATCCGGATTTCTTGCTTTTCAGAACCACGGTGTTTATCTCCATATAGGCTTGACCCATTTGTTTCAAAAGAATGAGGCCAGCAATTGGTCACAGGCAGCATGAAGGAGAAGCTGAGCACTTCCTTTAAGGACACCGCAATTCCACAAACTCCAGACCTGAGGCAGGTGCCCCGCCAGTTCTCAGGTCGGCTCTCCATGTGAAGGGACATCTTCTACCTTCTGAGTCATTGTCTTATTTCCTGTTACCCATAACTGACCTGGTGGTTCTGATGCTTTGTGATATAACCTACCACTGTGCCTGTGACATCTCCAGGAGTGAGCATTTATCAAGCCACTGTTACTGAAGGGATTTGTTCACCTTATCATAGGGAAGAGGAATCCTTATGAGTTTCCACCACGTGACTTTATATGGGACAGAAGACAAAGAGGAGGGGAGGGGCAATTCCAACAGCCCGTTCCTCTTCCTCCTCACCTGACTTACCTGATACAAGCTAGTACCAACTGCCAAACACAAGCTGCAGGTGACCAGGTCTGACTATGGAGATTTGTAGAGGCCACAGATCACCTGGGGGGCTAAAAGTCCCCATCCCTGTGCTGACCCAAGACCAATGAGATCTTTGAGGGTAAGACCTAAGACGTGTATTTTGGATTTGTTGTTATTGTTTATAATTTCCCCCAGGGAATTCTAACATGTAGTCGAAACCGTAAACCCCTGGTTTTGTGCACAATCTCAAAAACACCAAATGGTCTCATCTAGAGCAACTGGAGCCCTATCTCATTGTTTGCAGTTTTATTATTAAATCTTACAGATGAAGACCTGCAAGCAACCAATGGCCAGTAAACATGTTCTACTTAGTAACATGACTTAACTCTCTCAAACTGCTTGTCTTCCACATAAGCTGCTTTTACAGAAAAGCTTATTGCTCAGGGAAACATACTACACTTCATAAAAGTATCATAAATGTATTATTGCAAGAATTTTTCCCTTGATGAAGAGTTTAATGATAGAAATCAAGAGTTTCTTCAAGTCTCTCAATTTCATGAGACTCTGAAATACCTATTTCTCTCTCTCACGAAAAAATTGACATGTAAATAAAATTAAAATGCCCCTTGAAAATACAATTTTCTAGACAGAAACATGAGGCTAGATGGAAACGTGGGGGCAAAATAAATAATTTTGTTCTGTCCATTATCATTATATTATTTCATGTTTTAAAAAACCCAGATTGGTATATCTCATCATTCCATTCTGCTAATTCTGGTCCAAATGTCTTGAGTTAGAGGAGATTTCCAAATTTAAAAAAAAGAAGTTAAGAATATGGACTGTCCTTATCTTTCTGCTTTAATGCCTGTGGGTAGTTCCCCAGCTGCAACTTGCTTGCAAATATCCAATACTTTTTCAAAATCCACGCAGCCTTCTCTGATTGCTCCCAAGGCTGCATTTGGAAAAGACCGCCAGGGTTGTACCAGGCATACCTGCCCGGGCCTTAGGGATTGCTTCTTTGAAAATACCAGTAATGGTAATAATAATTATTGACTATGATTATAACAAGTCAGTCAGAAACAGAACCAGATTAAAACTCGCACTATCTCACTGCCGAATCCGCGGGCACTACCATTAGCTCTGGGAAGATCTTCCTTGTTTGCCTGGGTGGGAGCCCGTGGCCCGTGGGGTGGGCCTCTGCCTCAGGGCTCAGACTTTCCTCAGCATCCTGGAAAGTTTCTGACGAATTCTCTACGGTGGAATCTATCTCCATACTAGCTTCAAGTGTTCCGTCTCCTCACCGAGATCATGAATCCTATCCTGAACCAATAATTGACATCCTCACATTCTCAGATACGCCAGAATTTCTATGACTTTTATTAGTTGCTTGTATTATCTCCTTTGGGGGGAATGCTCCTCTCCTTTCTTTCTTCTAGGGAAAGTTTTTCTAGGTTCGCTTTAAAAGCTGCTGCTGCTCTCGAGTTTAAAGTGAGCTTTTCTTTTTTTTTAATTAATAATACTTAACAGGTACCATTACATAAATTTAAGATGTACAGTATGTTGATGTGACACATTTATATATTGTTATATGACTGGTCATCATAGTAATTGTTAACTGAACAGTCTAAAATACCGGAACTTTATATACAGCATTATCTCAATAGGAAAAAAGAGAAATAAAATCATGTAAAGATTAGTTATCTTTAGGTTTGGGGATCAGAGGTGATTTTTCTTTTTTTTTATTTCTATATTTTAATTTAATTTTAATTAAAATTAACTACAATTAGTCTAAATAATAAATCAAAATTATAAATAAAAACAGTTTATATTATTTACATTATAATGTACTTGAACTTCAGTCACATAGAGAATGTTCTGTAACAACTCTTGCAGGGTTGATCAATGTTCCATTTCTTAATGGACTATGCCTTGTAAAATATAGTGATTTTAGACATTTTCATTCTTTTAAGCATGCCAAATATCACTTTTATTCAGGAGGTAACGTGGCGAAAAAGAATTGCCTTCCAGGCCTCACTAGTTCTTATTAATGTCAACCCTAAGGATATAGCAACACAAGGTAAGTTGAAATAATTAGCTTAAGAATTTAGGCCAAACATGCTCTTAAAAAAATACCGGATGCTGGGGCTGCAGGGCCAAGATTATTTGTCAATACTGATCAAATTTACTAGCTAGTTGTTTAACCTCTGCTCTTGTCTACCTTTGAATATGCACACAGCTTTGGGCAGTGAAGGGAACAAACACTGCTATATATTCCACTCTGTCTGCATCTATGTTTACACACAATTTGTTTAGATATCATGCCAAAATAACTAGTTCAAGAATTAAAAACATAACCAAGGAATGAAAGGATTGTTTGACATTGTGAAACTTAATAATATAACACATCCCATTAATTGGTCAAATATCAACAACCACAAACCCCATAATTATCCTAATAGAAGACAAAAAGGTATTAGATCATATTTAATACTTATTCTCAATGAAAACTTAAAAAGAAAAATGCAAAGATACTATCTAACATGATTTTATGTGGATAATTGCAATATAGTTCTCAAACTAGATTTATTACATAATGAGATATCAAATTTATGAATAGTAACTATAATCATTAAAAATAATATAACCTGGCTTTAAAATATTTTAAATAAAAATTTCAATTAGTTTCAAAAGAAGCGCTAAAGCGCATTAAGAAAATCTAATCCGCGCCTGTTAGAATGGCCACTACCAATAAGACAAAAAGTAACAAGAGTTGGGGCGGCTGCGGAGAAACAGGAGCCATCTTACACCCCCGGTGGGAATGTAAACTAGGACAGCTGCTACGGAAGAGTGGAGATTCCTCAAAACATTATGACTTGAGCTGCCATGTGAGCCAGCAATGCCTCATTTTAGTGTCTACCCAAAAAATCTGAAAAAATTTTATTCCTAAAGATAGATGTACCCCTGTGTTCACTGCAAGGTTCTCCACGGTGGCCAAGACATGGAAACAGCCCTAGTGTCCTCTGACGGAGGAAAGGATATGCATGTGGTACCCACATACAATGGAACACGACTCAGCTGTAAGAAAGGATGAAATGCTGCCATGTTGCCTTGATGCTCTCGGGGACAGATCTTGAGAGCATCATGCTAAGTGAATTAAGTCATATGAAAAGGAATAAGAACCATATGATTTGACTCGTATGTGGGATATAAAACAAAAAGCAACCAACCAACCAACGAAGCAAACAAAACACCTCACAACACAGATAACAGAATGTGGCCGCCAGAGGGGAAGGGGGGCTGGGGAGATGAAGGGGGTGGGCTGTCAAATGTGAAGGGAGGGGACTAGGCTTTGCGTGGTGAACACACAACACAAAATACAGATGATGTGTTACAGAATTGTACACTTGAAGCTTATATAATGTAATTAACCAATGCCACTGCAATCACTTTAATTTAAAGTATTGCTTGCCATATCAAGTACAATGGAAGAAATTAAAAAATGAACTCTAAAAACTGGTCTATGTGTAAGCATGATTAATGATTATGTTAAAACAATCTGCAATAAATGTGCAGTAAATGCTATTCATGAAAAATATCTTTATTATACATAGAATTCATAGAAATCAGTGAGAAAAATCACTAACATCCCCACAGATAAGTGAGAAAAGCACAGGAATATAAACAAAAAAGGGAATACAAATGTCTTACAAAATTAGCATGGAGCATTTCAAATGAGAATATCCAATGTTCAGAAGAATGTGGTTAAATTAAAATTATTTATTTTTTCTTCATTCTTCAAAAAAAATTACTGAATGAGTTACCTTTTGTCAAGTATTTTTCTAGCAGCTGATAATATGCTGTTTAATGTCCCAAAGTCCCCATCTTCCTCAAACTTATATTCCAGCGGAGGAAGCAGGCAAACAGTAAAAATAAATGCTACGATTCTCGTAGTGTTAAGTACTAAGGAGAAAGTCCTAGGAAGGGGTTACAGAGAGATGGGGCTGAAGACTAGAGCAGTTTTTCATGGGATACTTCAAGGAATGATCCTGTAAGGGGATGACTCTGGGCATGTGGTCAAAGGGCAAAGTAAGAATAAAGCTTGTGGTGGGAATGGCAGCGGTGAAGTGCAAGGCCAGTGTGCTTGGGAGACGGTCAGGGAGTAGGAACGACAGCAAGGAAGTCAGAGAGAAGGCAAGGAACGGAAACGAGCAGCGGGCCCAGGCGATTCCGTCTCATTCTAATGCCGGGGTCGGCACAGATGACAAACCTGTTTTGGGAGGCAACATCGGCAATGCTTATTTTTAAAAAACAAAATACATTTAAGTCAGTATCCCATTTATGGAAATATAATCCATGAAAGTTATTCTCCCCCATGTCCCCCCATGATTATTTCAAACATTTTCAGTCTCCAAAAATTACTTATTGTCTGAAAGGGTGGTTCTTTCAAACTCCTTCCTCCTGCTACAGGATGAACTAATCTGCTTTCAGAAAAGCCCATCTGGTAGGGAAAGTCTCCTGAAGGTCTGCATGTTGACCGTCTCACCCACCCGGGGCCCCCTGCCTCTCCCTCTCCGGGGGAGGTGCCCCCTTGCTAACTAAGGCCACTCTCCAGCACACGCAGACCCCTCCCTGCCTCCTCCTCTGCCCTCTAGAAGCCCACTCGATTATTTCTCCTCACGTGTGATCCTCCATTTCTCTTCCCTCAAAAATCACCCACTGTTGGAGAAAAAAAAGAGAAAAAACGTCTTCCCTTCTCTCTCCTGTCCCTCCTAGCCAACTTTCCTCAAGAACGGTTAGTTACTTAAACTGGCTGCATGTCTCCACTTGCATTCACGCCCATATGTTCACCACCTTCCAGTGTCTGCACTGGAAACTGCTCTGGGAGGTGCTACCAATGTTCTCCTTGTTCCCCCAGCCTTTCGTATAGCCAGCCTTTTGCTGTGGGTATGTTTCAAGGGCAGCCTTGTTCCAGGGGAGCACATGGAGCCACCAAGGAAGTATGAGACGCTCTGTTTTCCTCTTTGCAACGAGGCCTTAACTGACCTCATTTTGCACTATTTTTGGTCAAGGTATTATAAGCCACTTTCAAAATAACATCTGCAATGTCTTAGCTTGGATTCATTCTGTGCGTAATTCCTAGAAAAACACATTGGCATCCAGGGAATGGGTCAACAAGCAAATAACCTGTGACTGGCAAAGGAAATCTTCAGGGTGGAGGGCAGCCCAAGGAAGTGCCAGCTCCATGGTGGGAAGGCTGAAACCTCCAGGACATCACTTGGCAGTGGACACTGTGACAAAGGGGAGGGGCTACACATTAAATGAGAGGAAGATGCACATACAAGACAGAGGAGAGCTGACAACACACTTTTGTTTTGCATAATGTAGACTAATGATCTACTGAAAGCTGGAATATGGATGGGCCTGATGGTTTCTTGGGGCGGGGGGTAGGGGATTGGTGCAGGAGGCCTGTCCCATCCATGTTCTTGTCTACCTGAAGATTCCAATCTTGGGAATCTGATATTGCAAATAGACTATTTTATGAAATGGAAATTCTCGCCAACCCACCAAAGAAAGCATTCGCCCAGGCAAGAGATGCACTTTTCTATTCATTCTGATGCGTCTGGTTTCCTAACACGCTCAGCTGGCCAAGCTGCAGGATAAAGTACATACAGTAAAATTATACAGACTTGCAAAAATTCTGATTTGAATTCAGGGTATTAATAGCAGAAGGAATGTTCTTCTGGGAGTAATCTAAGTGTTATATTTACCTTTGGTTTGAGAATATTTGCAGTGAGGAATTTCAAATGCAAATATTTTAAAAGCATAGCATGTTGGTGGAGAAAGACACTGTGGGCACTTCTGTTTTCCTTAAAAAAAAAAAAAAGGTTTTTCTTGACTTTTTATTGGAATCCTAATGAGACCATAATTACGACAGCAAAAGGGAGAAAATGCAGCTGTTAAAAGCTTGGTGTTACTGTATATATAGTCCCTGCACTAAATTTAAACAAAAATTCTGAAGCCATTCAAAGAAGAAAAAAAAAGATGATTTAGCAAAATAAATCTCAAACCCTTATATCCTTGGTATACATGAATTTTTTAATGTAGATTTTCAAAATCTGGCAGTTATATCTTCCTCTTATCTTCTCTTTTCATTTTAATTGGACCAGCGAGTATCGTATAAAACTCTTTAAATGAAGACACCTTTGTTTTCTGTCCCTTACGCATATGTCTGGGCTCCCCAAATGTGCCAAGTGTTATGTTTATGAAACAAAACATCTCCAGAGGCTAAATGTTCGATTATTTTCTCGGCTTCACCCCTGTTTGAAAGTTCTGGATGTCTGTACACAGGAGGAGCATATCTTTTAACAAAGTACTGGTGATTGGAGGGACTTTCACCGTCTGGTTCAAAGCAGGTATTTCTCTTTTTTCTATGCTTGACCAAAGTATTTCTTTTCTTGAATAGATGACCATGATTAAGTGGATAAAACTCAAAATAATTTTTAATTAAACGGTCCCAAAATGGTGCCCTAATTCTTCTGGTCAGTCCTGGAGCTGGAATCAAGCAAATGAACGCTTTTTTACAGAATAAAGAGGTCGCTCGGGGTAGATCTTAAGAGAAAATGGGCTTGGATTGACTCGTCATGAAGGGTATTTGTTAACTTGATAGAAATGTTCAACTGGAAGTTTTGGTAGCAATAATCAAATCCGAATTCTCCCTCTTTTCCTTTCTCTGTGCGAGAAACTGAAGCTCTTCCCATTAGAACAGTGGAAGAAATATAGACTAGAAAAGGAGGAGGAGTCTTCCAAGGACTGATATGGTGCATGACTGGACTCCTGTTTAACCTCTGAGCTATTACCCAGAACTTTCCCCAGGCCCCTGAAGGGTACTTCCTCCAGTGTGCATCCTTCCTCTTGGGGCAGAGCCTTCCGATGCCGAAAGAGTCGTGAAACCCTCCTCACAGCGCACGTTGCCCTTACAAGGGAAAATGCTATTATTATGTCAAATGAAATACATCCATGTCTCAGACTCTGGTCAGTATGAGTCTATACCACCACCACTAAAACCATCACGTTCAGGTACCTTAGAAGCCTAAATTTCTCAGCTCTGTGAGAGTTGAACTGTCATTATTTGCAGTTTCCAAAATACTACAAAACACTGTGCTCCTAGTTTGGGGACTGTGTCAGCTTACATTACAGACAGATAAGGTATGTCTAAACTAGCTATTGTCAGAGAGCTGTTACCCTGTCACAAATACCACAACAGAAGTGCCTTCAGAATGAGCTCAGGTTATTAGAGGGCTGGGGTTGAAGGGGGGGTGTAAAAGTTGCCCGTTTACTGACTGTAGACAATAGTATCTATTTCATAATTTTTTGTAAGTCAGTTGCTACATTTGATGGATGTAATAGATTCATTTTATGTATGCTCTTGCCAACTTATTTTACTTTCAGATTCTGATACACCCCACCCCTCTGCTGCTCACCCCCACGACAGCTCCCAACACTGGTAACTGCTTCTTTCCCACCCAAAGAATCTTACATCTCACCAAAAGAATACCAGCCACTAGGTAAAAATATATTGAAATGCTCTCTCCCACTTTCTTAAGCATGTATAAGTGATCAGGCCTTCCTTAAAGGCTGACTGTAATTATTGCCTCAATGTGACCAGGGCTATGAGAAGTATAGATATGGGGGGTAATGTTTGACTTTGGCTGCCAGATGGTGCTTTCGTTGCCTTGTCCAATTAGCGACTCTGCTCTGTGGGAATATGGAAAAAAGGCAGCTGCATGCCACCCTTGCGGAGCTGTGCACTAATGAAACAAAAGGGCTGAGGCCATCCAATTTTTCTTGAGGGGTGTGGGATGGTAAAACACCTTTTTATTTTCATCACCCTACATCCAATTAGACACGCACAGGAACTCAAAAATATTCAAGGAATACAAAAGAAGCAGTGGCAAGACTGATAGGGTCTTCCAGGATAAACCTGCTCCTAGCTCATTCTTTATCCCTCTGAAGTTTTCCCTTTTTAATAGTGGGGTTATTTTTTCTGATTTCAAAGTAGGATAGATTTATTTTGAAAAAAATCATTAAAAAATGCAAGGCATAAGATGAGAATAACCCCAACACTCAGGGACAGGGCTGGTGTCTGGTGAGACCTCTCCCTTTGGGCTGCCTCCTCCTCGTGTCCTCACGTGGCCCTTCCTTGGTACGTACATGGGGAAAGGGAACTTCCACCCTCTTTTTATAAGGCCACTAATCCTCGTGGATTAGGACCCACACTTATGATCTCATTTAACCTTAAATACCTCATAAAAGCCCTGTCCCCAAATTCAGTCACGTTGCAGGTTAGGACTGTAACATGCGAATTCAGGAGGACACAACTGAGTCCACAGAATCCCCTGCAAAGAAAGGATGGATTTGATCAGTACCCTATTTCAAATTCCTTCCTCCTACTCTCAAAATGGGGGCCCTGCCGCTCCAGAGGCAGGCCAGGATTTCAGGCCTAGCATGACCCAGCTGCGCTGATCAAACGTTCTATCCCGAACACGCGGGTGTCCCTTCAGTGGACAGTCCCCAGCCCGCTTCTTCGCCTTAACAAGGGCACGCCACAGACGCTGCTTCTGATTACAAACCCGTCTGGCTCCCGCCTCTCCAAACAGCAGCAAACTTCAACTAATCAATGTTTTACAGCTGTAATTAAACTACGTACTTACAAATAAAATGTAACACTTAACATCGGGTCCCAGTTTCTCGAAGCTGCATTAATATTTATAAAATGATTACTGCAGACAGGCACATTCTTTTACTGCTTATTAGGGTACTGAGTATGCACGCAGGGGCAGTAAATTCTTAATTATCATAGAAGCTGAAGGCCACGGTCCCTTAGTCCCTGAGCCTTGTCCCAACAACTTCCGACCTTTGGAGGCTATTTTTATGGATAAGCTTCTGGTCTTTTTCACTCTCCTGCTTGCCATCCCCAAGAGAGGCTATGTTAAGACTTACCCTCTGAGAGAAAGCTGAAAAATGTGTCACTTCACCTTATGACACCAGATAATAAACGAAGCAAAATGGTCCATCCTCATCTAGGGGAAGCCGAGTAGCAGCTTCTGGCTCCTCTATGAATTCCACAGCCCAAATGATAAGAACTTCTCTCCCCCAAATTCCACCCATCGTTGTTTCCACCAGACCACCACCATAGCCTATTATGACCCAATATAAAGCCTGTAATATCTCAATAGAATTTTTGTAGGGGTAAAAATCACATACTTATATAATAGAGGTGGGAGCTGATTTATACTAAGAGAGCATGAGCTCTAAAGCAATACAATATTTTAGAAATATTCATTAGCCGCCCCCCCCCAAAAAAAAACTTTAAATGGTAAAACTGAACTAACCCCACCAGCTGGCAATGTAACAGAACAGAGGAGGGATAACACGCTTGGCCACGCTCATATCCATCGGAGCTTTGAGACTTTACATTCCCAGCCCCTTTCGGAGGCTCAGGCTCCTTTTATACTTGGCAGAATGTTATTTCCTGAGGCGCAGAGAGCAAGAAAATGGTTTTTGCAAAGTACGCATAGGGCTCCAATGATATCAAATAGCTTCTTACCAAACATTTTGATGAGCTAACTTGAACTTGATCAGAAATACACAGGCGATATTGACTTCATGAAAATACAATGCCAGGAAGGGAATTCTGTATTCTCAATCTCTCATTTTACAGATGAGCTTACCAAGGCAAAGTGAAATTAGTTGTCTGTGGTGGATCAGGTATACGCTCTGAGAAAAAGGTACTAGATTGGAAAAGCATTTACTGCCTCTATGTAGCAATGGACTCGGTTACTGCTTTATAATATGTATCAGTACTTACTAGAAACTGTTGATAATGACAATGGGGGGAAAAAAGGTCAAACCTGCCAATTAGGCATTAGGGATGCAGAGCACGCAAACATACAGAGACTCCACCACAGTCCCGCATTCGGCTGTAAGGCTCAAATTCCCACCTTTCGAACCATCCCATGGAATTCAGATTTTTTCCACTATGGAAACTTTCAGTCATATGCAAATCTCAGGCATGTAGAATTAAGGCTATAAAACATTAGCTTCTTCTTACATTAGTATAAATTAGGTTATCAACATGTATAAGGATGAGACAGGTGAGCAGATATATTGTCTGCGAAAACACACAAGGAAAATTCAAGAGCTCTGGCATCTAGCCCATCTGCCTGAGAAAGCAAGACAGTGCAGAGGATGAGAGGTGCTGAAGAGCGGGGCGTTGGAAGTTTACGTGGCAGGAGCTGAAAGAAGGAATTCATGAAGGAAAGTCAGAGGCGCCCATGGACAACCTTGCCATCTTGGTCATGCACACAGGCTCACAGACATCCATTTGCTTGATGGGAAATACTAAATTAATTGTAAGCCAGCAAACATAAAAGCCAATCAGCAGTGAATAAAACAGCAGCCTGTTTAAGGAAAAGAACGTGGAACTTGTGGCTTTAAAGTGTATGTCTTTCATCTGTTAGCTACATAATCTTGAACAAACTGCTTAAATTTGAGCATCGGTCTGTTTATATGTAAAGCAAGGGTAACAGTACTTTTCGGGGCTGGTTAAAAGAGTTGTGTCATATAGTAGATACTCAAGACCTAGCACATACAAGAAAGAAGAGGAAATTTTATGTTGCTGGAAACGTAACATAAGCAATGCTGGTTCCTCCTAGGTCATTCCGAGTTTCTCTGAGGTATCGATGCTCACTTAATATTTACCGTCTTGTTATCACTCCAGCCCTGGAGCTGCCCTTATCACTCCACTATGGAATCTGTGAAACGTATTGAGCTAAGGTCTCGCCATGGGAAATATGAAATTCTTAAGGTACGAACAGAAATGCCAAGAGACCAGCACCCTACGGTGCCTGGCCTATAGAAAGAAATTATTCGGGAACTGTATGACCACCTTCCAAAGGCTGGTGAGCACCCAGAAACTATCTGGAGGAATGCACGCAATTCTGACTTTGTCGTTTGGCAGACAACATTGGCGAGAATGCGTCTAAAGACACAGCTTCACTGGCTCAAGCAATTAAAAAACACATCATTAATAAAATTTTAGAAAAATCCTTTACCTTTTCATTTTCTAGGACTGTAATTTCTTAGCCCTGAAAATGGCAATTTGATCAGTGATGAAACAAAATATTTACACAACATACACAACAAAATACACAACAAAGAAAAACCATAAATTCCCTTGTTGCCCAATCTGATCTCTGCTTGTATCTGAGGTTTCCTGACACACCGCAAAAGGAATCCTATGTAACTGAACACTGTATATAGGTACAGTGATTAAGGTGAGATTTTTAATGTTGTCAAATATCACTAGTGAATACATTTATCATCTTTATATCTCACACTCCCCCAAACCCACCATATAATATGAAAAATAGCTTATGGACACCCAAAGTAGTTATTGGGAACTATGAAAGCGCTAATTTACACAGTACCAGGCTTCCGTTGATCCTATCGGAGAAGTCACGTGCTGAGGGAACCCCACATTCCTAGTGGTTGCCTCCAAACCCACTGGCGTATCCACAGACCCAGTCTCTCTGGGACTCTCTCCAGGAACCAGCCTGAACCAGTTTGTTCTTCTGAGCTTTTTCCATTCATGGCTGCGCTCTCAGACACACTTTCCTTCACTCAGCTAATAACTGTAATTGCTGTTATTTGAAGATGCAGCTCTGTTACCCTCTATGCATCTCTCTAAAAAATAACTTTTCAACAGTAAAAGCAAATATTATTTATTGTAAAACTTTAAGAAGATAAAGAACATAACATTACATTATTATTCATAAGTCCACTTGACCCCAAAATAATCATTGTGAACATTTTGAGTATATAATTGGGCCTTTGGGTTTTTATATGTGTACAAAAACAGATTTTTATAAAATTAAAATTATAATACTCATAATATCCTGTACCTTTTATTCTTAACTAATATGGTGATTCTCCCTACATGCCAAAACATGCTTATATCTTTGTTTTGGCTGTGTAGTTCTTTAGGTTTGATGCTTTTTGGCTAGCCCCAGATACCACCATCCCTTGTTCAATGTCTTCCCATTGTTTTTCACCCTTGGCTCCAAGCCTGCAAATTAAGGCTATAAAGGCTTAATACCACAGAAGAACAGACTGAAATATACAATCCTGGATTCGAGTCAGGACTAGCAACTACTATAAGGACTTTACTGGGACAACAGATGAAATGTGAACAAGCTATGGAGGTAACAGTGCTAATGATATATTTTTTTAAATCTGATTTTGGTTCACATTCTTTAATGTATGAAATCAAATGTCCTTATTCTTAGGGAACACACATAAAAATTTAGAGGTAAAGGAGCAGGATTTCTGAACTCGAATAATTAAGAAAATAAAAATTAGATTATAGAGATAAAGTATATGTGGCAAAATGTCAACAATTGATATATTTGAGTAAAAAAAAACAGGAATATTTTTCTTGAAACTTTTCTATGAGTTTAAATTATTTCAAATAAAATTGAAAATTAAGTGCCAACCCCCAAACAAATGTAAGCAAAACAATAACAAACAAGCAAACATACAAAGACACCAAAATTCCTCAGAAATCACCAAGTGTAGTTTGTCTCACTTTAAGAAAAAAATGAAAAGCAGCTGCCTTGTCTAAGACGAAACAATATACAGTATTTTCCTTCCCAGTCTTTACATACTCCATAGTTCTTCATCTCTGTTGCTGGGAAATGTATGAATTTGGTTGGTTAAGATTTTCCTACTCCAGGATTTATACTAAAATTTAGTGGGAAGATAATGAGCAACTCTTAATTTCTTTTAATTAAAACAAGAGAGGACAGAAAGTTCAGCTCAGATTCCAGACATCGTAAGACCTATTCAAAAATAGAGGGTAAATTGAAACACATACACACACCCTACCTTTCAACCCAAAACTACAGAGTTTCACTTTTGTTAGGACTGATATCATGTGTACAGTTTACGGTTTTTGGTAACATAGCAACATTTGCTATGTCTGCAATAACAGTATCTAAAATGACATAATAAAAAAAGAATTATCTGCGATTAGAAGTGAACTGTTAAAACTGCTCTGGTCAGTGCCAAAAATCATGGGAGTTTATTATTTCAGTAGCTGCAGTGAAAAGCCCCTTGGGGTGCTTAGAAAACCTACCCCCTTGAGCTTTCCACCCATCCTCCTCACTGACATGGTAACGGGCTTTGTTAAATTCAAAGACAGTTACGTCAGCAATTTGTGGCCTCTCGTGGGTTTTCCAGGCCTATAAAGCACACAAATTATACCCAAATATTGGCCTGAAAAATTAGTAAGCTATAGGGTTTGTGTTATTTTAGCCAAGCTTTACTGGAGGAAAAGAAACCTAGGGACCCTAAAGCTCAGTAGTTTCTGCGCTGCTTTATTATTTTCTGTTTTGGTCAGCCAATTCTGATACATTAATACTGCTTTTTCTCTTTTCTTTTTTGCTTCATTATTACATTATTTTTATTATTTTTGTCTTATTTTGTTTTCTTTGACACCCAAGGAAAATTTGGGCAGATGTTAACTAACATTACATGGATGGTAACTTTATAAAATTGTGCTCTTTGGTTTTTGCTTAGGCTTGAGTGAGTAAAAAATATCTAAAATCATCTTCCTTTTTTAGGCCCTTCTATGAACAGCCCTGAAAACGATAATGTCCTTTGTTATAAGTCACAAATTCCTGGTAGGCATTGTATCCATACAATTCCATAGATCAGTGTATGGTACGGTAGCAGAATCGAGTTGCGGCTGTGGCTGGGCCAGGTAGGAACATGGCAGGGAACAAAACTAGCCATCGTTATCAGAAGCAACCCCTGCACTGATTCAAGGAGGAAAAGCACTAAACATGGAGTCCAAACACTTGAATCGAATGCCAGACCTGCACTTATTAGCTCTGCATTACGGTTGCCAAATTTCTTTCTTTTTTCCTTTTTAGTTTGATTATACTTTTTAAATTTTACAGTAAAATGCAAATATAGAAAATCGCACGAAACGCATATAGCTGAGTTATCGTAAGTTAGACATCCTTGCAAAGAGCTGCCCCAGGAAGCTTCTAGATGCCCCTGGTCCCCATCACTGCTCCTCCATCTTCATAAATAACCACAATTCTGACTTTGTAGCAACAAAGATACAAAGGAAGTGCTTGCTATAAAATTCCAAACAGTGGTTATTTGTGGCCAAATTTCTAAGACCTGTTTTCTTCACTGAGGTAATAAGAAGAATGATACGATCGCTGACTCATAATGGTGTTTGGAACAACAAAGCGTAACAAACAAAAGAGGCAGCATCTTCAAGGGCTCTTCAGGCTATAAAGCTTTCTAACAAGGAAAGTGATTCTTATTACTCATAAGATCCACAGGTCGGGGGTCTGGAGACCAACGTGACTGTAACACATGAGACTGATGAGATGTATTGCTCACAGCTCTTATCATTCACACTTATGTGCTTGTGTGAGCTGCAGGGAGTTAGGCTCTGAAGTCTGTCATAACATTATTTATCAAGTAGGAAGATAATTATGAGTAGCAATTGGGAAACATAATTGTTAATAAAATTATGTTTATTTTAGATGACTTATACTTTCACTTGACATATTCCACTAGACCTTCACATATTTTCCAAACGTCTGATATTTAATGTTCATAATTTAATTCCACAAACATTAGCACGGAGCTCCAAAGGTCAAAATCCAAGAGGGAAATGGAGGTTTTGTTGAATAAAGTTATTTACATAGTTAATCAGGAGCTAAAACCCAGGAGAAATGCAAATCACCTTGTTTCCAGAGAGGGAACAGTAGTACAGTCTTTGGCCAGCATTCACACCCTAGAGACAAACAAAAGCTTTGACTTTCTTCCCTTGGACTTCTTTTGTGTATGTGATCTTACTTGGTTTCAGTTTTCAAGTTTATAGAAATAATCTTCTGGGTGAACCAAGGTCAAAACAGCAACCTGGGGTTTAACTGCTGATCAAGCAAACAGGATGTCCAAATATTTCCCCGAAGCAATAAACCATCAGTTAATGGTGTCATTTCCATCCAGAATGCCCTCTTGGACCAACAGGAAATGTACCTTCATTGTTGGCCGTGTGTAGTAGTGTCCATTTTAAATGCTACCTAAAAATGATCATTACAGGATTTCTAGCTCCATCCAAGGAAACTTTCAGTGAATTACAGACTCAATGTCTTCCCAGCTACCTCTCAAACTCTTTTACTCAATTGTTACATGATCTGGTAGCTCCTTTACTTTCAAAAGACAATAGGGAACAATAGAAAAGACCTTGGCTAGAATATGGAAGACCTCAATTCTAGTCCAATTTCTGCCTCTGTGTGACATTATATAAGCTACTTCAAAATAATGGGTAAAATTCTGAGAGGTTAGATTTAAATTCTGTACACATTATTTATAACCTGCCCAGAGGGACAGTGAAAAGACCATAGCCAATAAAGGATTTGAGAGGATGGGTAAAATCGTAGCATGTGCGCATTAGGAAACATTTAAGAAATGTGCAAACAATCCTTAAAGCCACTCCTCCTGTGCTTTGCTAACGCCCCTACAGCGTCATTCACTGAACCTGTAAGAGGCGTTTTGTCAAAAGCTATGTTACATCTATGTTAGACCCCTAATTTGAAGGTTTTCTTTTCAGATTACAATGTAGCTACCCTTTCTCCATTCTAGTTGCCAAACCTGATAAAACTACTGACCTTGGGATCTACTCTTGTTACATACAACCTTAAGTCCTGGATCATCTGATTTAGACCAACGTCTCTTCCTTGGATCCTGGCCTTTTTTGTTTTTTAAACTCCCTACCTACACTGTAACCCATAGTCACCTCTTCTCATGCATTCTTTCTAGCAAATTCATCATCTCTTTTGTTTTCTTTGATGCAAATTACCACCTAGATAACCCTTTGCAGGCATCCAAAGAAGGCAAAGAAAAGTGAAGAAACCTAGCATACGGTCAATGTGAGTAATCCATCGTTGCCCATTCCTTCACCCTCCTCCTCCCACATTCTTCATGTGACTGTTTTAGACCTACTGTGTATTTTTAAATCTCAAATACTGTTACTCTCAGCTGATCATCTGTTCTGGCAGCTCAGTTTATTAATGAACATTGTATCCCCTATCACTCTCACCATGCTTCAAGTTTTTCCATGCTCTTTAAGTCCTTAATGTCCTCATCTCTCCCTCGCTCACAGCTCCAAACCTCCTCTTCTACTGTAGAGATGTTTCAGTTGCTAGCCTAAGCATTCTACTTTTATCTATTTTCAATTATCACCAAAAAAGGGGACCTCATTGATTCAATATTTTACTGACTCTTCACAATAACTTTTTTCTTCCCCTTTTAAACATTTTCAATTACAAAATTTTAAAATATATAAATGCTGTGATTAAAACTCACACACACACACACACACACACACACAAGTGTGCCCTCTCTTCTTGCTCTGGCTTCCACTTAACCTAACCAATTCCTAGCATTTTTACAGGTAGCTTCAAATCTATTTTTTAAAATAGTAAATAATAGAGAAACGTTAGTTTCTCTGTGGATTTTTTTCTCAACTCAAATCTCTTCTTTCTCAATGTAGAGGTAGCCCATATCTCCATTTCAATATCTATTTTCCCCATGAATGTCTTTATAATTTTATTACATATGTATTTGTCTATAAAAACAGTATGATGTGGAGAAAAATGGTCCCCTAACATGTCCATGCCCCAATTCTCAGAACCTATAAATATCTTGTATCAAAAAAGTGACTCAGTAGATGTGACTAAAGTTAGGAACTCAAAGATGATTAAGAGCCCTGAAGTGGGGAGACTATCATGGATTATTTGGATGAGCCCAATCCAATGACATGCATCCTTAAAAGTGGAATGGGAGGGCAGAAAGCTGGATCAGAGAACTGTGATGTGAGAAAAGCTCCATCTGTCATTGTTGACTTCAAAGATGGAGAAGTGGATCCAAGAAGCAAGGAGGCAAGTGGCATCTGGAAGCTGAGACTGACCCTCACTTTACAGCTAACCAGAAAACAGGGGCCTCAGTCCTACAACCTCAAGGAACAGAATGCTAACAACCTAAAAGGAGCAGAGAAACACGTCCTCCACTACAGCATCCAGCGTCCACTACAGCTTGCCAGCACCTCAATTTTTGTTCACTGAGAACTATACTGGACTCCCGACTTCCAAATTTAAAAATAATTAATGGTCTTTTTAGCCAGTGAGCTTATGGTAATTTGTGACGCTAGCACAGAAAGTGAATACATACAGTATTGTTTTGTGTTCTAGTGCTATAAAAAAAGTACGCATTCTTCTGCTTTCTTTTTTAATCACATTATGTTTTGGGGATTAATGCATGTTGACATATGTAGATCCAGTTCATTCACTGTGTGTTCTATAAGTATTCCACAATGTATTAATTATTCTCTCTATTGATATTTAAGAGTTTTTTCCCTGGATTTTTTATTATTAATAATTTTTAGTTTTCCCCCTTAGCTTTACTAAGGTATGATTGACAAATAAAAACTATACATATCTGGATTGTATAAAGTGATTTTCAAGGTGTACAACATTATGATTTAATATACACATATAGTGAAATGATTACGACAATCAAGTTAATTAACACATCTATCACCTCACATAGTTACTACGAGGTCTGTCCAGAAAGTATTCAGCCATGTGCTATGAAAAACAGACATTTATTGAAGAAGATACAAGATACAAGAAACACTGTACACAGGATAATGCCGCCTCAGTCCCCTTCAAAGTAGGCACCTTGGGACCTCACACAGTTCTCCCAGTCACCATCAGCTGCCCTGTCATATTTTCTTGAATCTCATCAACAGTCTGAAATCTCTTCCCTTTCGAAGGTGATTTTAGTTTTGGGGAGGAGCCAGAAGTCACAGGGCACCAAATCTGGGCTGAGTCACCTGGGTGATTTGATGTTTCACCAAAACCTCTGCACGAGATGCGATGCATGAGCGGGTGCATTGTCGTGCTGAAGCTGCCAATCACCAGCTGCCCACAGCTGTGGCCTTCTGAATCACCTGAATAGTTTCCACAGAGAAATGTTCAAGCTTAACACAAAATCTGATGCAGAGTCGTTGCTCTACTTGCTCAGTCATTCTGAATGCGACTGCCACACAGTACGCATGCTCATTCAATGGCATCTACCTCCCCACTGGCTAGTACAGTGAAGTCATCATTGTTCACGCATGAGCATTCCAGTCCATTCTCCTTGGCTGCCAGGTTACAGCAACATCACACAAACTGCTCTTGTTATATTAACAACGGTTGGACTTTTTCTGGACAGGCCTTATATTTTTATTTTTGCAATAATAACACTTAAGATTTATCTTAGCAAATCCCAAGTATATAATACAGTGTTAACTATAATCACTGTGCTACATATTAGATTCCCAGAATTTGTTCATCTTATAACTAAAAGCTTGTACCCTATAATCGACTTCTCCCCAGTTTCCCCACTCCCTGTTTCTGGTAACCATTGTTCTACTTCTTGTTCTGTGAGTCTGACTTTTATTACATAGTTGAATATTCCTATCCATTAAGTGGTTGAGTATCTATGAACATGGTACATTTTGTCATTTAGTTTGCACTCTTTTTGCTACATTCACAGGTACATTATACATTTATTTTCTCACTTTTTATTGTAGTAGTGTAAAAATGCCAATGGTTTCTTTTTGTTGAGTATTCATGTAGAAACATCCCTGAATTTTTATAAATTTCAACTATTTATTTAGTGTCTGGGTTTTTCTCTAGTCATAGTGGAAAAGAATTACTGTAACCCTTATGCCTTTTTGTCAAATGCATTGCTTTATTTTAGGCCACGATTCCACACCAAACAGAAGGTATGCTAACAGGGATCCTTGTTATATTCCTGAGTTGAAATTAATAAATTTCCTCTTGCTGTACATTTCTTAAATATATGGCGTTTCTTTTGTTGCCACTGTACATGGAAAAGGTATATTAGGTACACAAAGCCATTTCCTAAAATTTGCCTTTAAAACATGCTGAGATACTGATAGTTATAGAAACACAGCAACGATGTGCTCCTGACCGGGGAAGCACGACGGGCGCCCTGTTGTATTATCTCGCTGGGAAGGGAACCACACTCTGCACAATCTATTCTTTCGCCCACTAGTCATGACAAATAGGTGTTAAGAAGTTAGCATACGGTTAACTTGTAAGCAACTTTAGCACGAACAAGTTTAATAGAAAAACAAATCAAAAATAAAGAGATTCAATCTTGTCTATTCCACTGTTTAATTCTGAAAATAGATGAAAGAAAAATAATGAAAATACCTACTCTTGGTGAATTTACCCTCACTCCCCCCCCCACACACATACTTAATTGGTTCTATGATTTATATAGTGTGCTTTACACTCCTTTTCTACCCACTCTCAATATTACAAATATTAATCATTTTCCCCTGGGCAATCACAGGGATTAAAGCCTGGTACTGTGCATGTCCGTAAGCAACAGGACATCAAATGGAAATGTGCTCTGCTTCTTGTTTCCCCCTCCCCCACCCCAGCTGTTCATATATCTTGTTCTGATCATTGAAAGCAAGGAGTAAGAGTATCTCAGGAAAGTGCTATGCTAGAGACGCTAACAAACAAAACACAAAGAAAATTTTAAAAGTCATTTTTGGAAACATTAATTCATAGGAAAACCTCCAAGAGAATAAATATTTTTCCATACACAGATATCAGTTCAAGGTTTCAGAAGATACTTTTTACACTGAAGTTCTCAAAATCAAGAAAGCAATAGCTAAGAGCCTGCTAAGGTGAGCCAAAGAACCAACTGTCCCTAGCATTGGCAACATGCCACATGGGACATACTGTGGCCTTGAGGTCAAAGATACTGAATATAACGAATTTGCATACCAAAGTTAGACGGAGGCGTAGGCTGAAGGATGCTCCACCTCAGCATGGACTTCTAGGACCACCCGGGCAGGGGAAGGAACTGTGGCACACCGGGCATGCCCTGGCTCTTAAAGCGTCTGCCTGGGGGTGGTACACATCACATTCATTCATTTTTTTTTATGGCTTAAATTCAGAAGGAGCAAGAATGTGCAACCGTATCACATGCCAAGAAAGGAGAGGAACTGGAACAAATGTGAGCAACCTTCATGACCTCATTCCACTCCATAAAAATTGTCTAAGTCGTGTTCTTTACTGTTATCCTCACCCAAAATACCAATACTGGCTGCATATGGAAGCCAGTTAAAGAGAACAGGCAGGAAAGAAGATGGGTGTGAATACTGCATGCCACAAAAGTATCTCCTACAAGCAGTTTAGGAAACAGAAACATGGATGATATCCAGTTCTATTTTATTAGTCTTTTGCTTGGATTTTCTTTCTTCCTTCCTTTTCAATCAACCAACAAACCTCTTCCTGGTCTATACTCTTGGTGTTTTCTTACTCATATTTTTTAAATAGTTCACTTTCAATCTCCTACTGTTACCATATGAATTTTTTGGAACAAAGTGATATATTCAGTAAATTCCCTTGTGATAGTTTCAAAGCTTTACAAGCCTTAATGACATTAATTCATTAATTTTTTTCCATTCAAAATCATTCCAGAACTTTTATCAGTTTTGAGCCTTGACTATATTAGGGCAAAGAAAATAAAGATTTTCATTCCTTCCTTTGTAGAATTACAACGCCTCCTAGAGAAACAGCACATAAACAATGAACCAACAGAAGAAAAATAGTAAGTAAAAAAGTTCAACATAATATTGTTTCAAGTCTCTATTACTAATATTAACTACCAGTATGTTCTTAAACCCTAACTGATCATAGATGAACAGAAATGGTTATAAGAGGTGACAAAACAAGGTCTTCTGAAGCTTCTTGCCTACATTTAGCTAATGAAGAATGCAGCAGTTTAATTATGTTAACGAATGAAGAGGGAAATGAAGGGTTTAGAGGTAGGAAAATAAATACTTTGCTCAGAGGAGGAGAACAAATGATGTTTTATTCATTCATCTACAGAGAGGCAAAAATGATTTGAGTTTTTAGTTTGCCTGGTTTTTTACTTAATTATCACAGATAATTCAGGAATTCAGTTAAATACACTAAAATAATCAGAATTGTCCCACCCCCACCCTTTTGAGTATATACCGAACTATACGGAACTGTGTTTTCTTTTTTATTCCTTATATACCTACAAGTTGTTACCTTCAGTCCCTTACCTAAATCATGTTCCTAAATTGTGTGTGTGCACGTGTGTAATTTTTTGAAATTTGCCGTCCCCCCTTGAGAGTCCCCTGCAGTGACTGGCTGCCTGGCCAGCCATGATTGCTTTACTAAAGCCTCAGGGGGCCGTGGGATTTGGTTGCTTCCAGAAAAATGAATTTGCTGCAATAACATTTTTTTTCTTTTTACTCTGACATGGGCATGAGAGGCTGTCCGAATAACCGAGGGGATCGTCTAATAGGTCTCTGGCCTTTGGCAGTGGCTATGAAAAACCTGAAGCTTCTGTTCCACACAATTTTCAAAGGTGATGACAGTAAGAGCTTATACAAGCATGTCATAGGGTCATAATCTCATTCACATTTGGAGAACTAGTTCAAGGCTTCAAAGCATGCTTCCCCAGAATGAGAAGCCAGAAACCATGATGCCCTGATTGTGGAATTAGAAATTGAGAGAAAATATAAACTTCACGAGGTTGCTCAGCAAGGCCCTCCAGTGTCTGAGTTCACTCGACTACTTTGCTTGTCTACTGAGTATGTGAACAGAGGCCATTAGAGTATAACCGCCTGCGAGTTTCCGCAGCTCAGAGCAGGCTCCCACCACATCTGTCACAGCAGTGGATGAAAGTAACACTACACTGCGAGGAAATTTGAGTCAATACGCTTTCAGGTCCAAAATGACTGCCTTCCAGTCAAGATGGTGGAGCGGGCACATGCTGGGTTCGTCTCCTGCCATGACGACATCAAAATTACAAGTAAACTACAGAATGGCCATTATTGAGACCCCACTGAAGGTGAGCTGCACAGAATTCCTATAACTAAGGACATATAGAAGAAGCCACGTTGAGCCTGAATACTGCATGTCCACGGTCCTTGAAAAAAAAGTTTTGTTAAAGAATCCAAAGTGAAATGTGAGATTATATTAGTAGATATCTCTTTATTGTTCGTTTAAAGTTAGGGAAGTACCATTTCTTTTGGAAGTAAGAAAATATATATTGTTACTAAAAAAAGATATTTCCATTCTGGTTCTTTCTAGGTTATTCTATTCTAGTCCAAAAAGGTAATATTTCCATCATTCCCAAATATACATTTAATAATATTCAAAATGTTATGACAGCAGAGTATGCCTTGGGCGAACAAGCAAGCTGGCGAAAACCATCGCCCATAGGAGTTTACCAGCTAATCAAGTCTGACATCAAGTCCCATATATGAAGAAGATTGAGACAAATAAATTCTAGTGCTTACAAAGTGATAAGAGTTTCTTGAGATTATCAGCTTCACCTATCGGTTCCCATTTAGGCATGTCCATCCCCGGAAACTGTTTCTCACCTAGCTTTCAAAATGCTTCCATTACTAAGGGGATGCCAAGTTACACTCAGTTCATTCATTATTCTTTTCTGGAACTTTTGAAATTTCTCTTCTAAAAACAGAAGCAGAAGTGAAGAGAATAATAGGCTCTGTGTTTTGCCACATACATCCATAATAGAACTGCCCATCCTTCAAACCGCCCTTCATTGAAGTACAGGTACACACACGCGTGCGCACGCGCACTCAAAAAGAAAATAGGAATGCAGTTGCTGCTCTTGCCTGTTCACACCTGATCCAAGAAGACTTTTACAAATCATTTCACTGAACCTGGTTTTTGGAGAACACCGTCAAAGTCTCTCCAGTTTTGGAGTAATATTTCTGCATAAATAAGTATAGCATTGCTATACTTGGGCTACATAAAGAACCCTTGGTTTAGCAGTAAAACTGAGCTATTTATATGGAAGCTGATGTCAAGGACCAGAGCCAAAGACTTGGAGTATTACAATAGAGCCCCCCCACCCCCGGAAAAAAAAAAAAAAACAGCCAAGGACTTTGTGATATTTATGTTTGAGGATCGTACCAGCAGGACAGCATTTATGAGGACTTTCCAAGTAAAGTAAACCAATAGCCAGTGGAAGGCTCAGCTCAGTCTAACCATGTTCAATCTTTCTCTTCATCGTTTATGGGATCCCTGTTGGCCTCAGAGTGTTGTCTAAGGACTGGAAATGTGCAGCATAAATCTTTGCTGGTCTTTTTATATGACACTTCAATTGTCTCAAGGGAGGATGGCAGTGGGTCCGCTCCAGCCAGGAACCTCAAGTGTCGATGGAGAATACAGGTCCTACTTGCCCTCAGAGTATGGCTACACTTCTTCTAAGCATGATTTCTTCTTTTTACTGGGGAACAAATATTTCTTTCCTAATTGCTAACCCTGTGTTTAGTTTTCTTCTTGGAGGAACCAAATATTTAGTGAAATGAAAGCCAATATCTTTGTGGTTCTTCTTTTGTTTGTCTTCCTCCTTCCTGTCACATATCTCCATTGCCCCATGTCTCTGCAGCACATGTGCGTAAGATTTATATTAGATCACCTTACATGTTATTTCCTAGTTTTTTGGCATGTATTATTTTCCCCACAAAAGAGAGTATTTCCTAAGTATCTGACTTGTATTTAGAATCTACTCATCTATTGTTTTCCAAAATGTCTGCCAATAAGAAGCACATCATAAATAACTGCTGGCTATATGTGTAAACAAACTTTGCTTTTTTAAATATTTCACAGGCACACCTTTTCCTTAAAGAAAAAAATCAGGATACCTTAAACTTTTATTGCCCAACTGGACAGAAGGTGAAATCCTTCACATCCTGCCCTTAACTCTTTCCTACCGTCACTGTTCCACACTGAGGAATGACTGCTGATGTCCCCTCAAGATTCTTATGGTGAAATCCTAAGCCACAGTGTGATGGTATTAGGAGGTGTGGTCTTTGGTAGGTAATTAAATCACGAGGGTGAAGTCTTCATGAGCGGGATTAGTCCCTAAGGGATCTTCATCCCCTTTTCAGCCATGTGAGAACATGACATAGGAAAGAGACAATAATCTCTGAACCCGGAAGCAGGTCCCCACCCGACACAGACCGCCAGCACCTAATCTTGAGCTTCCCAGCCTTCAGAACTGTGAGAAATAAATTTCTGTTGTTTAAGCCACTAAGTATATAGTATTTTGTTATAGAAGCCCAAGCGGACTAAGCCATCCCATAACCCCAACTGTACTTTGTGTTTCTGCCATTGTGAATGTGTATCCTTATCTGATCCCCCAGGGTAGGCTTCATTAGCACTTAACTGGCACTTTACAAGTATCTCTGTCATGTCGGCAGCCATACAGTCAGTGTGATGTTGTGGTTATTCGTTCGTTTGGCATGACATTACACACGGTCCGTGCATGCTTCCCTGAGCACAGGTATTATACCTTATTCCTACGTCTAAACATCCAGAAGAGCACCTGGAAAATAATTATGTATTAAATGTATATTGTACACGTATATATTTACGGAATAAAAGAAGACCGAATGAATGAATGAAATAAGTAGTAATTCAGAGACTTAAAAATGATTGACAAGAGCTTGGACTCTGTTTTAACCAGTTCTAGCTTATGATTTTGGGCAAGTTTCTTGTCTTTTTAAAGCTTCAGTTTTCCATCTCTAAAATCGAGTCATAGTAATACTTTCATAATAGGGTTGTGATAAAGGTCATATGAAATAATTCATAGAAACAACTGGAAGTGTCTGGAAGACACAGAACAAATGGAAGGAGAGAGTGAAGAAGAAGAGGAGAGAGAAGAGGAGGGGGAAGATAGGAAAAGAGGGAGAAGCAGAAAAGGGAGGAGAATAAAAGGAAAGTAAGAAGCTGAAGAGGAAAAAGAATGATAAACATGCCTTGGTCAAAAATGAATGGGGAAGTAAGGACAAAGGAGACAAAATTCAACCAATCCAGTGGTGATTCTTGTCAGCAGACCTGGCTGGGTGGTGAGGGAAGGTGAAAGAAACAGTGATGATAAAAGGAAGCTGTCACATCCCTGTTGAGGCCAGTCATCCATTCTTGCCTCTTTTCAACTAACACGTTCAAATGATAAAGATGAGATGGGAATTTAAAAGGAAAAGTAGTTATATTAAGGGATAAATGTAAGAGATTTTTTTGTTTCTTTTCAAATATTTCAACAACAAATTACAACATCCTTTAAAGATATTACTCTTGTGGTGTATGTACTTCATTGGACGGGTGAGAGCGAATCATCAAAGCAGCATCTCTGAGATATTAAGTATCCCAAGAACAAGGAGGGCTTGAAAAAGCCTGGTATAAGGTGACTTTTTTTAAACTGCCACCAGTATATTGTCGACCCTATTATGGGTATGTTTTAAGGAAGAAGGGAGAAGTGGGGCTTTCCAGAGAGTCAAATTTCATGAATGAAAACAATTTCTGAAACAATTGTTATTCCCACATCAAAGCCATTGAACAATAAATGAGGTCTCACAAACAAACTCCTCCCTGGATCATTAAGGGGATTTTGGTGTGAGGGTGGGGAGGGTGGCTCAGGGCCCATACCTCAGGGAAGGCAGGAGAGGAAAGACAGCAGGATACTCTTTGAACCTTTTAGATAATCTTTATCCTCAAATAAATGAAACTTAGTTAAATGTGGGCCGGGAGTCTTCAACAGTAGCTAGCAGTACCGCCTAAGGCATCAAGTCCCCTTTTGCTAAAAACCAAGTAAATCTGGGGGAAAAGAAGCCAGTATCAATCCTTCATAAACAGTCACTCCCATTCTCATACATTTGTCATCACAGGTATAGACCATCCTTGTTGCTCAGAAAGAAGGTTCTGAACAGTACTTACCTACACACAACGAATGAAAATTCCCCCCCTATGGTCTCTCTACTCTCCCAAGTCTATTGACAAACAAATACTATTTGTGTCAATGATTCTGAAATATACACATCATTAAGTCATTTTGGCGTTACAGAAACTCAAGAGTGAAAACATAAAGGAGGGACAAGTGGTTTTCAGAATGTTTAATGCCCAACTCAGTCAACCATTGATTTCAAGAAGCATTATGAATGCTAAAAAAAAAAAAAAAGTTCTTTAGTCAAAATTATGTTTCCAAAGTATTCTTCAAAATAAAAAAGAATCCACTCATCAACTTAATTTAAAAAGCTGCTACATTGACTGTATACTTTTATATATAAAATAGGCCTGTAGCAGCTCTCTCTACATATATATATATATAAAACATATAACATATATGCATATATATTTTTCATTTATTTATTTCTTGGGGGTCAGGACAATATCTATTATCATCTTTCACCCCAGGATGCTCGAACAAGCGATTTGCACATAGTAGAAGTTCAGTACATCTTTTTCTTTTTTAATGAACCTGAGCTGTTACCACAGTGGGTATGTGTACCCACAAATGTACAATTTATTGATGTCATTTTAAAGCTGATTAATATCCCCTCAGAGATCTTTCAGTTTCCAAAGCCTATGCCAAAACGAGTGGGCTCTGAGGGTACCAGGGAGCTGAGGGTTGGACAGGGTCCAGTTTCCATCTCCTGTCACAGACCCAAACGCTATTATTGTTCACTGAAGGCCGACGGAATGCTTGGCACCGCCCAGCTCACAGGAGAAAGCTCTGCCTCTGCCCACTGGGGTTTGAAGAACAAGGCTTGGGAGGCAAAGAAGACAAGTAAGAACTGGCAAGAGTGAGGAGCAACGTAAGCCTGTGGCTTAAAATATCATTAAAAATAATCATTAAAACCAGGCACCCAACATGCCCATGATCTAGGCCAAACACAGAGGAAAATATAAGATTTGTTTTAACCATGTAAACACGGCCTTCCTCTCTAATTGGCAAGCATCAGGGAGGAGCGAGAAAGCCCTTCCGAGGCGCGCTGGGAGAGTGCTGTGTTGCTGCTGTGAATGTTGTCATTATACGACATGTTACGTGCCCATGGTTTCACGGTTTCCGTCAGGATATATACAAGAGTAAATACATGATAGAATTGTTTCAACAGGCAAAAAGGTAGTCCCCACCTTACCTAAGATACAACTTGCAAAGGCCAACGTCTTATCTAAGAACACTGAAGCCCAGGTTGACACCCCATAATGTGCCTTGGAAGAGCCAAGGATGATTTAATCACCCGAAGGCAGGCATATCTTTCAAATGCTAATTCCTCAAATAGGGAAAAGCATTTAATGTTTCCTGTGAAAAGACGTCAGAATGTGTCACCTGCAGAATACTACTTCTCAAAGATGTTCATGGCTTCATCCCTGGAACCTGTGAATGTATCACCTTACTAGGCAAAAGGTCTTCACAGAGGTGGTTAAGGATCTTGATATGGGGAGATCATTCTCAATGACAATGGTCCTGATAATGAGGAGGCGGGAGGGTCAGAGCCAGAGCAGGAGGTGTGATGATGGGGAGCAGAGGATGCGGTGATGGTGAGAAAGAGACCACGGGCGGGAATGCAGGGATGCAGGAGGCCTCTAGAAGCTGGAGGAGACAGGGACATGAAATCTCCCTGGAGCCTCCAAATGGAACACAGTCCTGCTGATTGATTTCAGGACTTTTGACTAAGGTTATGATATTTGATATAGCAGCAATAGAACACTAATACAAAGGGTGCTTTTTTAAAAAAATCATCCTTTCAAAAAAGTCTTGGTAATGGGCATGTCTGAGATTACGCTGCAGATCTGGACCCCTGCAGAGGGCATCTGGGGACACTGTCACAGCAAATGAGTCTTCCACATTCTTCCAGGACACGTCAGCCTGTCTTAAGCTACCCACAGAATTTCTGGAAAAGTAGCACTTTCCTCCTCTGACTAGATATATACCATACCAGTTCAAAATACTCCAGGAAACATATTACAAATCACAGAGGTTTGGTTTAAAGTTAAATAAATAAATAAATAAGTCATTCAAGTTTACCATTTTAACAGAATAAAGAAGAAAAAATCATGCCTATCACAATAAATGCAGAAAATGAAACTGATAAAACTTGACACCCATTCATGGGGCAAACTTTCAGAAATTAGGAATTGAAGGAGATTTCTCCAACCAGTTATAGGGCTTTGATGAAAAAATAAACTAACATTATACTATCATTATTTTTAATGATCAAATAGGCAATGCTTTCACCCTGAGATTGGGAACAAGACAAATGTATCTATTCTCGCCACTTCTACTTTAAAGAAATTGCTGGAGATCTGAGCTAATTCAGTAAGACAAGAAAAAGAAACAAAAGGCATACATATCAGAATGGAAGAAATACTACTGTCTTTATTCAGAGAAAACATGATTGCCTATTGAAAATATTCCAAATAATTTACAAAACAAGAAAAACTACAAAGTGAGCTTATCAAGAATATGAGTAAAAGGATTAATGCACAAATATAAACTATTCTTCTACCTACCAGCAATACACAATTGTAACTGAAATTAAAATGGCATTACGACTGTAATGAAATATCTAAGTATGAATAAATTTCACAATATATGTGCCAGACCTATAACTGAAAACTATAAAACACTGCATAGAGAAAATAAAAAAACAGTGCTTAACCCTAAATAAATGAAGAATTACAACATGGTTATGGATTGTAAGTCTCAATATTGTTAAGAGGTTTATAATTTTATCTATAAACATAACACGATCCCAATCAAAATAATAGTAGTCTACCTTTTAGCAACTGACAAGATGATTCTAAAATGTATATGGTTAGCAAATAACCAGGAATAGTAAGATAATGGGGGAAATGAAAGCCTTTTACACAACTGGTTTGGGAACAAGTTTGACCCACACAGAAAAATAAACCTTGATTCCTACTTCTAATAGTGTAAATATTAACTTGAAATACATCATAGAACCAAACATGAAAACTCAAAATATAAAACCTTCAGAAGAAGACAGGAAAAATCTTGACAACTTTGGAAGAGGTCAGGATTTCTTAGATACGTCACAAAGACCACAACTCTTTGATATTTCATTCTCAGCTTCTTTCAAACAGACCGGAACAAAATATTCAGAGAAAACATTTTAAAAGCATCTTTACACTTACATAAATGTGTGTGTGTGTGTGTCTATCCCTATAAAAATAGGCAAACACTAACAGGCACTTCAAAAAAGAAGATGTATAATAGCCAATAAACACATAAAAATAGGCTCAGCATCATTATTTACTGAGGTATTGAAAGTGAAAACTACAAGTAGATACCACTGCACACTCAAATGTCTAAAATTTAAAAGAATTTCAGAATACCTAGGATGGTAAGTATGTGGACAACTGCTACTTTCATACACCACTGATGGGAAGGTAAACTGGTACCACTATTTTGGAAAATAACTTGTCAGTTACTTATAAACCTAATACATTTACCACAGGACATGGCCACCCACTAATACACTTTCAGCCAAAATAAGTATAAACATATATCTACAAAGAGATTTGTACATGAATGTTCACAGCAGTTTCATTTGTTCTAGTCCTATATTGGAAATACCCTGGGTGTCCATCAATAAGTGACTGGATAAACAACTTGTAGTACAGATATGCAAAGAAATCCTAATCAGCAATTAAAAGGAAGAGTCAGAGGCACACAGCAATGTGAATGAATCTCAAAAGCAAGTATGTTTGGCCACCTGAGAGGCTTCCAAGCGTATATGATTCTGCTCACACTGGGGCCTTCTATTGAAGGTAGTGTGCAAAAAAGTACACACTCTGAGATTTTAATTATATGAAACTCTAGAAAAAACAAATCTAATCAATATCTGTTTATGGCCAGTGGGTAGGGGGATATTGTCTAGAAAGGGACACAATAGGGTAACAGAATTGTTCTGTATCTTGGCTGTGGAAGTAATTGCAGAGATTAACACGTTCCTCAAAACTTATCCAGTTAAAAATGGGTGCAATTTATTTTATGTAACTTATACGTCAATAGAGTTGATAATTTTTTTCTCTTTCCAAAGCCAAATTAGATAAATATCTACCAAATGCACATCCTCATACTCTCCTTGTGCCTTCATGTCAGATCTGTGTGCTCTCACTCTCTTTACGGGTGAGTTCCTTCCCACGTGCTATCTAGACAATTCAAGAACGTAGAACCCCGAGTGCTCGGGTACTTCAAGAATTGTAGCAAGTATGTTCAGCTACATGAGAGGCTTCAAAACGTATATGATTCTGCTCACACTGGGGCCTTCTCTTAAAGGTATTCAACCCTGCAGAATAAGGACTAAAAGCTGGTGACAAAAGGTAGGTATTTCAAGAATGACAGAAACAGGAAGAAACAAATGCCTGTGGAAAGCCATTAACGGTCTTTCCAGTGATGAGTGACTTCCAGAGACCAATATGTTGCTACATCAAAGTGTCCCTGTATGCTTTTGAAGGAGGTTATTTCTGTCTGCTCAAAGATGTTATGAAATGTTACACTTGGTGATAACAGTTACTGCTCCTCCACCCCCTCGCTGGTATAGAATTACAACACAAGGGGATTAACAATTAAATATTATTAGAGTCTGTGGTTTCCATGGTTAGAATGCGTATCTTCGGGACTTTAAAAGTTCTGAAAGTAGGTGGCATTGCGGAAAGTTCACTACAAAATAACAACCAAAGCCTTGAGAAAATAAATGGCCTTTCCATCAGGATGCTTGAAGTCAAGTCTCATTAGAACATCCACGATCTTAAAACTCTTTTGACTTTCCAGATCTTCACTATTTTTTAGAGAAACATTTTTCTGACTCACCTCTAATTAGACCAAAAAGAGTTGGGAGTTGAAACGACAGGAAAGTAGCAGGTCAATAAAATTAATCTTTTTTTTTTTCAGTTAATGTATACACTGCTTGATTATTTGGATGAAGTGAGGAAAGTCATGTGGATATTCCAAAAATAGTTGACTATTAAAGAAAAGTCACTTCCACCTTAGCTTGAAATGCTTTTTTATGTGCATACAGCTCAGGTACTGTCCTCATTCTGGCGTCACTTTATAAAATGACACTCTCTGGGTAGGAGAAGAAAACATTTGGTAAACAGGGGAACCATCTGAGATTAAAAGTTTTCCGGGAAAATGTCAAAAGGGACACTAAGTGTCCGAATAAGAAAGATAAATAGGAAAGATGACTATCTGGGGGTGGGGGGCGGGCTCTAGGAACAGAAACTTCTAAGCAGCCTCAAAACGTGTTATCATGATTCCTGCTGGTAACTTGAGCCAACTTCAAAGCTTTCCTTGGTGGATTATGCTAAGAAGACCCATTATCAGAAAGGAGTAGTTAATTAGAGTGAATTATTAGAATGTTCGGCCTGTCTTAAACGGAGTACAGCTGCTGAGTCACACCATAAAAATGAAATTGGACCACTCGTCTGCTTACATCATTAATAATTTTTGCTTAAATTGGATAACTGATTTGTAAAGCCAGAACAGAGTGACCTCGTGGGGGTGGGGGGCAAGGGGCAGTAATCACAGAGTTTAGCAGACATCACATTTAAATGGCGTTTTCTTGATGTATCCTAATCTTTCAACACACTTTACGGGACATTCTTAACAAGTTAGAAATTAATCTGTTTTCATGGGGTGTTATTTCTTCCATCATAAAAATAGTCATTGTCCCCAGATGTTTTAACTGTATTGATAGTATTTGAAATCTTGCTATCTAATGCCACTGCTTCATAAAGGAGAATTTACACTGAAGGTCACAATATAATAAAATCATTTTCTTTGTCACTCCTGAAACGAACTTGAAAGAAACAGGTGCACAGTCTGGGAGGAAGGCTGAGTTGATAGTGTTGATAGTAAAAGACTTTTTTTATTTTTTCTTTCCTCATTTATATTTCCTTTTCTTTTCTCCCTAGTTTGTTCCAAAAAATATCATGAGAAAGCAGTTTGATACAAACAGAGGTAGCTCACTCTAGGAAAATCACAAACATCAGTTATAAAGAAACAGAATGATAGTGACAACTGATAAAAGAAGACGTGCTGCACAATTTTTTTTTTCCTCCTCATCCTTAGTGTGCACGCATCTGGGAACTTAGTTAAGTTGTCATAAGGTTAAGGAAGTAAACAGATGTTGGCTGTTGATAACAACCTCTGGTGAACGTTTGGAGCCCAGGGGTGATTTACCCAGTGGCTCTTCCCTTACCGGAATGCCACTATAAACTCTCACCTGGGCCAGCGCTCCAGCCTGCCCAACCAGCTTTCATCTGGCATCCATTGCGGCCATAAAACAAGCCCATGAGTAATATAACAGCCCAGGTGTCTACAATTTCCACCTTCCACACCGCCTGACAGCACGCAACCACTTTCAAGTCAAGGTTGCCTTATTTCTATGTAAGGACAGTGAAGAGAACTCTAAGAGTTGTAGCCCAGTCCTGGACATGCTTATGGTTGAATGAAACACACTTACTCATTTCCCAGAAAGTCAGCAAACACTGTGAGTGATCGAAGTGGAATGACATACTCGAAGAGGGTTAAAGCAACTGGACAAATATCAGCAAGGCAGCTTGCGTAACCAGCAAATGCCTGATCTTGAAAAAGATTGTCTTGACTTGCGAACACGTTCTTCATTCAACCGCAAGGGAAGTCTGTTGGTGGTACCCAGATTTGTAAGCCTCAAATGTCTAAAGGGCTTTTACACTAAAGATAAGGCAGCAGTTATGATCAAAAACATTCCTTGTTCGGTCTGTATTTTTGTCTTTGGTTTTAAGACACAAAAATAATGCAGAGGAGCTAAAGTTTATACTATTAAAAATTAGATAAGAACTAGATGGAGGTGATGGTTACACAACACAGTAAATATACTAAATGCCACTGAATTTTATACACTTTAAAATGGTTAATTTTATGTCATGCAAATTTCACCTCAATAAAAAATTAATTTAAAATGTGAAAAAAAAAAGTAGCTGAGAAATTAAGGCAAAATATTCTGGGAACAATTTCTAATTCACTCCACGCTTTTTACACACTTAGTATGGGCCAGGCACTTTTTGGTATGGGACTTAGAAAATTAGGGTATTTATATTCCCATATCCTTAAATTCTCCAAGGACTTACAACCTGATTGTTTTTCACTAATCAAGTCTTCTGGGAAAGAAAACATTTTCTGTCTCATCAAGCTGAAGGCTCCAGGGTTAGGGAACCGATTCAGTGCCAGCCTGTACCCTAGCTGCGCAATTCTGACCAAGCTGCTTAACCAAAGCCTCGAGTAAAAATGAGAATAACAAAGGTATAGGCCTCATATGGATGTTTTCAGGATCTTACTAGATAATACAGGTAAGGCATTTAGTGCAGTACTGATATTACAGTCAAATCGATGTCAGATTTGATTACTGATATGATGTGAATTTCATCCTTCATGTCAATATGATGTTTAAAATATATTTTGGATTCCTTAATTTCTTAGCACTTTTCCATGATTGTGTAATATATTTTAATAATAATAAAATAAGCAGCTCTGAATCAAATTAATTTTTAAAAGGTTCTAAATTTGGACCATGGAAATTTAGATTCAACTGCGTAGGTGAAGAGCTGATTCTTTCCTTTGCCTTCATGTTTCCCCATGTGAAGCCTGGTTGCTCTCTAGTAATGTGAGAAAATTCTGGTACCTCCAATGTTAGGCTCAATGTCATATGAAATAGGCTTCTAGCTGGTCAATATTTGGCAGGAGGATAAGGGAAAATAAATACATCTGTCTCTAAGCTGTTTTTTTCCTCTTTATTTTTTTGCAAAATCAATTTTATTGATCTATAATTTACATGTGATAAAATGTCTTATTCTGAGCATACAGTAGGTGAGTTTTTGCAAACACAAGGGGGGACCCAAAAAACCCCCGGAATTACCTGCTGGAAGGCAGGCCCCTTGTACTACTGTAGGTTTCCCCCGCTAGGTGAGTGTTCTAGGAGCCCATCTGTATCAGTGCACCAGCTGGTGTTGTCAGAAGCTGTATTCAGCTTCAGTGAATTATTTTTTTGAAGACTCTTTCCATGCGTTTGCCCATTTTATGAAGGGTGATTTATGAGCACACCTGCCCACACCACGCTGAATGTTCAGTAGTTTTTGACCAAAAAAATGGCATGACCTCCATGTCACACCCTCCCTATTCACCCAATCGATCTTGCCCCAAGTGACTTTTTTTTTTGTTTCCCCAATTGAGAAAAGTCACCAAAGGGAAATGTTTTATAGTATGGAAGAGGTAAAACAAAAAACAGCAAAGACACTAAAAGACATCAAAATCAACAAGTTCAAAAACTTTTGAGCAATGGGAAAAAAGTTTTGATAGGTGTATTGCATCAAACGGAGAGTACTTTGAAGGTGACTGAAGTTTAAACATGTAAGAATAATACACAATTTTTTCTAAATAAATTCTGTTTTTTGGATCCCCCCCTCATATATATACTCTTAGGTAACAATCATTCTGATCAAAAAGAGGGTGTTTCCATCACCCTCAAAACTTACCTATGTGCCCCTCTGCAACCCTTGGATATAGTTAGAATTATAAAGTCTTCTGAATTTTTAGAGTTCAACATTTTTCTCTCACTGTGTTTATAACAATTTCAGATGACAGCTTCTTTCTGGTTTTCACTTTTGTGAATTGAGTTATTGTACAGATCAAAGTTCAGTGATATGTCATATCTGGCCCCTGACCACTGCATAGCCATGAGCTGACAATGCTTTCTTACATTTTAAAAGGTGATAGAGGAACAAGAACAAAGAAAAAGATAAGGAAGCAGGGAAGGAGGAGAAAGAAAAGGGGAAGAATGAGAAGACATGACAGCAACCACGTGGTCTGCAAAACCTAAAATATTTACTGGCCCTTTGGTCCTTTGGACAAAAAAAGTTTGCCAATCTGTACTACCAAAAATCAACATGGCATTAATATTTTATAATCTACATAATATTTTGTGTATTATGGCATAAGATGTAGGGCATGAGATAAATTTTTTTCCTGTATATTCCTTTTTATTTCATGGAAAATAAAGAAACAAGTCCATTAGGAAAAAAGCAACAGGCTTAATAGAAACCCACATGTATTTTCCCTCTTCAGATCTATCTTTCAATCTTCCTCATTTTTTGTAGGTGAGATGATTAACTTAAAAACAGAGAATGAATAATGCAGGGAGTAATTAACTCTTCATGTCTATCACTTCTGTTACACCATGTGGGCTGTCCTCAAATATCTGTAAGTTCTAGGTCTTTAAAACGGCATATGCAAATAAATTTTTCTCACCGTTTGTGGCAGGTGGGGTACCCCAAAACTAAAATATAGTTATCAACATAGAGATCCTGTGCTTCTGGTGTTTACATGTTCAGTTCAAGATAATTTATTGAGAATTTGTTATACCCAAAGCACTATCTTATTGGTCTGAAAGTAGGCTGGATACCCATTTAGCTATAATAAGATATTTAAAAATACAACCACACTGCAAATGATCCTTCTTATTTAGGCACTCCTCCAAACACCCATGTCTTTTCACATTTAATTAACACTCTGTTTGTGTGATAATTTGCATGCACAAAGGAGGTATCTGACTAATCCGTTGACAGAACAGGCTCAAGATGGAAGTGTTTCTTTAATCTTGCTACTGTTCTCTCAGTCAACCAAAAAAAGCAAACAGCAGCTCTGTTTAGTTCAGGTGGCTGTTGACAGACCTCTAACTACAGATAGATGTCTCCCAAGCCAATTACAGAATTTGGGGCCTTGACGCTGCTTCAGGTTGCAAGCAGCGTGAATCAACTATGTCTGTGACTCATGTGGTAGCTGAGTGTGTAAAGATCCAGGGGACAACAGGGGAAGAGCAGGCAAAGGGCATTCCAGACAAAAGAAACATGGCGCAAAGCTTTGGAGGCAGAAATTCTCCGTTCGGGGTTAAGACAAGAGTCAAGATATCTGCGGACATACGAGGTGACAAAATTTTACTCTCTCATACAAACTATGCAAGTTTGATTCCTGGAAGAGAAAGGAGACATGAGTTCTAGAAAATAGGAAACTAACTTGGACGGGATGAGGGAAATCGAGACAATGGTTAAGAGAAATCCCAGTAGAGCAGTTGCACCTCCAAGAGAGAGAGCAGTCAATTTTGATGACAGTATGTCAGAATCTTTTGGAAGATCATGTCAGAAAATGAAATTTATAGATGACCAAATGTTTTTTATCATATTGAGAAACACACAAAGCTGAAGCAAACATGGGCCTGGAATTAATGATCAATACAAAAAAAAGAGAAGAAGAAAGAAGACAGACAATTATTATAAAGGAAAGAATATCATAGTATGCTATGTGGCTCAGCTGTGACTGATATTTTCATAGTTACAGTAATATCATACAGGAATGAATATTGATCTAGTAATAAGTAACCAATAATAAGACTGGAAAGAAGGGGTCACAGGATTCTTGCAGGCAACAGATAAGGAGAAGGACAGTCAAATCCCAGTATTTTATGGTGAGAGTTCAAAAAACAATTCCTAAAGCTAAAAAATAAATAAATAAAATCAAGAAACAGTGAAATTATCAAGCATTTATTACAGATATGTAGATAACATTTAAAGAATCTATTAAAAGAGTTAATAATGATTGCTTTGTGGGTAGCAGAACGTGGAAGCAGGAAATAGCTGTCTTCGAAAACAAGATAAAAATCAAACAGAAAATCACCCCCCGCAACACACACACAATGTTATTTTACTATTCATACCACCATTGTTATAATTAAGTTTGCCAATCAGGTTGGCCAAAGAAACTCAGCTCTGCAAAAATCTTGCTGCTATCATTGGGCTAGAAGCCCCATAATCTAATTTTAGCTGACTAATTTTGAATTCCAAGACTTTGTTTTTCCCAAATAAATACTCTACAGAGATGAAGTGAATATAATTGAAAAGAAACATCTATAAAGATCCAGATGTTAAATGGCTCCTAATTAACGGAGGAAGGGAAAGACGGGGAACAGAGGAAGTTAATGTGGACACTAACTTCTGACAGTTGGCTGCTTATTTTTCTGAGGATTTTATCCACACCAAGTAATCTCAGCACATCACACATACACACTTCTACACACACTTTTTTTTTCCCCTCTTCAACTAACAGGAATATGTTATTGACAGAGCTGACTTGCTCAGAAATTGCCATGAACCAGTGGTTCTAAATCCTTCCTATAAATGCAGATGGAAAGATGCAATATGCTGATATAAATAAAGGAGTAATTCCCACGGCAAGACTCCGAAATGAAGTGCCTCGGGAGGCTCCCCCCGACACGTCTCAGCAATCTCTCCACGCTAAGCCCTGCTCAGTCCCACCTGCAACGAAAATGGCCACCATGGGGAATCCAGACTCCTTGTTCATCTCCCTAACAGGCGGGACTCTAGAAATGGAAATAGATTTGGTTTCCACTGACACTTTTTCTATTCAGAAAAGGAGACTCATTTAGGCTTCGGCCTGACCGTATCCTGTCCTGTGAAGCGTTTCCAAATGAAGACAGGGCGTGGTGAGCGATCTGAGATTTCGAGTAGCTAAAGATCGTTGCCCTGTGGGATCTTACCATACATCACACCCACACACTCTACTGTCATTAGTTGTATGAGACACCACCGCCACACCCTACCATGCACTGGTGTTTTCAATTAAAAAACCTCCGGGGTTTCAGTGTAAATATCTTACAAAGGGTAACATGAAGGCTATTGCTTACAACTCCTGAGACCTTGGGCTCTCTTGCCATGGTTCCATTTGGATACAAGGTGAAAAAACGGAGTCCGTGAAGATGTGGCAGGAGACCAAAAAATGGAACTCTATCTCACAAATAAAAGAGGACTTCAGAACTTTGATTTTTTTTTTTTAAATTTGGTCATGTTATATTGTTTTGCATTTTGGTATTTATTAGAAGTCCTTTCCATTGTACTTCCTAACCCCAAAAGAATCTAACCTCAACATATACATGAATTTGCTCCTTCAGAACAAGTGATCAGATTAGAACACAACGCTGCCCCATTTACCATGTAACCATATTACCATGGACACAACTAGAATAAGAAATACCAGACGACGCTGGCGAGCTAACATTCTGCTCATATTTACTACAAATGTGAAATAGGAAAAGTTCGAACTTTCTATAAATTTAAAAATATATAAAAAGGAACTTTGAGAACTGTCAATGCACACCTGAGTTTCTAAGATGCCGAGCTCCTGCAAAGAGGTCACAGTGCCAGGAGCCTCTCAGCTCCTACGAATGAGTCACGTCCATCTACAGATGCTGGGAAATTGTTCCTTCTCTAATGAAATCCATCCAGCCTCCACATACAATGTGACATTTGCCTCTAGTTACATAGAAAGAAGGTGAATGGAATATGCAGTGTAGGAATTCAATCTACTGTGATTTTTCCATAAAGGTTTCCTTATACTAAGTATCCTACTGATTGATACAATAAAGTTTCAGGTTGAAAATAACAATCAGGAAAAGATGGCTTATTTTCCTTTGACTAATTTGCCAGTGAAACAAATTATCTACTAAGTTTTCATCATTTAGGCTTCCTAATGCAATCTCTATGTTTATCGGCAGAAAAATAGAACTCCTAATTATAAATCCATCCCCCTCCCCAAATATCTGGAAATAAGTGATTCAAATCAGCAATCTTTTCCTACATAACCCTTACCCTAATTAATGACCAAAATGATACAAAGGATCGGGATGCTTGCCAATTATTAGCTTCATCTCTGTGTTCTGTTTCTCAACATAGATTCAATAAACAATTCAAGACTTGCTGGAGTTTGAAAGCAAGAATTGAAGCCAAAACCCTGGGTATATTAAAACCATTCCTGCAACAATAACCTCCAACAGGGGAATGAACTAATCATTCCTGTTGTTCAACTAAGCTCCTAACTGAAGAGGCTGGAATCACAGCCCCCTCAGAAAGGAAGCCCAGGCTTAGCTAAGAAGAGAAAAGTATTTACTGACCTTCAGGTACCCTTTCTTTCTGAGCTTCCCTGACATTCCCTCTTCTTCTACATCACATGCCTCTCATTCCTCCACGCCAGCATTTGATAGCTGAGCTTAGGACGGTGAATGGTGATGGGTGACTCATAACCCATCATTTATATTCCATTAGGGGAAAACAAGCAAGATAAAATGTCCAGTGACATGCTCTTAGCCAGACAGTTTTCCATATTTTCTCTTACCTACCCCTGCTTTTTAAAGGCACCAATCAGGGGACAGTGAGAGCACTGTTTAGGAGGGAGTGACTCTGTTATCATCATGATGCAATTGGAAATCACTGAAACGTGAGGAAGTCTTTACCCAAAAATCTATCTTGCGTCTATATTCATGCATACCAAGGGATTAGAAGACCTCTGTGTCCCCAATTCATTCCTTTAACTATGTGGCCTTTTGAGTTGCGTATAAGTCTGTTTAGATGCAATGAAAACTTGGAAAGGATAACATATTCATTCAGCAACTCGTTTGGGAGATTTACAGTGAATTTATGATTCTTTCTAAGTGACAGCTGGCCCAAGAAGACGGTTCTATGTCAAAAACCTCAATAAAATGTGATGAACGATAGATGAAAGGATAGAACAAAGATACAGGACACTTCGTCTAGAGTCAAAACAGAGTCAGTGTATGATGTACAGACTCCACAATGTTAGACCCTTCTAATGCAAGTTTTACAAATGGAGGGCTTATCTGCAGCAGGATGGCAACTAAGGCTAATTTCACTGAATACTTGACTTCACGAAGGATAAGTGTTTAGTCTCATTTACACATGACTCAGTCCCAGACATGAATAAATGTTTTGGCATGAACACTTTCCACAAATGAAATATATGTCTTAATTCTACCAGTAATGTCTAAATGGACCAATTCCTTTCTGCTTTTCAGAAATATCTTTGTCCTCTGGTCAAAGAATAAGAAATGTCCATGCCTTCGATCGCCTCATTGATTCAAGTGTATGCACGCCAATCAAGTTACTACAGACCTTGATTTAAAGAGATAGCATTTTAGTGTGTTGAAAGTTGTGAGACGCACAAAGTTTTGCATACACGATAGGTATTTTTCGTCCTTTCATTTTTACAGAAATAGTTCTCCTCCCCTGTGAGAGAGCAGATGTAGGTATTCATTTACCCAGCTTCCCTTGCAGCCAGAGTAGCAATGTGGCCAATCAGACATAAGGGGACATCTTCTCAGGGACTTTTGAGATAGAATTTGATAATATGAAAAGAGAAAACATGAGGCTAGCTCTCTTCCCCATATTCCTTCTTCTAAGATGTGGGTGTTGAGTAAGAACATAGTGGCTGGAGGGGTTGCATGAAGAGTGAGAAAGTTAGTATTTAGGGCGACAGAGAAAAATGGGATGAGCTTGACTTTCTAGTGGCATTGTGAACCTGATGAAGCTATCCCAGGACTGCCATAACTCCAGCCTTCTTTGCATATGCAAGAACTCTAGGCTTCTTTCGAAATGAGAGATGAATGGCCTCTGTTATTTGAGCCACTTTTGGTCTGAAAGTCTCCTATTTTCAGCACAAAGCATGAAATTGGTTTAGAAAGGGGAGGCATAAGCCACTTTGAAGCAGCACAACCCCAAGGAGAGAATTTCTCTGGACTCCTGAGTAAAAGAATCTATCCAATGTGAACACAGAGCATGTTTCTTTAATTATCGCTGATAGCCATTTGAGACCTTGAAATGAGCCAGCCTGAGGATGAGCCAATAGGCTGAGAATGGCTGAGAGGAAAGATGGAAAGTGTCTGTGTCCTTGATGACATTATTGAGTCATTCGGTCAACCACCTCTGTAGTCTACACTGAATCTTGGCTTTCTACCACTTGAGATAATTCATCTGTGTAAGATTTAAGCAAATTTTATTTTGTGTACTGTGGCAGGCCGATTGAATTGATGGTCTCAATTAATGACATCTCTGGAACCATGCTCTTTGCCTTGTGACTTGGTAGATCTGCCCACTCTGACTGTGAGAACTGCTTTATTCAATAAACAGTGACACAAGTGATGGTGTGTTGGTGCTGCGCCTAGACTACAAGAGACCTTGAGTGTCTCTCTGCTCTCTCAGAAGTCTCCCATCGTCATGACTACAAGCCTGGGCCAGCCGGTGGAGGATGACAGACCACATGGAAGAGAGCCTAGCTGTCTCAGTTAAGGCCATCCTAGTCCACGGCTAGCTGACACCCAAACACGAGAGCACGCCAAAGCAAGATCAGCAGAGCTGCCTGTCCGATGTCCAGCTGACCACAGTCATACGAGTGAGCCTAGCCAAGGCCGGAAAATCTGCCCAGCTGACCCGCAGAGTCATGAGCAGTAATAAATGTCCATTGTTTTAAGCCACTGAGGTTTTTAGATGGTGTACTATGCACCAAGAGCCAATGGATTCAGTTACTGGTGTCAGTTGTGGACGAGTGCATCTTAGCTAATAACACAAACTAAGAAGCTGGGGAGACTAGGAGGGTGTCCTTAAGTATATTTTGGGCAGTTAGTAGTGCACCTTTGAAAAGTTTTAATTAGGAAAATTCTCATGTATTTTAAATGAAAATACTTGGGCACGAATGTGCAGGATAATATTGAGGAAGATCAACATGACCTAAAAAGAGGTATCTGCGCAGAAAAAGGAACAGAAGGCAAAGTTATAAGGTAGAAATTGTAGTGATTTCCTGAGTCCTGGCCACTACAGGCAAAGTTACCTGTAGCCTAGATCGGGTACTCAAAGTGAGGTTTCCAGACGGACAGCATCACCATTACCTGAAACTTAGAACTGCAAATTTTCAGCCCCACTCCAGACCTACTGAATCAGAAACTGGGCAAAGGTCCCAGCGATGGACTCCCACAAGCCCTCCGCGGTTATTAAAGCCCTCCGAACGCATGTTAACATTTGAGAATCACTTACCTGGGTGAGAAGCTGTTAAAAATGCCAGATATTAAGGACACCGGCCCATTCTTCAGATCATCTTTACCGTAAGGAATGGAGCCAACGTGCCACCAGTTTTGTCTGGTTGAACGGCTTAGTGTATTGATACAAGGCCTGTTCCCAGGATAAGGATCCTCCAGACCCTAATTTCCCAGTGGCCAGGTTTCAGCAGGTGCCATAACGTTCCCCCACTGGTTCTGGGCTCCGTTTATAAAATGGCTCATAGGAGTGAGCACCTGAATGACGAGCAGAGATTGGGAGTTTTCTAAACCCCAAGCAGGGGCTGGAACACAGAGTGAATATATATTCATATATTCAGAGAGAAACTGAATTTACAAGATCACCCAATGAATGGTCTTGATCATCTCAAGGGGACTCATGTCTGGTTCTCTACCTTTTGGCTGGCGAAGGTCAGTCATGTGCTGAATGGGCCTGTCACTGAGACACCTTCTACTAAGGACCTGTTGCAAATTCAGAAATGATCAGTAATACACTAGGTCTTACCCTATCAGGCATTTTCTGGAGATCTGTGACTTCATTTTCCTAAATTCTGGGGGTGGGAAGGCTGCAGATAGGCTGCTGATGGGAGTCTATTGCGGAAACAGCAAGAATGAAAGTCTTAAATACTGTCAAGTGCAGTGATTTCATGATAAAATGAGTTGTGAGGAAATTCTGGTGAGGAAAGAGAAACATCTATCTTCTAAGTTATTCTAAGCATTATACTTCATGGAAAAGAACTTAGGGATCTCTCTCTGTCGGAGGAATTAAGGACTGTGTTAGGAATAGAAGGGAAATATAATTGGTTGGAACTCACTCAGCAAAACATCTACAGTGGGGGCCAAAACAAGTCCCATCTCTCAGCTCTTAGACCTAAGGACCCATTGTTTTAGCATAAAATCATAATGGGATAAAAAGAAAGCTTGAATGACTTCTTAGTATTGTCAACAAAACTAGGTAGCAATTTCTAGAAACTAGCAAGCTTCACACTCACACAAACATATACATGGTCTTGTCCTTTTTTAGAATGTTAATTGTTTTGTACCTTTGAAAATAAAACTGGAAAAACAGTTGGTTTATCTACTGTAATCCAGACAGGGGAAGATGTCTTTCACTGAAAGGGTTTCCACTGCAAATCGCTAACCAAACGAGCCTGGAATGTTGAGCTCTCTCGTGCAGACCGACCATTTAAGGCTGTGGGCGGGGACAATGAGAAAGGCCTTGCAGTAATGTCGAGGTACAGCGAGGAGCAGGCTAAGGTAAACTGCCGTACTGCAGTCCCGTCATCTGTAAACTAAGAATCTTGATAATACAATATTACATGAGTTAAAAATGCAAAACACTTAAAAGACTGCCTGACCCATAGGAAATGACAGAAATTTAGCTATGGTATTGTTATTGTTTGGTGTTATTGTATCGTTGACAATATTATTGCTACTACTTAGTTTTATATTATTCAAAGTATATGAATAGTTATGAAAGGTATTAGGAAGAAAAATATAAGAGCTATTAAAAATTTAATAGTCTGGGTTGGCTCTGTTACTCTGAGCATGGCTGGGTTTCATCAAGCAGTTGTGCACGGTGAGCACCCGGGGCTCAACCCCGCCGGGCAGCTCTGAGAGGCAGCATAAAGCATACTTCGGATACCCCAAACCAGAGGGGCGGGGCCACAGCATTGCTCGCCTACTGCCTTCTGTGGCTAGGGGAGGGTGGTGCCAAGGGTTTGTCACTCCTGGCATTTCCAGCCTGTCTTGCATGTGAGCAGCTCAAGCACCAAGGTCCAGGGACCTCCCTCAGACAAAGGGTCACAGGAGTTCTTGAGAGGAAGCTATTAGCAGATCACATTTTCCAAAGGGTGTGCAACAACATCACCAACCCACATTGTCTTCTGCATCATGAACGTGGGGTGCGTTTACGGTTAGGAGGGGGTCGACCTTAGCTCAGTCCATCATGTTCCCGAACTGCAATGAAGCATATACTCTATTCTTCTTCGATGCAGTACCCACTCTAGAGTTCTGGCAAAGCACTCTTCCCCACGCAGACATACAAAATTAAGAACAAATTCATCTCAAAAGAAATCAGTGTCACTTGATTTCAGAATGAGGGAAAGTTACTGACACTGCATATACTTCCCCTAAGAACTTCACAATAAGACCAACAGGTGGCTATGTCTCAAGTCTATAACTTGGCTTGCTCAGGAAGACCAGATTATAGCTTCTTATTCCATGCCCCAGGGATTAGCAAATCTCTGATTCGGACTCAGTAGAGTCGCTGGGATGAAGCAGCCGCACCAAGGTTGAGGCACGTGGGCTACCACATAACAGGCTATAAAACCTTTCCACGTTTCAGGGGAAGAATCACTGCATTTCTGCAAAATGAACAACCGCAACTCACAATGAGAGAGAAATGCCCCCGGTGACAGGGGAGGGAGGAATGACTATGTGGAATGCAGGATTTTAGGGCAGTGAAACTACCCTACATGATGCCACCGTGGTGGACACATGTCATTAAGCATTTATCGACCACCTTTCCTCTTCTATAAAAGAAAGTCTCCAAGGCTTAGGTCCTAATGGGACCAAAGTGTATGTGTAGGTGTGTGAGATGGGTGTGTGGTGGATGCAGCGGGGCCAGGGAGGATGGAATTTCAGGCTGTGTGTGAGGGACACAACAAGTGAGGAGTCCCCACAAGCCAATGAGTTACACTGCAGGCTTGGAAGTACTTTCACGTCCAGCAGGGGATACATTTACTTCAAGACAGGCATAAAAATGTTCATGTCTCTAGTTCTGAGGAAATAAATTTTAAAAGTCAGTATTTCATCCTGAACAGACCAAAATGCAAATGGTGCTTCAAACTCAGAAAAGAAGCAACCCAGACAGAGTTTACATAGAGGACCAGCAAGACACAGCCTGAAATAAAGTCAGGACCTGTGATATACTCACCTTGGGAGACACCAGCTGAGACAACTTGGGTCCAGACTCTCACGGGTATTTATTCAGCAGGCCCTGACAGAGATGCAAAGCAGGTTTCTGGGAAGTCTTGAGACACTGGGAACTGTGACTTAACCCCAGTGTTCTAGGAGTCGACTTTAGCTGACTTTGGTTTTTTGTATGCTTTTCAAAAGATATAATTAATATTCTTTGTAGTTTTAAACAGGGTGCCATGTTAATTATAGAAAATGAAGAAAAAAGATAAAGAGTAGATAATTAAAATCTCCTATAACCTACCACCAGATATGACCACTGGTGGTATTTTGATGCGGGCCTTTGCTGGGATTCTCTGACTATATATAAATTTTTTAAAAGATTTTATTTATTTATTTTTAGAGAGGGGGAAGGGAGGGAGAAGGAAAGGGAGAGAAGCAGTGATGTGTGAGCGGTACACCGATCAGCTGCCTCTCACACACCCCCAACGAGGGACTTGGACTGCAACCCAGGCATGTGCCCTGGCTGGGAATCGAACCAGCGACCTTTCGGTTTGCAGGTCAGCACTCAGTCCACGGAGCCACACCAGCCAGGGCTGATTACATATAATTTTAATGGAAGTCACTGACCATAATATCTTGTAAACTCTTCTTTGCTGAGGATGCAGTACAGATGCAAGATAAGAAAAACTTTTAATAAACCTGAGCTCATAACCTAAATGTTGACTTGGGTTAAAGGACTTGAGGAGAACATACAGAGTGCAAGTTAGTATGTTTTATTCACATACCATCTTTGTTAATGTCTTATTGGAAAGTTAAATTTATCTGGCAAAAATAAATTGCACTGGAAGCCTCTGTTCTGCCTCTGTATCTGCAGACTTCCTCCTACCTCGCTTTTTCTTTCCTCTCGTTCAGTCCAGAGTGTCCGCGTACTTCTGGTCTTCCATAATCCTTTCCTCCCTCCTTTACATTTACTCTAAGCTTTTCCCAACATTCTCTCACTCAAAATTCCAGCTCCCTAGCTAGCAGCTTGGCCTACAAACACGGAAGGCACTGCTGCCTGGCTGTTTCAACTTGCGTTACCATGAAGACTTGTTTTCCATTGTGTGTTCCTCCTGTGTGCCATATCCGCCGGGCTATTGTGCCAGGTGAAATACCAATGCTCGCTGATGTGGAAGATGGTTCATCCAGAGGCAATCAGCTCCGCCGAGAAGAGGGAGAAAGAAAAACATGTGTGGTTTTTCCCGCCTTCACCTTGGCAGAGAAAAATGGATGTAAACTGGGGCTGGGGGTACAGCCTTCAGAGTTCTGGAAGATCAGCAGAGCCAGCCTGAGCCAAGAAAAAACACATGGTACTTGTGTGTGGCAGTGACACCTCAGGAAAAATCACTTTGAGTCGTGCGCCTGACCATTTAACTGCCGTGGGCACAGGCCCAGCATTCTCCCCAAGTCAAATGGAAATGGTTTGAGGAAGCTGGTCTTTTTTTTCTGTCCACTTTTACCATACTGAATGTCTGACAGCCATTTTACTGTGTTTACAAATTATGAAAATTCTGGGCAGCTAATTATGAAAATATTGAGAAGTCGAATGAGAACGAACTCTTGGAGCAGGTTAAGGCAGAGAACAGACTGCAGAGTCCTTGAAAAATGAGCTGCCCGCCCTCCACTTCTGCCAGTAAATTGAGGCATTCCAGCATATTGCTATGCTGATCTGAAACCAAAAGGAAAGAAATCAATAAAACGCCAGGAGAAGAGTAGGGGAAGAGGCAGGCCATCAATACAGAGCAGATGGAGCAGAGCAGATTAGTTTCTACAATCTATACATTTCTCTTCCAATGGACCAGAAGCCAAAAAATCCAGGGGAAAAATATGAAAAACAAGTTTTATAACTTAAATGAGAGGTGATAAATTTTAAGTTCTCTGTAAAAAAGGGACAGCCTTTCTTCAAGTTTGACCTTGCTGTTTTCACACCATCTGGAAAGAAAATCTAGTTGTCTTCCCCCATTTGTTTTATGTTGAATAAAATTAATGCACGTGCAGTAATAACAGAAAGAATATAAGTACGTTCTAGACTGATTATAAAGTTGGTTCGATTTCATGATATATCACAATAATTTAACAAATGTTGTTTTTCTACAATGCTGTTCTTTCTTGCAGATTTCTTTAGGTTTTTTTTTTTTTTTTTTTTTTTTTTTTTTTGGTAAGCAGATCTGTACAAAATAGAGTTATTGTCATTCTCCCTGTGTAGAAAAGATGAGTTGTGGCAGTCAAGTTGGGTTAGAGATGGTAAAACAATTTTAGAACATAGCTATTTTATTATCCAGTCCTATAATCTTCCAATCAGAAAATGAAACTTTCTGAGTTTAGATGATGATGCTATAATATTTACTTTATATTTCATACTACAACTTCACTGACTGTGGTGCTACGAGACAATTAGCAATGCTGTGCGATGCACCAAAAGCTGATGCACACTGTGTATGGCATTACTGTAAGCAGTTCCTGAGTTACATTATGCAGTTAGAGTCTCGTATGTGGATCTGACGTAAAAACACACCTTAAATTCAGAATCTCGTGGTAGTTAAGATACTCTACCATAAACCCTACCCTTTTCTCTTTCACCTCGAGCCTCATGGATTTATAAGTTTTAACTTATAAGATACTTATAAGATAATAAGGGTTATATTAATCGATAAAATGTAAAGTATGATCACATTTTCAACTTCCCCTGCTGTTTGTTTCCATAAGAAATAGGCTCAGCTTGGGTCCTCAGCTCCTCTTTCAATATTATAAGCCAAGAAATTTACAAAGTTTTCCCTCACTTTCCATTGGCAGAGAGCTTTATAAAAGCTGTGATTTATATAAAGTATGGAAAGGCAAGGAACGCACACATTAATACATGTGAAAGAGTGAAAAGAAAAAAGGGAAAGCTATAAAATGAACTCTCCATGTGCATATTATTTGACTGAAATACATAGCTCCATAAATAACCTCTACCTTATATTCTCCAGGTACCTTTCCATTTGGCATGTGCATACACGTGGATACATACAGTGTAAGTGCTCTTTACCTGGAACATCTTTGCCTAAATAACATTAAATGTTATCGTAAAGGCCAATTACATTGAACTCTGCCATACTGTCTTGTTTTAAAAGCCCAGCAACTTTTGTGGGGTGACACTGCTCATTCTTCATGAAGCCATGTTGTTTACAAGTGCATGGGTCCTTCTTCGATCTTACAAGTCATTCCTGTCAGTCATTCCAGTCCTAGACTTTCTCCTCTGAATGCAAGCTTGAAGAATCCACACTGAACATTCAAATGCTCGCCTATTCTCAGTCTTCAGGCATTCTTCCCACTTTCCACGGTTTTGACAGATGCCAGTTTGTCAATTTGCTTCCTTGCCTGTTCACTGCAGGAAGTAAATCAGCTGAGCCCAAAAGTTTGGCTTGACTGAAAACAACCGGGGACATATCTAAAATATTTAGCCTGTCTTTGGTACCATGCCCTTCCTCCTCCGCAAATTCTGCCTGCTCCTTTTCATTCCGGAGCTCATCCCTCTTGACTATGAGTACAGAAATCAAATGAGATAAAAAAAGAAAGTGACACAATCTGGCATGTGGCCACTAATGACAGTTGTCATATTTATTTATTTAAACAAACTACCAATTTGGAAATCAGAGTAAAAAGGAGTCAGTCGCAGTAGAAAAAATACTAATTATTCTTCTTTGATGCAAACATTTCTCACTATTTTGTCACAAGCTGGATATCACCCACTGATTATTGCCTCAGCTACTAATTAGTTACTTGATTTTGATACATGGAGTCAGTACTGAAATATTGGAATATAATAACCATCTTCCTCCTGCAGGCTAGACATGCTAAGTTGAGCAAAGTCTGTCAGTGTTTAATTCCAAACGAGTACAAGGTGAAAACAGTCTGGTTAAGTTAAAAAAAAAAAAAAGTGCCAAATAGAAGAGCAAGTTTTTCATTAAAACTAGGAAGCACCTGATAGGCTGAGACAGGATTTCTCTGTCTCTTGCTCTCTCTGAAAAGGAAGCATTCAATGGAATGAGGCAGCTAGCTGCCTCTTTTAAACTTGCCACAATTCAGTTATTTTACATTCTTTCTGCTAAGGTATAATTTAGAAATCAACAGTGTTCATCTACCCACATGGAAACTTCTTGAGAATTTGGGAACGGACCAAGAACGCCTTGTATCCTATCATCTGCTACCCAGCAGCACTGGAAAAGTACATGCTACCAAACACCCCTTTCTGCAGGCTCAGCTGTCCAGGCAGAACGGATGCTGCTGTCTAAGGACACGGAAACCATCTGGAAACCAACATGCCCATCACTCCAGGGGGATAAGTTAAACCACGAGTCTTCCAACAGCATTTCTTTCTTTGGCTTTTACCATGACATCCTGATGGTTTGGAATTAGATCGATATTGCCTTTCAATGCATCACATTTTATGTGCAATTGCTCGGTACTAAAATATACAAATTTTCATCGCAATTTGAAAATGGATGCCCCCCTAGCCAAAGCCCCCATGAATGTACGCACTGTGTTAACAGGTTTCCTGACGTACCTCCGGCACGTTTCACGGGATTCGGCAAACTTTTTCTACAGAGGGCAGCCTAATAAATATTCTAGGCTCTGTAGACCATATGGTACTCTTGGAACTACTCTGTGTTTGTAGCGCAAAAGTCTGCTAATCTCTGGCCTAAAACACCGTCTGGCCTCTAGTACGCTTGGTAAAAGCTCTGTTGATTAGGGATAAAATCAATGTCAGTTACTATCTCAATGAATAACATCATACTTTCATTCTTACCAGACTCTGTTAGGGCAGGCTGGTAACAAACTACTATCTAGACCAGTAAATACATGTTTTAAAATGGTACTCAATACCCAAAGGTCTTAACACTAAAGCATCTTCCAAGAATGCGGTAGTTTCTGGATTAGGCACCTGAGCGATATACAATCAAAAATGGAAATACCAGTGAAAGAACAGGAAATAGTGACTGATTGTCCCCACCATTTGTCTCCATAGGCACCTCTTCCTTTTCTTTTTCTCTCCTTTATTCTCTTTTGTTCTCATCTTCCTTTGCCATCTTTATTTTCCCCTGCTATATGCATCCATTCCAACAGCATTGTCTCCACATAACATCATCAGAGAAAGACGCTTCCTCAGGGTTTCTCTTCTATAATCTTTCTCGTCTCATCTCCAGCCCCTTGCAAATACCAGCTACTCTAGATTATCTCCCATTTACCTTCCCCTTACAACACTGAAAAAATATGTACGTCCCCAACCCTCCTTTATACAACTTCCAAATGTCTCTGCTATTTCTTCCTCATTCCCTCCTGTCTAAAAAATGTGTATCTCATTCCTTATAATTCAAGTTTTTCCCAAAATTCTCAGCTTCATGCTTTCTAGTCTCCTCTGATTTAGAGCTTGCCAAGTTCATCATTCTTTGTGTCTTTTTATACATTTGACTTTGCTACCTCTGTTTTTTTCCCCTAACCCACAATAGTATATTAAAGTCTCCTTTATTTCCGAAATTCAAAACAGTTGTTAAAAGTCTATATCTTCCATCTCCTTTCTTAATTTCTTCCTCCATCACTGCTAAGTTCCTCTTCTTGAGTCTCTGCTGGGCCCATTTCCTTCTTTCTCAGGGGGTTTAGTATGGGCTCTAATCTGATGATCCCCAAGTCTGTACCCCACCTGGGTGTTTTCCCACTGTTCAGATCTAAACGTCCAACTCTACAAAATATTTCCAAATGTAGAGTGTACGGACACACTGACTCAATATACCCTAAAATCAACTAATCAATTTCTCCCTCAACTTCCTCCATACCTTCTCTCTTCACATCTACTCCTCTCTTTTTTCCCATGACAAAATCACTCAGCAGGTCTTCCCAATGTTGTCTGTCTGAGCAACGTATGCATCTCCTTTTCCTTTCACCCTGCCCTAAATCATTTCTTTTCTTTTTTCTTAGCTAGCTTTCTTTCAAGAGATTTCTTACTGGTCTCCTAAGTCCCAGGACATCATCGCTGTTTTTAGAGTCATCTGTCTAACATGTAGTTCACATCATAGTATATCTTTCTTCAAAAAACTAGTAATACCTTCCCATCCTTTGTAGTGTGACCTAGGATCTCCTTATTCATCAAAATTCAAGATTATCTCCTGTGTGCAACCCAACCATTCATTTTATCTAGACTCCATTCATCCATTACTCCAATCACACTGATCAAGTCTCCAGACCTAATACTATAAAAATGATATTTCTCACTAAAATATGCTTTATACAAAATGATAAATATATGAAATATAATAGCATACCTCAAAATTTTCTATTTCCATTTTTTGCATATAATCTTCCTGTCCTTTTGTACATGTACAACATCTTATGTACCCTTTAATAGGATGAGGTTTCAATTATCACAAATATTTCATATTTCTAAATAATTTAGTAATTGTAACTTTATAACCTTTATAGACTCCATTAATGAGTTAGGTAAGTCAATACAATGAGGTCATGCTTACACTATTCTGCTTGGTCCTGACACGTAGTTCTGACACGTAGTCAAATTTCCAGAAGCAGAATTCTGAGGTCAAAGAACATGAACATCTTTGTTATATTATAAATATTCACACCTCACTGATACTCACTATCCTGCATCCTTAGCTTAGAATACCACCCCCAACCAACCACAGTGTATCTTTTTTCCCTCCCTTCTTCCTTCTCTCCCTCCCTCTTTTCCTCATTCTCACTCCCTCTCTTAAAAAGGATTACAGATACAATATAAAGGAGATAGGTATGAAGAGAGTCTCAATTTTTAATCACAGTTCAGTAGCATCCAACATTCTATGGCAAGGCCTGAGCTCTAATCTTATCATTGTAAACCCTTAAAAATGTTCATTTCACATCACAGAATTTATGAATAGAAAAAAACAGTAAACAGTGTCAGGTTTACACTATGGATTTAGAATAAAGTATTTCCTGTCTGAAGAAAATCCTCAAAACATTAAATTAAAAAGATGAATCAGTAGTACCAAAACACAAGCAAGCTTTCTGTCTTGGAGCCTTTCAGAATGCCACTTAGTCCATTATGAGTGTGGCTGCTCTACCCAGCAGGTCGCCGGCCACCTCCAAAGGCCTGGGAGGACTCAAAACAAGTGAAACTGGTGCCTTCTGGTCTAGAGCATCAGGTGCTCCCTTTTGATTTTCTGTGAGTCCCCCGCCCCACACACCGTTTTAATGAAAAGGTAAGAACAGTGAGTAACTGTGCGGGAGGCAGATATCTGCAAAGACTTCATACTAATAAGTCATCAGTTTTCATGTTTGAAGGCATTTCAGACAAAAATTGGATGCAGGAAGAATAAATACCAGTGGTTACATCCACACGTCCTCCTGGTGATGAGAGCAGTCGCTGTGAAGCCAGCCACGTCCACAGGGAAAATACCACGCTGATTTGAACATGGCACAAATCTGAGCTCCAGAAATCAACTCCTCACTCCCTGGCAATTCAAAGCCTGAAGGCTGCGTGCGTGTAGAGAAAGATGTGATGTCTCTCCCTCCTAGAGATGCTGACATTCTCTTTCCGAAAACCCATGAGATAGCTGCTCTCTTGGGAAACTTTTGGAAACAGAACGTCATGCTATGAGTAGAGAGGACACATGGCTACTATTCTTGAGCACGTGGAAGAACTACATTCTATATAGTGCATGAAATATCAGTTTGGCTAGCACCATCTAAAGCTAAATTGATCCATATGATTGGAATTTTGCCCAGACCCTTTAACCAAAAGGGATAAAAAAAAAAAAAGCATCATTTTGAAATTAGCATTATCAATACGGTAATACATTTTGAATGCTAGTTGGGCCTGACATAGGAAGTGATGTAATAAGAGAGTGCTTACTGCTCCTGCCCCTTGAACAGGAAATATTTTCCTTGAGGAATAGAATACTTGAAAACTGCAGATTGCATTTTAATATTAACCAGATTTCTACATTAAACATGATTTCCGAGAACAATTTGATTTTTCTTTTTTTTTTCCTTCTTTTTACCCCCACGGCACCCCTCAAGCAAGTGATCAGAACCGCGTTCAACCACGGGCAGCTCCTGGAATGGACCCAGGGCTGCCTGCAATTTAAATGTCAAACTCTGTGCTGTTGAGTGGCGGAGAATCTCACTCAGCAACATGTGTCACTCATTGCGGCCCTGTTGATAGTGATTGTTTCTTGATGCACATTCAGATCGCTACAAATTCTCTCCTGGTTTCTTTGATTGTCTCCAAGTGTGATATTTCAAAGCTTGTTTCTTCTTCACCATATTTAAGAAAAGTAAGTGTAATCACCTAGAATAAGCAAGGAGCAACAAGAAAATTACCAAGCCTGTTTTAAATTTTGAAAGGAGCACAAAGTGGTTTTTGGGCTCCTAGGACTAGTTTCTGCAATGAACTGCAGAATCAAAAAAAAAAATTTTTAAAGCACCCCCCCTCCCCGGCTTTTTTTTAACTGACTAAACATATCTATCCCCAGTGGACATATACACAGGAATTCTAAGCTACCAAAAATGGCCTCTCTCAGGGAAGATTTGACGATAGTGACAGCCCCTGATTGGTTAATGGAAGCACTTTGGGATTTATCAGTTTTGATTGCTATCGTCTTTGGCAGCCAGTAAAATAGTGAAATAAAGATAATTTAACCACAGTTGTGCAGGGACAGGGAAGGGTGTGGAAGGACTGCTACACGTAATGTGCTGTCATTCTTGATTTGTTGAAAGCAGAGGGCTGTGAACTTGGGGCCACAAAGGAGGATAAATAAGGAGACGAAGAATATAGAGTTGCAAGGTAATGAATGAAAATCATGAGTATTTTGGTGCATGTAATGGCATACATGAGCATAATTGTAGCCTTATAAGATAATCAGGCTTAAATGGTTATAAACAGATTTTTTTTAATCATTTTATATAGCTAAATAAAAATTTATAAAAAAATGGGCAAAGTAAGAAATTAGGAAAACCAAAAACAACCCTGAAGTCTCTCTGAGGATCTAGGAATAATTTACCTCACTCTCCACCCCCAGAAAAAAATTGTGGTGTGGTGCGGTGGGCCAAGGAACCCACAGGACAAAGTTGGCAGCAGTCATCGGCCTTCTTAGGCAAAGCGAGCCATCGTGGGCAGTCAGCAGCATCTGCCTGAAAGGGCACACCACCCTCTCTCCGCACTGGGATTTCACTTTTCTAGCAGGGAGAAGAGTTTGGGTCAAGGTCAGAGATTTCTGGGGGGGGGGAAATAACACTTTTTTTTATTCTTTATTGCAACTTAGCATAAAGACCTCAGAGCTGCACATCCTCTTTTTCTTTCACCATCCTAAGTCTAGCTTTCCACAGGATTAGAAATCTAACATTTGTAAAAACAAACAAACAAAAGAACCCTACTGTATGCTGGGCTGTATGTTTTATATGTTCAATTTTATGATCTCTAGCCTCAAACTACCTTGTGAAAGAGATCTCTCAGTTTTAAAAATAAGAAAACAGACACAAAAAGATCAAGTATCTCTTCTAAGATCAGAAAGTAGGAATTATGTGTGCATTAGGTAGTGAGTCGCAGAAGCAGATTCTGAACTCAAGGTTGCTCAACTCAAAGATTAGTGGGGTTTTTTTTCATTCTATTACAGTTACTACCCAGGTTAATCTGCTTCCAGTTTGACCTGGTATCTGGCATCATCAATAACTACCATTGGGCATCCGTGACTTGGCGTTCTGAACCTGTCTGATTACACTAACACAATGTCAACTGAAAATGAGCCTTTTGCCTTAACAGCCATTCCTCGCACTAGTCAGCACTCAGCTAGGAAGCACTCCTGTCTCTGCACCTACAGTCCAAGTCATCCATGGATCCCCTGTTCCATTTGACTGAAGACCTGCTTGGACATCACACAACATCCTTCTAAGATCATCATCAATCTCCCCTCTACAGTAGTGGCTTCTGCCAAGCACAGGTAAACAAGCCTGATGACTGGTTCCAGCCTGCCTTTTCCAAGGAGGGCTGTGGTCCACCCACTGCTCCCTCCACACACATCCCCAGTTAGAAAGACTTCATTTTAACTCAAAAGTACTTGGTACCTGCAGATGACGTTCTATCCAAGTCCTGTTAGAATTTCAGTTAGAAACTCAGTGGTTTATTTTTCAACTATCGAAATAACTTCAAGAAAAATCTGACAGAAGTGAAAAAAAATCAAAAGACAAGTGTACAATTATAGTTACATAGTTCAGTGCTCCCATCTGAATACTTGGTAGAATATACAGATAGGAATTCAGTTCATTGACATAATGATCAACCAGTTTAATTTATTAAAAAATACAACCCAAATCCACAAACTCTACAAATACACATGGACTATTCACCAAGAAAAACTACATGTTTGGTTCTAAAATAAGTTAACAAAGATTGAAATCAAACAACATATGTTCTCTGACAAAAATGGAGTTAAATTAGGAAACAATAATAAATATTTCTGTAGTAAAATCAAATATTTGGAAATTAAGGAACATACTTCTAAATAATCCATGGAGAAAAATATCACAGGCTGTAGTAAATATTTCTAACTGAATAAACATGAAAATAAACCATATCAAAACCAGTGAGATACAGCTAAAGGAGTGCTTAGAATGAAATAGGTAGCTTTAAGTGCTCATATTAAAAAAAGAAAATTCTGAAATTAATGGTACAAGCTTCTCTCTTAAGAACTGAATAAGAAAGAGGAGGAAAAAAAGGAGGAGCAGGAGAGTTGGAAGACATGGAGGAGAAAGGAGCAGGAGGACAGCAAATTAAATCCAACATAAGTAAAAGTAAAGAAATAATGAAGATAAGAGGAGAAAGCAATGAAACAGAAAATGCAGAAATAATATGGAGAAATCAATACCATCATAGCTAGTATTTTTTAATTGAATAAAATTGATAAGCCTCTGCCTTGAACACTAAAAATTAGCAAACTTGGGAATAAAGAGGAAATCACTACATAGTTTTCAGAAATTAAAGGATAATAATAAGTATTATGAATAATTATGATAACAAATTTGAAAATTTAGGTGTAATGAACCAATACTTTGAAAAACAAATTTGCCAAAACTGACATAAGATGAAACAGACCGCCTAAATAGCCCACTAACTATAAAGTGAATAGAATTTGTAATAAAACATCTTTCCCCAAAGAAATTTCCAAACCCATATGACTTTACTGGTGACTTCTATCAGAGGTTTAAGTTAGAAATAAAACTAACTTCATAAAAAATATTTCAGAAAGAATATAAGTAAACAGCATTTCCCAAAACATTACATAAGGCAGGCATTACATTGATAATAAAGCCATAAAAGGACATTGGGAGAAAGAAAACTTTCATCAATTTTCTTTACAAACACAGAAGCAAAATTTCCAAACAAAATTTCAACAAGTCAAATTCAGAAATATATAAACTTGATGGTGCATTATCATCAAATGGATTTTATCCCAACAATGTAAAAATGGATTAATTTTCAAAACTCAATTGATGTAATTCACAATGTCAGAGGAATAAAAGAGAGAAAACATACAACCATCTTAATAGATTCAGAAAACAAATTTTACCAAATTAAATATCCATTTGTGATAGTCTCAGTAAAATAAGAATAAATGGGAATTTCATCAACTTTATAAAGAATACATGTATACGTACACACATACATATATATGCTTATACATAAAATCAAATTTAATAGTAAAAGACTGAATGTTTTCTACCTAAATAAAGAAACATGTAAAGGTGTCAGTTCTAACGGCTTTTACTCAACATTGCATTGGAATTCCTAGCCAATAATAAGACGAGGGAAAAAGGCACAAAGATTGTAATGAAAAAAAGTAGCACTTTACTCGTTGATGACATGATCATATGCATAGACCTTCCAAAGAAAATCTCCCATAAAACTATAAGAACTAAATAGTGAATTTACAAGGGTCACACTGTATAAGGTTAATGTAATAGTTTCCTATAGGGGGCTATAGTTTCTATAATGAATGTCGAAGAATCATTAGAAAATAAACAAAAAAAATTGGATTAATATTTTACACAGCTATCTTTCACATATTTCATATGGTCTTTTTGGAGAGAATTAAGTTATCTTAAATATAGGTTAGGAGAGACAGCCTCTCTTAAAGGTAATTGAGTCTGTCCTACTATGAGTACAATTGAAATCCCAATAATACAGACATTACTCTTATAGAGAAGTTGAAAATGAGATATAATGACAGGCCCATGTTACTACCAATTAGAAAAGGTAATATCATTTTCATGTTATAGAAATTGAATTCCAGCATATGAGACATTAACTGCCAATCAGGAGAGAGATGGGCATATATTGAGAAGTTCCGGAGAAAAGAATAATAATATGAGCCCTGAATCAGTTATGCTAAGGATCTAACATCATTTCAGCACCTGTAATTTGTCATTATTATTAAGCCATGAAATGAAAAGGTGAGCCAAATGGTATGTGCTTTCCAGTGGTAAGTTTATGTTGGAATGAGATACTGGGCCACCAGAGCCGCTAAAATATTTTTTAATGAATTCATAAAGAAAATCCAGACACTTAAAAATAACAAGGCCTACAACAGTGCATTTCAACAGAGTTTGGTAAAGGGGAATCAATATTTTTCCTCAAGACGAACTTCCTCTGATTCTCTCTTGCAAATACAGACATTGGAAACTGATGGGATTGTTAGTTGCATCTTAGCCATTAGTGAGTCAAAGGCAGATGTTTTAAATTTAAGGCCTAGATTTGTGATAGCACTGCCCAGACAACTTTACACCATTATGCTCCAAGGATTGTAGCAGCAAGAATTATTTTTCATATGTTCCCTAAGTAAATAGTATGATGAACATGTATACAAACTTTATCACCAAGTTAAGAATTATCGCAACTCTAAACAAATTATTAAAATCATATAAAATCATCATAAATCCAAAGTTTTATCTTAAATTAAACTTCATGTAATGATGGTTAATAATTCTCATGAGAAATGCTAGGTAACACAGTTACTAATAATATTAATAACAAAAGTCAACACTTTTACTAAGTATTTGCTATGCACAAATACATGGTACAATCATTCAATCCTCCTGCCAACCTCATGAAGAATGTATTATTATTAGCCCCCATTTTGGAGGCAAGATAATCAAGGTCCGGAGATTTTAAATTGACACCAATGTCACATATCTAGTAAATGATATGGTTGTGCTTCATAAACACATTTGTCAGGGTTGCAACTTGTAAATGAGTGTGTCACAGTCTGAAGACTAAGATCTTAAACACTATGATATTCTGTGTCACAGGGGGGAAAGTAAAAATGTCTAAAAATGCTAAACGTTCTGTAGCTTTTCCCCAACCCAGAAAGCCCTGCACACCAAATTGAAGTATATAAAGGCACTGTGGCAATTCGGAATTAATAAGAAGTAAGCCTCAACTTTTTTTTTATAAATTAAACTCTTCTGTAGAAGAACCAAATTCTATAACATGTATAAGTTACAGAATTTCATTGAAATAGTCACACAGAAAGTTGTTAGAATGGAACAATCTTTTAAAGTCCATCTGAAAAGGATTTCTAGATCAAAAGCTCAGAGGTTTATACTTATACACACACACACACACAATACCCTTTTTTTGTTATTTGTCGAGTTAGTGTACCGTAACTTCATACAACCAACACTTTCTACATTATTGGTTTCTAGTCAAGGAAGTTTTAAAAACTGCCCTTAAAAAAAGATCCTTGGAGAAGTGAAAACCAAATATCTTCCAAACACATTTAGCAGTAGGGAAGGTGACTGTCATGGGGCGAGTATTGGGGTGAGTCTGTGGAAAGAAACCTGGCTAACGGCTAACTGCCTTAAAGGCTAATTATTCATGTAGAATTATGGAGACAAAGCTGAAAGGATCCCTGAGGATGTCTGAATCCTTCCCTCCCACCCCCACCATACCAGGGAGCCTTAATCCAAACAATTCTAGATAAATGGGTCTCTTCTTTGTTTTAAGGAAATCTCCAGGGTCTCAGATTTCAAAATTGCCCTCACTCACACATTCCATATATTTTCTCCAACTTTCATAAATCTCTCTTTTTATTAAAGTAAATCTAACTTTCCCATATGAGTACTGGGTTTGGAGGAGAAATATTATACAAGCCTTCTCTATTTCCCCAAAGTGTTAACATAACCCGTAGGGAAACGCTTGGGGTCTTGCTGCACTTAGAGGTGAAGGGGTACCTTGCCCGCCATCTTTACCTGCACACATTGACTCTCAACCTGAAGCGCTCGCAGATACAGGCACAGGCCAAGGCCTTCTTCGGTGAGCTTTCCCCCGAACACAAATTCGGGAATACTTTCGTTCAAACCCAGTCCTGCTATTTCAGAAGTGTTACCTTTGCGACACAGAACCTGTTTTCCTATTCATCTGTGGTACTTACTAAACACACAGACCCCAAGGTTTCTTCCCAGAGTTATTGAACTGGAATTTGCAGGAACTGAGTCCTGGAACCTAAAATTTCAACAGACTCTCCTAGATTAAATTCAATCCCAATCAAAATCCCAGCAGTCTTTTTTGTGGGTGAAGAAATTAACAAACTGATTCTAAAATATATGTGGAAAGCAAAAGACCTAAAGAATTCCCCCTCCATTGAAAAATACAAATAAAGTTGAAATACTTACACTACTTAATTTCAAAATTAACAATAAAGTTATAGTGATCCAGACTGCCTGGTACTGCCATAAAGCTCAACACAGAGCTCAATGAAAACGAGCTGAGAGTCCCAAGACAGAGCCACACATAGGTTATCAATCCATTTTCAACAAAGAAGCCAGACAATTCATGGACAAAAGACAGTATTTCCAACAAATTTTGCCTAAACAATTAGACAGCCATAAGTAAGACAATGAGCTTACATACAAAACTATACTACACACAAAACTTAAGTCAAATTAGATCTCAGATGTAAATGTAAGTTAAAGTTATAATAATTCTAGAAGACACATAGGATCAAACATTAATAACAAGGGGTCTGGTTAAAATTTCTTAAATAAGACACAAAGAGTATGAACTTCGAAAATTTTTTTAAATACTAAATTGGACTTTATCAAAATTTCAGTGTTTTGCACTTTAAAAGATACTATTATATAAATGAAAGAGTGAGCCACACACTGGTAGAAAATATTTGCAAAATACATATCTGACAAAGAGTGTCTTGAACTTATAAAGAACAAGAATGGAGTTGGTGACAATTTGCCTTTTTTGTATATCTTCCCCACTGAAATCAGAGTGCTTCTTATAAATGTCAGTGTATAATCCAAATTATGTAAGTCACTATACAGCAGGAATAAGAAGGAAGGGATCCACTCAACAGATAATGAAAAGGGAAAAAAAAATGACAAGGCTTTCATATGACTATATGAACAGAAAGAGAGAAAACAAATATGTTTTCAGCCTCCGTTTCTGGCAGAAAAGTGATGCTAAAAATGGAAATAGGGACCTTGGGGTGGAACTCTACGTAAAAGAAAGCTGAGATGGGATTTGAAACATGTCAAGTCAGCAGTTGGTGCAGCCTGTCTGAAAGCAGATGGAAACAGAAACTGCGGGGCGCGGCGAGGCGGGGCGCAGTTATCCCCATTTCTGCTCCTTCTTGTAGTTTTCATTATGTTCTGAGCAGTGCCCACCAACAGAACTTACCGAGACACTGGAACTATTTCCTATCTGTATTGTGCAATATGGCAGTCACTAGTCACGCACGGCTACTGAGTACTTGAAATGTGGCTGGCTAAGGAATAAATTAGCTGTAAGTCACATGAGTGTGCACTGGAAGAGCCACGTGTGTCTGCCACACTACTGAGCACGAGTGTAGAGAACCATAACTCACCCAGCATCCCAACCTAGGAAATTCAGATAAAGTTATCTCCTTCACTTTTCATTTTTCTTTTATTTCTTGAAAGAATGCTGACTGAATACCTACTCTCTTTTGTTTATTATTGTATTCCCACCATTAAGTACAAGCAAGGTCCTTGCCTTCATGAAGTTTATATTCCATTCGGTCCCATTAATCACCAAATCCTAAATACAACCTCAGCTGAAACTTGATTCAACTTTTCCCAGTTCATCTCTGCTAGTTTTAATAATCTCAAAATCATTAAATTCATCCAAACAAATGAAATGACCTAAGTATGATGATTTCGTTTTTATTGTTGCTGTTTGTTTCTGATACCATGGAAAGGAAATGAAAGTTGCTTTACAACTGTTATTTTGGTGTCATGTTAGACACTTTAGAACTAAAATATTAAGATTATTGGTTTATCAACTAGAAGTTATGAACTGTTCACGGCACTGTTTCCTATAATGCTCCTTAGTTTTGTTTTGTTTTTTCATTGCCAAAGGTCTGTTGGCAATAAATATTGATTAAAATACAGCCAATTTTGATGCAGGCCTCTTACTGCTCATGCTGATGAATGTCTATGTACTACATGTCTGTATAATGCTCACCTCTCTCTACATGTATGTTCTATGTATGGCTATAATCTACAAGTATATAAAAACAAGTAATTTTACCCAGGTTAGAAACTAATCTTATAGAAAGAGATAAACAAATTGAAATGACCCAACTATTCAAATATTCAGTAAAACTGCCCATGATATCTAACATTCTAGACAAAATCATATGGATGTGTTCGTTTTTCCCTATGCAAAATGCAAGGTATAGCTTCTAAATTGTTTCTCGGAGGAAATGTTCTTTAAAGCACTGGTGATTGGACTGAAACTTTTAATTAGCAAAGTAGTTTCAAGTCGAGGATAGGGAAAAGGAAGGATCTTGTCCAAGATTTTATATTACAATTGTAAGTCCACCCAGGACTGTAAATTTGTCAGAGAAACCCACTGAATGATCCTGAGGAAAACCAAGTATGTTCACGAAGGGAACGCCAACCCCATACGAGTGGCAAAGGATTGGCAATCAACATCTCTGATGTCTGTGGACGGTTAAAGAGAACAAGCTTTGGGCTGACTCGGCTCTGACACTGTTGGGCACCCAAAGGAATTATTACAGCCTTGACACAGCAAGCTTCATTACCAAAGACGCAATAAAGCTGATTTTCTGCAGACTTCTTGGTTATCACCATGTAAAAGTGGTGAAACGCTGCTATCCCCAACACTCTTATGAAAGACAGAGTAACTAAATCTAATTTTTGAGTCTAAGACTGCTAACTTCCTAGCAGAACCAACAAGAATGATATGAATGACTTTATTTTCATGCTTGCAATGAAAACTAACTTCTTTTATCAAAAACTTGCCATAATTTAAAGGAATGAAAAAATAAAATATAGCATATATTTGACCTAACATTGAAATGGCATCAAAATAGTTTCTCCTGATGAATCACACATAAAAAGTAGCACAAGGTTCTAAGGCAGTGTATTAGCTTAACATATGGCTACGTGTATAGCACATTAACCAGCACTTGGCTATGCTTTTTGTAACACAGGGAACGGACTAAGGAAGAACACCAGTCATCTGGAAGAAACATAGGAATTTCAGAGAACACCGAGAAAGAAGAGCCCATGATCTGCAGACGTCACATCTCAGGGTCAATCTACACAGACAGGCATTAGAGTTACTTTACCCTCACCTATCCAAACCCTGAAGACAGAGGGAAAGCACCAAGTCGTCTGCCTTTCCAGCCTCAGAGGGATTCTACTGCTTTATCGCCAGGGTGCCTTAATTTCCATCGTGAACAAACGGTGCTTTGAAAGACTGCACATCCAATTTGTTTATTATTTTCACTCGTGTGGTTTTCTTGGTAGCAGCAGAGGTAGCTGTTTGGGCCTCAGAGCCTGTGAGTACAGCTGATGATAACAAAAGATGCTCTATGCAGATCATTTGTTGTTGTTTCTATAAAAATAGTTTCTCTCCATAGCAGCATCTGATAGACTTTTTTTTTTTTGGTCATAGTTTAATTTCCCCAAAATTGCCTGCATATGAGAATCCCCTGTAATGATTATCTAATACAGATCATCAAACCCTGTCCTAGGGGTTCTGATCCTGTGAGGAGGGTCTGGGGATGTACATTTTCAACGAGTGTCTCCTGTTTGAGAACCATTTCCCTAGTTATCATCCTGCTGCAACCAACTATCCAGAAGTGAAGACAAGAACTAAATGACAACACTGGGGTCTGAGCAATTTCATTAAATCCTGGTTACAACCGGTTCCTCTCGTCTTCTTTACAACTCTCATAGTCTTACAGAGATGTTTACACAGAGCTGTCCATCTGGCTGTTTACAAAAGGAGGCAGGCGGAAGTTGTACCTGATCTGCTGAAACTGTCTTTCATGTTTAGGATTCGATTCCACACTTCCGACAGCTTCGGGAATAACTAGCTCGTCTTCTAAAACACTCTAAAATGGGCTTGGTCTAGGTGGTCCAGAAACCAGGCTCTGAGATGCGGACTGGTGTGCAGCATGTTTATTGGGCATGGTCTGGAGATCAACATCCCTGAAGGAACGAAAACGTGCAGGCGTACCCAGGGGGAAACGCTGAACAAAAATGCATTGCAACAAAGGCACGGGCTGGCCCTAACGAGAGCTGCGGAGTTAGGATGGCCCTTCAGAGTTGTCCCTACCTAAGGCAAGACAGGCAGGCCTTTAGGCTGCCCAATTAATATTATATTGACTATGGACTGCCCTTCGGTTATGACCTTGGGCAAGGCAGTTTTCTTCTCAGAGCAATTCTCTTAGGATCCATCAGCAGTGAACATCAACTGGGGAAATGAGCTGGCCCCGAAGGCAAGATCAGGGAGGCACACCGCAGCATCCACCGCAAAGCCCAGATATCAATTCTAATCTTACTCACCTTCATTCATGTCTGGCCGCTCCACATTTCAATGAGAAAACAAATAGGCTGGGCCCATGATCACCTTTGAGAAACCTAAGAAGCTCTAAACACTTTAAGACTGGTGATTTAGCTGAGAGTTTATGCACATTTTCAATGTACAATAAGGGCAGAGTAGGAGAGTCAACATATTTTAGCACTAAGACGTCAGGTTTCATTAGAGTTAGTTGTTCCAGGAAAGCAAAGGGAAATAAAACACAGAGAAACACTAACAAAGACTCACATTACCAGCCTTTTAAATACACTGACCATACATTGGTAGTTTATATTGAAAAAAAAGGAAATGTACATTTTACACATTTCAGTGAATCAACATTCTCATCCACTAAGGCCTCTCATCAATCATTTAGTGGTCAGACAACCCCACAAACAAGGAGTGCATCCAAGCTCACTTCTGGAGTTATTATGAATTTCAGGTGTTGTGTGCTAGCCCGTCACAGTGAACACTTTCATAGGGTACTCGGCAACATGCGGCACCAATCCACTGCTAAATGGTCTGGTTCTCAAATTTTCAACTGGGGATAATCACACTTAAGTCAAGTGTCAACAGAGGTCTTATTTAACCATGAAAAGCCAGACAGTGCAATCTATGCTCCGGCATTTCCTATAAGACCCACCATTCTCCGCGGGTAGGTTTTCTGCTGTCCTTACTGCAGTGGGAGACCTTTAAAAGTAAACTGGCGACCGTGGGTGGGGAGTAGCGTGGTCTCATATGCTTGCATGTTCCATTTGAGAGCAGGCCACACTATGGACTTTGAACCTGAATCATCATTGTCTTGGTAAGTGGTAAATGCTTCATGAGCCGGAAAATCCCAGAATCTAAATCTAAGTCTTTAGGCTCCCAGAGAGCATAAATGTCACTTGACCTTATTGCTTATTAAAATCTTACTGATCACTGATATAATCCTAGGTCTTGGTAATGAACCCCGATGTCAGCGTTTGTTTCAATTGGGAACGGCCACCTTCCCCTTACTCTGTCTTGGGAAGAAGGGAGGGGCTGTCTCAGAGCCAGTCTTTCATCCTCCCTGTGGAATGTGCTCCTCAGCCAAGTGCACTCTTCTTCCCACTCCTCTTTCCCCCGTGCTCACACAGCTGCCCCTGACAACGAGCCTCTCTCCTGACTTTCTTGATCCAGACATCATGGGAAGATGACGGGAAGACTGTGACCCTGCTCACCCCCCAGGGCTGCATTCTCTTTGCCACCCTTGTCATGACGCAAATCACAGGAGGTGTGACCAACTTTAGTGAATCGTTACTATAAAGAGAAAATACAATTTAGTGTTAATTTCCCCCCAGTTATAAATAAAATTTTTCTATAAGGAAAATGTAACCAAAAAGTCACACATTTTACAGGGGGTTTGCCCTATTTCCAAATTTTGCCTACCTATTCATAGAGTCTGAGCATTCTTGTGGAAAAAAAATATTATTTCTAAATTCTGCTGTGGGTCCCTGTGACCACCCTTTAAAAAAATTTGCCCGCTACACACATGAGTTGGTTTTCTCCCAGGATCCAGTTTTTACCCTATAGGATTATTTTTACTAAGGTTGAACTATTTGACTGGAACAAAATCCAAGAACAATTTTTCAGTTAGAAATGGGATCGGGGAGGAAGGTCAAATCAGAGAAGGGAAAAGATGTGTTGGCCTTTGGTTTTCTAACGTATTGAAAACAGCTGAGCTGTGCAGAGGGGCCTGGGATCCAAATCCAGCACAGCGATCCCTGAGGACCTCCGTGCTTCTGCCCAGACCCCTTCAAAGTTGTCCCATCAGAATGAGTCACAGATGCACTTTGTTATCCTTCCTCAGAAATACACACGAATGAAGCCTCCATATACCTGCCTGAGTGCATGCTACACTCCCATATTACGAGGAAGCAAAATATAATTATTTTTTATCTAATTAGTCCATAATCTGCAAGGCATTTTCACAAATACCCCAGGACTTCATAATACAAGGTGTATTTCTCAAGATACAGCCCTGTTTTTCTGCTCACTTTCAGAAGAAAACTCATTAAGTTCTTGTATATTTTGTTCTCTCCACTCTTCGCCCTTTTTGTCTTCCTCAATCAAATGCTATCAAACTTCTATCAACATTACTTCACTAAAATAGCTGCTACTATGATCAAGAATGAGCATCATGTTGCCAAATCTAGGGGCCAACTGTCACCTTCACTTCACTCTAACTCTCAAAAGTACGTGGGATGGCTGAACTCTCTTCTCTCTGCTATGACAGGGAGGTTCTTTCTGTTTCATCTGCATTCTCCTTTACTTCTCCTCCCTTCTCAACCTAAACATCCCTGGTTCTTTTGTTTTCTCAATACATTCCCTCCCCCCAGGTGATTTATACTGTCTAATGGTTTAAATACCATTTATATGCTTATAACTTCCCCATTCAAGTTCCTAGCACTGAGTAGCCCGTCTTCTGTGCCATCGACATCAATAGCTGGGTGTGAAATATGCATCCTGGAAGCTTCTTACTTTAACCTGGCCAAAAATTATGACTTTTCCCTCCGAGGTTTCCCTTTCCTCAATCATTAACCCAAATTGTTCCTCCAAGATCTGCACCTTGACCTCAAGTCCTCTCCTACTCTATAACCTCACATCACTTCCATCAATGGGTCATCTTTCCTTAAACTCAAAACACGGCCAGCCCAACACAGACTGTCACCACTAGCACTTGAATTCCCATGATTCTGCTTTACCTACATGACCACAAAAGCCTCCAACTTAACTCCTGCTCTCACTCCTACCAACAGTCTTTTCTTTACAAAGAGCCAAGACGGTATTTTAAGAACATAAATCAATTCCTTTTTTAAGCGCCTCCAAAAGCTTCCACACCATGTAGAATAAGACCAAAAAGCCCTCCGCTGGCCACTCCAGCCATGCGTGGCCAACCTCATTGCTCTCCAGTCCTCTCCTACCTTCCACTACAGCAGTCATGACCGTGTTCTGGTCCTTTCTCAACATGCCTGTGTGTCTGTCCATGCCTCAGGTCTTTTGAATTCACTGTGCATTCTGCCTGGAACATTCTTCCTAGCGCTTCACATGACTGGTCCCCTCAATAAATAAAGTCTAGGCTCAAATGACACTCTGTCAGAGAGCATTCTTGATCACCCTTTCTAAGTAGTCTTCCATCCCTGCCATCACTCCCAGTGACCTCACTGTACTTCATTATCATAGCATGTAGGGGATCGGAAATGACCTCTTTTATTTTCTGTACCTCTTACTAAGGCAAGGTCCCTGTGTGCCATGTTAAATCCCAGAACGCAGATCAGAACGTCGCATGGAACAAACACTCGAATAAATACATATTGAATGAAAGACTTGGTTCCCTTCTCTGATTTCTCCCTTTTGAATTATGTCTTTTCATTGGTAACAAAAATCAAGCCTACATTTAAAACGTGTTCCTTCAAAAATTTCATTGCATGTTACATAAAGATCTGACTCAACCTCTTGGTTGGGCTGTAACTGGATAAGCCACCTTGTCCATCAAGCAGTTGGGGGGGTCGTATCGTTTTCTCCTTATCACAGGCCTGTGTACGACTCATTATGGTGGACAACATACAGGCACTCTAATAAGTGGTTGCATTATTTAGAAACTAAAGAGCTTCAAAAATCACTTTCTCTTGAATCCACCCTTGATTCATTCAGCTACAACCCATCCTCTAAATATGCTCTTTACGTTTGCTATTCAATTAAAACTAAATATTATCAACTTGTGAGCTCCCTCTACATTTTCTTATATATAATTCTAAAACTCCAATTTCATTCCAAAATCTAATTTTATCTCTAAAATACTAAAACTATATTGTAAGTTTTAGTAAACTCATCTGTTGGCAAAACCTAGCCTAAATGAATATACAGTCATTTATAGTCTTATGTATTAATGTGAACAATCCATATGTTTACCTACAAAATTACTGATGTGTTGTTTGATTAAAGGGTACAGTCTCAAACCCTACTGAGTGTGTGATGTAATATTCAGAAAAGGCACAAAATTACCTTTGTAACAACTTTAAAACCTTCATTTTTCAAATGGGGGTGTCTCTTGCACAGGCTATCAGTTCTGAAGAGGTAACCAGAGTATCATCTCTAGGTTTGAGTTGTCCCTGCTTTCAAGTTAAAATCCCCTTTTCAAGTTAGAATCCATTCTTAAAAATCTTTGCTTGCTTTTTCAACATACTACTGCACTGACACTATAGAATGAGGCTTAGCTAAGCTTTGGCTTAATAATTATTAACCGTCAACAAACATTGTTTCTACTGCTTCATTTCAAATAACATTTCCTGAGTCCCTACAATGTAGATTTTTGCATATTTGTTAGCCTCATCAATCCCCAAAACAACTGTGTTAGGCTGAAATGCTCTATCTTTATTTCGCAAAGGACTAGCATAAGCATCAGCTAAACTGTGATATCTGTGAGAATTACAGCCCAAAAAGGACGGAGCCAGGCTTTGACTTGGTCTCAGGGGAGACTCACTAGATACTGAGCATATGTTGAATGACCACCAGTGTTTAACGGGAGTATGAGCTTCTAAGTGAGTAATGTTTCTACCTGGTACAAAATTCACACAATCCAATTTCATTTCAAAATCAAACCTCATCTCTGAAATAACTGAATTATGTTGTACATTGGAGACAAGCTCACTGGTTGTTAAAACCTAGCCTAAAATGGATATGAAGTTATTCATGGACTTATCTCTATCACTTAACATGAATATTCGTAAGTGTAGTGCAAAATTACTAGGATGCAATAGTCTCACTCAAATGTCTTCCCCTCGGGTAGTCCCTATTCATCTAGCTTCCTCACTGGAGAAAAACAATTGTTACTGTTTTTTTTTCTGATTTTCCCCCAGAGTTATATACATTTAGAAGAAAATATGAGTATTTTTTACACAAATGTAGCAGGTGAAATATTACACACATGCATAATTCTGCAACTTGGTTTTACTTACACTTAACAGTATATCATAGGTACTGTAATATGTCAATAAATTCTTTTTTTACAATGATATTTTATTATGTAGATATGTTAGCCCTGGCCAGGCAGGCCCGTTGGTTAGAGCATCATCCCAATGTGTCAAGGCTGCAGGTCTGACCTCCAGTCAGGGCACACACAAGAATCAACCAATGAATGTATAAATAAGTGGGATCATAAATTGTCTCGATCTCTCTCTCTCTCTCTCTCTTTCTCTAAAGTCAACATATTAAAAAAAGTCTTTATATAGATGCGTTGTATTTCTAATATTTTATCATAAATCAAAAGTTCATATGTTCAGGCATATCTGTCAAATGAATATTCATAAAAGTAAACAACTTAGTAAAATGGACAAATGATGCCCACAGATGATGCACATAAAGGAAAATAAAAATATCTCTTTTCTTATTAAATATGATTAGAGAAATTAAACCTTTGTCTTTAATATGCTTTACAAACATCCCAATTTATTACTTGATTTTTGACTTTATGGTATTTTTATAAGAATGTATTTAAACTTTTATGTAACCAAATTGTTGGTTTTTTTATCCTTTTGACGTTTGTGGAATTTACATATTAGGTAGGCCTTTCCACTCTGAGATAATTAACATTCTCCCATTATTTTTGTATGTTGCTATATATATTTATCTTCAGGTTTTGGTCTCTCTGGATATATTTTGGGGTCGAAGGTTTACTGTGATCCATTTATCCCCCATGATGGCTACAAAATATTCCCAATACGATTTACTGAGTAATCCTTTTTTTACCCCAGTTCTTTTTCAGTTTTCTTTTCATTACACAAATTACCTCAGAGTACAGAATGGTAACCAGTGAACAGAATTCTATTTACTTTCTTTTTCATACTGACTGACGCACAGTACAGTTTTATGAGGGCTGGCAACTTTTCTGCTCTGCTCTGGGCCTGGGGATTCTTACGAAGTTGCCTGAGGCGGGTGTTAGAGGGCAAGGCCAAGGAGGGCTGCTCCCCGCCCGTTCGCATTTGAGGCACCTTGACGTTTGAGCACAGTCCACTGGCTTTTCCTTCCTCTGCTTCCTTATACATATTTTGGAATCTCACATATTAGAAAACAGCTGAAGTAGTAAAACAAATAAAAACAAATTTTGTTAGGAAGTTATTCTTCCTCTTCACTGCAAAGTGTTATTGCTGGGTTGTTTTTTTTGTTTTGTTTTGTTTTTTTTAGTATTGAGGTCTCTTTAATTAGAGCTAATCAACAGTTGTGTTGAAATATTTATCTTATTTTATAAAACTAGTTGTGTTTAGGTCTTTACCCAGATATTTTGAATTGTCTCATTAAAACTTTAAAGTTGACAAATTCTACCAGGAATTTATTCACTCCTTTAATGAAATCCCTGAGTATTTTCTATGTGCAATTTCTTCTTCAAAGGGCTGTGAAGGACTCATAAATAAAGATAAGTGCTTATTTGTCACTGGTTTCCTGGCAGAGTTTAAATAGATTAGTGGTTTCTTCGCAGGGACAGGAGATAGTTGTATAGGATAATGTGATTAGTGTTGCTAAAAAGATTCGTGGAATACCCCTGGCAGGTAGAAGAGTAATTCCTAATGGCAGAGGTAAAATGTCCCAGCAGCCGCGACAATGGTCCTGCCCTTAAAATCCATTTACAGTTGTAACACATCAGGATAGATATTTGAGAATATTCCAGAGTGTGACCTTCAGTAATGTGTTGGTTAATTGTATGCATCAACTTGACTGAGCTAAGGGACACCCAGAAAGTTGGTAAAAACATTATTTCAGAGCGCCCTCAGACATAAGAGCTCCTGGCTTTCTGGCCTTCAGACTCCGAGACCTATACCAGTGGCCCTCCGTTTCTTACACTTCAGACTTGCTGAATTACACTGCTGGCCTTCCTGGTTCTCTGGCTCGCACACAATATGTTATGGGACTCCATAGCCTCCGTAACCACCTAAGTCAATTCCTATAATCTCTCACTTTCTCAGTCCTCCTTCCTCTCCTCTCTTTCTCTCTCGCTTATAGAGAACCCTAACTAATACAGAATGAAAACAAGATGATTTTTCAGGCAGCAAAATATTAGGTTTTAAGCACTGAGACCAAAAAAAGAAGAGCCCTAACTGGTGTGGCTCAGCTGGTTGGAGTGTTGTCTCACAGGCTGAAAGGTCATGGGTTTGATTCCCGGTCAGGGCACACACCTGGGTTGTGGGTTCAATCCCTGGTCAGGGCATGTTGGAGAAGGTAACCAATCATTGTTCCTCTCTCACATCGATGTTTTTCTCTCTCTCCCCCTCCCCCAACTCCTCTAAATGCGATGAAAGAAGGGTCCTCAGGTGAGTACGAAAATAATAAATAAATTTTTTAAAAAGAGGGAGAATTTCTCCATATTCCTTGCTCCATCTGCCCCAAAGCTCCATCAATTTTAACTTCCTGGTTTTTGGGGGGTTTTTATACCACTGTGATCTTTTCCATCACCAGGTTACTGTCTTAGCTCAGAGCTTGTGCCTAACTGTCTTGTTCCTCTCTGATTTCAATATCTAGACCTCATAGTTTCATCTCTTAATTCCTCACAATGTTCTTATTTGGCACAAAATAATCATATTAAGGCTCTAGAGGGAGCCCTTTGTGGTTCTGCACACATAGAGGATGAAGTCAGGTGCATCAACAAGATGGCCACTGCTCTCCATGTGGGTCTTTGCTCTACTTGCTCACATCCCCGTAACTTAAATAACTCTCACCAGTGCAGCCTGAGCTTCGGCCATCGCAGAGCACTTAACATTCTCGGTTTCACCTCACAGTATGATATTCACATTCCTACTTCTTCCCACCTGTAATTTCCTCCTGAACTCTTTTGTCCATGTGTCACACTTCCGTTCACCTTCCAAAGATCAATTCAACTTTGTCCCACTAAGGGAAGCATTTGCTGACCAAACTAACCAGAATGAAAGACTGCCACAACAGTGTTGTCGTCCCACTTTGTCCATAAGCCTGTCCATCCCTTGCCTCCATGGCACTAAAGGGCTTGTTTATGTTCATGCCGCATGGTCTAGTATAGTCAAAAACGGTACATAGTAAGTTATGATCATATTATTCCAATGTTCTCTGGATCATCGGTCCTCTATTGCCTTTTTTTTAGAGGGGGAGACACGGAGCTTTATGGTGGGGTGGAATCATATATCTGATTAGTTAGCTACAGCTCTCCTCTATCATGACTTGGGATTTGAGGACTTCGTAAAAATGCAATGAACACCAAGAACAGAGAGGAAAAAAATGTATTATAACTATATAAAAAAACAAAGACTGATCCTGGGACCAGTCTTCCTAGTAACATTTGGAAAAAGCCGGTTCCCTGCCCATGAGCCCCAGAGGCAGTCCTATTTAGTATTCAATAATTTGGAAGAAAATACTGTTGCTTTCTTTATGACTAATCATAACTATAGAAACATTAGGAGGGTCAGTTTGAAGAAGGGGGCTTTATGATAGATGGGCTGATGTGACAGGTTTTTTTCTTAAGGTATTTCTATTTAAAAGGAATTTAGGGGATTATGTAAAGGGCCATCTTACAAGTAGCCTGGGAGGTTTAACCAACTGTCTAAATATTAAAGGGATCATATACAATAGAAGATCTGAGAGATGTAAACCCTACTGGAAGATTTTTCTTTTTTATCCATCTCAATTCTTTTTCATTGAATTTCTTGGGGTGATATTAGTTAATAAAATTATATAGGTTTCAAGTGAACAATTCTATAATACACCTATCTCAATTCTTCAATGACTTAGTCACGATATCATTTGCCCAATGAGTTGGAACATCAATTTTGTAATGAAATTACAAAAGGTAGCTTAAAGATAGTAGAGTTAACATTACATACCACATACCATTTTTAGGAAAACTTTATAGAGCTTCTCATCTTATTGCAAATGACGTGTGTGAGGCCATTTCCTACCAAGTGTTCACTGACTCCTTCTTTGTTGATAACACATCCTGATCCCAGTCTGGGTGGCAAGTGCCCTGAGCCAGGCATTTTGGGTTAAGCCGGTTCTTTAATTTTGTTCCTCGCTGACTACCTCCCTTGCACCTGCAGTGGCCATGTGACCCAGTGTGTTGAATGAAACACAGGGGTTATTGGAAGGGGACTCATGGGAGAGCTCATGATGAACCAATAAATGGGGATGACCAACCTGCCCCCTTTCCCTTCCCCCATGCCTTCAGAAGTCACATTATAACCAAGAGGCAAAATGAAGGATATTTGATACAGTGGAGCAGAAAGAGAGAAAACATGGAGGTTTCTCGTGACTTTTGTTGAACCAGTGAATCAGCCCCACATTCTTGTTATGTGAGGAGAATGAAGCCACTAGTGGTAGAATATGCTGTTACTTAGTCAAACGCTTCCCACAGCTACAGTGAAGTGAGCAAGGTAGTTGAGAAGAAAATCTTTCACAAGTGTCTTCTCTCTCTACCGGCCCTTCAGAAATCCTATGGAAGACCCCTGTGAACAAGAGCTTACTGATATTTAAACAGATAGATATAAATAAGGTCCCCTGCATGTATGGCAAGACATCATACCCACAAAAAAATGAGGGTTGTTATTCATGATAAATTGAAAACATGAACAGAAAATATTTCCCTCAATTATCTATATAAATTTTTAAAATTCCCAGAACCTCGAAACTAAGCAGTCTGGTCTTAAGGTCCCCTGCCTAAAGACCAGAAGCACTAAAATCTACCTATTTAACATAAAAGCAGTAATGCATGACCATGCTGAATCTATACAGCCAATGGAGGTAATCTTAAGAAGAGAAGCTTTTGTTTCTCATTAGAAAAGTAGAGCTTTTGGCTGGTAAAAGTGTTCGGTCAGCCAGCCTTCTAATCCATGAATTGAAGGCAATTAGTTTTCAAGTTTCAAACTTTTTTTTTCTTGCTCCAGAGGCTTTGCCTTCAAGTTATTTTCATCTTAAATAGTTTTGGGACCCTGAGCAGATATTTTGATACCCTGATAATTTGTGGTCTTGCTCGAGACTAACTCTTTGCACAGTCTCCCTGTCTTGATTTGTTATTTCAAAGTTCCAATTATTTTACACCTTCTTTTGAGGCTTTTTCTAACTGAGTTGTATTTTCCCAATTGAAATTAAAACTGGCCCAACACTTGCCTTAATCAAAATTTGGGCCCCCTTTTAAAGATTAAAATTCTACAATATTTTTTAAATAGATGCTTTTTTTTTTATAATCTTCCTAATTTAATTTTGTGAGACAAACTAGAACCTTAAAATAGTGAGAAAATATTTTCTCACCCAATCCCAAATCCTCATTTTTACTTACATAAAGCTCCCATAAATAAACACATTGGGCAATATTTACAGCCTTTTAATGTCTAGCAGCTGCTGTGATAATTATCTATGAACCAACAAATGAATTTTATGATTTGTGACTAAAACTCTTTCCAACTTCATCCTTTCCCCAGGTAGAAAAAGCCTTATTAACTGCCATGCCTCCTATAACCAAACGGCCTTCAAACTTAGGTTAGTCTAAACCCAGATACCACATTCTCATTAGAGAGAAAATAAGAAGGAAAAATTCAGCTTTCCTTACGAGACCAGCAGCAAAATGTCACTCCAAGAATAAAAGGTCCTGTTTTAGTTCCTCATAGACCGAGAATAAATGTTTTGAGTTACTGGAACTTGATGGGTGTGATTTGCCATTATTTTCCATTTCCTGAAAAATCTTTAAATAATAAAATCACAGCTCATATGTTCCACTACTTTTCCCTAAACTGTTAGGTGTTTAAGCTGCCTTCTAAAAACATACCTTAATTTTCATGTATATGTCTGTCCATTCATGTGAATGTTTTGAAAGTGTAACTCTTTCTATATATGTCTCCTCAATAAATTAAATTTCAGAATTGAAAGTTGCTTGGTTTAATCAGTTATTTTGCAATAGTTTATCGAACCCCAATCAAAAAAATTTTAGCTAAAGAAAACTCAAAAACAGTTTAATATCTTTGAGGGAATAACAGTCTCATGAGAAATAAAGAAAAATGTTATATTATATCTTATCTAAGAGCTCTTTCACCATTATCATTCTTGTTGTTTTTTTTTTAAAGTTATACCTCTCTGACCAAGAAATATTTGAGAGGTCTTAGCCTTATAATATGTTGTCTAGATAACAAAGGCCAAAATTTTTGATAAACTAAAGGATCAAGTGACCTACGGTCATCCAAAGTAGATGTCACAAAGTTTCAAATACTTTACTCTTAGAAGAGTTTAAGCTTCACTCAATATTTAGCTGTTCTTATGAAGATACAAAGGTCCCAACACCTTTGTTTCTGGTTGTATAACATATTGTAGGTTAATGATAACAATTAGAAAAGGGATAATAATTCCAAGAGAAGTTTACATTGAAAAAAGCAAGGGTTAATATCCTAAAATAGGGGAAAAAAAAAACTTAAACGATTATCGAAAAACATTAAACAAATTAGCAAATTAAAACAAAAACATTGAAGTCTAAGGCTATTTAGAATAGGAAAAGCAAACCTATACTTTCAATAGTCAATTTTTTTTTTTAGTAATAGCCCAGAAATTTGGACCAACAAGAAAATATTACATTTTTTTCTACTTGTTATATTAAGAAAATAGGGGTAAGAATAAATAAAATGGATGATGTTTCCCTGGCCAATAATTATCACAGGTCAATTTTGTCTCCTAGAAACAAATGCCAGATCACAAATGTAAGTTACATATATATTTCAAAATTTGCATTAGCCTCATTAAAAACAGTAAAAATAAAAAGAATGGGTGTAATTAATTTCAACAGTATATTTTATTTAACCTAATATTATTCAGCTGTTATAAGTTCAATGCAATATAATAATTATTAATATATGTCATATTTTCATGTATATTATGTCTCTGAAATCTAGTGTGTATTTTGTCCCAATTTGGAATAGCTGCATTTCAAGTGCTCGACAGCCACATGTGGCTGGTGGCTCCTGTATCAGACAGGGCAGTTCTAGATGCTGGGAATAAAGCAGCAAACAATATGGTTAAGGTTCCTGTTTTTGTGGTGTTTCCCTTCTACATCAGGGAAGATCCTGAAAACCAAAAAATAAGAAACAGGGACAAATGATTTTAGATGCCTTGAAGAAACCGAAAAGGTTGATGAGATAGAAAATGCTGAGGGGCAGGAGTGCTCTGCAGATGTGACATTTAACCTGAGACCTGAAGGAGTGGGAAGCAGGCGTGCCGTGATGACAAGCATGCTGGGCAGAACAGAGGGCGTCCACAACAAACCCGAGGCAGGAATAAGCCTGTGAGCTTAAGCGGCAACAGTAACAACAACGACGACAAAAGAACGGTAAGAGTAGAGCTAAGGGAGGAGAGAGGGAGAATGCTGTAAGACAAGGGGAGAGAGAAGGCAGGTCCACATCACGTAGGACTTAGGAGACCAGGATAAAGGGCTCAGGCGGACCCAAGGGAGGAGGGATCCTGGAAACATTAGAAGCGTTCAGCTGAAAACCCTGCAGGGCTGTGCCCTACAAGAGAGGGCAACAGGAAATAGTCTTCACAAAGCCTGAAACAAAGCCTGCAGTAGTTTCAGTACCTAATTGGATAAAGGTGACCTTCCTAGATCACTTCTCCTGCTATTAAAATCAAATCCACTTTGGGAGAATGAATCTAGAGCCTCTATACTTTTTAATGCAAAATGTTCAGCGTTTAGTCACCAAGAATGACAGCCAATAAGACGGAATAACCATAAGGTAAGGGGAGGAACAAAAAAGGCATTTTCATGATCCAGATTTTTGAGTTGTCAAATTCCCACTTTTTAATAACTATGATTAATATATCCAAAAAATAGATTGTGAGAGAACTGAAATATATATAAAAAATGAACCACATTTTTCTAGAATTTCACAGGGGGAAAAGGCTACAATAAATATATAATTCAATAGGTGTGTTCAAGAGCTGATGAGGCAAAACAGAAGTAGAGATCAGCAAAGTGGAAAAAGAGATCAGCAAAAAAACTCAGATCAAAGAGCAGGTAGAAAAAGAAAATTACCAAAAAATATATATTAAGAAGCATAAAAGACATTTGAGGGATAAGGAAAAATGATCTAAAATGCACGTTACTAAAGTACCAGAAGGAGAGGAAAGAGAAAATGGGCATTGGGTGTGGTCTTTAGCTTCTTAATGTTTTCTTCTATATTCTCATGTTTTTATTACTTTGGAAAAAATAAATATAAATCATTACCTCACATCATATATGAAAATAAATCCCAGGTGGATTAATGAATTTAACGTAAAAAATAAAATCACACACTAACCAGAATAAAAGGAACAGGCAAATATTTATCTTGCCTTTCTAATCACAAACACAAAATCTGAAACCATTAACTAAAGACTGTTATATTTGTCTACATATGAATTTTTGCTCATGAAAAACACCATAACCAAAGTTCAAAGGCTAAGGACCAGATGAGAAAATAGTTGAACCAGGTGTATGATGGAAATACATGAAGTAATTAAAATCATATTTCACAAGAATATTTAATGACATGGAAAGTGCTCAAAATTTGTATTTATATTTAAAATAGCTTATTGACTTTCCCTCCTAGTGAATATGAAGTGACAAGAGCTGGATTTACTTTTTCACAATGAGCAACGAGAAAATCAGACAAAACACATGAAACAGGGCTGTCAGATACTGGACAAGCGGCATCACAGCACCATGATCCTTGAGAGACTGGGAACTAACACAACCAGTCCTAAAATATCTCAGTTTACTCCTTGAAGGTGTTTTTCAAAGTGCCGTGGAGGGAGGGGGAACCCAAAGAGGGCCAGTGATCTCACTGAGTGGGGGGAACAGAGAACGAAAGTCAAGGAAGCCAAGCGCGAGAGCAGAGAGCTGTGCCGTGAGAGCACTGAGGTCTGCAGAGGGGTCCCTCGGGACGCTGACTAGTTATTAATCTGTGCACGTGTGTGATAAAACCACCAGGGGCGTGGAGGAGAAGTATTGCAATCACGTAGGCAGAACAATTCCCAGAGTCCACAGGGGGCGGCGCATAGTCTCACAAGCCAGAGTAGAGAGAAGTCAATGCAAAGATACTTTCTCTGTTGTGGGGGGATTGCTTGACGGAGTGGGGGGTGCTGGGTGAAGGGTGGCAAAAAGGGAAAATCAGAACAACTGTAATAGCATAATCAATAAAATATAATTTTAAAAAAGAAAATAGCTGGCTCATAATTTGTTCTCAATAAACAGTGACTGAATCTGAAAAAAAAAAAAAGAATATAGAAGAAAACATGATACTTATGAAAAAAAAATGTGAAACATAAAAATAATCCAGAGGGACCTCCTAGAGATGAAAAACACAATATCTAAATTAAAAACATTTTGGATGTTATTAATCCAAGGCATGCAGATCTTGTTTCTAATATTATTCCTTGGAAAAGTGGCTGATGTTCTCCATGACTGGAGCAGGAAATACACAAGACGAGCCGGGAGCAGCCTGGGGGGGCCAGAAACAACCACACTGATGGGAGTAAGTCGAAGGGACACAGGAACCAACTAAAAGAGTTCCCAGTGGCTAAAACAGGAATAATTTGAGCAACGAAATTAAGTAGTATTGATTATAACATAGAATAAAGTTAATATTGATACTGATATAAATAAATGACTAAATAAATAAATGGGATGGAGAAGGAACAGACAAATCTCCCATATGCACACAAATTCCAAGTAATTTATGTAGCTAATCCGCCACAGCGGGGGCGGGCGGAATATAACTCCCCACTGCTTAAGTGTGGGCTGTACATAGTGACATCATTCTAACAAAATACAGTTTAGAAAAGGGGAAAATTAGTAACTTTACAGTGAAGAAACCTGATAAATACTATATCAGTAAGTTTGTCAAGGTCAACAAGAACAGTGATAAATCATGTTATAGGATGTACTCTTGATCTGCAGTTATAAAACTGATGTTTTTTATCTGCACAAAACCCATAGCCCCAGTGTAATCACAAGAACATCATCAATAAAAAAAAAACACCAATAGAAGGGACTCCTAGGAAATACCTGACCAGTACTCCTCAAACCATCAAGGTCATCAAAAACAAGCCAAATCTGAGACACTATCGAAGCCAAGGGGAGCGTAAGGGTATATGACAAGTAAATCTAATGTGGTCTCTCGGATGGGAACTTGGAACAGCAAAAGGCTAGTAGGTAAAAAACTGAGAAAGCCTGAATAAAGTATGGGCTTCCGTTATGATGAATGTTATTGCTATTCATTAATTAATTGCAAAAAAGGTACCATACAAATATGAGATGATGGTAATGGGGGGAGCTGGATATGGGGTCTATGGGAACCCTCTGTACCATATTCACAAGCTTTCAAGTAGCTAAAGCTATTCTGAGAAAAACTAAGTCTATTTAAAAATACACTGGATTGGATTAACAGCACATAAAATACTAAAGATGAAAAAAGTGAAATTGAAGTCATAGCAATAAAAAATTAAATCAGAGAGAAAAGAAGAGAGAAATGGTATCGATGTGTGTAACTGGAATCCTAGGGAAGAAAGGTGATGGTAACAGGGAAAGGCAGAAAACAATATTTGAAGGAGTAATGGCCAAATTTGTTCTCAATTTGATGAGAACTATAAATAAACACGTAAGGCTAAAAAACTCAATAAACCCATGTGGTCATACAGTGGAACTTTATAATCAAGTTGCTAAAGACCAAGAATAAGGAGAAAAATCTTAAAAGAATCTAGGGTGAAAGCATACTACATGCAGAGACAGAAAGATAAGAGTTTCCACCTATTTTGTGGCCAAAAACTAAGTATGCCACAAGACAATGGAGAGACAGCTTTAAAATACTGAAAGTTTAAAAAACAAAAAGCCCATTTAGACTTCTATATCCAGTGAATTTAACTTTAGTGAACAAAGGTTAAAAAAATTGCAATGGAAACAAAAATAATGAAATACTTAGGCATACATCTAACAAAACATAATCGATAAGAGAAACTGAAGATGATCTCAATAAATAAACAATTACTTCAAATTCATGGTATGGAAGTCTCAATATTACTGATATATCAATTATCTCCAAATGTATAGATTCAATACAGTCCGGATCAAGTTCCCGGTAGCTCCTTTGGTGGAACTTAACAAGCTTGCTCTAACATTTATGAGAAAATGCGAAGGATGGAGAATAGCCAAGGCAGTTTGAAAAAAAAAATAATTGGATATTTTTAAAAGAACTGGACAATTTAAGCCCTTCCACAGAAAAGAAAAAGTCCTTGAGTGACACAAGCTCTTCTTGAAATCCTGTAACTTAAAATACTATGATGTAAAATAAATGGCGCCTAAGTATTTTGATATAAAGTGACTATATCTTATGTTACTCAATAAAGGAATAAGAGACAGAAGAAAACAAAGATATTTGCTATCTACACATGCAGCATATTCACAGCAAAATAAGGAGAATTATGAAATACACTGACAATTACAGTTCTCATTTCTGTAACTGGTCATGTGTTCGCAGCTGGTAATTAGAATTATCTTTTCCCAGTATCTACTCTGTATTACCTTTGCCTTCCATAAACCCTCAGTTAGTAGTGACTCTTTACCTAGTGGGGTGACCCAAGCCTCCATTCCTGAAGGTGCTGGGCCATTAGGAATGTTGATTGAATTGGAATGTTGCATTTTCCCGTTGACCTAATCATAGGGCATGGTAATACTAACGGAGGCCTGAAGGGGTCTTCTATACCCCAAACACACTCTTCCTTACCTCCACAGTGGAGCAGCAGTCCAATTTCCCCATGCTAGTCAGCATCAATCATCCCAGCCAGCACAGGAACTCCCTTCTTTGTTGATTCAGTGGCATAAGGAGTCCGAAGTGGCCAGGCAGCAGTCTTAACTTCCAGTTCAACTGAATTACTGCTGTTCCTCCTGGTTGAAGCATTCTTCCCTTTACAACTAAGACCTCTAGGCCAGCAGAGCGCAAGGTCGCGAGAACAGGAAGCAAAGCTTCTGCTAGCTAGTAACTGAAGTTAGAAGTGAGTGATGGCACTCCTGTTTCCACCGCTGGATTCCTGTACTCATAAATTCTGGATGTGGAAAACATCGCACCATCTATTGGATGCTGAATCAGAACATATGCAGCCTTCTGGGGGAACCGTCTCCCAACCCCATAAGGTATTGCCCCCTAGCAGCTTACACTGTAAACTAAGTCTTCAAAACACCATTCCTCCATGCGACCAAGCCAGCTGCTCTGGGAAACACGGCAAGACTAATGAGCTCTATGACCATGGACCCACTGCCACACTTCTGCTGTGAAGTGCGTTCTCTGATCTGAAGTAATTCTGTGTGAAATACCATGACGATGGAGAGAATATTCTGTAAGTCCATGGATGGCAGTTTTGGAAGATACACTGTGTGCAAGGAAGACAAATGCATCGGCAGAGTGTCTGTTCCAGTAAGAACAAAGCTGCCCTGCCATGATGGAAGCAGTTCCAATGCAATTAACCTGCCTTCCATAGCCTGCGGACCACCCTGGGGAATGGAGCCATACCAGGCCTCAGCAGTGCTCTCTGCTGTTAGCAGGTTGGGCATTCTGGATTGGCCAGAGCTAAGCCAGTTTTGGGAAGTAGAAGTCCATGCTGCTGAGCCAATGCATAACCTTCACGCTTGCAACCATGGCCACCTTGTCCATAAGCCCAATGGACAATGAGAGCAGTGGGGGGTGGGGCAAAGAGGATAACTGGTATCCACAGAATGCATCGTCCTAAACAGTTAATTACTAAAACCCTCTCTGACGAGGACATCCTTCAGTGAGCATTCGCACAGAACATAAAGATCTTCACATTGCTTTTGCCTGCTCAGAGAGATCTATCCACATACCTCTTCCCCAAATTTCTTTGTTGCCAGTTTTCCAAACATGTTCCTTCCAAGTCCTTCATAATCCAGCCAAATCATTGGCCAAAACTCATGAATCAGACTATAATAACACACCTGGCCATTTCTTCTGTGAGAAGCAGCGCTCAAAATTCTGCCCACTGGCAAGATTTCCCTTCACCACTGTCTTTCAGGGATGTCCCAGAAAGCGCTACAGCTATTCCCTTTTGGGCAGTGTCTGCCTATCACACAGAACCATCTATAAACCAGGCTTGAGTTTTCTCTCCCTCTGTCAACCCTAATCGTAAGAAACTACAAAAATAAAAGCAACCCAAAAGGTAGCAGAAGGGAGGAAATAATAAACAATGGAGCAGAGGTAAATGAAAAAGGGAATAAAAAACAACAGAGAGAATCACAAAACCAAAAACTGGCTCTTTGAAATGATCAACAGAATTGATAAAACCTTTAGCTAGAATAAGAAAAATAAAGAGAGAGAGGGAAGACAACACTAACTAAAATCAGAAATGAACAAGGAAACATTCCAACCAATACTACAGAAATGAAGGGAGTTATAACAGAACCCTATGAATAATTGAATAACTGTGTGCCAACCTGTTAGAGGACCTAAGCAAAGCAGAAATATGTCCAGCAGCATGCCAATGACCAATAAAGACTCAAGAAGGAGTAACAAATCTGAACAGATCTGGAACAGGTAAAAAGACAGAATCAGTAATCAAAAACCTCCCCACAAAGAAAGGATGGCTTCTCTGGAAATTCTAACATTTAAAGAAGAATTAAAAACTCTTTGCAAACTCTTCCAATCTGGAGAAGAGGACGGAATGGTTTCTGATTCATTCTAAAGGCCCACAATACACTGATACAAAAGCCAGGCAAGAAGACCATGAGAAAACTATAGGCCAACATCCCTTATGACTATCAATGTAGAAATCCTCACCAGAATACTAACAATCTAAACTCAAAATCATACTGAAAAAAATTATACACCAGTACCAGGTGGGATTTATGCCAGGAATGCAAGGGTAGTTCAACATAAGAAAATCAACCGATATAAGAGATCGCAGTAAAAGAATGAATGAAACACAACACATGATCGTCTCATCTTATGCAGAAAAAACAGCTGATGAAATACAGCACCATTTCATGATAAGGACACTCAGAAAACTAGAAATAGAAGGAAAATTCATCAACATGATAAATGGCATTTATTAAAAAATCCACAGGTAATATCGCACTCAGTGATGAAAGACTGAAAGCTGTTTCCCTAAGATCAGGAACAAGACACAGATGCCTGCTTTCAACACTGCTTTTCAACAGGGCACTGGAAGTTCTAGTCAGGTAATTAGAAAGAGGGAAAGGCATCCAAACAGAAAAGAAGGAAAATTGTCTCTATTCACAGATGACATGATCCTATATTGAGACAATCCCAAAGAATCCATCAAAAAAATGAGAAAATACTGGAACTAACAAAGGAATTCAGCAACATTGCAGAGTACAAGATCAATATGCAAACCTCAGTTGCGTATCTGTACACCAACGCAGAACAATCCAGCAAGAAAACTTAGAAACCAGATCAGTTGTTTCCAGGGGCCAAGGACAGGGGAGGGAATTTATTACAAATGGATATGAGAAATATTTGGAGATGACAAATGTGTTCTATATCGTGATTGTGGTAGTGGTTATAAGAGTGTGCACTGGCCCAAACTCAATGAATTATATATTTTAAAGTTGATCGATTTATTGTTGTGAATTCTACACCAGAAAGCTGGCAAAATAGATTTTAAAACAAAATGTATATTTAAGATGCTCTTTTTTCAATCAGTGAATGCATAGAGAAATGTATGGAATGATAGACAGCAAAGTCTATTATCCAAGAGGTAGACTGTGAGTGATTTTTTCTTTTCTAAATATGTTTCTTTTAAAATTGCTTATAATGTGTATCTATTTATTTATAGTCAGAAAAACAGCAACGTAAAGCTATGTAAACTTTAGTTTTATTTCCATTTAAGAGTTAACATTTTAAAGTACTGGCACTTAACCACGTAAACGGGATCGCCTTGACTTTGGCAGATGAAGGGAGGGGCTACAATATGCTGTGTTGACATCAGGCACTCAATGCCCATTTTCACATATCTCATAAAAGTCTGTGTACTACAACTCCACTTTTACATGGGTACAACTGAAATGACTCCAGAAACCTCGAGGATAACTGGAAATTCAAAGGCCTTTTTCCAATGAAATTGTCCTAGTATGTTTAAGTAGAAATCAGGAAAGCTGTTTGGTTACCACAAGCCCATCTAAATTTTAAACAAAGTCAAACAGTAACAAAATAGTTTTAATAGATCCAGTAAACAAACTTCAAGTGATGGAGAAGCAATAGTTGGCACGGATGTTAATAATCAAACCCCATGTTGTCCTTGATCTCATAAACAAAGATCTACTGTCAGAAGAGAAGGCATCCTGAGAAGTGTTCTTGAGAACAGGCTAAATGATAGGGATCAGGAGAGATGAAAGTCAAAAGGACAGAGTTACAAAACTAAACTAGACCAGCTCAAACACAGATCTGGCATCAAACCCTGAAATTCTAGCATTTAGTAGTCTAGCTTTAGAGCAATAAAAGGAAGCACATCTAATAGATTAGGTAAAAATATAAGGAACCGATTACAACAGGTACAGATACTGGCTGAAGGATGAACAAAGGGGCGTCGAGACGTTTATAGATGAATTTACAGATTACTGATCCATAGAACGGCTCAGACAAATGCATTCAAATTCTACCATAATGGACAATAAATCCCTTTGGAAGAGTTCCCTAACTACTGGGATAAAATAAAACTAAAAATAGCTAGAGTGCTTGCAAATATATAATGTGTGTGTGTGTATATGTAATAAGCACTTTGTATACATTACCTGTAATCTAAATTAAAGACCCCAACTTACCTACGAGTTTGTAATTAGTGGAGTCTTTACAGTAAATAAATATTAGAGCAGGAATTAAATCTCAAGTCTGTTTCAGAGAAAAACCCCAGCTCCTTCCAGTCTCATGCTTTCCCCTAGCCCTTGGCTAAGCTGAGAAAATGTAAGTCTGGCTCTACTTGGAGAGCAGAGGGTACCCACTCAGCCTCCTGCATGCACCACGTAAGACCTACTGGCTCCAATTTGTTTTTCAGAAGCACTCACTCCTCGTTCTCACATAGGGACAGTCAGGACTACCTTCGCATTCAACAAAGATTCTCCTTCCATAAATTCAGCATGAGTGACTTCTACTCCTACATCCTGGATCAGGTGAAAAATAATAAAGTCTTATTCTAAATCCATTCTTTTGCAGTGACACTTTTAGAAAGGAAAACAGTCATTTCATGTAGGTCCTTATTTGTCTCTCTAGGCAACAGGAATAATGGTATGTCCTCTACAGGGTGATACAAATTCAGTTATACAAATTATTAAAAATCCGTGGTTATGGTAGCTATACTAACGTCACTTTGACTCCTCAGTGTCTGGTAAGGCCAACACCGTGATAGGCCTTTGAGGAGTCAACATGGGAGAAGCCACCAAAGGAATCATCGGAGGAGCCTGGCGAGGTGGGCTTAGGCTCCAGCTCTGCCCATCTCCTCCGATGTCATATTTAATCTCATTTGCCAATAATCCTCTGAGTGAAATCACTAGGGGGTCAGCTTCTGAATCCAACTCTCAGGCACTCTCTCCTTCCCTTCTGCATGTCACAGCTTGAACTACACCTCCCCAAATGGGCTATACTTCACTTTTGGGAAAAGAGAGTGTCAAAATAGTTCAGGCATGAATTACTCATTTTAAATAATTTACTCTTTTCATATGTGTCTGCAAAGGAGAAGATGAGGGGTTAAAAACATTCCTGCCTGTACTAACCCTGTTTGCTTAGAACATCAGAATGGTCGATAGCAATTTGGGACACTTCTGAAATCCGTGATTCCTCCGGGGGGTGGGGGTGGTGTGTGTGTGTGTGTGTGTGTGTGTGTGTGTGTGTGTGAGACAGAGAGAGAGAGACAGCCAGAGAGACAGAGAGAGACCAAGAAGTGATTGCCTTGTTACCCTGAACATAGTTTTTCAAATCCAATGTGTGATACATTAGACCTTTCACTTTGAGTTTTTACTGGCATTGGTACTAGAACAACCTTCTGAATAGCAACTACTGCTGAATTTTAAAATCTTCTTGGCCCTGCTCTGAGCCAGATTTAAAGGTACATCAAGCTTGGCTCACACAGTATTCAGAAACCTTACCTTTTTTTAGCATAAATTAATTTTACTACTATCAAACAGCATATCCAAGTAAGCACCATAAGGAGGTGAGAGTTCTGCCATGCTAGACTGTTAAGAAAAAGGAAAGGTAACAAACAAGTCTAAATTTCTAAAGACTCATCAACCTAAGCCAAGCTTTATTTCATTTCATCCCCTTTTACTTTTGAGGAACCCTTGGTTGCTAAGTGAAATGAACTGCATAATTTTTTAAAGTTTTATAAACTCCTCCATAAATTAATTGCACATACTTAGTAGTATCTCACAGATGACCTCACTAGTATTTTAGTCACGTTTCCCGCTAGACATCTATCCTGGTGCAGTCTGTCCTTCTAAAATAACTACAGACGTTGGTCTCCGCAAACACACACCCTTTTTATTTACCATTGAGATTTCAGTGTAGGAATGTTTCACAGAAAAGAATTTCTTCAGTCTCATCAACTGGCACACAGGAATTGCACATTCCGAGGAAGAAGGCGGTATTTATTTTTTCAAACCCCACTCCAGCCAACTACCATAAACTTGGTTATTCTGAGAGCTCCTTGTTTCACTGTTCTTTGGAGTCTGCCAACAGGTGACTGGATATGAGTGCACATTTGTCTACTCCTTGGGGATCCTTCTAATGGGACTGTAACTTGGAACCAAGACTCCAAGTGGAAAGCCCTTAGTCCAGAATCAGCAGCCCCTTCAAGTGCCTCTTCCCACATTCACACCAGGAGGTGGTGTTCCAAGGTGGTCTCAGCACTGCCCCGGCCGGCTTATTATTGGATCAGCAGGAAGCTTATTAAAAGGAAAGAAAACTCAATCAGCATCAGGTATTCTGCACCAGGCAAATGAAAGTTGTAAGGCCATGTCGCCTAAGGTCACCCTATCCTTTGAGATTTAAATAAAATTGGCTTGAGCACCTCATCCACATCCTGTGGGCTTTGCCTAGCTATCCCCAAGATTTCTGCAAAATACAAGACTCTCACGTTCTCATGGTTATATCTTGCTTCAGATTCTTTTTCTTGTTGAACTTTTGCCCTCGGTTCATTTTGCTTGTATCTCATCTCCTGTGAGCATTTTCTTTCCTCTGCTCTAGACACAGAACTCAGTTGTCTGTCTTTTCTCCCCACCAAAAACAACAACAACAAAAAAGGCCTTTAGATGGTAAGTAGATTTTCATGAAGGTTTTGACTATAAGGAAGGTTATGGCACATAATTAAAAAGAGCCGTGAATACTGGTCACCCTTAATTCTTAAAAGTTGTCCAGGCATCCTTTGAAATTTCTCACTGGTCGCATTTCTCCTCTGGACCTGTCCTGACCTGTCTTTAACTCTTCTTCATCTCAGCTCCGTGCTGTCTTTATACTGATGTTTACTCTCATGCAAGTCTGTTTTGTCTTAGTCTGTCCAGGCTGCTACAGCAAAAAATGCCACAGATGCGCTGGCTTACACAGTAAATACTTATTTCTCATCGTTCTGGAGGACGGCAAGTCCAAGATCAAGGTGTCTGCTGAGAGCCAGTTTCCTCCTTCACAGGTGGCTGTCCTCTCCCAGTGTCCTCATGGGGCAGAAGGGGAAGGGGATCTCCCTGGGGTCCCTTCATATAAGGGCACTAATACCCTTCATGTGGGCTCCACCCTTATGGCCTAATCTCCTCCCAAAGGCCTTACCTCCTAAAATCATCACACTGAGGCTTAGGATTTAACAACATATGAATTTTGAGCGGACACAAACATTCAGTCCATAAGATCTGTTTTATTCTCTGAACATATCATAGTCTCAGGCCCTCACTGTTCCTCGTTGTAGTCACTTCCTAAAGAAAAATGGCCCTATTTAGTAAAGTCTATTTGTTACAGCTACCAAAATACATAATTCAATTTTTTAAATTCTCCTACATAATAAAAAAAAAGCAAAAATATCCTATACTTACCACTCCATATTTGATCGTGAGGTCTTTCAAAGGTATTTCTCCTAGGGTAGTATCTTCTTCCAGCCAAACCACATCCATCAATTTTTCTCAAACTCTCTAATCTGGTGTCCTACAGGCATGGTTTTGATTGGTTCTGTTTCAAAAAGCCCCATAGCTTATCTCATTTGAATAGTTTTTCAGCGAGCATGGGTCAGACAGCCCCCATGCCCTTGTAGCTCACATAACTCCACCATTTCTCCTGCAGTGAGCTGAGCACTTGACCCGTGGACTGTGTTTTTCTCAGCATACATCACTGCATTATGTTTTGTGATAATCCGCCTAATAAGAGTTATAAAGTTCACGATTTCTGGGCCTGCCAAAAGCATCTCTTGTTCACCCAAACCTGGCCGAGGAGGCTCTTCATCCCATGACGTCCTCCCTTCGGTCCCTCCTCTAGCCCAGGTCTGGTCTGGGCTCTTACTGGCTGGCTGGCCTCCTTAAACAGATGACACAAATCCAAATGCCTGCAGAGACCAATGGGTAACCTAAAGGAGAAAATCAGGGCTAGGGGACATATTGCCTGGAGAGAAAGGGCCCCCACCCTGGACTGGCTTCCACTGCTGAGCCACAGCTGCTCTATGAGGTGGTGGGCCCAAGGGTGTCAGTGCATCCGTCCCTGCGAAGTTTTATTCAGTTTTATTTGATATCTCCATTTTCTTACTTTAAAATGCATTTTTTTAATTGTATTAGCAAAACAAAATACATCTCTGGGCCTAATGTAGCTCAAAGATGATATAATATAGCCAGTTTGGACTTCTGACTTAGACTCATAAACTGTAAGCCCCAAGAGCATGTTTCCTTGCAGCGTGGACTGTGCATGCTGCCCCGTTTGAACAATACTGTCACCTCCAAGGCCACCTGCCGGTGCCAGCAGGCCTGAATTCTGGCCCTTCCAGTGATGCCCTCTCCAGCTGGTCCAAATTTGCTCTAAGTGGCTCTTGCAGTCTTTTACAATGGGTTCCTCATTTGCTTCTTTTATTAAATCCCTGGTTTTAGCTTTAAGAGGGCCTTTCCTTAGTTTCTAGATTCCAGTTTTCTCTGAGAAAGTCATTTGTTTGCTTACTGAGTTTTGCCTTCTGTCATCTGTTCCACGTCTTTGGGTCACAGTTACCGTTATTCTTACTAACAGAGTCACAACTAAAAAACTCCGTTCTCCTGGTCCCACTGTTTTGTTTTGTTTTTTAATCACTTACAGAAAGGTTTTTGTTTTTGGATATCTATTTGGTCGAGACTCTGTGATCCAACTTTTCCCCAAAGTAAAATTTACTCCTCCCAATTCAATCTATGTTTCTTCCTTCTCTTTTTCGATTCTTTCTCCTACTCATAGCTTTCTTATTATATAACCCAAATCTATTTTTAGATTGATTTTATTCCTTCAAATGTCTCCAAGAAAACCTGATCCCCTGGAGATAGTACTATGGTTCAGTCCTTTTTAAAAATTTCCTTTTTAACTTCAGGGCTTATTACAATGATCACACTGAAATGTTTCTATACCTGAAGCCAAGTTAATGGCTTAGGCTTAGTAACAGGAGCCTTTGGGTCTCCTTCCTTCCACCACTTTTACGAGGTGCACCCTAGAAACCACAGCCAGGACCAAGGCACTCATGACTGATAATCCAAAGAGAATTAGAAACACACACAGTACCTAGAGGTGAGAGAATGTGTGTGTGCAGAGTTGGTGACTCCAGGAATCTGCAGATGAGCCAATGAAGCCAGCAGCTATTCACTCAAGAGTATATTCTTTGATGTGAGATGAAGTTAAAAATGAGATACACAGGAACAGAATTAAGAACACCTGATTAATCATTACCAATTGCTGGCAGGACAAACATTCACAGAGCAAAATGCCAAGCACTGTGTTCTGTATCCCATACAGCAGCGGTCCCCAACATTTTAGGCATCAGGGACCAATTTTATGGAAGACAATTTTTCCATGGAATGGGGGGGGGGGGCAGGTGGGGATGGCTTTATAGTCTGCCACCAAATGCAACTTAATTGCCACTTGCCACTCATTGATAGTGTTTTGACAAGAGTCTGTAAACAACTGATTTATTATGGTCTCTGTGCAGTCCGACCTCTCTGCTAAGGATAGTCTGTATTTGCAGCCTCTCCCCAGTGCTAGCATCACCGCTTCAGCTCCACCTCAGGTCATCAGGCATTAGATTCTCAACAGGAGCCACGGTCTAGATCCCTCGCATGCACCGTTCACAGTAGGGTTCATACTCGTATGAGAATCTGATGCTGCCACTGATCTGGCAGAAGGTGGAGCTATACAGAATTTAGTTGATTTGGAATTTAGTTGACTTTTGTAGCTCAAATCTAACCATCTAACTCCAGAACCAACACCTAAAATGCCAGCCATGACCATAATAATAAGTTCCTGCAACACTCTGGTCAGGGATGGCCAAGGTGGCTTCCCCAGGACCTGCCTCTCTCAAGTTGCACTGCTGCCTCTGAATGTCAGTTTGAATTTCGACCCCAGGGGGCATCCTGGGCCAGGTACCATGTATGGGAGGGCTGGACAAATCTAGGAGTCCTCTCTGAGTTTATACCACAGAGAGAAGAGCGATGATTACTAGGGCAACGGAGGTCAAAGGATTAGATTTGTTCAGGGTTCTCTGACAGGGAATAGGCCGAAGTAGCAGGGCTGGCCTGGCTTACGCCTCTGCCTTTGTTTGCAGGGGGAGACTGGAGGGCAGATGCCCCACGCCAGGAGGAGCGACGTCCCTGGTGGCCGAAGGGAAGCCTGCCATGCTTTCAAAGACAGGGCCCGTAACGCGCACCCTTTCTATAACTGCCAGGCTCTCAGTCCGGCACCGAGGGCACAGCAGACACTGGAAAGTAATTTTTAAACTGACCAGAGAAAACGTTCATGTAATTCTTATAAATTCTATATTATAATTTCCAGAAACTATGCTATTTAATAATGCCCTTGCCACAGAGCAAAACGGTATTATTTACTTTTCACTACGTAGCTTTAAATTATGTTTTTGGTACAATGCAAGACAGAAGTTCTCACAAAGACCACGGGCACCATCTCGGACAGGAATGAATCCACCACCATTTAAACTCGGTATCGCCACAGAGCACACACGCCTTTCCCCGGAACAAGATGGACAGGAGCAGCGAAGGGGCAGGGTTGAAAGGCAAAGCCGGGCTCATCCCACACCGTCCTCTGGCCCCCAGGCAGGCCTTCCTTACTCCAATATCGACTCCTGCGGTCCCGCGGTCAGGCTAAAAACTTCAGGTGCATCAAAGCAAGAAAAAGATTGTATGTTGACAAAAATTAAGTAGAAAATAAACAGTTTTTTCTCGTTAATCTTTGGGGGTAGGGACTCTTCACTCTTGAGCTGAGGAGTCTCCAAAGGACTGAAATCTTGACTGTATCTCAAGCTCTCATGTGGCTTTGAGGAGGGCAGTCTTCCATCCCATGGGTTGGCTCTTTCACCTATGAAACGGTGGCTTTGGATGGAGTAATACCTGCGGGACATTTCTGATCAACACTCAGGAGAGAGTAGCTACCAATGAAATGGTGAGAGCGCCAGAAACAAGAACCCGAGCCAGGTTCACCCAGGAAGGCTTTGTAGAAGAAACGGCACTGATGGTGGGCTTCCGGGAATGAGAAGACTTTGAACCGTGGAAATGCATTCCAGACAAGGGGGCACGGTAAGCAAAGGTTAAGAGAAGGGAACACCATTCACCTGCCTGGAACTTTAAGGAGTCCTACCTGCCTGCCTATTGCAAAAGAACTTTTCCATAGGCCCATTCTCTCTCACAAAATAAAGAAAAATAAAATTTTCTTTTGAAGCAAGTGAAGGTCGAATTATGCTTTCTTCATTACAGCTTTTTTGAGATATAATCCACGTACCATAGGATTCACCCATTTAAAGTATATAATTCAAAGGTTTTTAGTCCATTAATGGATAGATATACGCAGCTATCACCACAATCAACTTTAGAACATATTCATCATCCCAAACCCTTTAGCCATCACCCCCAAACTCCATCATCCCCTTCCGCAGACCTGAGGCACCAGTACTCTACTTTCTGTCTTTATAGGCTTATCTAGTCTGGACGTTTCCTATACTGGGGTCATACAACCTGGGTTATGACTGACTTTCACTTAGTACAGTATTTTCAAAATTCATTTATGTTGTATCATGCATCAGTGCTTCATTCCTTTTATGGCTGAGTAATATTTCATTGCATGAAAATAGTGTATTTTGGTTGCCCGTTCTTCGACTGAGGGACGGGCGTGCTGTCTCCATCCGTTAGCTGTCACGAATAACGCTGTTGTGAAACATTCACATACAGGCTTTTGTGTGGACATGCATCTTCATTTTTCTTGGGTATATGCCTAGAGGTAGGACTGCTGGGTTATATGGTAACTCTACGCTTCACTTTTTGAAAAACTGCCAGGCCGCCTTCCAAAGTGGTCACACCACTGGACGTTCCATGCAGAGTCCAAGTTCCCGTTTCTCTACGTCACCGTCCGGGACTGCTCTTCTCTGCCTTGTGATTACGGCAGCCCCAGTGCGTGTCCGTGCCGTTTCACTGTGGCTTTGCTTTTCCCTGGTGACTGAGGCGGTGGGGCATCTTTTCATGGGTTGACTGAATATTTGTGTACTTTCTTTGGAGAAATATTTGTTTTTATATTTTTAACTGGGTTATAGATCTTTTTATTATTAAGGTATAAGAGGTTTTTATATGTTTTAGGTACAAGGTCCCTTTACCAGATATGTAACTTGCCCCCATCTGGAAGGGAAAGTCAGGTTAATATTGTTACATTTTAAAAAACAGAAACAAAAAGTCTTGCGGTACAAGATTTTTTAAACAAATATTACACTATAATTTCTGCGTACACACTGTCGTTTCATTAAACTCTCACTAAAATCATCCCCAGCTCTGGGTGGCCAGAAAATAGGCACACAAAGCCATGCAAGGAGGCGCCTCTCCAGAGAAGAACTTGCGATTTCCTCAGTAAGACCTCGGCAGCTTTTATAAATCATGTCTTACAAATTCATGTACTAGAATTACATCCCAAAAGAAGCCTTGGAAGGCATCTGGCTACATGCTGTAACCATTAAATTGATGTTCTGCGCCACAGAAAACATGATTTAGAGACACTCTCTACGTGAAGTATGACTAGATAGTTCGAATCTCATATGATTGACCAATTAGTTACTTCCAAAAAATGAATACCACAGATCCAGACGATATGTAAACACTGGCTCATTAAAGCAAGCCATTTGCTTGTTAGGCTGTGGTCTCTGTTCTGTGCCGAACGGTAAAATGTAATTCACTGGCCACTCTGCTATGAACACCAAAAGATTTCATTTCCGAGACTACACCCAGGCAGGAAAAGGTGTTTTTAGATCACAGAACTCAGAAAAACATAACTCTTTCCGTGAAGTAGAGTTCAAAGTTGAGCAGAAGTTCCTCGCGACTCCTGTGCACTTCATCTTCGGCTCTGACAATTCTAGCTGGGGGTCTCACTGCACTCTTACCTTGAAATCCCCTTTCTTGGGGCAGTGCAGGCTGAAGTGCATCAAACAGTTTCATGCTACTCCACTGAGCTGAGCTCAGGCCTTTGCCTGGAAAGACCTGGGAAACATTAGCTTGCTTCTGGTCTGGCCATAATGAAAATAAATGAGGGCTTCAATTTAAAGTCGTTACTAAAAATTTGTTCTTTCCTCCATTCTAATTCTGAGACCCACTTGCAGCTAATTAGCATGGTTCCCAGCGTGATCCCCCAGCACACTGCTAGTGTTAACACCCACCATCTGAGTTTCATTACAATAAAGAAATCAAATAAACAGTGGACCAGAAAACAGTAGTTTGGGCATGGCTCATTACAGCACAATGCAGTTAACATTCCTCCCTCTGGAAGGGGAAGAGGGCATCGGGCGGCGAGTCGGATGCCCAGCCCTTTCCATTCTTATTAATAATGTTAGTGCAACTGTGGATTATATCTTACAATTAAAATTTCCTGGAGAAAGAAAAAGGATTATTGTTATTTTTTCAATAAAAAGGAAAAAGAAGTGCTCTCTGAACCTCACTGTAAACAAAGAAAAGGTAATTATTTGCTTTGGACTACTCACTGCTTCTCCAGTTCCTCATAGGATCTACTGTTTACTATTTAAATAAGGAAAAAGAAAAAGAAAGAAAGAGGAATACAGTGTCCATTAATCTGCTTAGGATTTTTATTATTTATCCAAGACACAAACAAATCTCTGCCAACATAGGCCGGGCATGTTTATATGATTCCTAATTCCAGAATTAAAAAAAAAATAAGTAAAAGAGTCACTCTTGTAGTTAGATATTTTACTCATTTTATTCCCATCTACCATTAGTTGGAAATATTCATATAAGCAATCATTTCAAGGGTTCATCTGCATTGTTAAGCATAACCTTAAAATCATTAAAGGGCAAAAATATCCAAACATTGCTGTCTGTAAAATTTAATCCTGCCTCTTAAGTAACTATAAAAGTCTAAAGGCATTCACTGAATTTGGTTCACAAACTCAACAAAGATACGTGTTTTCCGGTTAAAGCAGACTCATGACGAAAATACAAAACTGCAGTGGCTCTGACTGAGGTTCAGAATTCACAGTTGGCCCCCGGATCACTGCGCACAACAGAACTTACTTAGCCTCTCCGGGATAACGCCCCTTCAGGGAAGCTAGTGGAGAAATATCCTTTATTTCCTATTTTACACAGACTCCGTCTAGGTGTGTAAGTATCCCACGGCTGGTATTTACAATTTCTCTTTTCATTTAAATGGTTCCAGAAAGAGCATGATACTGTGGGAATGTATCTACTCAGAAGGCTCCAAATGCTTTGGGCTAAGATTAAAATACCTCTAAAATAGCCCCTTGATGTTCCCATTTAGACCACTGTAAAAAACAGATACATCAAAGCACCCAAACCAAGATCCTATATCGCATGAATCAATTACTGAAGAAAAGCCCCCTCGCCAATGCAAACAGTATTGAAGTGCATCATGTTAGAAAAAAAGGAGCTAAATCAATGAAACTTAGAGCTAAAATGTATGTTCTGACCTTGAGATTCATTTTAATCTGTGGAAGGAAACAATCACTCATCCCTGAGCCAAAAAAAAAAAGAGAGAGAGAAACATAGGGGCATTTGCCTAGAATAGCTGTCATAGTAAGGAACTTTAAAAAAATCTGCCATTGCTTTGGAAAATTAATTGTCTATCATCTACATGTTGAAAGAAAATTAAAGTCAAAGAAAATAAATGTCTGAAGAAATTAAAACTCAAGATAACAATTTTTAAAAGTTGCAAGCACTGTCATTTCACATTTTTTTGATAATTTTCTTAACCTGCTTTACCTCAAAACAATCTACTTAGGTTCAGAAGATATACATTTTCTTAAATTAGACAAATATTTACTCAACGACTGCCTTCTAGATGCCAAATCCATTCACTGATTTTCCCAGTGGCGTCTATACACCCGTGTGTGCGTATCTGTGAAACACGAGCTTCAGATGGATCGTCGGGAGGGACGGCCAGGTCATGAGTGTAATACCATTCCCTCACCGACAGGGAACGCACACGCCTTAAGCTCTGAAGGGCAACCACGGTCCTTTGTGTGGTCAATATGTGCTCTGACAGCATCAGAACTGGCCAACCATCTGAGAGCCTTGAGGATTATGGACTGTAATGTTTAACCAAGTTGAACAGGGAAATTGCACAATTCCTTTAGAAGTCCCATTGGCCTACGTATTTTCTCAAGGCTGGAATAATATTGAAAAATATCTATTTCATGAATGCCAAAAGGATGATAGTCACTATCTCCTTTAATTTTACTACTTTTTATTGGTATTTTTCCTTTCAAAAAGCTTTTTCTTTTTCTTGTTTTGTAATTACATATTGTTTCACCCACCCTTCTTTTACCTCCCCTCAGGCGACCATCAGTTTGTTCCTTGTATATACGGGCCTGTTTCTGTTTTGTTTTGTTGATCCATTTGTTTTGCTTTTCTTTTTTAGATTCCACAAATACGTGAAGTCATAAACTATTTGTCTGTCTTTGTTTGACTTATTTCACTTAGCATAACACCCTCTAGGTGCATCCATGTTGTCACAAATGGTAAGACTTCATTCCTTTTTTATTGCTGAGTAATATTCCATTGTATATATGCACTGCATCTTCTTTCTTCAAAGTATTTTTACTATTAATTTCTCATTACAGGATGACTTAGCTCAAAAACAGAATTGTGATAAAACAGTAAACCAAGCAAATTAGAAAGAAGTGCTTAAATTATTATTCCTCCAATGTGTGAGGCCCTTGAAAGTATTATTTTATTTTCTCTTTACACCTGTGCTATGGGGTCCAACACCTGCGAGTGATGTCACTGAGAAGAGGAGGACGTGGGTTTGTCCATTCAACTTCTCCATGCTGAGAAGGACAGAGGCCAGGATTTGACACCAGGTTTATCCGTACTCAAAAAACCCATGTTTTTCTTCTGTCTCACATGCATTTATTTTATTTGTGTGTATAAATTACATACTGTGCCATAAACTAGGCTTTAGAAAATAAATACATTCACTGCGTTTTAGAAAATAAATGGACTTAAGGAAAACTGTGTGCTGGGAGGCACATCCAGCTCTGAGGGGCGGCGCACCAAAGCTTGCACATTCTAGCAAATGAAACAGAAAGGCACTAGATAACTAAGTCTTGAACTCTACAGGTAGAAATTCATTTGTAAACACCTCACACTGCTTTTCTTCTGCCAGGTGGTATGTTTGTGAAACAAAGATCTCAGTAATGATGGGTTACCCAGAAGTTAACATAATCTAAAGAAAGGAAAACCTGGCAAAAAAAAAAAAATTTCTTTAGGAAATAAAGAACTGAGTCCTAGATTGTTTTGTGTTTGGATAATTCTCACTGGCTTGCATTGAGAAAAACTGAAAAGGAGATGCTATGATAAAATCAGTATAGAAAGGAAAGAGGAAGACTGTGTTTCATCTGTGCTCTGCACCTCAGCAGTCGCCTGAACCTGGGCACGGCAATCGCTTAAACCTTGTTACTTCGCATCTGTAAAATTAAGGGTCTGCTCTCAGGTTTCCCTTCCGCCTCTGACATTCTATCAGGCCGTCTACCATACAAAAGATCCCAATGTTGTCCATCATAATTTTAACGCAGAAATTACTCTTCCTTTCTTTGCAGAAGGAAAATGCTTCTCTCTCTTCAAACCACACATGTATCGTGAACCTCAATTTAATTGTCCGAAAGTCAGTCATGGCAGGGAAGCAACAGATGCTATCAGAAGCTCAGAATCCCAAAATTAAAAGAGAGTGTGTGCGTGCACACACACATGTGTTCGGCGTTTGTGTGTGTGTGTGTTGGTGTGTGCACACACACATGTGTCCGGGAAAGGTCACGAAGTTGACCTCCTGGAGGCAGCAAAGGTTCCATCCATGGAGCCTGCTGTGACAGCATCTGGAAATTCCTCACTTGGGTCAGTGGGGAGACATTCTCTGTTTGCTTTGCTTTTGTTTTATACCCATGTGGTATTCAGCATATCAATAATATATTTTAATCTCATCATAAAACCGTTCGATGATTTACTTTTCAAACCTCCCAGGCCCATCGAGCCCCAGGAGAACCCACTCCTTTTGTTGCAATCCATCCCTTTTGAAAGGATGACAGTCAAAACACAGACAGAAGAAAAAGCACCCCGTGGAATCTCCTGTTGTTCCTGCTGCCCGCCCACAGAAGCCACGGCTGAGCTTTCCACGCCTGCAGAGAGCACGGGGAAGGCCGCTCGCTTCCTGCAACGGCTTTTCTTTAAGTGACGTGTGTCAAAACACATGGAGTTTTTACATGATTGGCAGGATTCAGAGAAACCTTTTTTGTGTGTGTGAAGCTGAATATGGCAATAATTAGTTCTGGAACACCTTAGTGGGTTATTGTCTCAAACTTCTATAGACCTTTTCATGTATTTCCTGATCTCCTATGCAGATCATGCAGAAAGTGCATTTAGTTCTAGTAATATACCATTGTTAGAAATCCTCTAAGTTAATATGGAGTGTGTCACTGATGTTTTGTTCTCGACATACGGCTTTGCAGAAACAGCAGTCATGCAACTGGTCGCGCTCTCAGTGAATGACATGACTCATCCCTCCAAAACTTTTAGCAGCATCTTGGTCTCATTTTTCCCCACTTATCCACTGATTCTAGTCAGTGTCCGTGTCTGTCCACTCTCCCATCTAATGTTTCCCATGCTGATTCATTTTCTTCTTTTCTATAACAGCTCTCATCCCCAGGACACTAACCTGGGTGTCCTAGACCACAACATGTGCTTCCACACACTTCCTTACATAGCTGTTGTCCCCACAAGTGGATGAAGTAACCATAGTTTATATAAATCTGTGTCACTTCCATCCATGAATCCTTCAAATATTCTTTGTTCATACAGATGCTCAAAAATAACGTCTATGTCTGGATGACTTGAATTTAGTAGCCAGTGTTCTTGCAGAGGGGGCTGTGTATAGAATATTAATAATATCTTCATAAACATTTGACATTAAATACAGTAAGAAAACTGGGGCAAAGAAAGGAAGGAAAGAAATATTAACACTTAAGTACCTGTTGATTATATTTGTCACGGGAAGCTTTCAGTGCAGGTTTAATTACTCCCATCTTGCAGATGAGAAAACTGAGGCACAGAGAGACTACATGTCTTGCTCACACGGAGTTTACACAGGTAATGAATGTCAGGATGACTGTGTAGTTCCAATACTTTTACCCTGTGCTCACCCCATGCAGTAGATGAGTTAGTCTTTAATACTCTCATCCCTTCTTATGCCAAACTTCCTGTTCCCTAAATGTCTTCCCTGGGTATAAAAGGAAAAGGAGTTTGTATCGGTCATCTCTCATCTACACATACCTGTCTCCACCAAGTCACTTGCCATTCATTCCTCAAACTTCTGTGGTAAAACTCTTACCCATAACCCAGCACAAACAATTGCTGCTAAAGCCACCAGTGACTTTCATTCATAGAATCAGATGGTCCTTTCAGCCCTCTTCGGTCAACTTCTCAACAGCACATCATAATGACCATTTCCTTTATGTAAAACACTCCTTTACCCCAGAACCTCCTGGTTTGCTTTCTTCTATCCCCTGTCACCATAGCTTTTAATTTCTGGGAATATTTAGTCTGACTCTCTCTCCCCTCCACCCCCAACCCCTATAAAGCATTTAATATACTCTTGCAAATCTAAGAGTCATTTTTGACACATCCCTTTTCCTCATCTACCCCCATATCCATTTCATTACATGGTCCTGCAGGTATTTGAAGTTCTAAATATCTTTACAATCCATTGACATACATTCATTTCTATCAATTGTGTGATAATTGCTTACCAAGGAGGATGACAGCATTAAAAGGAATGAGATTTTTACCTGTTATTTTGGTCCCTAGAGAGGAAAAAGGCCATATCCACACCAGATTGGGGATGATCCTCGGTAAGTGGCTTTAAAATGCTTCTTGGCAGATGCCTCTCAATGAAGACAGTCACTGGAACTGCCTCTTCAATCTCAGAGCACAGTCAAGACAGAAAGTGACATAGATGCTCCATGGACAGACGCCTGCAGAAAGTCAGTGAAGCTGTTTGCTTGGGAAAATCCTGTAATATAAGCCTAGTCACAGGGATTTTGCTAGAGGTATGTTTGCCTAGGTGGGAATAGGCGAGCCTTGTGCAGGCTCGAGGGGAGAAATCTCTCCCATCCATCAGATAAGGAGGTCATCGGGCCAGCACGGCTACAGCAGCGAGTTGGGGTCGCCTCCGGCACTCCTATTCCCATAGCACACACTCAAACGTCCCCAGAGGCAAAAGCAAAGCGGAATAGGCGAAGAGCAATTTGTGCCATCAGGTCAAAGGAAGAAATTATGTTGCTGTAAGAAAAAGCAGACAAGAGAGGGGTAGGGTTCTGGAATGGCAGTGGGGGGAGCTGGTGGGCTTTCTCCACAGAGAAGCCATTTTAACTGGTGAAACTTACACAAGGGTGTCCAACCCATGGCCCACGGGCCACATGCAGCCCAGGATGGCTGTGAATACAGTCCAGCACAAAATCATAAATTTACTTGAAATCTTTTTTTGCTCATCAGTTTTCATTAGTGTTTATGTATTTAACGTGTGGCACAAGACAACTCTTCTTCCAATGTGACTCAGAGATGCCAAAAGGTTGGATACCCCTGTCTCTAGAAACAAACAAGTATTTTAAAAAATTATTAAATCTCAGTAAAAACAATGAGAATTTGTGGCATCTGAGCCATGACTCCTCCCCTCAATCCCCATTTTTGTGTGACAAAAGTGGGCAACGGTGGCCACAAAGAGAGAACTTCCCAGGCTATGACTAAAGTTTCACCCTAAATGAGGAAGATTACTGGCATCTCTCCTGCATCCAAGCACCAGGTTTCAGACCTGTCCGGGACAGATAGAGCTGAAAGGACGAAGTTTCCAATAGGTGGACGCTCTCCTAAAGACCAGGTACACTAAGAACAACACTGTACTCTGACCTTCCTATCGCAGGTTGTTCATAGAGCAGAGGTTCCATCCAGGAAGGAGCAAGCCAAGAAGACCAGGGGCTACAACAGCTGCCCGCTGCAGGAATTCCCCTCTGGAAGAAGTGGGCTGATGCTCTTTTCCCCAACTCCAGAGCAGGCAGGCAAAGGTTTTCCCTGGGTGTGTGTGGTAGGCAGTGGGAACAGGTAATCCATTAGAACAGAGAACTCTGTGATTCTTCCTAAGAAGATTGATGATATATGGCACAGGCTATGAAAAAGTTTATGCCTAAAGACTCTGTCTGAAACAATGGAGATGCTAGCAGCGAGCAATAAAGAGGACACTGATAGATTCATGACAGCAGCAAGTGAAACAACAGACCCCGAGAAGTTTAACAGAGAGAAACAGGGTTAACACAGTTCAGAGGACTCCTCCTAGCGCTGGAGCATGCCTCAAAGACTGGCAACACACTAACCTGGAAGAGATGTCTGAATTTAATTGGATCAGTATATGAAGCAATTTAAGCCCTGGGCTGTGTCTGAAAACAATAGAGATATCAACTAGCAATCAGCAGAAGCTAAGATCTGGATGTGGTATCAATAAAGGCAGACCAGCCAGAAGCTTAAGGGGGCAGTCAGGGGAAGATACAGACAAAGAGACCCTGAATAAAATCACAGTCATCCTTGTTGGCCAGGGAGATTATGCACATGCCCAAAGCTGCATTCGCTGAGAAATTATGTCAAAGGTTGCACACTGTGGAGGAAATAGAGTTTTCTGAACTAGTCAGTCATAATTACAACAATTTATGGCTAGGTTTGCAACATATATGTAAGCATATAATGTATGACAAAAATGTCACAAAAAAGAAGAGAAGGTTGTAAAAGAATAGAGCTATATATGAGTAAAATTTCTGTTTCACTGGAATTAAATGATTATAAGTCTGAAGTAAATTCTGATAAGTTAACAGATATGTGTTAGCCCCAGAAGAACCACAATGAAAATAAATTTTTAGAATAGTTTTTAAGTTATTATAGGAATTACAATTTTACTAGAAAATATCCATTTAATGCAAAAGAAGGAGGAACAAAGGAATTCTTGAGACATACAGAAAACAAAAAGCAAAGGAATCACGTGAATCAACCATATAGGCATCACTATATGTAAACAGATTAACAATCCAATTAAAATACAAAGATTATCATATTGAAAAAAATTGACAACATTCAGCTAAATGCTGTTTAAAGGAGATGCACTTTAGACTTAGTGATATAAGTATATAAAATGAAAAAAGATACACCATGCAAACAGTACCATCAGTGAACCGAAGTGATATGATAATAGGTACTGGTATACAAATATCAGACAAAATTTAATCTAAAAGTAAATTTTTACTAGATAGAAAAAAGAACACTTTATAATGGAAAAACAGTTACTCTATCAGGGGGATATAACAATTATAAATATATATGCCCCTAACAACAGAGCCTCAAAAAGTATGAAGAAAAAAATTTAAAAATTGAAGGGGAAACAGACAATTTAACAATGAACTCTGCAAGTGCAGAACAGGCCAACTAGGCAGGGGATTAACGCTGAACAGAAGGCCCAAACAGCAGCACAAGGCACGCGAGCCTGACGGACTTAACAGAACGCTCTGCTCAGCCACAGCCGAACACGTTCGTTTCAAGTGCATGTGGAATATTCTCCTGCGTAGACATACGTTAGGTCAGAACACAAACCCGCTGAATTTAAAAGAGCTGAAATCATACAAAGTATGTTCTTTGACCACAGAGAATTAAATTAGAGATCAATAACAGATGGAAATTAAGAAATTTACAAACTGTGGAAATTAAACTCATAAATAACCAATATATCAAGAGACAAAAGAGACATTTAAAAATGCTTTGGGATGAATTAAATAATGCCACATACTATAATTTATAAAATAAATTTAAGATATGGCTTAGAAGGAAATCTATCGCTATATATGCTTACACTAAAAAAGATCTAAAATCAGTAACTAAATCTTCCTACTTTAAGTGTCTGGAAAAAGAAGAGCAAACTAAACCCCAAATAATCAGGACAAAGGAAATAACAGAAATCAGCACAGGAATAAATGAAATAAAAAATGGAAAAACAATAAAGAAAATCAATAAAGCCAAAAATTAGATCTTAAAGATCAAGACAAAACTTTAGCTAGACTGACCAAGTAAAAAAAAAAAACCAGAGAAAATTCAAAATACTAAAATCATAAAATGCAATCAAAACATGGAGTCTGTGGGTGTGAGAGCGTAAAATGCTCAAAGATCCAGGCAGAGAGGGAAATTCGGTTGAGGGCCCCACCCATGAAGGTGGATTGCAGGAAAGAGCCCTGGCAATTAGCAAATCAGCTTCTAACAACTCTGTAACATCTGGGCTAAGAAACCAAGACAAGAATTAAAACCTGGAAACTGAGACAGGAACCCCTGTCCCAGACCTGGCACCAAAGGAAGAGAAAAGGCAGAGCCTCGTAATCAGGAATAACTCACAAATCCTGCGCCAGGGAAGCCACAAAAAGGATATTACTCTAATGCTTCAAATATTAAGATGCAGTTTCTTTAATCCCTAATGCAAAGTTAGAGCTTGTCCTAAAAACTGCTGCAACTGCCATTTGGGTTAAGTGACCTCTGCCGTTAGAAAAGTCAATGCTGGGAAGTGTATAATGCTGAATTTGTAACCTAAAATCTATCTCAGTTTCTCTCTCGTTCTTTCTCTTTAAGGAGGTCATTTCAATGGAATCAAATAAAGGACAAAAGTACATATGAATAAATAGTATTTCCAAATACAGTTTTGTATATATTTCAAACTATATCTAATTTAATTTTCTTCAAGACAAAGGGATCTCTCATTCTCTTCATTTCAAACACTTAAGGGGTGTTTTTTTGTTTGTTTGTTTGTTTTTTAGATCTCAAAAAGTGTTAAGAATTTAAGAAGTTACAGTTTGGGGTATAATATTTTTATTCAGAACACGGTATTACATTCTATCTCAGGCTCAGTGATTCTCAAGCAAGGCTGAATCCCAGATTTGTCAGAGAGCTTGTTTGGGTTTTAATACAGACTCCCACCTCCTAATGAAAGCAAGCATTTTTGGAGTTCCTTCTATGTACCAGGCAAGTACTAAGTGTTATTTCTACGTTACAGATGGCAAAACTTAGGCAGGCAAACCAAATAACTCCACAAAGTTACCAAGCTAGTAATGGAAGAGCTGGAACTCAGACCGAGGCAGTCTGGCTCCAGAGCTGGGCACCACGCTGGCATGTCCGTCAATATTTCAGGGAAGGTGCCCAGAATGTTGTATGTTTTTAAAAGTCCTAGAGGATACTCATGCTCACCTGGGCTTGAGAACCACTGTTCTGGCACATTTCTGTCTGAAAGTGCACTTACAAACAGATTGTGGTTCTTTTAACATCTGTACTAATATTGCATTAAGTGTTAGGCATTTAGGGAAAAGGCCATTCATGCTTTCGTTTTAATTCATTTTAGAAAGTTTCTATACAGCTTAATATGCATATTACTCTAATGATATAAAAGACATCAATGTGTCAGGGATATACCTCCCTTCCACAAAAATAAAGATTATTAATAGTACAGATAACGGTGGTTAAACCTCATTGAGTTACACTCCTTCTAAGATATTGGACTGAGTGCTTTGTATATACAGTCTCTAATTCTTGCAACATTGCCACCACTATTAAGATGACAAAACTGAGGCTGTGGAAAAGTTCAAGGTGGAATGCCTGGATCTAAACTCACCTACATGGATTTCGAAGCTTTTGTTACTTCTATTAAGCCTGTGTGCATCCTTTCAGTACCCTGGGTTTCTAAAAGGCAGCACCTTGGGAGTCGGTACCTGTCCCCATTTTAAACTAGCCCCTTCTTTGTATGGTTCTTTCTATGGCGAAAGCTAGTTAAAATTCTATTTGGGGACTATGGTGTCCTTCTGAGTCCTATACTTTCTGGAAAAGGTAAATGGCAATAGTTCTGTTTCTTGTAAGGTTTTTGGAGTAGTAAAGAAAGGATTAACACAATCAGACTCTGGAAGAAAACCAAGAAGAGACCAGTAGATATCAAATGAAGATGCCAAAGAGAATGGCAGCAACGTTACACGATAAAATACTAGTATAGCTTCTAATATTTAAAACTACCAGCTTGTATTAGTCTAGCAAAAAAAAAAAAAAAATACAGACACTTCATTGAATTAATACTAATCATGTGACCTCTTGGGTAATATATGAGAAGACTCAAGTAAATAGAAATATATGCACATTTAAGTGTAAAAGTCACCTGGCTACACTTAAAAATTTCTAGTCACAGCCTAATCACTGATACACATTAGCTGACCTTAGACAACTCATCTAGCTTTTCTTGATCTCAAACTCTAGTTACACATTGTTAATGCACCAATATATTCCAGGTCCCTTCTTCCTAGGCCCAAATTAAAATAAGTCATCTATATTTAAATTAAAGGTCACAAATGAGAAGAAAAAGGATATCACAAAATATCAAGTTTCTAAGAAACTTAAATCAAGTAAATTGCGTAAGTCACATAGTGATGTGGGGGGTTATCTAAGTTTGCACAGGTCCAGGAGGACCACCTGACTCATGCTCTAAAAGCCATGTTAGACATTTATTTATTTTTTGTCAGAAGAGAAATACTAAGATTTTCTTTGGTAGACTTTCTATAGATCTTGATAAGATTTTTAGACATCATCAAGGAAAGAATACAAGAAACACTTTTAAGATTCCTCTCCTGAGTGTTGCCCAGTGGAAACTCTCACACCTTGATGTGCAAGTAAAAACTGTTACAACCTCTTTGGAATCCTGTTTTTTCTTATTCACAGAGGTTAAACATAGCATAACGCATGGCCTGTATGTATGTGTCCTGTTGATGTTCCACTTTTTAATCAAGGTGCTATTTACATGGTTGTGTTCAGTTTGAAAATCAGGGTTACACTTAAACTTAGAACACATTCCTGTTTATTTGTTACATTTAATAAAACTTTCTTAAAAATCCTCTTCTATTCTAACTTTGCAAGTTGTGAATGGCTGGCTGGGGAGCCCTGGCTGATAATGACGGTTAAATGCGTCATCTCATATGATAATTACAGTAACCCTGTGTTATGAGTTGAATTATTTCTTGCAAAAACTGTTGAAGTCCTAAGCCAGTACCTGTGAATGGGACCTTATTGGGAAATAGAGTGTTTGCAAAGATAATTGAATTAAAATGAGGTCATACAGTATTTTCCCTTTCTCTGTCCGACTTAGCTCACTTAGCACGATGCCCTCAAGGTCCATCCATGTTGTCCCTTATGGCAGAATATCCTTCTTTCTTATTAGCTAAATAATACTCCACTGTGTGTGTGTGTGTGTGTGTGTGAGAGAGAGAGAGACAGAGAGAGAGACAGAGAAACAGAGAGACAGAGAGACATCATCTATGTATCTTGACTAGAGTGAATACTGCTGCAATAAACGTGGGATTGCAGATATCTTTTCAATATCCTATTTTCCATTTTATCTGGCTATACACTGAGGAGTGTAGTACTACTTACATACGGAATCTTACAGAAAGAAGGGTGGTTGCTGGGGGCCAGAGAGTGGGGGAACTGGAGATACCATTTAAGGATACAAGCCCGTGACCAGTACATAAATGAGTCCTGGAGATCTAACGCACAGTGTAGCGGTTACAGTCAGCAAGGCTGTATGGTAAACTTTGAAGCTGCTAAGAAACCAAACCTTAATTGTTCTTACCACACAAAAAAATAATGTGGCATCACAGAGCTAATGCTAAGTTATGGTGTCAATTATATTACAATATATAAATTTATCAAATCAGTATGTTGTACCCCTTAAACTTACACAATGTTACATGGCAATCATGTCTCAATAAAAAAAAAAAAATGCGGCCGTACCGAATTAGGGTAGACCCTAGTCCAATATACCTGGTGGTTTTGTAAGATGGGAAGAGGCAGGCGCAAAACGTTGTAATGACAGAGACAGAGGCTAGACTGATGCATCTATAAGCCAAGAAACACTGAGGATTTCTGGCAGTACTAGAATTTAAGAGACAGGCACAGAACTGTTTCTTCTCTAGAGGCTTCAGACAGAATGGCGATGCCAAAACCTTGATTTTCAATCTCCGGTAATTTGTTATAGCAGCCCTAGGAAACTAATACACCCTACAAGGTAGGTGTTGTTCTCAAGGAATGTAAATAAGGGTCTTAGAAGGTACGTCACTCTGCCAGGACTGCACATCTAGAGAATGTTGAGCTGACAGGAAAACCCAGGTCTGTCTGGCTCTAAGCCAGGGGCTGGTGACCACAATACCAGCCAGTTCCAGGAACTTTCTCGTTATAACTGTCCTTCTTCATTGTGCTCGTTGGTGGGCATCTGCTGCTGCCATGCCTAACTCTCTGTACTAGTTCTAAGCAACTGCTGGTAATTTTTTTTAAATTAAATTCACTGGGGTGACATTGGTTAATGAGATCATATAGGTTTCAAGTGCACCACTCTATGATACATCCTCTGTATATCGACTGGGCTGTGCGCCCGCCACCCAAAGTCAAATCTCCTTTTGTCACGTATTTGACCCTTTTTTATCCTTTAGTACGTCCCCTGCCCCCCTTCCCTCTGGTAACCACCATACTGTTACCTGTGTCTAAGAGTTTTTGTTTGTTTGTTTTTCTTTTTGGTTCATTTTTTGCTTTCAGTTTTATATCCCACATATTTTACAACATTCGATGATGCCTAAGTTCCCTTCAAGGCAAATCATCTTTTTTTGCCACTCATAAAATTCCTATCTTATACTCCTCAATCAAGGCACACTCCCTTTCCCTGGACACTTTGGATGAAGCCACTCTGCTCTTAGCTTCTGGAACACATGACAAAGGTAATGCTATATGCCCATGTCATGTCCCAGGACACAGTGAAGAATTTATAAATGGGTACATGCCCCAAGTTAGGCCAATCGAGGCCAACCAAATTTCCAAAATCTTTGTTTGATCCCTCGGAAACTTCTCTTACTAGACTTACATGAGGGAAGATAACATTCCAGAGTGAGAAAGAACTGCCAAAATTAGGAAGTGAGGACTCCAGTGAACACCATGTATCGCCAAGTGTCAAGTGGAGTCATGGCTGAAGCCACACTTTTGGTACAGCTTTCAACTTATGACAACAAACTACCTTTTGTTTCAAGACCACTAATCATGGGTTTTCTGTCTGTTGCAACTGAGAGTATCTAACCTTGTATAGCCTTCTCTTTAATAATCTCTATAAACACTGTATTTATTTTAGACCATGTCTCCTTCCAACAGCTGTTTCCACCTATGCTATAAAGGAAAGCTCTAGGATGTGGAGACACAAGATGGAAATCCCAGGAGCTCTGTCTCTCATATTCTCTTCCAAGCTGACGAAGGACCATGAAAGGGCAGGTGACCACACAACCTGCTCGTCCCATTAGCTTCTAGATGAATCCCTTTCTAGCTAAAGCCCTTTCATCTCTTCCCTTAGCCTTTACCAGAGACTAACAGAGAAACATGGCAATGCAAGACTGCCCTTACCTGCCAAAAGTTTAGTGGTCCAGAGGGTAGGGGGTGGTGGTAGGGGACAGAATCCATCTGGCTGCTGACAGCTTGCAAGGCAGCAGAGTGGAGCAAGGAGACCCATGTGTAAGAAAGGAAAAAGACTTTCACGAGTCTCAGATTCAGAAACATACACTGAGCATCTCATCCTTAAAGCTGAGAAGCTGCCTGAGGCTTCTTAAGTTCTCCTCAAGTTTGGAAACTTTATCACTGGCAGAGGCAGTAAATAAATTCTCCTAGATGCCGCCATTAAGGAGTTAAGGAACACCCTGGCATTTTTTTTTCTTTCTTTGGTATTAAGATAATAAAAGGCACACATTTTAAAACTAATTTACCCTCTAAAAAATTAAAGCATTTTTACCACTGTTTGCTTTTCCAGTTTCTTTAATTTGGGTAATTGCTTAGTAAACTTTCAAAAATATATATTCTGTCTTAAAAAAACAGCCAAATATGACGGATCACCTTCATTTTCATTTCAGATTTGGCATGCTGGACCCAGATTGTGTATTCTTTCCATGGCGCCACACCAGCGTCGGATACTTAATTAATTTCCTTTCGTTTGTGCAGGCTTGCACTTAAAGAGACAGTGTCCCATTTTGATGGCTTGCTTTTGGCTGAAGTTCAAAAGTATCACTTCTTAAATCTTTTTTTTTTCCTTCAAAACTTCCCAGAGTGCTATATAGAAAAATAAAATAAAATAAAAACACCCTGGTGTTTTCCTCCACCCTCACCCTTCTCTTCACCATCATTCCTTTCACTCTTATTTATTCTTCATTTAAAGCAATCTTTCCTATAAAAGAAAGAGAGAAGCAATGAAAGAAATCACAAGACACATGCGCTCTTGTTTCCTCCTCCTGCCTTCACTTTCAAAGCCGGTGGTGAGGCTGCACTTCATGGCTATGTCAACCGGTCAGAATCACTGGGAATACCGAAAGGCTGTTTGAACATGAGGATGATATCTTCTCACCGTCCATGAAGACCTGCAACCTTCTCATCAGATATTTCACACCATCCACAGGCTAAAAACAATGTCCTTAAAGAAGGCAGGTGATAACTAGGTGCCTCTGAGAGTAAGTATGCGTGCTGTGTGATATGAGAGAGGAAGCAAGGGGGCTGGGTGTTTGCAGCAGAGAAAGGTTGATAACACCAGGGAACATGCTTGCAGCATAAGCGTCTTTTCTGCTGGGAAGTCCTCAAGCAGTCGGCATGCCGAGTTACTCCAGAACAGAATCTCCCGGTTCGTTTATACGTCACGCTGAATTCTGTGGCATTCGGGGTGAGCATATAAAATTGTTGGATATAATGTATGTCCTGAACAAAAAGAACTTATTTTGAACGACGGAGTGCTGAACAGAGCTCCTTTCCCCCTGCCTAAACCGAGCTGTCTGCCCAAGGACGAGGGAGCGGAATGAAATATTTAATCCTCAGCTTGCAGTGGCACTAATCAGAAAGAAATCTCCTACTGTGAGCTTGGCTTTTGCCTAGTTCTGAACGTCACATTCCTATTCCATTGTCTCTATGCTTGTTAGTTTGGGAAATTTCTCTTCTCTTCTTTCCCCTCTCCTTTCTCTCCCCTCTCCTCGATTGTTTTCACTGTGGTAAAATATACATAAAATGTAACATTTTACTCATTTCTAAGTGTACACTTCACTGGCATGAAGTACATTCACACTGTCATGCAATCATCATCGTTATCCATCTCCAGAACTTCCCCACCTTCTGAGACTGAAACTATGTCCTCCTTAACCAAAAGCGGCCCACCCCTTGTCCCCTCCGTCCCTGGAGGTTCTACTTTCTGTGTCTACGAATTTTACTAGTTGTTCTTGGAACTCATGGAAATGGAATCGTAAAGTATTTTGTCCTTTTATTACTGGTTTACTTCACTTAACATCATGTCTTCATGTTTCATCCATGTTGTAGCGTGTGTCAGAGTTTCCTTTCTTTTTAACACCACATTTTGTTTATTCACTTATCCATTGATAGAAACTTGGGTTTCTCCCACCTTTTGGCTACTGTGAATGACGTTGCTATGACTATGGGTGTACAAATGTCTGTTCAAGTCCCTGCTGTCAGCTCTTCTGGATATAGTTCCAGAAGTGGAATCACTGGGTCATATGACAATTCTAGGCTTAACTTTTTTAAGGAACAGCCCTCCTGTTTTCCACAGCAGCTGCGCCATTTTGCACTCCCACCAGCAGTGCTCAGGGGCCTCTACTTCTATACGTCCTCATCAGCATATACTATTTTCTGGGCCATTTTTCTTCTACCAGAACATTACTCTGTTGCCTGATAGTTTGCTAACTTCAAGCAACTTCATCTTTTATTATGATCGAGAGCCTCTTCCCAACACTGACTAGATGGGACTTCTCAGCTGAGTCTTCCTTTCCAGGTTCACCTGGAAGGTAGATGCAGAAAACAGCTTAGCTTGTGAATCTACCCTCCTGGTTACTAAACATGCAACAGGCTTCCACAGTCTGAGAGTAGAGATTCAGGCTTTCACAGGCTTGGTGAAAATAATTCTTAACTATAATCCAGCTGTCAGTGGGCAGGAATCTACTCTAAAATCATTTCTATGGCAAAAAGAAGTGATCAAACTTGGAAGGAATGTTCAAGTAAAGCAATTCCTTGTTGGTGGCCATAAAACAGCAGTGCGTGGTACCACCCCCTCACTCATCTTTATTGCTCAGAGCCCTGGACAATGAGGAACCTACACTTCATATTTTATGTTGCCCTTTGGTGTTAGCCTTACTGTCTAATCTATGTAATATACATTTTATAATCTACACTCAGCATAACAAACATAATGTATTTGGGGCTTGTTATATTTTTTGTTATACTGTTAACAAAAATCAATAAATTTTATACACGCATACACTACATATTTTTCATATTTTAATATTACATAATAATACTATATTTTATTATATATCTAGAACCACAGCTGTTATAGAAGCACCCCACTTGCCAAAGTGGATGATAAAAAACAAACCTCACTTTTCCTTCTCGTAGGCCGATGCCACTATGTCTTTGAGACCCTCGGAATTTCCTGCCTCTGGCTCTACCTGCAGGCTCCCGTGTGAGCTCCGCTTTCCGCCGCTGCTTGCACTATCCTGCTGTGACATGGACGTACGCGTTCCATCATTCATTCACTTTCTGCCTCCAACCCGGAATACAGCTCCCCATGGTGACTTGTTCCTACCTATTTAAAAATGTATCAAGGTGATCTACCATACATACTCAAGAAAGAGAAAAAGTGAAGTGTCAGGAAAGAAACAGCCCTTCAGACTATGCCCTTTATGATTTAATGATGACCGAGAGCAATCAAAGGTTCAGATGACCCTGTGATTGGTGAAAGGGAACGAAGAGGGTCCCAGAGTGAAGAGAAATTGACAGTCTGATATACTGTCTAATAAAATTAGGAGGTCCCCCATGCAGCTTGGACCTCCATCAAACCTGCCAAGTGAAAATACCCACCATGAGGGAAGGCTAACTCACGCTGTCCGCTCAACAGCCGAGTCACGATTTGCCGGAAACCCCCACAGGAACAAGTCTTCTCTGTAGCTAGGGGCTCTGGCACAGGGAAGGGCAGCCCGCAACGACAGAGGGAAGACGGTGGTGGCTACTGAGCATTCTCAGATTCTTTAGCCACACACCTGCCCTCTGAGCTTAATCTCCAAGAGCAATACATGTTTCCAGTGACAGAGGAAATGAACAGACGTGACCATTTATTAAACACCTACTATCATACGCTGAATGTTAATTTATTGAGTGATGACTGCATATAAGAACTGTGTTGCCCACACTATAAACATTATATAAGTGAATCGAAGCTTCTTACCATTCACTTGAAGTATTATCCTCCCCATTTTACAGATAAAGAGACTGGCTCAGGAAGGTCACACAACTGGTTCAAGAGCCAGAGTAAAGGTGGGAACTCTGGCTGGAACATTTATTTATTAAATACACAGATGTTAAAACAAATGCCCCAAACCTCCATTAAATAAAAACCACGTAAACCTGGGGAAAACGATGTGTGAGCAGAACCCTGAATAACAACATTCCAGCACGTGGGTTGGCAAACGAAAGCCTATGGACCGAATCCAGTTCACCATCCGTGTTTGCATGCCCCACAAACTAAGAATATTTTTTATAGTGTTAAAAAGTTGAAAGAAAAACCCAAAGAAGAATATTTCATGACACCTGAAAAATCATATGAAATTCACATCTTTGTATCCATAAATAAAGTTTTATTGGAACACAGCTATGCTTATTTATTTGCATGTTGTGTACCTCTGCTTTTGCCCCCTAGTGGAAAAGGTGAGTAGTTCCAACAGAAGCTGTAAGGCCTGCAAAGCCTGGAATATTTACTACTTGGTTTTTTAACAGAAGAAGTTTGCCGGCCCCTGTTCTAGACAACAGAAGCCTATTCTGGGAATCGTTTCATGTAATAAAGCACTGACTGTCACACTGATCAGTGAGTAACTCAGCTGGTCCCCAAATCTGCACTAATGGCCTAACACCGACAGGCACGCCAAATACACAAATATGTGCCTTGTACTAAGGTAAATTTTATGTCAAGCATTCATTTTCCAAAAGGATTCACTGTAAGGAGTCATCTTTCAGTGATTTCCACTGAAGTATTTCAGATGCGATTTGAGTTTGCCAAATTTGGTTTCACTTGCTCTTTCATGAATGTACACACTAGGTAAAATGAGGCACACCTGTTGAGCCACACGCACTCCAATACAAATCTGTTTTGAATCCTATCCAAGGAAAGTTAATTTTCAAAGGACCAGAGGGACCTAATTATAAGTAGTGCTCCTTCTGCCCCAGACGCCCCCTAGCATAGACCTCATCTTCCCAGGGTACTCCGAGTGAGGCTTAGCCAATCAGAATTTGGCTTTAGCCAGCTCTCTGCCAGGAAAACAACCAAGTATTGTCAGGGGACATAAATTTGCCAGTGGGCTCTTTTTTTTTTTGGCGGGGGGGGGGATAAAAAGGTTACAAGATAGGTGAGACAGTATAGAAGATAAAATTTAAGATATCCAAAATACCCCATTTCACAGCCAGGGAAGACCTAAGACTGTTTTCAGGACACTTCCAATGTTCCATTAGTTTAACACGTGGCAGCTTGATGATAGGTACCCATTCTGGAGCGATGAGCAAAGAAAGGTTTAGCCATAAACTAATATGAATACAAAACAAGGTCACGGTCTCATGGGTCAAAACTGGGACATAACATCAAGTCTACAGTGTTCTTGAGTTTTTTGGAGAAAGTAACAATGCACTCAGTATTCAGGTGGGTGACTGGTCGTTTGGCCATTGTGACTCAGGAAGCCTCCCTAATATCTTTTCATGCACATTGGAGTTCCCCGGCCACCTTTCCAAAACTGCAGTTTCTCCCCAGCCACTTTTACTCCCTTTCCTGCTTTATTTTTCTCCACTGCACTCATCTGATACCCTATATGTTTGCGTAAAGTCTGTCTCCCACCTCTAGAATGTGAGCTCCTGAAGGGAAAGGATTTGGTCTCTCTGCTGAATTTTCAGCCCAATGTCTGGTTCACAGTATGCGCTCAAGTATTCCTGAAGGAATAAAATAACTTAAAGGGGTTTCTCATCAAAATGCCAGAAAGAATCTCCTTGATCTTTGAGAACTCCCTCATGAGTAGATCTGCCCCTTCCTCCAAATAATAGAAATCCTAAGGTCATCTGTAAATCTTTAAATCAATAAAGACTGATTCACACTGTCCCTAGCTGCAATATTTGTTTGCTTAATGTTATCAGCCAGAACCAAATGAATAAGTAATGTTCGAAAAGCCTAGTACCTGACACTTCACAGGGGCTTGATGCCTGCATTGACCATCTGAATTACAGAACAAATAAATGAAAGAAAGAGATAATAAGCAAATGAACTGACATGCATTGGTAATTGATCACTAGCAAGAAGGTTCAGTTCTGCAAATTTAAATATTTACTTTCCTTGATATTACTCCTTCCAGGTTCTCCCTGGCCCTCTCTGGTCTTTTCCTCTTGTCTCCTTCTAAAGATTATTTTCCTTTACCTTCCCCTAAAATGAGAATATATACAGTGGCTATAAAATACACTAGCATTTCACATATTTTTCCACATTGGAAACACTTAGAAGATGATAACACTTGTACGGTACATGAAGAGGGAAATGATGAGGCTGCTTGTGGCCCCAGGTTATTTATCCTGGGGTTCTGCTGGCCCGAGCCCTGCTCTGTGGTTCCAGGATGTCCGGGAACAGCACCAAAGTTAAAGGTATCAATATGTCTGTCCACTTGTAAGTCATCCGAGGCACACCAAGACACTGCAGCTCAACAGCTGGGGAGCTCTGTTCTACTCCTCTGATTTATCACCTCTCTGGTCAATACTATCCACTCGTATTTTTTATCATCACCTAGAGACTGATCACTCCCATGTTTAAACTTCCTATCCAAATATCCACCCCTTTCTTAGCTCCCAGGATTCAGGGCCACATTGCACATGTCAGGATGTTCCGCCTCTGACTACCTCCTCAATTTAGAATATGCTCTCTATACCAGATTTCTCTCACCTGGCTGGCAGCCAAGCCTGTGAACCCAACTAGAAATGTGGGAGTCAGCCTCCTCTATTCATTTCTCATCCTCCATACCCAAGCAATCCCCTAGGTTGGCCAGGTCACCTTCTCTCCTCCTTATCAGCAGCCTCTTTTTCAGTTCGAGGCCATGCTGTCTTTTCCAGGAGCTATATAAGCCTCTTAATGTGACTTAGTTCTTCCAATGTATTCCCTTCAACCCAGGGCTGAGTGGAATTGGTGGTACCCGATCATGAGAGTCAGATGTGCTCTTCTCTTCTGGACTCCGGGCTCAGTGGTGTGAAATTGGTTTAAAATCTACCCTGGTGGGAGCATTCACATCATGGAAATTGGCAAACAGTCTAAATAAGACTTCTTGTTTTCAGACCGGTAGTTGTTAAACATTTACCAGCATATCGCTGCTCAAATCTATTTGAAAACAAGAATTTAGCCATCTCGCACATTTGTTTAAATCACTCTTTGGCTCCTAATTTTCCATAAAATTAATCCAAGTTCTTAATATGTCATAGGAAAGCACTCTAAGCTCTGTTCCCATCTCCTCCTGATGCCTAATTTGCTAATATCCCCCGACCTTGAGGTGCCTTTTGGTGACATTGAACTGTTGTAATCTCCCACATATCAGGATATTCTTGTCTCCACATTTTGATATAAATGGTCCCAGAAGCTTAAGAATCTCTTCCCTAAAATTATCCCCCTTTATATGATTATCACTTTACTCGTAGTTTAATGTACAGTTGAGACCCTAGTTTCTGCAGAACTTCTTTTCTGATCACACCATAAGCTATGAAAACCATTCACCCTCTTCCAAGCACTGAGAGCCCCTTCTCACATTTCTACACTGCACGTGCTATATAGTGCTCTGCTATAAATGCGAGTCTGTACCTCCCTTCCTATTACCCCTACGAACTGGGGGATACTTGAGAGCAGGGAACATGTACATTCGCATAAATAAGTGAATAAATGAATATTGGATGGGACTATAGTAATTTATAACATTCAAAATAACACTGAAATTCCTACTTTCTAATCTGCTAACTGGGATTCCTTAATTACGTGAGGATGGAGCAGTTGCTAGATTCCAGCCACACTCACACCGAGGGTCCTCGCGAGAGGCTATTTAGAATCACTCTCTTTTCGACGTTGTTCTATTTTCTATGTGTCTGGCTTGACCATAGCAAACCTCCAAATAAACTGGCCACTCATTCACAATTAGGAAATGTGTGTGACGGTGCGTGTTTGGTGAAAGTGGTGGGGGGAGCAAGGGAGGAGGCTGTGAAATGGACAGAAGGGTGTTGGTAAACCTCTCGTTACCAAGGTCAACAATATTTGTTTTCTTTCTTCCGGATAGGGAGCCAAGCTACCAAGAGGACTCTGTCTAAAAATGCATTATACAATGTTGTCTTGAACAGCTTTTTAGAATTGGTTTTCTCCTCAGCTATTTTTATATTAAAATACAGTGAGCCTCCTGTACATTAGGTCCTCCTGTGAGCTGTGAAATGCAGCACTGTGGTCAGCAAAGGAGGCAAAACACTAATGTCTAAGGGACAACATTTCTTGAATAACTTTGTCAGAAAGGGTGAGTGACTGCTTTCTGAGCTGGAGCTCCACGGGCAGTTGCTAAGACACTTGACAATTTTCTTTTCCTTTCTGAAAAAATTGATAAGGCTTTTAGGAGACTTTGCAATAACAACAACAAAAAAAAGAGCTTCTTTTTCTATATCTTTACTTCTTTCCTTTAAAGGTCCCAAAGTAAGTACTGAAAGCAGTAATTCCTCAAGTGTGTATGAGATCTTTTTCATAATATGTATTTAAATATTAGAGAGAATATCAGCACATGGTCATGCAACTAATCTCAAAGCCATCAGGAGAAGCCACTGATTAGAACTGATATCATTTGGCTGATGTCAAGGAACACTTATTGAAAGAATTCTGGAAACGTCTGATGCAAGATTTTCTCCATACTGCACTCACAAGACCATCACCACCATCAACAGTACCAGAAACCATCTGTCTACCCGCAGCACTACCGAAAAGGTGACATTTATTGCAAGCCTGGCATTTTCTAACTCTGCCTTGGACCACAAAAATTATGCTGAACTCCCCAAAAGAAATGAAGTTGTTTTTACTTTTTCTTCATCTTTCTCTTTCTGCCTGACTAGTAACAGGAAGTTCTTGGAAACTTCCCAGAGAATGGCTGGTCTTGTCAGACTCCCAAACCAATCTTGCAGGCGCCACAGTCTCGGCACATTTGAGGTACGGGTTTCAGAAGCACCTGCACTGACCTTTCAACCAAACTTCCCATCACTAAGTCCCTGAAATGCTCCCATTGTTTATCAGCCATGAACCTGAGTTGGGGTGGGGGGAAGGGGTTCACGCAGAAAAAAACTGTAAGTCTTGCCCCAGGCAATCTTGCACACTGATTGTACGAGAATATGTAGAAAATGCCCATGGTATATCTGAAAAGTTTGTGGTCAAATTAGGACCCTTACTTGAACCCTGAGGTCAAGCTACAACCTGTTCCCTATTTGGCATTTATCCTCTTGACAAATAAAACGTACAGTAGGAGGGGAAAACGCGTGGCATGACACCTCATTAGTCATTATGAGCAGATCCTTTTCCCACCTCGGAGCTCCTCGCGAATGACTGGGGAGGCTGCTCACACACATTCCTGCTTCAGTCTACACCAAGCAATCCTAAACCCTTGGGTCTAGTCCTCCTTTTTCCCCACCGTGCGGTTAGGATTCTGAAGGATCTGGAGACAATACAAGAACAACAGTGATTATTTGCAGGACTACCTTCCCCAGTGCCTGGAGCTAAATGGGCTGTACCTCATGTTGCCCCGAACCTAGTAGTTCCAGGAGAAACTCACAGGCAGAGTGAGGGTTGCTAGCGGAAAGGGGAGCCTCTAAGGTCTTCCTCATGAACTGCAATAGCCATAGGGATCAGGTAATTCATTTTGCTAGAAGAAGGGAAGGGGCTACGGACAAGTTGTGCTTGAGAAATTTTGGTCTCTTCTTCTTTTTCTTCCTCCTGCTGCTTTCATTAACTTCCCAGCTCCAGCAGTAGCTGAAATTCTAAGGATGTAACTCCTCTCATTAAACAAATGTGTGGATTTCTATGAAAGTACCCTGAGCCCACAAGATAGATTCCTAATTCAGCTCACTGATATTTGCAAATCTACTACTAAGTCATTTATTATTTTAAGTTAAAGTCTCGTGGCTCATTGGAGCAAAAATGTTCCTAGAGGAACATATCATGTAATAGCTACAATTTCCCATTAGTATAAGTCAATAAATTGGTCAACAGCTAATAACAGATAACAACTCACTGAGAGTTTACTTTGTGCCTGAGTCTGTTTGAAAGTGCTTAATGTGTGGTATCTAATTAAATACTTAACAAAATCCCATGTACTGCAGTCCTGGTGGGTGCTTTCAGAAACCCAGTGTAAGTGATTGTCTTAAGATAATCATTGTAATGCTATCCCTCTTTACGGTATTGATTTATGCATGGGCATGTAACCAAATCCTGACCAATAAGATATGAAAGGAAGTCTGGTGACTTCCTTTCCTTGAGGAAGAACTTCCTTATTCCTAAAAAGGATGTATAAGAAATAGACAATCTTCCCTCTCACATCACATTAATATCCCTGGGGGTGACATCTGGAGTTAATGCAACCACGTTGCCACCATGAAATGGCCCAGGGGAGACACAGGAAAAAAAATTGACTAGATGAAAAAGGTGAAGTGATTTAGAAGTACAGACTCATAGTTATAAAATAGTCCTAGGGATGTAAAATACAGCATAGGGAACATAGTCAATAATATTCTGTGACTGTACGGTGCCAGGTGGGTACGGGAAATATTGGGAGAACACATTGTAAAGTATGTGACTGTCTAACTGCTATGCTGTACACCTGAAACTAATACAAAATAGTGTTGAATGTAAACTGTAACTGAAAAAAATATCTTTTTAAAACTGAGTCCCGAGTGGCCCTACTGAACCACGGGTTACGCTTCACCTAGAACCAGACTATCTCCCTGACTCCCCTTGAGTGAGATGATGAATTTTATTTGGGAGTGGGCCAGTTAGAATTGAGGTTTCCTATGCCTTTCGGCAGATGGTATTCCAACGGCAACACAAGGAGCTTGAAAACACTGTCGCCCACACTGTACCAGTGAAGACACCGAGGCTCACAACGGTGAAACAAGTTTCCGTGGTCTCCCGCATTAGTAACTTATGAGGCGGTGATTTGATGTAAGCAGTCTTCCAAACACATATTCAAACCAACAGGCTATGCTTTCATAATATTAAAGAATAATATATCAAAGAAAACAGCTGCTTGAGATTGGTTCCTTGGGTCAATGAGAGCACTATCAGGAGGTGACAGGGCACCCTAAGCCCTGAAGGCTCTCGGGTGATTCAAATGTTTGGGGCTTTCTTGAGAGCCCCACACAATTGTTTCAATAACTCCACTCAGTACCTGGTCATTGGTCCCGTTGGGCACTTTCCCACAGGCTTACAGCTCCCTTCTTCACGGTAAAGCAGACAGGCACACTAAAAACTGACTAGGAAAAAAAGGCACTATAAGATAATAGCTACAAAATTACTTTCCTTTAGGGGAAGAGCAAAGAGTAATTAATTCTAACAGAGAATGAATCTCATCGACCGTCTTCCCCATTCATGAATCAGGCTACGCAAGAATCTCTCTCTGTGCCGCCTCTCTGCCATCACTTAATTCCAAGTACAGTTAAGCCTTCTTATCTTCTATCTCTTCTCCATCAGCCTTGTCCAAGAATGAGGACAAATGGCCAAGAATGAAGACACATGGCATCTTACCAGGGTTTCTGGAGAAGGAATGGAGTCCTTCTCCTTCAATCAAGTGATGAGCATGTCTAGTACCTCTGTCTGTGAAACTAACAGTAAACAAATTGGAACTAAAAGCAAAATCTTTACCCTCACTTATCAATCTGCCACTTAAACAACTCTTTATCCTGGCATTTAAGGTCTTCTTCTATACAGATGCAAATCTCTTTCAAGGTTATGAAGTTGATGTTAAATTTTTATTTAAAAATACACAGGTTTGGCACAGTGCTTCTGATCTCAAAGGAGCCAGTCTGCTTAGACTCAAGCTACCAGACAGCGGACATCTCTCAGGGCTCTGGTGGCAGCAATGTGATTGGCTCCTGACAGAGTTAGATAAGAATGACCCCGACCATAACATCACTATTAAATATAGTAGGGAATTATCATAATTTTTGTGGGGCAATAGGAGGCAATGGCTCATTGATAAACTCTCTCCCACCCCACATGTAATTATTTTCTGTTAATTATCAGCATGCTAAATATTCATTTCCACAAATACCTAATTGGACAAGAAGGGAAAAAATAGAGCTTTAGTTATGTTTATTCCAAAGAAATGTTTATATCAAACTGCTATTAAAAAATGATATTTATTCTCCATTTAAAAGCGCCCCTGTCTGAAGGTGAAGATGAGCTGGCGACATTTCAGCCCTAGGACCTAAGTCTATAAGCAACTTTTCTCATAAATGGTCATTGAGAAGCATTTCTTCGCACATTATATGTCAAAGAGCTTTTTAAAGAGCTGCTCCAAGTGAGAGCGTCCAGAAATGCACATGCCCGTGTCGCAGAAAGTCATCAACACTCTCGCCGAGCCATATGCCTGCTCCCGAGGGACCCAAACTATTCCATTATACCAGAAAGTCTGTGGAATGTAAATCCAGGGGCCTGAAACGCTGTATATTTTTCAAGAAGTACAAAGTGGAAGCCATTGATTCCACGGATTCACCAAATGAATGGATTGTTTCATCTGCATAAATGAACTGTCAGAAACAATGGCCACGTAACACACACATTTGCTTCTGTTCCCCAAAGAGGAAAAACCTGTATCCCAAATAAAGCTGCATCCTTTAAAAAAAAAAAAAAAAAACTTAAGCAAAGAAGCATGGGGAAAAGAAAGCTTGATTTATGCTCTAAAATCTGGATGCCTGAGCTCAGATAGCATGGGCTAAATCTATGCAGCTCATTCGCCGTTAACACACAGAAAGGTATCAGTTCTCTGCCTACAGGTTGCAGATGGGAGAGCAAATGCACTTCTTGAATTATGTCTAGTTTTACCTTCTTATTACTCTTTTTCTTCAGTTCCTTTCTCTAGAGTTTTTGTCTCTAATACTTTCAGACAACTTCATCCTCCACTTTTACTCTCTCTTATTTTTGGATGTGGTCTTTCATTACAAAATATTCAAAACACTCAAAATGTTGTGATGAATAATCTAACTAATACCATTTTGTCTTTGCTTACCATTATTATCAAGTCTTAGTATTTTTATGAATTGGCCCAAATTTCTGTTATGAAATTATTCTAAAGTTAATGCTTCTTGTCCATCAGTTTCCACAATTACTACCACTTCTCCCTATTATTATGACTTCGTCCTGAGGTCACTACTGTCCAAAATTCAGTATTTATTATTTTACTGCATTATACACTTACATAGTATTTTTATAGTATGAGACAGTACATATCCTTATCCAACTTGTTTCATTGTTTGGTTGTTCATGTAAAACCCTCTTTTGAGCCTCATCGATATGTTACATGTAACCCCAAGCTATTCATTAGAACAATTGTATTGTACTCCACTGTATAAACATGTGACAATTTGCCTACTTTCTGATAGAAATTGCATTCCATTCCCCTCATTGTTTTTCTTCCTTTTCATCTACAATCACTTAGTACTTTTACAGACTGGTCGTCACGCTTCCTCTCTGAAAGGATGTCCCTTTGGTCTTAGGCAGCAATAGAATGTCATCTGCACCTGTCTGCCTTGGCCAATTTCTGGCTCCTCTGGTTTATCTGATACGGTGTCGCGGGTGCCCCGCTGCTGTCTTTCTGCACCGAAGCATGGAACTTCAGGACCAGCAGGACTCTTGGAAGTCACACAGTCCAACCTCCTTTTTATAAATGAGGACACCAACAAGAGGTGAATGACTGGCCCGTGTCGTATAACTGCTCACTGACGAGCAGGGTTGAGAACCTGGGTCTCCCAGCTCCCTGCACTTTGTTCTTTTCACTGTATGAGCCTGCTGCACTGAACAATATTCACTGTGTATCAGTGGTTTCTCCACAGGTCTAGAACATCTTACACTCTTCTCATCAGAGCAAACAAGGCACTACCGAAGCATCCCAAATGGGCTCACGTCCTTGGGGATATTAAACTGTATATGGAGAGAATAAAAACAAAGGAAACCATTATAGGTGACTGCAGGAACCCAAATGCAATTAAATTCCAATAGCTAAGGTGGCAACTTTTCTATCTGAGCATCTATACAATTTTGATAAATCTTTGAAAGTGAGTTGGAGATATGATACCGCTTTCGTGTACATTAGGCCTCCGTGAATTTCTTAGGAACAAGGACACTGTTACACAGCAATAAAAATATCAAAATCCATTTCAGAGCACGAGCACAGTGCTAACGTCCAATCTACTTTCCAGATTAAAACTTTATCAGTGGTGCCGATAATGGTCTTTATAGCTTTATTTCCCTCTACCCCAGTATTAGATCCAACTCAGAACCATACATAAAACTTAATTTATAAGAAAAATGTTTTGCCTTGAGCTGGCTCTGATTCGCCCATTTATATAACTGTTACTGACGATCTGTAGAGAGGCAGAGACCACCTCTGCTCTCCATACACTTAGGCCGCATGGCGGAGGATAGACGAGGCAACGTCTCACTTTAATACATTACACTCAGCACTGAGATAGAGATAAATCACTGGATGCTCTGCCGAGAACAAGCTTCTAGGAAGAGATTACACTGAAGCTTGGATTTTAAGGAGTGGGAAGAACAGTTACCAGCTTTCCCAGCTGAAGCATCATGTACTGAACAAGACACATCATGGTATATTTAAAGAATTGCAAGGAGTTTAGTGGTCCGACATGGTGGGAGGGAGGTGCATACACGGGTGTACTCATGTGCACAGACACGTGTATACAGCACATGGATTTGGCAGGACTCAGTGCTGGATGGAAGTGGAACTAGGTCTGAGACAGATCTTAAAGACCTTGTATGTCATGATGTGGAAACTGGTCCTGAAAGCAACAGGGAATTGGGAGGGAAATTTAAGCAGGAGGCAATAAGGTTTAATTTGACTCGCCTCATCTAAAAGATTAGTCTGGCTGCAGCATTATGTGGGAACATTGCATCAATATGAGCAGTAAATCATTAAAAGCCTGAATTAGACCAGTAACCCTGCTTAGTGGATTTGAAATATTTTAAAAGAAAGACAGTGGACAGGGCTGAGAAACTGCTGGAGTGGCGGTGGTGGGCAGTGGTGAGAGGGAAGGGGCTGTCCAGAAAGACTGCCCTGGGTGCCAGGACATGCTCAGACCCAACCGACAAGGAAAACCAACTGAGTCTATGATTTCAGGTGCATGAAGCTTATTCTTCTAACATTTTCTCTCTGTTCTTTAGAAGCGTGCAAAGAGAACCTACTCCCGTGTCCTGCCCACACAGTCGCCTGACTCTTGCACACAAGCCTCCCTGTCTTCCAGAGGACTCTGGCCCTGGTCCATGTTCCCGGGGCGATGTGGCCATTTTTCTGGCTGTTTCGCCATCTCTCTTAAGCTAAGTGGCACACCACTTTCCTCTCATTGCTGCCCGGGCCCTACGCATCATTCTGCCACGTACTGTCCCTGGACTTCATACTAATATACCCACAAATTTTTCATGGCTGGTGTTCAGTATTGCTCAGGGTGTTTACCCTTCTCCTTCTGCAAACCAATAGGCCCCTTTTCATGAACGTGAATACATTTCTCAGCCAACAGCTTAAAAGTCCTCCCGTTCTTACGAAGTTCACTCAGCAGTGAGTGAACTACTCGAGAACACTCCCATTTCTCGAGGCTTTAAGGATGTATCTTTCCTCTTGAGTCAAAGGTGGTTTTGCTCCTAAATCTTTGAATTTCTCCAATTACATCAGCTCAGAAAAACTTTTTCCCTCCTTTCCGTTTATTATTGAGAAAAACATATCATCTGTCTATAATCTCAAAGCACTTAGAATTAACACGATGTTGTGAGAGTTTGAATGGAAAGGACAAGTTGTCCAAGAAGATGACGTGGAATGAAAGAAAGAAGGGAAGAGGGAGAGGCAAGAGGGTGACATTTGACTTTACTCTTAGAAGTCAAACTTCAATCTTCCCCTAATAGATAGGAATACCCCTACTTTAAATCCCAGCAGACTTTCTGCTTTCTTTCTTTCCACTTTCACTTTCCCTTAGGTTGTCTCCAGAGGTCTTTCTTGTTAATACCATTCGCATCCAGCACATCTAACTTCTGATCTGGCTCTCTAAACCGTCACCTTTGTTCTACTAAATGCCCAGGTCTACGGATTATTTGAAATCATCTGCATTGTTTTTCTTAAATTGCATGCACAGCAACTCAGTAATTAGAATGCAGGTATTCTGAGAAAACATTGGCTATCCTAACAATAAAATTTAAACACACACCACAAAATTCTCCTTTTCTGACATTCATGGAGGAGGTTAGAATTCTGCGTGTATTTCATTTATCAAATTTCCAAAAACTAATATACTTCACGCTTCCTACACACAAGCATATTCCAGACAGAGTAGCCAGTGCCCACACAGACTGAATGGATTCCCTCCCAGCAGGGTGTATGTGTCTTGGATTTGTGCTTTTTTTTTTTTTTTCAAATGTGTGGGACTTGGAAAAAGAATGTTGAAAATGTCTTTTCCCCATAACAGCCTAAGATTTTTAAGTCATGTAGAACTGAGACAGCTATGTGCCATGCAATATAAAACACGAGCACAATGGCAGACCAGACCTTTTGCCAATCTTAGCATGTCTTGAAAAATTCATTTATTTGGAGATGCTGGTTCAAGGTTTGATTATCCTCTGAGACTGTCCTTGTAGAGAAACCTCCCGTCAGCCTTCCTAGGTGGTTTGGTAGAACCCTTTGTCGGGGGGAGTTAGGCTGCTGAATATTTATTACCAAGGAGATGAGAGGTCCTTTCCAGGCCATTCTTGTTTTATTTAACACGCTCCCATCTGATAGCTCCTACAGGAAATTTACATATAGAGAGATATCAGGTAACGGGCTGTGAAGTCCTGAGGTCAGTGATCCGATCTGACTCTAATATCCCTTGGATTTTCTGCAATATTCTGTACACAGCAGATACAACTTTTTAAAAAATTCAATTGAAATATAAAAATACAGAAAATTTTGAATACACTCTCTAAATTTCTGATGGTGAGACCATGAGGAGTTCTCTATTTTCCAAATCTAAGTGCTAGAAAAACATTTATAAAACAAGAATGTTTATTGGGTAAAAACCTATATTGACCTTTATTTTTGTAAAAATCCTCATCAATGCACCTAAGATATTTTTAAGTCAAACAGAGCACTCAGAATACTGCCTTACTGGAAAGACTTTGTGGTTTGATGCCTCAGCAATTTTCCAATGGGGGGGAAAAAGATTTAACCAAATACATATTCATATGTAAAAAGTAATTTAAAGAGATTTGATAAGTTACATGCCATAATTTTAAAGAAAGGGGGTCCATAAAACCAGATATTAACAATATGTTGCAAGGTCATAACACTGATGACTGAGAACAGTATTTATCGGTGTATGCCTAACAACAGGATTCCCAAGACGTGCTGCTATGAAAAAATACTAGCGGTCAAATGTTTTCAGGAAGCAACATTTACAATAGCTTCTTTTCCAAAGAAGACATACAGTCAACAGATACATGGAAAGATGCTCAACATCACTAATCCTGAAGAAAATGAAAATCAAAACCAAATGAGTAATCGCCTCAAACCTGTTAGGATGGTTATTGCCAAAAAGTCAAAAGATAAGTGTCAGTGAGAATATAGAGAAAAGGGAACCTTTATAAACTGTTGGTGGGACTTTAAATTGGTTTAGCCATTATAGAAAATAGTATGGAAATTCCTCAAAAAATTAAAAACAGAACTACCATGTGATCCAACAATCCCTCTTCTGAATATATATCCAAAGGAAGTAAAAGCACTACCTCCGAGACATTTGCAACCTCTGTGTTCACTGCAGCCTTATTCACAGTAGCTAAGGTATGAGCACAGTAAGTGTCTGTGCATGGATGCATGGATGAAGACAATGTTTTACGTAGATAGACAGACAGACCGACAGACAGACAGACAGACCGACAGACAATCTCTCTATATGTAATTGAGCCTCAAAAAAGAAAGAAAATGTGTCATTTGAGAGAACATGGATGAACCTGAAGGACATTATGCTAAGTGAAATGCACAAGACATAGAAAGAAAAATACTGCACGATCTCACATCTGAAATCTAAAATTAGAGAAAACACAGTAACAGAGTAAAATGCTGCTCACCAGGGGCTGAGGGGTGGGGGAAGGGGGCAATGGTCAAAGGTTACAAACTTTAATAAGATGATAAATTCTGGAGGCTTAATGTATAACATGCTGACTATAATTAATAACAAATTGTGTACTTGAAATTTTCTACAAGACTAGACCTCAAGTATTTTCACCACACTGCTAAAAAAGGTAACTATGTGAGATGATGGCTCAATCATTTCGCAGTGTGTGTTTGTGTGTGTTATACACCACTTGCGGAAAAAGTGCCATTAATATATGCAGGAAAGTAACATACTAATGAGATAAAGAAAAAAACAAAGGCACTTAAAGCTAAGAGAACTAGGTGACACATGATAGAAAAGAATTATTTTTTCTTTACAGATAGGATTTAGATATGTATTTATTCGGAGAGTCTGTATGCCCTGAATTGTGTCCCCTCCAAATCCATGTATTGAGGTCCTAATACAGTACCTCAGAATGTAGCCATATCTACAGGTAACATCTTGGAAAAAGTGATTAAATTAAAATGAGGTCATTACGGTGGGGCCCTAATCCAGTATGACTGATATCCTTCTAAGAAGAACCATCAGGAAGGAGGTACACAGAGGCAAGACCCTGTGCGGGCCCTGGGAGTGTGGCTGCCGTCCAGCCAAGGAAACAGCTCTGACTAGTAACCAAACCTGATGGCCTCTTGAGCTCCAGCTACCAGCTTGCAGAACTGTGAGAAAATAGATTTCAGTTGTTTAAGCCACCCGCCTGTGGCATTATATTATGGCAGCCCCAGCACACTAATACAGAGGGTTGATAGGATGAAGTGACGACTGTGACCAAACACACAGGAAAGAAACCCAGGGGGGTTGGAAGAAAGACAACAAGAAGGAAGGGAGGGAGGGAGGGAAGGAGGGAGTCCACAGTGGTATAAATATACTAATATTTAACTTGAGTATAAAAAAATGTCATGAGATACGGGCTAAACTGATTCGGCTTGGGTCTACACGTCAAAGGACATAAATTCAAGATTGAGGGATATGGACTCTATCCAGTAGACAACAGGGAGCCACTGAAAGTTTTTGAGGAATAGCATAACATGATCAGACCTCGGATTTTGGTAATTAATCTAGCAGCAGAACATCAGATGACTTGTAGTGGGGAAGAGGAGGTGAGAAAGCAAGTTAGCAAAAACACAGAGAGGAGGCGAGGGGATCTGAGTGACAACAAGAATTAACATGAGGAGACGGAGACAAAGAAATATTATGAAAACAGCAGTAATAGAACTTGACGTAAAAAAAAAAAAATCCTGAAACTATCCAATTGGCTGAACCTAACTTTCAAGCATATTACTTATTTTTTTCTTTTTAAATTACACAAATCCTTAAAACATGGGATTGGTTTCAACCTGTTGTAGTTAAGTCCTCTTGCAGGGCCATTACTCAGGTGTAATTTTCCCTCCTCGATTTGTTTTAGAGGGGGAACAAAAAAGAAAGGGCGTCTGAGCTCTCAATTCCCTATTTCTGTATGCTCTCTCCCTGCAAAGTTAAACATCTGCTTCCCATCAGTCACAGATGTGGCTGGGCCCGCTGCACGGCCCAGGGATGAAATGCAGCAGCAGAAGTCTAGCATCTCATCCATCAGGAGCTTCTCGACAATCTTCCAACCATGGACAAGGCAACACAAAAGACACCTCCCACTCTCCCTGCTCCCCGTGTGGGTCGGACACTGACTGGGTTCTGAGCTTTGCAGTACTGCTCTTGTCCACCTTCCAACTGGTTCCTTAGAGATCTCATCAGCTTCCAGGCCCTCTCTTCAAACAGAGGAGTCCATCTTAAGGGGGGGGGGGGGGGAGGAGAAGAATTTCACCGCAATGCAATCTGAGAGCATCTCTAGCTGGCCAGCCTTTCCCGAGAGTAATTAGTATCAACTTGCTGTGCACATTAAGGAACGTGGGGGAGAAAAAATTAAACTGTAATAGGAAGTGCAGTATAATAAAGTGAACTTCACTTGCTTTCTCAGCAGCCATGAGCAGTCACAAAGTCGAAAGGTCATTTCATCCCTACCATTCACATCAAAGTGCAATAATGCAGACTGGAGGAGAGTATTTGACCCATTGACACCGAACCACTGGGATAGACGGCAACTTCTATCCATCACAGGCCAAAGGGATCACTCCCATAGTCCACTCCCTGTGCAACAGGTAATTTGGGAGAAAAACACTTCTCCCTGAAACTTCTCGGCTGAGCAAGTGATTACTAAATCATTAAATCTGCAAATATTTATTGAGTGCCTACCAGGAACTATTCTAGGTGGTAAGAGCACAGTGGAAAACAAAACATAAAAATCCTGGCCATCTTGGCACTTACATTTTAGAGGGTGACACAGACAAAAATAAAACGTAAAATATCGAGTATGTTAAATGCTGACATGTGATACATGAAAAAATAAAGCGGGCTAGAGAGTTGGGGGTGTGGAAGGAAAGGGCCATGTTTTTATATGGGGTGTTCAAAGTAGTCCTCACTGAGACAGTAAAGCGGCAAATGGTTGAGCAAAGCAAGAATCTTGGAGAAGAAAATTCCAAGAAGATGGAGAAGCAAAGGTAAAAGGTAAGAGGATGTCTTCTGGGCTCAAGGAACAGCAAAGAAAGTGTGGCTGGACTCAAGTGAAAGAGGGGCTGAAAAAGGGGGTGATGAGGTACCGGGGAACAGACCACAAGGGTGCTGTCTGGCTGACACGGACCTTCTATATAGGAGATGGGGAGGTTTCACCAGGTTTGAGCAGACCAGAGGCATAGCACAGGGTGGGGGGAAAGTAGGCCTACAGTTGTGAATACGTGCAACAGAGAGTTTATTCGTGTTTTATGACTTATTAATGACTGTATTATTTTCCATATGAACAACTGTAAACCTACTTTTGCTCAACCCTGTGTTACTGCAGTTTCAACAGCATTAATACTCACCGCTGTGTTGAGGACACACTCAGGACTGAAACTGGCAAAATTCTGCAGGGTCAGATGCACCAAAAGCAACGCACGAGAGAAAGGACTTGGAGCAAGTATAAAACCCATTTTGAGTCAAAGTATAACTTGTAAGGTAACCTGCGCAGAAACTTCCTCAACGTATAATTCTCAAAGTAGGAAAGTGAGACGTACCTTTGCACGTCAGCATTTCTTCTCATTATTCCATTTCCTAAATTCAGTGAGCTACGATTCCACTCTTCTCTCCTTTAACTGGTAAATGGTTTACTCCTCTTTTCTTTCTGCTTAGCTTTTGGAAAGGAGTTTGCATTTTTTGAAAGTCGATAGCCTTTTTTTTTCCCCCTATGGTACATGCTGAGTAACAGATTTCAGAACATCTGGGCAATCCCAGTCATGCTATGATTGCATATCCCTTCGGGTTGTTGTGATTGGGGAAGGCGGAGGGAAAGCAGTGCGTCCCAAGTACATGGGCTATACCTAATTTTGAAGGAAAGAAAATGTTCTATCCTCACATAGAACATCTGGTGGAATTCAAGATTAAGTTACAAATGGTTATGAAGGCCAATTATTAGACAAATGATGCCCATTGAAACTAGGCTGTGGTTTCACTACCTGGTAAAATTTTACTGATTGCTCTAAAACTTACTTATCATGAGATCTTCAATATGTATTACATTTACACTGAATGAAAGGGGCCGAAGGTGGTTTCTTGTTTAGAGTGAAATGCAAGTACAACATGTAAGAGAAATGAGAGAAGGGGGATAATTACTTCCTCTATCTATGTTGCTCTCCCATTAAGGAAATGTAATGTGTCATATTTGAAACCCAGTACCTGGGTAATATTAATAATAACAATAGTAATAGCTATTACTTATTGTGTCAAGCATTTTACAAGCATTACCTCATTTATTCTTCAGGTACTACTGTTATCCGCATTTATCAAATGAGTAAACTGAGGCTTAGGGAAGTTGGGGTAACTCGCAGGGATTCAAAAAAACTGAAATGTGGAGCTGAAATTCAAACCAAGGCATCTTGAGCCCTAGCTGTCACTTTAAAACCCTATGTTATGCTAAACTAATCTGCATTTCACTGCCATGAGCAACTCTCTTCATATAACACAGGGACCCTAACGTGATGAAGATGTGTGACCTTGTCAACTTGCCCTTCCCCATCTTGAGGTTACATTCCCTGCCTTTCCCAGGTACAGCTCAGTACACACAACTCATCTGTTTCCCCACACCTGGATGAAACCTTAACTACATTGTGTGCTCTAGGGGTTCCTGATTCAAAGATATCTTTCCACTACTGAACTTGCCTTTTCCAAAAAAATAAAATAAAAATGTACATTTTGCGTAAAGAATTTATAGAATGACAATTCAGCTCTGCCCAGACACTTCCATTTCATGAGTGTGGAACATACACTGAAAACAAACAGAATAACACAGAAGTAGAGATAGTGATTTTGCATTTCTTTTTAGCAATGACTATTATCTTCAAGAAGCCATGAATCAATAACAGCTCGAGGGACATTGACAATAATGCTCCCACTTTCCAGTATTTGTGGATCTGAGTTTGGTGGTATATTTTGTTGAATATTAATGACTTCCAAAATATGTTAGAGTCTATTATTCAATATTTCAGCTAGTAGCCACTGAAGCAAATGCTTTTTTCTTAGTATCGATGGTCCTTTAGGAGGTATTTAGTAACGCAAATTTTTTTTTAATGTGGTAGTCTGGTCTTCAAACATTATTATAAATCAGCTCTTATTCAGAAACCATTTAAGAGGTTCTGATGTTTTAGGAAATTCCACAAACAATTTTTCTTTTTAAAAAAGCAACAAGAACCATAAGCACTTTTGAGGGGAAGGAGTACAAATTTTGCAATTTGCATATTTAACCAAAATCCTAGGTCTGACTTCTGATTCCTGACATTTGCTGCTGGTTGAGGGGGAATGCCCCGATCATATCTACGTTACAAGGCTACTGCAAGTGTGATATAAAGTATTGACTCTGAAAAGACTTTTGGAACCCTGAAGTTCATTTTAAATGTTAGTTGCTATAATAATTTAGATTTTAATCTTCATTGTCTCCTGGAAATACGTATTTTTCTTTTTTATTATAAATCAATTTTTTATTGTTATTCTATTACAGTTGTCTCCATTTTCCCCCCCTTCCCCTCTTCCACCCATCCCATGAGGCTTCCTTAAAGTGAGATACAGCTCAACAAAAACTCTTCTGCCAAGTAGAAAGGGCTTGGATAAAAAAAAGCTAAGCTACTCTCATCTCTATTGACATTCACTTTCTTGGCAATAAAGTTCTCATTTCTTATCACTACCATCTTCTATAAGATTTCTTGAGATCTGTACTAGCTAGAACTTTCAAAGACCCAGGAATATGGAAAACAGTATTGCGATATCCAGGTGTGCTGTTATCTCTCCCCACTATGTTTTCTTCACCAGTCTTCATTCCATCCATTCTGGACACAAGAGGACATTGGGAGCTGCCCTCGAAACCACAAATACTGGAGGATGGCAAATAGAGGGAAACCAAGTAAGGAGCTGCCTTCTAAAAAACCAAAAGGAAATACTGATAGCCACTGTATAGCCAGGCTGACTCCGGGCCAAGTTCATTCGGCATCCAGCCCTTCTGGCTCATGTCACAGGAGAATGAGCTGAAGACCACTTTTGCCAGCAGGCTCACCTGCGAGATGCCAGAAGCCCTGACAATGCTGGCCCAGGCTCTGAGAGGTACCCCCCGTTTTCTAAGCAGCAGCTTTCTGAGCCATAATCATCCCAGTTCCAAGGGTTACGCATGAGCTGCCTCAATAGTGATTTACAAGGAGCTGATTTTTCCTGCCCCGGTGATGGATCTCTGCAGGCCAGTCCTCACCTTACCTCCCCCTTACCCAAAGAATGTGGGTAATGCCTCAAATTCCTCCTTTAAAAAGGTGACACTTAGTGCTCTCTATCTGGTCTTAGAAAGCATTATCCCAGATTGACTAGCTTGCAGAAAAGTTTCATTGACCATTTCAATATTACCACTACCAAAATCTCTTCCTACAATGCCAAGAAGTTCACACAAACATAAGAAAATCATGTTTTATGCTACTAATTCAGCCTAATTTGTTTCCCTCTGGGAAAGTGGACAGGCAGGATTGGTCTCAATGGACTATAGGCATCTTAGAAAAAGCAAAACAGATGCACAGGATAGATATAGATAGGAATATAAAATCATCTGCTCCAGTTATTAATATAGTTTATTTTTTATAGATCATTGCAATTCTGAAGAAAAATGAAAAGTCACATTTATTAAAGTACTAGAAGCTCTGTTAGCGTAAATGAAATCTTTGAATTTGGATATTGTTACAAGGCCTGGTTCTGAGACCTTGGTTAGTCTGGAATGAGGAGGACTGTGATTTCTAAAAGCCTTGGGGCCTTTCCCAGGAGCACGCTGCACAAAAGGCTGGCCCTCGGGGTACGTGGGGGGCCAAGGACCCAGGCCTCTGAAAGACCATTGGCGGAGGCGGTGGTCTGCCGTGGGTACAGTCAAAGAAGCTCCCAAATGCCTTCAGGCTTGGAGAGGACAGGCTGCCCTGCAGAAGGATGCACAGGGGTGACCCCAGAGACCAAAGGCCTTGTCTCCATCTGACCTCGGGTTGCAGACTTATGACCAAACTCTGGAAAGGACTGGGACTTCGGAAACAGAGCAGCTGCCTGGGAGGGCATCAGTCACTTCGGAGTCCTCATTTTTATGGAGATATATGGAGGGCAGTTTAAATACAGTTATTCCAGGAACCATGGATATGGATTTGATGATCCATCCAACTGAAATTCTGATGGTTCCAATGAGGAGCTCTCTTATTAGAAACCATAATTTATTTAAGAGAGTTATATAATTTGTTTGAAAACACACTGGATTTTAGTTTCTGAATAGCATGTATTCAGCTTGATACCACATCTACCAATTTTCCAGCAAAAATATCTAAAAAGACCCTCCAACCCCTCCCACAAAAAAGTAGCGAACTCACAACAATACAGAAATCCCAAATTGCTAGGCAAAAATTTTCTGAATTTTAAAGGAAATTTTATCAAAGACAAGGTGAGTGAAGCCAAACTGGAAGAGAAATTGGCTGTTTACATGTAATAAAAGAATTCTTGCCTGAATAAGAGAGGGAATGGACAGGTTTTTCATCTCTGCCATTCTGGCAACTCCCCGAGAGGCCAAATGGCTACCAATTTCAAAGTGAACCAATCATGATGTCACTACAGAATGCTACTTTTTGAAATACTAAGAAATCTGTTTGTGTTGCCGTTTCCCACAGACTCCCACATTATTGCATCCATTTGGGACTGTACTTCCAAGAAAATGAGTCCAGAATGGGGGTGAGGGAATGCATCGAGAGTGATTATCTTATTCACTGCACCCACGAAATATGTTCATAAGTAAAGCATGGTAGGTACTGATGGAAGAGGCACCTATTTCATAGACATTAGATTGCTGTGTGTTGTAGAGACCCAGACACAGGAGAATCTCTTAGCTCAGCACATCGGAGCTTTGCCGATGAAAGCTGATCACGTGCAGGGTCCTGGGCGGGAGTTTCTCTCCACTACCAGGGATCCCAGAACCAAGAACATCACACACACCTTTGGTATTTACAAACTGCAAATGGGAGTGGATTCTCTTCATTTAAGGGTAGGAAGGAATAAAAAGGAAAACAACTACAATAAATGGGACCTAAGGACAGGGGACTTTGGAATAAGAAAAAAGGAAAGGTCATAAAAATCTGGGAGAGGAATAAACTTCTAAAAATGAAACAGTCCAGGAACCAAAAAATAAATCTCAATGGTATACAAGAATTGTCTCCTATAAAGCAAAGCTTAAATTCCTAAGTCACAGACTCATTGTAAAGGATGAGATGAAACAGGAAGACTAAAGAGAATTAGCAACAAACAAACCACACAAACACAGGCACACAAAAAAACACGAGAGACAGAGACAAAGTGCATAGCAACTAAAATGACGATGGCAGAATTAAATCTTCAGGGTAGATTTTTAAAGGGAGTAATGGCATGCAGATTTTCAAGCAGTGATTGCAAAACAAACTTAATAAGCTCTGCCACATAGAGTTAAGGCCAAAGGACCAAAACTGGTAAGATGACATATGATAACTACAGAAGCTAAAAATTAAGAGTTATTCCCAAGGACAGAAAACAATGTGTACAACTGCAACACTAGAAAGAGAAGCAGTGATCATCATAATTAAGGAAAATTTTCTGGAACTCAAAGCTAAGCACCTTAAAAGTAAACAGACTCAAACTGTTTTAACTAATATTCATAGAAATAAATCCACACAGAAGGACAATTCCAACGACATTTTTGAATTATGAAGGAAAATGTAATTTCACAAAAGATCCTGCTGATAGCAACCAAAACCTCAGATCCTCAGATAAGATGCCTGGAAAGAAATAAAAATCCTCAAGAAAATAGATATGCTGCCAAACTGGTTTTATCAGGAGCTGTTAAGTGTCATGAAGGACCAACACTGCCACTTGTTCTTCTTGGATTATACAGATAAATCACATTTCAGTATAACGGCCAATTCTCTAGGTCCTTTCAACTCTCTGGACTTGACGAATCTCTAGACCATGACAAATCTCTCTCCAACAATTTTGAGCTGATAAACCGTTAGACCAACTGATGGCTAACCTCCAGATAATAGCTCTTCACTTTAGTTTTATTTTATTTGGATTTGGTTTTCATACATCAAAACATCACGGATCCAAAGCTTCCCTTGCAGATCACAGGTCACAGGATCCAGGGTGCAATGGTGGGATTTTCCTCAGACTGTTATGAATTAGCGGGAGACCACATGTTTCAGGGAAATAAAAACCAGAAAGGGCAGGAATTTCTGTTTATCTCCAGGCAGTGAAGTACTGGATATTTCACGTAGTCTCCTCTATAAGAGGTATCATTTGAAATACAGCCCAGCATGGATAATGACTCTAAAGTTTCATTCTATCTGAGAGGAACAGAGTTCAGAGACATTTGCATTGTTTCAGGAGGAGAAAGGAGGGAGGCAATTATATCATCCAAACCAAGAAAAATAAAAAACAACTATAAATAGAATTTATCACTAAAGTAGAAAGATATGTACATGTTATGTGACAAAAGCTGGGGAAAGAGGAAGTTGTAAAATAATCAAAAATATTAAACTATGATGAAATCTGAATTCTATCAAGAATGATAGAATGCTGTTGGACCTGGTGATTAGGAAACCACTAATAACCACCTAAATGTGCAGTTTTCACACAGAGGAGGTTTTGGCAATTAACAGTAAAGCTATTTTGCAAAAGTACCAGGTACAGACTTCTCTGTGACAAAGTTTGACACTAATAAGTAGGTGAGAGATAGGGAAATAGCCTAAATTGATGTCGGAGTAAAAAGTAAAGAAAAAAATCAGGACTTATCACACATTTAGCATATATACACCTAGGGAAGCCTGTAGAAAGATAAATTATAATTAAAAGAGTCTGAATGTGAATGAAACAAGACACCATGTAATTAGTAAAGATACGATCCTTGATCAAAAGAACAATCCAAAGGACATGCTTTATCAAGGAAAGAAAGAGCGATTTCTAAGAGAGACAAAGAGAAAATGGACAAAGATGCAGAAAGTGTTGACAATGGAAGATTCCCACAAATTGGCCACAGGCCTTTAGCCTTTTATTAACAAGGAGTATTAATCCATATATTGAAATTGAAGAGACAGGGGTTAGACAGCAGCTTAAAGATATGGAAAAGTTTTAAAAACAGTCGTAGAAAAAGTAGTTGACTAGAGATGAATAATGAGCAATTATGACTTAACTGCAATTGCATACGAATAATTTCCTTGGATCAAGTTAACATGGTTCCATGACATCATGTCCACGTGGCAAACCACAGAAGGAAAAGGAGACGGTGCACAGCGATGGCTGCCTGAGGACAGGGGACACAGGATTCATAAGGCAAGGACAGGAAAATTTGTGAAGAAAGCTCTGGTGGATTCTGAAGAGAGTTAGCATTTTTGACATGATGGGTCTCATGATTCCAAGTGACAACGGAGCTAGAATAAAGGAGACATTCAGGGAAAGCCTCACCAGCCTGAGAAGGGCAGAGGAGCCGGGGCCCACCATGTACCCTCAGGGTCCTGTGAAACCCTCAGGTTGCACCGCAGATTGTTGGGGGTCGGATGGTAAGTCCAAGGCAATGGGCTTTGAGCAGAAAGGAAGCACATCTCTTACAGGGCAAGGCAGTGAAGAAGTCTCTGTGTCTCCTCCCTCCTGTTCCACCGCTTCTGAGGTGACCCTGGAAGGGATGGGTTGAGTGAGGTGACAATGTCACGCTGTCGAAGGAGCCTGGATCCCAGAGGAGGCCCTGCTGACCTGCACTGGACGTGTGTGAATGAGAAAGGAGTTTCTCTTTGTAAAGCCACCGAGATGTAATTAGTCTGAGGATAAACAGGGCACTGAGTGTGAGTGATGAGGTGGAAAATATGAAAGAAAAGGAGGCCATGCTCTGAGAGGGCAGGCAAGCGGGGCGGTGCTGGACGTGAAGAGAGGCAAGACATGGTTCCTGAGGAGAAGACAAAGGAATAGCGAGCCCAGAGTATTACGAAGGCAACAGGGACGGTTTTAATGGTGATGATGAAAAGAAAGACTGCCTGTTCTGAAGTTAAAAAGGTAGGATACTATTCTCAAGGTGGGACAGCTGTCTGGAAGTCACCATGGGCCCTGAATACACCAACTCCTAGTCTTGCCCAGTGAATTCTAGGTGGGATTGAAAGGGACAGTAATAGAGGAAAGAAACACTAGCGTTAACAGTCTTAATTTTGGAAACTATTTAGCATTCTGACACCAAAGGTCGGTGTCCCCACCCTCTACCAACCACGGGTGACTCAGAAGAGTCAGCGACTTACTTGCAGTGCCCAGGGAAGGCCCGCACGGTTCTGACAATTCCCTAGACTCACTGGCCCCCCTCATGAAGCCCATCCTTGCTTGTCTAGACATAGCTACTTTGTGATCCTAAATTGTATTCTAATCTTATTTCCAGCAAAGGCCTTTCCACTCGTCTCCTTGCAGCCCTAACTGCCTGAACTAACTAGGGCCATGGTTTGGTGAAGAGAGCAAGTTAGCAGCACCCAAAAAATAGTACCTTTTCAAACAGCACACATAGTAATGTATTCCTACATTTTCCCCTAAGTCAGAAACCTATTCCTACCTTGGAAAGGTCCTATTGACCCCAATGTGTTTTCATCATTGAAAACATAAAGCAGAGAACAGGTCAAGTCTGTCTAAAACAGGGGTTCTTAACCTGAGGTCTATGAACCGTTTAAAACGGACTCAGGACTCCTGGTGGTCTTACCTGAGAGGCAAATGTGTCTATAACCTCAAAGTATTTTAAAACAACCTTGCCCCGCCCCCAAAAAGGTACATAAGTGATGATCACTGAAACATTATTTGATAAAGATATCTAAGATATAGGTGATGATCAATTTCCCTATTTCCCAAAGTAAACATAATTGATCCATTGAGAGTGGAATAAGAAGCCACGCAGGGTCTCCCCAAGCTGTGATCTCTCCTTGCAGGTATAGCTGTGGTTTAGGACTGCGTTCTGGTAACCCTATGACCCTTGTCAAAATGTCACACTAATACCAGTGTAAGAACTCCAGAGCTTCTGTTTAACCCCTCCCTAACACACGGCAAAGGTAAGCAAACACTTCTTGGACAATAAGGTGAGATTATATCAACATTTATTTAAAAACAAATGCATCCGTTGTTGAATATGGTAACATGTATGCTCACCTGGACTACACGCTATTCTTTCTATGAGAAATCATGAAATCAATTTTCACTGGAAGAATGAGGCCAAGAAGCTCGACTTGGCATCCATCACACCAGGCATCTCTGTTTGTGGCATGCGTCCTTGGGGCCAAAGAGCTCCTCCTGGAGTCAGAATGGACCCACCGTGACTTTGATGATGTATGTAATCAAAGCAAGCCAGAATCAGGACTGAACTTGCAGACAGACTTTTTCAGTGATGAATGTGGAGAGCAGGACCAATAAAATGGTATTGGTCAGATCAAGAGACCATAAAAGATATAAAACAAAGTGAAGTCACTCATGTCAACCAAGATGGCTGCCAGTCAGCCAGGACACTTCAGTTCAAGAGGGAAACTACCTAAGTCGGGGCAGACACATCTGGTGAGGAGACACACTTCAGATACCTGCACACGGGATCACAATAGCCATGTCTGCAGAGCAGGACCACCCACAGATAGGCTCCTGGGGAAATTCCACATTTGCCAGCAAGGGTGCCAAGCAGAACAGCCATGTACCACCCACAGGCTCCTGGGCAAATTCCCCACTTGGCGTCAGGGGTGCCAAGACATTTATCAAAAGACCCAGAAGGGCGGAGTGCACCACTTTCAAGGTATAACTGAGGCAGGTTCCAGACCACTGCTGAGACAGCCGAGCCCCACAGGCCAGACTGCTGCTCCGCGCCACGCTGGTCTCCCTCGGCAGCGGCCGCCGGAGGCTCTGCCCTGCTAGGTTGAGCACTTCATCTGCCCTGCTGCCCACCTGGCTCCGGAGATCCTCCCTTGAAAGATGCTGAAGGCTCCCTTGCCCACCGTGCTGTCTCCCAGACCTGCAGACTGAGACTCTGGGACTTGGGTTCGTTATCCCCCACTGATTGCTCTGTGTGTGTTGTGTTTCTCTTACATTGTTAGAGTGTGAGCAGGATATTAACTTATGTCGATGTTCTACTTTGACTGAACCTGCATGCCGTGAAAGCTGAGCGAACAGCACAGTGACTGGGTGTGACTCTCGTCTATCCCTTGGGGCCGGGCTTCTCAGCGGGCAGCTCGCCGAGCAGCTGACTTATGGGAAAGACTATCTCACCAGCCGACGCTCGTGACAGTGAGTTAGCTGGGCAATGACAGGATCAGGCCCCTGCACACAGACATTCACATCACTCACACCAGTAAAAAGAGAACAGGGTAAGCCTGCCCGCAGGTCACAAAGGATGTCCTCTGCTCGCCTGCTGCCAGTGAACACACACAAAGTGTGTGGCAGACGGGGAGTCTGGTCTTTCTCCCCAGTTGCCGCTCCACCTGGGCTCCCGCTTGTTTTGGTCCCCTTCGCTTCCTTCCCACAAAGACTGAGGTCACATTCTGATCTATCAGGACCTCATCTCACCTTCATCCTCTCAATTCCTTACTGCATGACGGCTCTGGCCACAGACGCTACCAAGGGTCAAAGTGAAACTACAAAGATGCATGAATGCTAAGCCCTGGCAATCCGATTCGGTTAAAACTTTGCCATACCTCACAAACAGTTTCTATCAGTTCATTACGTTTTTACTCATAATTTATTGCTATCCATTGCAGGGTGTGATTTTGTTTTGCTTTTTCTTTTACACTGTTGACAGTCAATCGCATGGGGAAAAAAGGCAACTCTGCCGGACTGTACAATGAAGCGTCTAATCGAACCAACAGGATTCACTTTTCCAAAATACTCTCACACTCCTCCTTGCATAAGCAAATTAAATGTAATGCAATGCTTTTAGGTGCCCGTGTTGGCTTTTTAAAAACCTCTTTTATATATATTTTATATATATAATATATATAAATGGTGATAAAATCAAGGTTGAGAGATCCAGTCTTGTCAAGGAGATGTGTTTGTGCCACCTGAATATGGGAATTTAAACTAAGGATTCTCTCCAAACCCAAGGTCGAGTTTCTAATAACAGAACCAAAAAGAATGTAAAAAGGGAGACCGAACTAGCAACTGGAAACCTGAACAAGGAAAGGTGAAAACCTGTAAACTCATTTCTTGGGTTTTCTTTTTTTTCCATGTGAGAGCCATCGTCTACCCCCATTAAGGCTTTCTAATTTCAGTCAAGTTAAGTGTAAGTTGACACCATCTTTATGAGGAAAGGGAGAAAAAATAAAAAAAGATATGTTATGGTGGAATCACCTAAGATTTTCCCTAATTCCTAAAAATAAAGTGTTTTTCTGGAAAGACTTTGGGTGAATAACTCATGTCTTCATCCACAGAAAAATTTGTCTTTAAGAAAGCGAGTTCAGTAAGAAAGAAAAATAGTGTGGTCCAGCCAGTGACGTACAGGTCTGCAGGATAACTACAGCTCCTGGGGTTTATAGCTACTCAGGGGGAACAGGAGTACTTTTTGATTTCCTTGGAATTTAAGGTAGCTTTGTGGGTTTCATTTTCCTGACTTTGTATATCTTTTCTTTTTCTGGAGTTATTGTGTGGACTTGGCCTAGACTTTAGGAGACGCTTAAAATATGATGTGAAAGAGGACTATTGGAAATGTAAGTCAGCAACTGAAGAAGGAGAAAGGGTTAATGGCTAACACATACCATCGCTTTCACGTGGAAGGAGAGGTCTGGAGGCCTGATGCTGGCAGCAGTACGTGGGCGGTTATCTAACAGAGAACCAAACTGCCAGAGCGTACTAGGGTTCGAAGGCTGAAACACCTTTCAAATATTGGATCTATGCATCTAGCATTAGTGTACTCACTCCTCAATACCATCCCCAAACTCAGTACCTGAATGTACAGGCCACAGGTTCAGTCCCCCGCATGAGTGATATACAACCTGAAATGACACAGGGGCCGCAGGTTGCTGTGCTAAATAAAGAAATCACCTTGAGTACTAGCCATGACCCTCTCTGAGTGAGCAAGGTAAGTGAAAGCTTGTGCGTTTGTCTCCCAGTTTCTTATTTCCTATCTTTAGGGTTCTTTTGTGATAAATCCACTCAATGAGAGAATGACCTACTCACTCATCTGATGAAATGAGAAGGCAAGGCCGACTCGACAAAGTTGGCTTCTAAGCGCACATGATTCCACAGTAGAAGGGAGAACTCTAGCGTGCTCAATCTGCTCTAGCTTCCTTTTCCTAACAAAAACTGCCACACTCTCAGGGATGCATGATACCTCAGGGTAGCAGTCCTCACCTTGGCACTGTGGTATGACAATGACTAAAGAAAAAGACTCATTCCTGGACACCGAGGTTGGTTATGGAGGATAGAAGTAGGTGATGGCCAGGAACATTTAGCAAAATCCTGACCTGGACTTCTTTCTGAGGTCTTGATGAAAACTGTTGATTCGCCTGCTTGCCAGAGCTGGTTAAGTGGTCTCAGCAAGTTTTTTGTCTCTGGGCCTGGTGCTAGAGCTTGAAGCCAGGCAGATAGCTGGGACAGAACAGTGGGTGTAAACTGAGACAGATCAAGATCAAGTGAGCACCCGGGAGGATGGACGGTAACCCCGGCCAGTTTCTGTTGCCTCTGACCTTGGTCCTGAGGTTATCCTGGAGAATTAGGGTCCTCCGTTACGGAGCTAACACAGCACCCTGGTCTAGGAGTCGTGGGGGCTGGAGGAGAATCCAGGGGAAGGCAGGATAGCTTCAGATCTCTCTGCTGCCTCACACCCGTGAGGTCAGTCAGTGGGTCAGCAACAACACATGTGAATTATGAAAATGGCTGCTCCTTTCTTTCTTCCCTCCAAATCTTCCAAGCATCTCCCTTGTGGTCCACCCTAACCAGGGGCATAAAAGAACGTAAGGCTGGCAAATAAAATACAGGACTCAGTTGAAATCGAATTTTAAATAAACGACAAAACATTTTTTAGAATAAGTATGTCTCAAATATTGCATGGGACATATGTATCCTAAAAAGTATTCATTGTGTGTATAAAATTCAAACTGTGTGTCCTGTATTTTTATTTGCTTCATCTGGCTACCCTAAAAGAAACAGAATTCTGGGAAATGTAGTTCAGCCTACCCAAGCTGATACATTACAAACCCATCACATCCTGAATTAGATTTGTTATCTGAGGATTACAGAGGTCACAGGTGCTCTCAACTCTGGGTCATTTATCTCTGCTCAGGAGAGAAGACAGAATATAATAGAGCATGTATGTCTAGGGGATGTCCTTTCAGAAGGAGTTACTGGCAGGGAAGTCTCCCTTCACGGGAGATGTTAATACACGCTCACAGTAAACGTGAGTCACATGCTCAGTAAAAAGTCCCCTATTTCAGAAAGTTTTCCCCTTGAAAGACTTGGGCTCTCCCAAGGAACACACCACCATCACCAGGAGAATTTTTTTTAAAAAGTACAGATATCTGAGCCTGACCCCCAAACATACTGAATGCAAACCTTCAGGGCAGAGGAGAAAGCCTGTTTTCCCCCAAAACTGTGAGTTGTCTCAGGATGCGCTCTTCAGAGCCCCTGCCTTAGAGACACAATTAAAAGGGAATAAAGGGTGGGTCCTTAATGGTTCACTTTCCCCGAGCACCACAGAAAATTCCTCATAACACCAACCTTAAATATAACTGATAAAGTGTCTGAAATGTCCTGCCGACGCACTGCACCTCCAGCCAGTGCTAAGCTCGAGTTTGATGGCTGATGTGTCTAACCGTGCACCGTTTACACTCTGGCACACTAGGCATCTCTCTACTAACACCGTTCCCACTGTGTTTCTACAGCTCTTTGCCTGATCCCTCCCACCCGCCCTGGCTCCTGGAAGATGCAACGCTCTTTCCTGCATCTCTGATGACAGGCTGCAGCTGTCACATGATACATCGCAAGTACTCGCTGGACATCGAATGAATCAAAAATGTATGCGCACCATCCTCCTGTTCCTCCTTTCGTCCTCTTGTCAGTCTTCATTAAGACTTTCGGAAATCAGAATATGGGAACTAATATTTATGGAGTGCTTATTATAAACCAGGCTCTGTTCTACGTTCTTCATGTTACTAACTCAACTTCCAAAATATTTTTATGAAATCCATGGCCGAGAAAACAGATGCACACAGGGATTAAAGTGCTGGTTCTTCATCATATAGCTAATAGAGAAGGATCCAGGACTGAGCCCAAAGCCTTCTCTGAACTCCCAGCCTAAAGAGCTTCCCTGGAGAGCCCCATACAGGACAGTGTCACATTAGGTCCCACTCTCAAGACTTCCGCAAGAGTGAACCTATTAGAATAAAACCTGAAATCATGATTACATTCTGCTCTCTCCACCTGTGTGGAGTGGCGGTCTCCCTGGAAAAAATGTTCTCCACGGTGGAACAAGAACAAAGATCTATAATTCATACTTCACAGAGTGAGCCATAAATCAAGCCACTGGCTTCTGTAGTCCCGCTGCTTCAATGTACAGGAAGGTGCAATGATTCATTCAAGGTCACACGGTCAGAGACAGGGAGATCTGGAATTAGGATCCGATGGTTCCAATTAACAGTCAAGTGCTTGCCCCCTCTAGGCACATCCTTCATTGAGGGTTGCCAACCGCTGTGTGTGTGATTTGGTTGCAGTTTGCCTTATGAATAGACAAGGCGGAGCACCAAACCACCTCAAAAAGAGCCTAGCATCATCCCTCAAGGTGCCTTTTCCTTCTTTCTCAAAGGGACACTGTTTTGCCTCTTCTACATCCTAGAGTCTTAGAGGGGTAAGGATGTAAGTGCCCCAACTATTTGACTGAGCAAGACTGATCCAGAAAGGCAACTGCCAAAGAGGAGGTAGGAGGGCCCCCAGATCTCAGAGGAGAGAAATGGGTAGGTGTGACTCTCCTTTGGGTGAACCAGAAGAGAGGCTTGTGGAACTTTTCTTGGGAACACCAACAGAGTACACTTGGCCTGACAGATACAATCAGGGGACTTCCCAAGACAAAGGCCACAGTCCATCCCAGGTCCCCGGAATCAAGATATATTCAGAGGTTATGCTTTTGACTTCCCTTACTAATTGCTGCCCTCTCCTTTTCTTCAAAAAAAGCAAAAGCCACACAAAGACGACTTGGAGTTAAGGACTTCTAAGTAGAAAACATAGACCTAGAAACCAAATAATGAGATGGGAGAGGGAAAGAGGCTGTTAAAGGAGATAAGAGGAGTCATGATTCCCTGCCATAAACAAATTAAAGAACATTAAACACATATATGCCCTTTAAAGAGCTAAAATGATCAGAGTGCATTTATTTTCTCAGTGTTATTTAGCCAGGATGAAAAACAAAGCCCTAGAATTAATGCCAGAATAACAGAGACAGGAGTAGAGCTTTTCCCTCTAATAATTATCTTACTATCTGCCCATCTTAGGTCAACAAACATGCTATGATTGACAGGTTAAAATGTTTAGGTTAGTCTGAGCTCACATAAACCATTTTAAGTTTTCTAGGATGGGAGAACATTATAAAGCAAACATACAATCTTCTCTCCATCTTCCTACTTTCCAACCTTCTTCCCACCTGCCCTCCCTATCTTTGGGGGGAAGTATGTCCACAAAACATTTCGGTCTTTACCAGAATGATCACCAAGCTGGTTGCCACAAGTCATGGTGAGACCTAACAAATTACTGCATTCTTCGAAATGCAAGAAGAAGGAGTACTCGAGAAAATCTAATCAGCTTCAGTGTGCATGACTAAAGAGAAAATGAGTTAATTCGAATAATGATCACTATTACCCCCTTGAACCCTCTTATAAATTCCGGGGTTCCCAGATGTCTTGACCTTTTTGTTGTCGAGAATCAGGATGATGGATAGGGAGACAACTGAGAGGAGCCCAGTTAATTCACAGAGGAGCTAGCTAATTCACAGTGGAAAGAGAAAAGAATCTCTCGTAAAAAAGAACAGACTCCATCTGGAAGGCGGAGGGGGGAAAGGAACTTTAGGGATCATTTTGGGGGGAGAAATGCAAGAGCGAATTTGGCGGGTAGGCAGAGTGTTTGCCTGAGGTGAGAGTGGGGAGTTTTAGAAACACCTGGAGTGTGTAGCAAGTGAACTAAAAATATACCAATTTTTGATAGATTATCAGCAGAGATAAAAATGTCTTTCCAATGAATGTCCGTTTGAGCTAGTGTTTATTTGAATGTGGCCTGGTGTAAGAACAGCACAAAAAGCCAAATTTGTGTGGATTACAGATATTTAATAATCTGCTTCAAACAATGGCTTACTTTATGCCCTTAGGGTATCCTCAGTGATACCTTCCTGAGAAGAAAAAAAGAAAACAAAACACCTTATTGTGAAGATGATTTTAAGTGGACTACGTGAAGACTCCACTATCATATAATTTTAAATCCTAAGGGTCCCATGATAGAAAAAAGTGCTGGGACAGTAATTTGAACACTCAGGTCCTAGAGCTTCCAACTGCTGGAAAATGTGAGAAAACACCCACTGATTCATTAACTAAAGAAACAGATTTCATGTGCTCTCGATGCGTCTGGCCCTCTTCTATGTAATGTGATTACAGCAGTGAACAAAAGAGACAAAAGTCCCTTGATTATGGAGCTAATTTTCCAGTGGGGAAAGAGAGACCATCCATAAACAAATAAGTATAACATACAGAACGTCATTGGGAGGTAAGTGATATTAAAATATAGTAAAACAACAAAGAAGCTGAGGGAGTAAAAAGGGCAGGGATATTGTCTGTAATTTAAATAGGACAGCCGGGGAAGACGACAGTAATCTGAAGGAGTTGAGAATATGAGCCCAGTGACTCTCCTGAGGGACAACATTTCAGGCAGTAGGTGCAAAGGCCCTGAGGCAGGAGCTCAACAAGCATCCTCCAGAAGCCTACGACTGATCGAGTATTTCATAATTTTCTAAGTTTCATTTCTTTCACATATTCTCAAATGGGATAAGAACGCCAACCTCACAGAACTATTGTGAAATAATTATAAATAATGCATGAAAAGCACTGGCTTTTTTAGCCAGTAATTATGATGCGTAAGTAAATAGCATTCTTCTTACCACAGTGCTGATTTGCCAAGAGAGAGGTGTGTGCTGCTTCCGCCATCGGATCCCAGGAGAACAGGCTACACGGGGGAGTCTAGCCTTGCGGCAAAAAGCCACCGCATCGTGGATACAAATTCAAACCCCAATTCCACTACTTACAAAATGCGTAAATTTGGATAAATTACGCAACATCTATCTCAAAGTCTCTGCTTCACAATCGATAAAATGTGTATACAGGATATCTATCCTTTAGTATTGCTGTGAGGATTAAATAAAAGAGAATAAAGAAAACTAGCAATAACAGCTAATGCGTATTAAGTGCTACCATGCGCCTGAGGCAGGGCAGAGCTCGTTTCCCGCACCATCCCCCTCCATTCCCGTAAGACTAGATGGTGATATTAATATAGCCATTTTATAGATGAAGAGACTGAGGTCTGAAGAAAGTGCCCTTTGTGTCCAAAACTAAAATTGTAGGTCGGGATTTGAATACCAGCCTGAAGACAGTCTGGGTAGCTGACTACCCCAGTCCAAGTCCCCGCATGCTGTGCCTGGCACATAAGCAAAGCTCCATAAATGGCCGCAGATGTTACTGCTGTTGATGGTCTTGTTTTTATTATGGTCGTTGCTGTTGTTATGATGCCATTTAGAAGCAACTCATTTGGAAGGGGACAAAGCACAAATTTAAAATAATACTTCTGGCAGGGTTAGAAACAAATACACCCATCACTGGGTATAAACAATAAAACAATCTGCCAGCCAGACCCCCAGTTTGTAACAGTTAAAGGAATGAATCGCAGATGTGAGTCATTGGCTTGAAAACCAGGGAAGACACACAGGGAAGCTTTACAGTGGTCCCAGAGATTCTAAAATTGGGAACACCAAGTCTTAAAAAATGGCATTGGGCCCTGGCTGGTGTGGCTCAGTGGACTGAGCACCAGACTGCGAAGCAAAGGGTCACCAGTTCGATTCTCAGTCAGGGCACATGCCTGGGTTGCGGGCCAGGCCCCCAGTAAGGGGCACGGGAGAGGCAACCACACATTGATGTTTCTCTCCCTATCTTTCTCCCTCCCTTCCCCTCTCTCTAAAAATAAGTAAAATCTTAAAAAAAGAAAAGAAAAGAAAAGAAAAATGGCGTTGGGACTTTTCTTTCAATGTGGCTTAAGTCTTGTTTTTCTCTCCACACCCAACAGATAGGCATGCAGAACACTGTTCGATGCACCAGCCTTCTTCTCTAGAACGTGAATAAAAGTAACCCAGAGAGGCAGCTGCATTGCTCCCAATTCCTAGGATCACTTCTGACTCCACCCCACCATACTACACACACACACACACACACACACACGCACACACGCACCCATGTACTTGCTGCTTGTCTTCCTTTTCATCACTCTAGTAAGTTTGTACAGATGGTTTTCTGAATTGGCTTCTTTTTAAATAACTCACACTGCAAAGTTGGTTCTTCTCTTCTCCTGCCAACCCTAATGAGAACTGCTTCTGTGTGCTTCCTTAGTAACTTTCATCCCAAGGGGTCTGCCTATGTAACAAACATACAAGTACACACACAAGTTTATTTTGGTAAACCCTTACTCCTTCAGGAGATCAAGAAGAACCCATGTTTTGACCTTTATATAGAGCTATGATCCCACTATTTTTAAAAATCCTCGGTTTCCCCAAAAGGAAGAGAATAAGACTCTTCCCATGGGGAAAGTTTACTTTGTGGCAATGCCTTGTAATATATAAGTAAATCCTGTGCTAGATAATGAGTCTCCTAATAAGAAAAATCTATGTGCAGAGTAACATTAGAAGAGAAGGTTTTGCAATTGGACAGAATCAAGTATCACAGGTGGGTACTTATAGCTCTTGGGAGTTTTCCACTGCGCGGAAAAGGTCCCTTCAACTGCTCAGCTAATTTTACAATGGTCCCAATCTCACCAGACCGCTAGGCCCATAAAGACTGAACTCACATCAGCCAGTACTTAGTAGCAGATTATGAGCTCACATCTACACACACACGAAACCTCAGCCTTGGGCAGTGTCATCTGTGAAGACACCCGGCTTCGAATCAGGAGTCCGGTTCGGTTTACCTCCCATTCCCTGATTCAGTTTGCATTCCCTCCTCATAGTCAAAGAAACTTATTCTCATTAAAACAAACACACACACACATACACACGCACACACACGCACACACACAGAAAACAAGCCTTTTGTTTTCAACATAGCTTTAAACACCTCTACAGCCCCATGTTCTTAACCAAGAAGATAACAAGTGAGGATAAAAGGTTTCCAAATCCAGTGCAAACCCAAAGCCTTTGGGGATTCAGCAAACCTCAACGGAGAACGGCACAGATACCTAGACTGGACCTCTGGCTCAATACACCGTCATAAGCAGCTGCCCAGAACCACCACTCTGTTAGTGCTGCGCACTGACTCTCTCCTGCTTCACTGACATGTACTGATTTTTACTCCATTTTCATTTCCCCACTTACACTCATCTTTCAAACTAAGCATTGCCAGTCCCCATCCAACCCTGGCCAGTTTTTTTCTGGGAAAGTTAATAAAGAGTTAACCAGTTATCAAAGCAAAGGCAAGGAGAGCTCCTCAATGTGGGACCTGTATTCGAATAAGATTTTCTTTCTCTAAAAGTGGAGTTCCAGCCAAACTTTCCGTTTCCCCCTCATTTCCCTGCCCCTTCAGGAAGGTGAGAAATGGAAAGAAAAGTAGAAGTGGAGTATTTAACAGTGTCGGAAGTCAAGACACACTGCCCCTTCGCTGTCCCAGGGCTTCCTAAATGGAGTCAGTGCTGCCCAGCCTGTTTTCTCTCACCCGGTCTCGCCTCGTCTTCTTGCTGAGTGCAGTGAGCAGGGCCGTGAGCTGCGGTTTCCCTCGCCAGGCCAAGGCAAGCACGCTGGATGCCGCCTGGAGTGCTGAAAGGCCCCCGGCCACTTCATGGTATGCAATGAATCAGGAACTTACTAAGGTATTGATTCGCGATCCGGACATATAAAAATGTACAAGCCATCTCTGTTGTGACGTTCATTTCCAATGTTTTTTTTTTTTTAATTCCTGTGTCTATATCTTATGTGTGGTCAGGATATTCAGGTGAATGCTCACCTATGACAAGTAATTTCAGTAGAATTTTATGGTTAGATTCAATCCTACTTGGGTGTTCCTTTCTCATTCAGGAGAATATTCTTTCAGAAATACATTTGCTTATTTATTTTTATCTCTTTTACGTTTATATGTATTTTGCTGCTACTGTATTACTGCAGCATAGGGGGTGGGGGATGCGAGAGGGTTAAAGGGAGCATAGTCAAATATAATGGCACCAGGCACAAAGCTAGAGAGTTAAGTGTGATGATTAACTGGTTAATAATTTGTCTTGCTACTGTTTTAAAACACAAATTAAAACTAAAATTCATCAGTATCTTAAAATTATTGCAATCCTACTGATTACACACTTTGTTGTCATGGTACTAATAAAACACAACTATAATAAAGTAAAAGCAAACATGTTACTACCTTACTGATGGCAGGGCCTGTAGGAGATACTGGAGCCTTTATACAGGCAGAGATGCGCCCGGGTTGAGGGAGAGGGCACTCTCCGTCATTTAAAGCTTCGGGTGCTCCACAGAGAACATCTGTGTTTCAGTGGATTATACGGTATCAGTCAAAAACTACTGCTCAGACCTCGCGCCATTTGTATTCGATCAAAAACTCTGCCCATTGATTGTAAACGTGGTAAAACACACTGGCCACTCTGACTTAAGGGAAAATAATCACAATGAATTTAAGGAAAGCAGGCAGGGGAGCTAATGAAATACGGAGAATGGGAAGGGAGCCAGAGGCAGCATGATGAACAGGTGTTCTCTCCTAACCCCTTCTCTGCTTTGATTTGGAGGTGGGACGTAACTAGATGCCGGGAATCCAGTACTTAGCACATCACAAAATCATGCTTCAGAGAGAAGCTTAGGTGTTCTTATCCTAGAGCTAATAGGAAGGGGTGGAAGAGATGAATGGGTAGAAAGAGAGATGGATTTTGTATTTCCTTATGGATTCAAATAACTTTTCTAGAACAACATAGTCTATGGTAGACACAATGCAAAGTGACTGCACATACATTACTTCATTCAATTTTCATGACACTCTAAAACGAGATACTATAATAATAGTTTTCTGTGGAAGAAACTGAGGCTCAGAGGAATAAAGTGATTTACTCCAAGGTCACGCTGCTGTTCTAGTGGCAAAAAGTCTGGGCCAGGTCCCTGCCTCTTCCTGCTCCTTCCTGCTGCCTCAGATGCATACAGCATATGCTACTTCTTACTTAGCATGCCCATGAGCCTCAGACATTCACAAATTACAAGGTCACCAAATCCCCAAAGCTTACAAGAGACAAAATATATGGGCAGCTTGTCTATATTATAGCATCCTTTAAAAAAACGAGAAAGCGACCAACCAAAAAGTCCACCAGCCACTTTGAGGGTCTTCTCAGCTTTTAAGCCGGGTCAGACTCCACTAATTGGCCACTTCCTCTCTGTTCTCTAGAGAGTTCCAAATTGGCTTAGTATCTTATCTGATCTGTAAGTGCCTTTCCATCTTTTGAGCAAACTTATCTGGGTTTCCCCAGCTTAAGAGCTGCCAATCTCTTGGTGAAATCCAAGTAGTAATTTTCTTACTCTGTTACTAGCTCTACCGGGTTAACTCAGATTAGAAAAAATTATCGCCTTGTTTTTAAAGAACTCTGCTTTCGCAGGGGCTATTGTTATGCTGGTGTCAGGAGCTCAGTCCTCTGAGGTCACGCAATACAGTAGCTGTGTGGTGGAAGTAATGGATTAGAAGAAAAAAAATGGGCTCTCCCTCCTCTTCCTCCTCATTAATATCTCCAAAGGTCTCTGAGCCCTAGCCAAAAATGTGGGTAAGCCTTCACATGGGTTTTCAAGTCAGGTTCAATGTTTGCTTAAGTTAGATGGCAATTTTATCAGTTTGACTCCATACACCCATTGAAGTTAGTTCAGCTTGACTTTAGGTTTCTGAAGTTGACTTGGTAATTTCTAATGGATGTCAAATATTACAAAGGTTCAGATGTGGAGCCAAACATATTTGGGCTGCAAGTTTTTGGAAAGCTGGAACTGATTCTCTTGAGAGATTTCCAGTAGGGATGGGCTAGTACTTTTTTTTGCCAAGTTTAGAACCCATTCCAAATCCAAGGGGGTTTGGCTGGAACCTTCTGGAAGTTGAGGGGAGTTGTTCTGTTTTATTTTCCTCTAATTTAGCAAAAGTCCTCTTAGCTTTCAGAATTATGTCCCAAGGGAACTGTGTGTAGATATTCAGTGGCTCTAAGAAAACCTCCTTTAAGTGACTTAATGTGATTTTTAATGTTTTCATGGTTTTGATCCTACACAGGCAAATTCATCTGTATTTCCTACATTTCATTGTCTTAGTGTGATTTACAGAGTTCTATTCATTGGAGAAAACTCATCTCTAAACATGCCGTAGGAAATTATTCCCCACCCCCCAACTAAAGTTAGAGGTAAATCACTCCAACACAAAATGGTTTGTGCCCAAAGTTAATACGCCCAAGAAAGCAAAAGCTGCTCTTTGGCTCCAGGTGAGTAACACAAGTATAACTTTGTCTAGGCCCCACGCTCCTCCTGCTTATGGAGAAGATGGCACAGCCAGGGCTGAACCCATTAATGGAACGAGTAGCAGAAAGCGAGCAGCGGCCCACGTGAACTGGACAGGACCCGCACAGACAACAGACGGGGCCTGGAACCTAGAGACCGAGATTAAAGTCCCAGTTCCGCCACTCACTCACTGTGAGCTATCATTTGCAAGTTATTTAATCACTGATCTTGCCTATAAAAGAGGAAAAACAATACGTGCTTTATGTACCTTGAGGGAAGAGGATATATAGGAAAGTACTACATGAAGTAAACACAAATAGACAAAATTCTAGGAACTGTAAAAAGTGCTTATCCTAAATTCTGTAATGTGCATCCATTTTAGAGGATATGAAATGGGATCTGCTGAGATGATCCAGTGTTATTACAGTCCTTTAACATGATGCAATTTGGAGGGAACAACAAAAAAAAAAGAAACAACCAAAAACGATGACTGTGGAAAGCTTAAAAACAAATCTCCGTTCCCAAGTCTAACTCTCTGAGTTTCACCCACTAAAAAGATCTCCTTTAAAACAAAGAGTCTGGAAAAGGCCAATGATGATGACTGTCCCAGACTGGCCATGAGCAAGGCCTCCCTCTTCTTGTTCGGGACCAATTAATATTCATGTGAACCCAACCTCGAAGGGATTTAGCCCCAGTCTTTCATAAAACTGAAGCAATCCATCATCCAAAAGGGCAAAGAGGCAAAATTTCGGAGCACTTTTTCCTCAAACTCCATCAGTGAATGTAAGCTCACGTTACCCCCCCGCCACCCAATCCTTTCCTTCTTTATGAAGTGAGACTATTGTGGATAACTGTGGTCTCGTAATGCATTTTTGGCCGGACCAGGCAATACCATGGCTTCAGAAATTCTCTTTAGAAGTTGGCCAGGGTTCTATTGTTTGCATCTGGGTCGTGGCCAGTGAAGTTCGGACATCTGCCCATTGTGTTAGCTCCTTGGGCGCCAGTAGGCTGAAGCTCATTATTCCGCTGGGAATGATGCCTCTGTTTCTTAAAAAAGGGAGTGACTCACCAACTACCCTCTATCGCATCTGACATTTGGAAGACGAAAATCCCTTTTGAGTTCCAAGTTTCACTGTGAGTGAGTTTCTTATTCTGACCAGGCTGAGCCACGAAGGTACTGCCTAACCAAGCCCCTGCTTGGTCATCTCACGGGAGTCGCTATTCAGTAGGAAACTTGGGCATCCCGTTTCTAGACATGCCTAAGGTTGTGTCAATCCAAACGGTCAGCCTCCTCTGCAGACGCAGAAGATAAAAAGAGCGAACGCCGAGACAAGAGGCAGTGGGATAATGCTGGCATGGCACAAAAATCTGGCACATTTCTTAGTCCTCTCCATAATTTTGCTCTTTCCCTGTCCTTCTTTTCAATCCTGTTGCAACTGATTTCTAGCCCTTTCAGAATCTCAAGAAAGATTTCTATCCTACTCCCCCACTGCTGCCAGTAACCAGTTATGGTACACTGAAAAGCTAGTTATCGTAAGGTTCAATTTATTTCCCTCCAAAATGAGGACTTACTACCATTGACCCTACAGGATAACGAAGGCAAATGTGCTGAGGACAAGAACATGGTGCAGAGCAAGTCCTCAGTAAATGTTAGAGATAAAACTGATGATGATGGTAGTGGTGTTTATAAGCATCGTAGCACAGTACTTAGCATGTAATAATGACTTGATAAGTGATGAGAATTATTTAAGTTATTACTTGTTCTAAGTAGAGGGTGAGAAGAATCTAGTTGGCTGCTTTGTGAAGATCTATTTCCAGACTATTCCCCAACTAGGGTCAACACATGGTTTTTAGCCAGACCTGAAACTGAGGCTTGATCTTGAAATTCCATCATCTCCACTGTTCCATGACCTTGCTCCCCCGGTACCCACTGACCAACTCCTTAGTTCTTTAAGGGGTTCCAACCCGGCCTTCATGGCTAACAATAGCCAATAACTTCCAGGAAAACAAAGAGCAGGATATTGGGGTCTTTTGGCCTCTGCATCAAAGAACAGCTGGATCCAATTCAGAGCCTTAACTGAAGAAAGAAAGAAAAATGGACACCCTTCCACTGGTCATGTGTCAGCCATTATAGGCTGTCTTCTACCACCTGCAGGAACAGACCCAAATGGAGCATTTTTATTAAGGAAAATCTTCCAGCAGAGGAGTAATGGCCCAGTGAGAAACCAACCCTATCAGGAACTGGCTGGCAATACACGGCTGGGATGTGGCAAAGGTATGGTCTTTGGGGTTGGAGAGTTCTAGGCTCAAAGCTGGCTTCCACCCCTTACACGGAGCAGCTTCAGTTATCCTTTCCGAGCTTCTGGCTCGTCATTTTATATAAAAGGGAAGTAGGGCCAGAATAACCACATAACCCTGACCTAGGAAGGCTGCTGTGAGATTTGAATGACATCCTCTTTGTGAACATGCACAGCGCAGTGTGCCCTACTTAGTAAGTGTTCAACATATGCCAATATGTGCATTTCCTTCTTCCTTTTCAGAGCTTCCTGAGTGTACACAATAGGTGCCCAGTGAACAGTATTTCCCTAACAGGCAATGAGGTATCCTGAGCCCTGACCTTCCCGGGTATGGCACTCTGGTGCTGAGGGCCAGGGGGTGGCTGGAAACCAGTAAGACAGCATTATCAGGTCTGAGCTTCTCGAAGCCCATTGTTCCTCTACTTCAGCCTGCACATGACTGCCACAGCCTGCTTATTGCTTCAACTCCTCTTGCCTCTTCCGCCATCCCGTGGCTCATCTGCCCGCCCTTGCGCGTCTCAGGGAAGCCTTTCTTGGCCCCTCCAGGGAGTCTGCAATACAGCCCAGATGTTCTCCAAGATTAGAGCGGCGTTTTAAGTCTACTCTAAAAAAACAGTCCCGTCCTTCGTCTCAGGCCATTATTTCTTCTCTTACCAATTGTGGAGGATGCAATCCTTCATTCTTCATTTATAATATTTTGCTGAGGGTATTTGTAGGTCATCAGCCTATCTGTCAAGTCTCCTGCTTGATTGCACCATATAAATTCAGTTCTATTTATACGCTGAAGTGTCTATGACTAGAATAGGAATTAAATACATTTCTAGTCTTAGAGGCAAACAAAACGTTGCTCCAATTCAGTAACTCTTGAATGAAGCACGATCCTCAATCTATAAATTAGAATTTTAGCGCTGCAGGAACTGGCTCATTTTGGAGGCAAGAAAGGTAAAGAACCTGTCTCAGGTGATACATTCTTGCTTATGGCAGGATCCATACTTGCACGCAAATGGCCTGGTTCTCAGGTCAGGTGTGTCTTATGCCCCAAAATCTGATCTGGCAGGGTCACCCAAAGTTTAAAACCTCCATGTGCATCACGTGCGAGTCCCTCAGCATAGGGCTCCTGCCAAGATCCTTGGTTTTCCCTGCACTCTGTCCAGCTTAGTGTCCATGGACTACTTTCCACTCTTCCCGATATGTCCAAGGGACTTTTTTCCACTCCCCGGAATGACCTGCCTCACCTGTCTACCTGAGAAATCAACTCATCACCTAATGTCTAACTCAAAGTTTGCCTTTTCTTGTGTAACAGCCTCAGAAAAAAAAATCAATCATTCCTTCCCATGTTCTCACAGAATTGTGTATGTCTCATTTATAGAACATAGTACAATGAATTAAAATTCTTTATCTTTGTCTCCCCACTAGACAATGAAGTGTTCAAGGTTAGGAATCATACTTTATTCATCCTTGTGTCTGAGAGCTCTTCAAAGAACTTCAGGCACATAGTAATCCTTAATAATGGTCATTTTCTGTTTTTATTTTGTTTTGTTTGCAGACAACTTTCATGATAGTTGCATTAGATAAATAATAATACGCTTATGTGGAGTACAACTATTTGATTCTGGTCCACTTCTATCTATGTCTAGATTCAGGGGAAACCTTGGAATTCTAGGAACTCTTCAATAAAAGCACTACTGCTAATAACAATTAGAAACTTTGCCCAAATGGCTGGCTAACTTTGTGCAAAGAGAGTGAGAAACATTTGATGAAATCAGATCACCAAAGAGAATATCCAAGGAACTTACCTTTATTCTTTAAGGTAGCTTAATTTGTTAATCATAAAAATTCCAGAATTTCTCACCTTTGACCAAAAAAATCTAAAACCCCCCACTTATAATGACATACACTCCAGTGTTTTAATATCAAAAAAGATTAAACTTCAATTGTAGCAAAAGAGAAATTTACTGCTTTGGAAAGTGGAATAACAACTCCAGCACCCAAACCTCCAAGACTTAAAATTAAGTCTATTAGCCCAAAACAGTGATTAAGTCTCCAACTATAATTAAAATACCTCAATAGCTCTTATAGTAGAATTCCTTAAAAAGTAATCTGATTTTGAAACTATGTTCCCATTCATGGGCGATATCATGGAATTTCTCAATCCTGTCATATATTTTTTATTTCATTCAGTTCCTCAACAGAAATAGATGGGTATTCACACCCCTAAGTGACAGCTTCAAGGTTGTAAAACACCAGTAATGTGAGATGACAGAAACTGCCTTCTAAATGTTACCTACAGGCAGATCCTCACTTATGGGACACTGTGGGGGGCCAGTCCACTCATCCCCCATGACCCTCCCCAAGTTGCTCTTGGACTAAAAGAGCAATGACTTCAGTTGTATTCAGCTTCCAACTTAGCTTACCCTTGGATAATATCAGACTGATATTTTGAGCCCTCTCTGATTATTCTTAGCACCAGAAAATCTTATTTTCTACCAATCAGATTGTGACATGCTATAATGAGAAGTCACGATATATTAAGTGGAAAACCAAAAAAAACAAACAAACCAAAAACCAGTTCCAATGCACAGAATACATGTAACTCTTAGAATGATACAGGAATTAAGAGACATTTCAGGTGTGTATTTTATTTTAGGGCCAGATCATGAACACCAGTCAACACAAACTAGAAAATGACAGGACAAAATACAATCCTCGTATGTTGAGAGAAGCTACAAAGGTAAAAGGTATTTGACATAAATGCCACCATTTAGATTCTTAAAAGTTCTGGATGAACTTTTCTTACCTTACACTTAGAGGTGAAGGAGAAGGAGAAGAAATCTCAGCTCACGCGTAGAATCGTTCAGCCGACTACAGTAATGACTCCCTCGGCTGGAAACAGAAATAAAAGTCTCACTGACGATGTTTACTGTTGGGTGCTGCACGTGTGTTTGCTCAAACTCCATGAAGAATTTCAAACAGCTAGACCCTGGTGACCAACTCCTGGTCAGAAAGACTCTTCATTCAAACATAGCCAGTCTAATTCTTAGTAGTTTTTTTTTTCCTCCCTTTTTCAATATAATTCCTAACCTTACCAAAAAAAAAATTGTTGTTGTTGTTTTGCTTTTAGTTTCTGTACTCTCCTCAGGGTCTTTCCTATTTGGAATAATTATAAGTCACAAAAATAATGACCTGCATTGACTCCTGGGACCAATGGACAACTGAAAGGACAAATCAAAGGAAACAACATGTTAAGATGACTCTTAGAGTCTGCCAAGGAGTCTGGCAGAAGCGGGACAGGACAGCTGATGCTCAGGAGTCAGCACCTGACTGTCTGGGGGCTGAGTCTGAGCTCTTCACACAACTCCGTTATGTCCCAACATCCTTGTCTACGAGAACCATAAAAATCAGCCTTTTAGTTCATGGCAGCCAGCTCACTGCATGACAGCCAGCGCAGAAACACATCCTTTTGTATTTTGCAGTCATACATTTGTTTATAAATCTATCTTTCAACTATTTTGTATGTCTGTATTTTTATGCACATATTTGCCGTTGGATGCCACGGTTATTAGTTTTGAGCTTTATTTATGCATTTTGCTATTAGACAGAGCAAACTAGGAAATAAGCAGAAAACATACAAATGAGGTTTTTCCTCTCCTGTGAGTCATGAATGGTGGAGGACATGCAGGATTCAACAAAAAAACCCAAAGTAGTTGACAAGACAGACCAGCTGTGCCTGGACAGTCCCAGCATACTTAAAATAACAGTCCCCTCTTCAGAAGAGAATGCTGAGTTGATCAATTAAATGCTCACACACTAAGGGTCATACGTGGTGGGAGAAACCTGATGAAGGGGAAACATATTCAAGGTCACCTGATAGACATACAGAGGCAGAAAGGAGGAGCTTCCCAGGGTCAGGTAAGATCTAGGCTGATGAATGGAAGGAGCTGTGTAAAAACTGAGACAGACACATGGTAGGAGCACGAAGCCCAAAAGGACGAAGTAGTGAGTGCAGGCATCAAAGCCCGGAGGGGTATAAAGAAACAGAGAAAATAAAACGCGGTGAGACCATGCCACTCGAAGGAGGATGCTACATAGCTCAGTAGTGCCCAGAGCATGAGGGTTCAGACAATTTGGACCAATCTATGTTATTTTTTATTTTTTAATTAAAGTTTACATTTAATATTATTTTGTACTAGTTTCAGGTGTACAGCATAGCGGGTAGACAATCAGATAGTTTACAAAGTGTTCCCCCGATATTGCCAGTACCCACCTGGCTCCACGCATAGTTGTTACAATGTTATTGACTCCATTACATTCCCTACACTGTACTTTCCATTCCTGTTACCATTCTGTAACTACCAATTTGTGCGTTTAAATCCCTTCCCCTTTTTCACCCAGCTACCTAAGGACCTTCTCCTCTGGCTACCATCAGTCTATCAGAGAAAGACAAATACCACAGGATTTCACTCCCGTGGAAAACAAAATAAATGCGGAATCTAAAGAACAGAATAAATGAACAACCAAAACTAAAACAAACTCATAGATACACAGAGAACAGGCTGATGGACCAATCTATTGTAAAAAGCCATGGAAGGCATTCTATTTACTTGAAGGTATGCAATGGCAGAGTGTGGGCAGCTATAAACCTACAGAATAAAGGGCCCGTTCTATCTGAAAACCTTCGGGGAACTTTTGATTTCACAACAAACTAATATCACTTTGTTCGGGGCATCCTTCTTCCAAACCATAGATGTGACCTTGCTGAGAACCCCAGCGCACGGAGGTAGCATCCATTTTGCCCCGAGTTCACATTTCAGCAGAACAATCCCAGAATGAATCATTGCATTTGCGGGTTGCTGGTTATGCCCGGCTAAAATCCCATTCTCAAAGCTCTTTTCTACTTCGTGTTCAAGGCTGAGTTTGCAGAGATTTATGTGGAGAGTTTTTATTCTCCTTGAAAAATATAAAATCTTTCACCGCAGTATTTTTCTCACTCAGTGAGGCAATGCTGGGCCTCTTTGCTGTTACTCCCCACAAGGCCTTTTTACCTCCTCTCACATCTCTATCATTTCTAGTTGGGAAAGGAGGGCAGCAGCTGAGAACAGAGAAATTAGCCCCTGACGGGCTCTAAAAGATGGAGTGGAAATGGAATGGAGCCCTTTGAAATCAGCAGAATGCGAGCGAGAAACCAGTAACTCAGTGAGACAGAGTTGTGAGCTGCAAAATAGAGAGTTGATTTTGGGAGGATTCCATTTCTTAAAATCCCCTATTTCTAAGACCCAGCCTGACGTGGAGTAGGGTCTGAGGAACGGGTAGATGCCCGCTGGCATGACAGCAACTCAGTATAGGAAAAGAAACCTTCCCAAAGAAAGATTCAGATCGAGAAGGCACTGGACCTCTAAGGAGGCAAATGGCATCCAGTTTACAAGAGGCGGTTTCCTAAGGGAAGGGACATGGGGAGTGAGTAAGCGGGCAAGAAGAGTACAGGGCTGGAGAGCCACACTGCTGGGGACCGAATAGGGCTTCTCCATGTTCACAGTGGGTGGCCTCGGATGATGTCTTAAGTTCTTGCAGCCTCAATTTCCTCATCGGTAAAATGGGAGTAATGACAGTACCTACTTCATGGCGTTGTTACTAGGATTAACTGTGTTCATGCTTATGAAGCACTTAGAGCAATCCCTGACACCGAATACATGCTTGTTTACAACAACAATAACCAAAATCTATCATTAACTGCTACTCAAGGATGATGGAATCTCCTCTGAAATTTCTGTAAATTCAAAGTGTCTGTGTCTGTGAAATGATTTGGTCTTCTGCTATGTTCCCTCCAGCTACTTTGAATCTTCCTAAAATCAAGAAGAATTTGTAACTCTTACAACAAAAGCTACTGATTCAAGATTTGTAAACAAAACAATTCACAATATTCTTTCCAAATCTTCAGTGATACACTTACACATACACCAAGTCCCTCCATGATGAGTACCTCTGCCCAGGTGGAGACAGGAAGCCCAAATCACTCTGGGGAGCTAAGTGGGGTCAGAGTTTATCTTTATATCTCTTTGTCCCGGTTGCGAGAAGAAGAAAGGTCCTAGCTTCCAGGCAGCCATGAAAACAAAATAAATAGGCATGTAAATGAGATGTGTTTTGGATGTGGGTTTGTATATATTGGCAGAACGGCAGTAAAACTTATGACTCTACTTTCTTATTCTTTTTTCTCTTTTCTGTCCCTCTCAGTGCCAAAGGAGTTATTTTTAAAAGCAAGGGTTTGTGTTTTTGATCCTAATGTTATGGCAAAAGGGGAGATGACCTTTACATTTATTTAGTAGCTGTTATACAATCAGCATTGACAGGGGATGTAGCAGCTGAAGTGTTTCTATGTAAAACCTCTCTAGAGGATAAAGAGACGACCTATAGCAGCAGCCCTGTGGGATGCAAACCCACTTCAGTACAACACCTGAGCTTTTAACACATTGGGTTTCCATCAGCAAAGAGGAGATTAAAACCCCATGACTTATATAGTGTCCTAATTCTTCAGCATTTCTTTTTCTTTCTTTTTTTTTTCTTTTTCTTTTTTGGTCATTCTGTGGGGTTTATCAAGTTCTGGGCCAACTTTCCCAGAGGGAAGAATGATAATTCCTCACAAACAACAACAATAACAAATGCTGACTTTGTATGTTTCTTGCACTAATGTTATTTTGCTGGGGAAAGGGGAAAAAAACTAAATTCTTCTGTAGCCTAATATTTTTTTTCAGCCTTTACTTGAGAGACCAGTGGAAACATTGTCTATATTATTCCAAAGTTTTGACAGAAAACTGAAAAATTTAATCTATATTCCAAGTATTTTTCTTTATACAGAATTAAACTTAGAGAAATCTCACTAGGTCACTCACTGAATTTCTCTATTTCCTTTAGCAATGGATGGTCTAAAACTGTCAATTAAAATATATTCATATTAAATACAGGGCCGGCCACAAATAATGCCCCTTTATTACAAAATCCTTTATTACAAAATCATAAGCATATAATTCTGTAACATAACAATATCACACTCAAGTATACCATATGACATTTTAGGTGACATGTCCAAATTAAAGCTATAAATTATTACACCCGTATTATTACCCTCAACCACACTCAAGCAGGCCTTATGTCTGCCAGACCCTGTATATGCCCAGGGGAAAAATGTATCTGATCTTCACTGCTAACTTTTTGTTGTAAAACAAACTTAACGTTTCAAGGCCCCGATCTTTGATCCACTAATGGTATTCTGCAGTGAGAAGTGCATGTAACAAAAAAACTGGTATCGAATTAGACTTGACCCATCCAAAGAACCAAATAATATCTCTTAAGTAGAGGGCAGGGTCACTGGATCTCATCACATTCCTATAGAAAGAGAGTAAGATTTAAATAATGAAAATGAGTACTATTTAAAATGTGTATTTCTTCATTTGCATCAACAGAAAGATTAAGTAACAGTTTTGAGACCCTGTTAGAATAACTAATATTAGCTTTTGAAATAAACAACCTCTGAATACCAGTGGCTTAGACCAACAAAGATTTATTGCTCACACCTGAGAAGTCCCCTGTAGGTGGCCCTGTGCAGTCTGCCTCAAATAGCTCATTGATTTCAGTGCCTTCTGTCCTAAGGCTCTGCCATCTTGGACCCTTCTGCTTGCAGCTGCACAGGTGATGGCAATAGAGAGAGAGAAAGATTGGAAGCTCATGTAGAACAGGCTAGAAGAAGGTAACAGATATTTGAATTGGTTTACATGGCACTTGACTTGCTAGTGGCATGACTTCTGAGCCTTACTGGCTTTAGTATTTTTATCTACAAACAACCTGTTACACAATTGCTGGATGTTTATAAATCACACACACACTCCTCTTAAAGGGTGAAGAATGAGACAAGTGGACAGGACAGCACACAACTGCCAGAGTCTGATTTATTGGTAAAGAGTTCGTATAAATCATCTCTAGAAAAAGCAACAATCACATTTGTAACAAATGACCAGCCACTCTCTCTTTAAATGTCTTCTCCCCACTCTTCAAGGGCTTAAGATAAATGAATATGCACGTTTTTAAAATGACCCTTCTAATATAATTAAGTGATGGGGTTTGTTAAACCAAGACAACAAGGCCCAAAATGAATTCGCTTTGTGCCAAGTTCCACATCATCAAACCGAAACTTCATTATGATTTCAGCTCGACTCTCCCTGAAATGAAATCGTCAACCAGAAATGGAATCTTAAACCAGTCGATCAGGAATTGTCCAATCAGCAGGTTAGGTTATCTGCCTTATAGAACCCTGCCATCCCCTAAAGACAAGTAACTTTGCGATAACCACCCCAGCTTTTTTGCCTAATGCAACTTCCTTGCTCTCCCTTCTTCTGCCTCTAAAAAGCCTTTCATTTTGCACAGCTTCTTCCTATTGCTAGATTGGATGCTGCCCAGTGTGAATCAATACTTGCTGAAATAAACTCTTAACTTTTCTGCTTTAGTTTATCTTTTAATACTTCTGGTGTCAGAAGAGAGAACAGAGGAGACCCCCCTCCCCGAGCCCCTCCCCCACTCCCCGCCCCAGGTTCCACCAGCAACAAGGCTTTGGTACCTGTGGAGCCCGTGGAGCTCCCAGGTTTCACGCTGCCTCTGGAGGTGCGCGGGTTAAGCCGCTCTGGACTCCTAGCGCAGTTTTTGTTTTGGGCTTGGAGACGACGCATTGCTCCTTCCAGACTGGGTCTGGAAACAGCTTTGACTGGAACTGAGTCTGATTTAAAGAAATGACGCTGACGTCAGGCGGGGCGCCAAGGTCATCCGGAGTGCCGACGTCAGTCTGGGGCGCCGACGTCATTGCGGGAGGTCAACGTCAGCCCTGCGCTGACCGAGAAACCCGACTGGATCCAGGGCAGCCACCGTCCGACTTAAGCTGCCCTGGGTCCAGCGTGAGGCCGCAAGGGCATAAAATGTTTTAAAGCTGAACAAGAGTGTTCACCTTACCAAAAATAATCTGTAATTCCAGGGGCCACAGTGGAGACCTCTTAACCGTCTTGGGTTAGTTTATCCATGTACTGAGGTGCCCTAGAGAGAAAGGGTTCTCAGCCAGGCACTCACTCTGTAGGGTAAAGGGAGAATGAATTTTTCTCCTCTGCGTTTGTGGTGACCAGGTTGAAACCTGCTGGCACATCCCACTCTCGCTCCAAAACCTGCAGCTAGGATCCTGGAAAAACTGACAAAACCTACAAAGGATGAGAATTAGCAATGTCATCTCTCAGAGATCTCTCTCTGTGGTGCCTGGTTAAAAAAGAAAGGTAAACTTTGATGTTGTCTCTTCCTTTCACATTCAGATTGTGAGGGGAAAAAAATTTGCAAGAATTAGGTCTTTGAATTGTGACTTAAGAATTTGCTTTTGGGCACCCATTATTGGTTGTTGATATTTTCTCTCCCAGGACGGCTATTGCCCCTTTTTTGTCTCCTTTTTTTATTCTGTGAACACTGGGGCCATGACCTTGGAGCCTTGCATTAGAATTTTATTTACAAACGATATGGCCAAAAATATGGCTGGACAGAAATGTGGATCGCACTCCATTTGCAGCTGGAGTTCTACCAACTATTGCCAGTTCTCAGGAGAATTGTCCAAGTCTTTATTCTGGCTACCTCTGGGAGTGGCTTTGGTTTTGGGGAGGGTACTATCTGTTGCATCCTCTTTAGGGACTCCTCTTGTGCCCATCAGTGGCAAGAATAATTGCTGTTTGTCTCAGCTGAAACCTGACAAAATATTCAAAAGGATATGTGTGTGCGAGTGTGTGTGTATATATTTTTTTATTTCTTTTTTTTTTTTAAGTAGCTCTTAAAGTGATCAGAAGTTGGCCAAATTGGAAGGTGATGATTCAGAACCTAATGGGAATTTTTTTAAAACCTCCTTCCCTGAGCTAGAATGAAATGATGTACCCTGAGGCAAAGAAAAACATTCTGAAGCTTTTGTGGAAGGATTTACCAAAACATTCCAAAGACACACTGCTCTAAATCTAGAACATGGGATTCTTCTGATTTTCATCTTAGTTGAACATCTCCCTGAGATAAAGAAGCAAATTGAAAGTAATGTAGTTGGATGGGTGGGTCAGGATCTTACATTTACAATATATTTCATCTTACCTCTTTTGTTTAGTCTCACACTTCCTATTTTAGCCCTTTTAAAAATTTCGTATTAGTTTCTCTAATCTGTGAGCTCATGCTCAAAAAATGAGAATTTAGAGTTTACCTTTATTTTCTCTACTTACCAGTTCACCCCAGGCAAGCACACATGCAAACACGCTATGTCAGTTCAAGTTCTCTAGGAAGGAGAGACCAAGGTGAAACTATTGGGTTGGCCAGAAAGTCTGTTTAGTTGTTTCTGTAAAATAAAAGACACATTTTTCATTTTCACCGGTACCTTTATTGATTTGGATATTTTGGGTGTATCAACTATCTCCTGCATGGTATAAGGTTGATTGTTCTCAATGTCTCAGTTTGATCGTTGTCAACTTCAGCTGGTCTACCTAACCACAGAGCATCATCCAGTGAGAAATCTCCAGCACAAAACTTCACAATTCACTTTTGACATGTTCCACCAGTTACAGCACCTTCTCCATACATGGCACCAATCTTTTCTTTTCTTTTTGTTTCCGTTGTTTTTACCTTTCTTGAAATAATAAAGCATAATATGCCAAAATGTCACATATTTTCTTCTTCCATCTTCAATATTAAAATGGCTACACAAAAAGTCACCAATTTTGATGGTTTTTTTAAATGCACGCTGATATGACAGCTGTCACAATGCGATGTAACAAAATTGTTTCGAATGAAATTAAAGACAACTAAATGCTGCTAGAGCCATCCTAAGGAAAAGAAAAAAAAAAACCAAATGAACTTTTTGGCCAACCCAATAGAAGAGGTTTACTGAATAAAAGGAAAAGTGGAGATGAAGGAGGGAAAAGCATTCGAATACAGACCTGATGCCTAGAAAAGGAAAAAGGGGAGGCAGAGCCTCAGACAGCAGTGCGGCTCTGAGACATCCCGACCAGCCCATGGAGAGCTGGAGAGCAACGAGAAATGAGCAGAAACAGCCCAAGTACAGTCTCCATGCTGTGCTCAGTCATGAGCCAGATGCAGTCTAGGGAGAGCGTAGCAAAGGCTTGCACATGTACACGTGACACCACCCTAGTTTTGTTTGACGCAATTTATTTACTTTACATTTTAATAATATTCACTGTGGCTCTGCATCGTTTCACATACATATACATACACATACACATACACATCTATTTACATATAATTCACTCAATAAGAATTTACTGAGCTTCTTCTCTCATCTGTATTTGATGATAGAAATAATCTGGTTTCAATTCACATTTCCAGCCTTGATACAATATTTTTTCTATCAGTTTTATTTATCTCTAATATTCCTAGAGTAAATCTAAGTAGTCTTATCCAGAATGTACACAAGCAGCTTATAGTCTCTATATTCTCACCCCTGGGGAACTCCGTTGCCATTGCTCATAAGATGGCATATTGTGGACAAGTTGAATCTTAACACGCCAAACACTGTAGGAATTCAAAAAGCATCTCAGTGTTAAGTATGACTAAGAGGAAAGGGCTCCTTTTGTTCCTGTGTACATAACCTACAATTTCTGCTTGAATACGTGGATAATTTTTTTTAAACCCTTCAAATGCAAACGCTTTTTTCAGTGTACATTTATGAGTGAGCTCTATTTTTTTTTTTTTTAGTGTGTTTTTCAAATTAATCTTGCCTGGAAATTTAAGGGCCTCATTATTTACAGATCTGGACCTCTTTTTTAAAGCAGGAGTTATTTCTTTTATATGTTTAATAATCCAATAACCACTTCTACACCCATTATTCAGTCTCTTTGCCTAGATGCAAGAGCACGGTGCTATTACTTTTTATCTGAAAACATACTGGAAATAAATATTCGTATGCTTTTCAATGTCAGTTTAAAATTCCTAAGAGCTATTTTGCTGGCCATGCAACTAAGCCTTGCTTTTAAAGCATCATCTTGAAATTGGTCACCCCATTCCTTTACTTCTATTTCTTACCCAGTCTCAAGCACTCCTCTGGGAAGTAGAAAGAGGTCTCTTAATCATCTGTATTTTATTAAGTGTCTAATAGACTATAGGAGAAAGCCAATTCTCTGTTTTCCTAACATTTCAGCCGAGTACCAGAATTTGGGGCCAAACAAATTACAACAAACCATTTTCTAATAGGAAAAAAAAATGCCTCAGGAGTTCTATAATGTCCTAAACAAAGCAAGAAAAGAAACAAACCCCATCATTTTGGGTGTTTAGCGTTTCTATTTAAAAGACTCTCCCACCATAAATGAAGCACAATTCAATTTATCTCAAAAAAGACGAAAGGGTGACTCAATGTGGCTGGAATTTGAACCGTACAGTTCTACAGAGCCTCTGCATTTCTAACCTGAGACACAGACCACGAAGCTGCCTCCCCCAGTGAATTCAGTTGTCTCTTTGATTTCCTTGGTTAAAAATGTCTGAGTCACTATAAAGCAAACACTGCAAGAAGCTTTACCTGTAAAAGAGCATTGAAGTGGCATTGATTGATTTGGTGGGACGTTGGAATCTCCGTCTTGTTTTATGAATATTTGGAAAGACTTTATTTGATCCTGGTTCTATTAGCGGGGGAGATTACAAAGCAAGATCATTTTCCGCCTCTCAGCCCGAAAACCCTGACCGTTGCTCCTCCTCTTCTCCTAAGTGGATCTTTCCAATTGCTCTTGGAAGTGTGTACACAACAAGACACCGGGGAAAAAAACAACAGCTGAATGACCAAGGCTTTTAATAACAACATGTCTAATCAGAGGCCAACACAATGAGACCAGTACTTTGTGTATGGATGATAGTGTTTATTTATTTACTTACTCAGTCATCAAACATTTCTTTTTTTAAGTTTTTTAAAAGATTTTATTTATTTATTTTTAGAGAGAGGGGAAGGGAGAGAAAGAGAGGGAGAGAAACATCAATGTGTGAGAGAAACATTGGTTGGCTGCCTCTCACATGCCCCTAACTGGGGACCAGGCCCATAACCCAGGCATGTGCCCTGATTGGGAATCAAACCGGCGACTTTTCAACCTGCAGGCCAGCACTCAATCCACCGAGCCACACCAGCCAGGGCTCATCAAATGTTCCTTGAGTGCCTTCTATGTCTACTCACTATCCCAAATGCTCATGATACAAAGATGAGGAAGACCTAGGTCCTTGAGAAAAAATACAAATGACCTACAATCATAATGATAAAGAGGAGGAGGAAGTTAAACAGAAGAAGAGACAGTATTATCCCCATTTACAGATGACAAAAATGAGTCACGGAGAAGTAAAGGAATAGACCCAAGCACACACCGTTTGCACTTAGAAGGATCAAAATTCTAAGGCTCAGGTTGGACTTCGTACAAGTCATAATCTCCATGCTCTACTGCCTCAATAGAAGACCGAGCAAATACATTGTAAGAGCAATTCAATATAACCCCTTGACTAGACTGGAGTCACAGTCACAGCCATGATCCAAATGCTTCATCTTGTAGACACGAAAATTTCACTTTTAAGCTTTCTCTGTTACTTTTGAGAGTCTCTGGGGTATTTGGCATGTACTAATAAACATTTTTTTTTTCTTGCCCTCGAGATTCTGGCATTCCATCTGTTTACTACCTACAGAGTGATGATGAACAGTTCAGAGCCAGGCACCCCGAGTGTGTACTTTGGTGAAGAAAATGACACTATAGTAATAGCTCTAGAAAGTTTCATTCATTCAACACACATGAAACAAAATTCTAGCATATGAAAGGCATGCTATGGAGTGTACATGAAGTGCCACTCTGATTGCCAAGGATCACACGCCTGGGTACCTAATACCAGTCCCGTAACACAAGCTCGGTGCACTGAATCAGATGGCTCTACCTTCTGAATCAGCAGGGACAGGACCAGGTCACGTCTGCTGTTGTAATGTAACTGTAAATAGTGCTCAGTTTCATTCTCAGGAGTACCCCCATTTGGATAGTAAATGATAAGGTTATCCTAGCATCAAGAAAGGTGCATTTAAAGTATTATCAGAAGACAAGGAGAGAGCAACAAAATTTCCACAGGGAGAGAGTTCAGTCTCTGAAAGAGCTTGTTTCATGGTTTATACAAAAATCACCGTTTTGCATTTTACCTGCTAATTAAATCGTCCTGTGTTCATACACTGGCAGACAAAGGAATAGCTAAAAAAGAAACTATCATAAGGTGTCTAATGTATGAGTTGCGATCTCATTGAACTGAACAATTCCTAAGAGATATTTTCGAACACCTACTACATGCCAGGTCCTGCTCTCATGGAACGTGGATGAGTGGGTCATTGTCGTTTGAACCAGACTGTAAACACCGTACATGCAGGGACTCAAACACACAGAAATGGTAAGATGACACACTAAGTACAAAGATAAAATATAGGTGGAGTGTTAAGGAAAAGAGGTCCTTAACCCAAGCTGGGGATTCAGAGAAACCTGGAAGAAACGATTGAACTAAATATTGAAAGATGAATAAAAAAAAAAAAGGAAAATGAATAAATAAAAAAAAGGATTAGTTTAAAATAACTTAATTATTTTAAAGTTTAATTAATTAAATTTAAAAAGTTAAAAAATCAAAATTGGGATGGAATTCAAGGCATAGAGAACAGTCACCCAACCACCAGCAGACAGATATCTTGCTCCACTTTGGAGGGAATTCTGCCCCCTGCAAACAACAGGATGACACACATCTAGCGGAAATGGAGCTAAATGATCAATCTCCCTAGATGATACTTAGGCCTAAATGGAGCTAAGCCCCAGGCATACCCAGATGACCACAGTTTGAAGCCAGTTCTTAAAGAAGCCACGTTATAATGGGAGTCACTAATTAAATAGAATTTATTTGATTACTTAAACTATCTTCCCCTAATTTGGGAGGATGCCTCTCTTTAGTCTCATGCTGTGGTTTCAATTTAATTAATTCAAAGAGCATGTTAAAATATGCTTGCTTTCCTGTTTCCAATGGTCAGCTTGATAACCAGCAGAAAGTTAATTGATTGGTCAATTGAATGTTGCAAGTCTATCTAACAAATACCTGTCCATATCTATTTCAGCATCTTTTAAATACACTGAGTACAATAACATGTTGCTGATACTTTACTGAATTTACTATTTACTCTGACCCTCTAATCTACCAACACGTAGTATCGTTAATTATGTAAGTGTCTTAGTTTTAGAAGTATTCAGTCTTAATAAGACCGTCGATCACAGCCTTGTTTCAAGTTGCTCACAAACCTCCTAGTGGGCAGGGAGGGGAGCAAACCTGTCTGTCTTCTGCCTCGTGGTTTGATGCCCTGCCCTGTCTTCCTTGCTGTTTTGCATGAAATCCAACGTTCTGTTGAAAGTACCTCAGGAGGTGGAGTCTGGGGATGAAGGGCAGAACGATGGGGTGGTATGAAATTTGGGACTCTGCTCCACTGACCTCTGCTGCTGTTATAACAGCTTCCTTTTATCTACTTGGTAACACTCAGGCTCTAGTTAACATTTCACTTTTTAAATCCTGCTGACCAAAATGCAGTTTAAAACCACAGATCTATCCTTTTATTAGATTCTTCCTGATAGTGAAATCACTTTAGGATGTCTAAGTATGTTAAATTCTATTTAAGTTGGTGGGATTGTATTTTGAGCCTATCTCCGATGAACTTGACTATTTTTACTCCAATGCCTTTTTGATCCAGTTTTTTATGTTTAGTGGTTGCAGAGAAATACTCAGAGGAACTAATTTAAGGAAGAAAATGTTAAGGTAAACTGGAGCAGCAGCCTGAGTTCTGGGCTGAGTATCAGCTTTTTGCCTCTGCCTCAGAACAACTCAGTAAGACGATGAATGAAAGAGTCTGAACTACTCCCCTCGCTTCTGCTCCGTCCCTAAAATTCTGTTTGCACTGAAAATTCTGATCTCCGGCTGGGCTACGAAGACACTCCCTTTTTAACTGGATACTAGGAAGACATCAGCACAATGGGGCTTCCCATACTGGGAAGCATAAAAACACGCTCCATGAATTCTGTTTCCCTCTGCTTCTGTCTGTGCACAGAGTGCACAGAAGAGTGAAGGGAATCTGAGCTCTAGAAATTTCAGAGCCTGGGAGCACAGGAGACGGCAGAGAAAGAACCTGGCACCTCCAGGTCACCTATGAGACGTCCACTGAGAAGGATACATCCTCATGTTTATCCCATTCAATCCTCACAACAGTCTCCCAGTGTAGCTATTATTATACCCAATTTAGAAATGAGGAACTTCGAGATCTGAGACAGTAATTAGCTTGCCTGCGGCTACATAGCCCCTAAGAGGCCAAGCTATAGCTAGAAGAGAGGTCTGTGTGGTTTCGGAGCTTGAAAGGCTGGGCTCGTTTTTTATTTAATGTGAACAGGTGAGTAAGTCTCTGTCATTAGAAATGTGGATGGAAATTCTGCAGGTGTTGGACCTGGTTAAACTGTTACAATATTAAAGCTCAGGAAAAAAAACACAAAAAAAAACTTTGGACTTGGTTTACAAAGCTTCTTGATGAGGGGAATAAAAATCTTTATGGAAAGTTGAGTTTAATTCGTTAAGGGCTGGTAACTGAGGTACTTAGTTGTATTTAGGACTTTAAAGTCTTCGTCTGATTGTATATCACTTTTTTAGAGCCATAATATTTTTATTAAATTTATTGAGGTGACGTTAGTTAATATGATCATACAGGTTTTAAGTGTACATTTCTGTGACACATGATATGCATATGGCATCGTGTGCCCACCACCCAGCGTCAAATCATCTTCCCTCACCATATATTCCCCCTTTACCTTTTAATACCCGCCACTCTCCTTCCTTACTGTTGTCTGTCTATGAATTTTTGTTTGTTTTTCTCCTTTGTCCTTTTGTTGCTTGCAGTTTTATATCCCACATGTGAGTGAAAATCACATGGTCCTGGTTAACTTTTTCTGTCGGATTTATCTCGATTAACACGATATTCTCAGGATTCACCCATGTTGTCATAAATGGCAGTATTTCATCTTTTCTTATGACTGAGTAGTAATGTTCCATTGCATATATGCACCACGTCATCTTTATCCAGTCATCTGTTGAAGGACACTTCGGTTGTTTTCATGCCTTGGCCACCATGAATAAAGCTGCAGTGAACATAGGAGTGCATGTATCTTTGCGAATAAATGTTTTCAAGTTTTTGGAGCAGACACTGGGAGGAGGAGTTGCTGGGTCACATGGTAATTGTATTAATGTTTTGAGGACTCTCCATACTGGTCTCGGTAGTGGCTGCCCCAGTTTACATTTCCAGCAGCCGCGAGCGAGGGTTCCCTTTTCCCCAGAGCCTCTCTAACGCTTGTTATCGCTTGTCTTAGCGATTCATTACACGGAAAAGTGCAGCATGCTGGGTTGTTTGTTCAGTGTTTTATTATTTTATTTAAAAATCAGCCCTGATCTCGGAATGTACTAGGATTTCTCTCACTTGACCGTACACACGGGGAGTCTTGCCATTAAGGGCACCCTTTTCTTTTATAATAATGAAAGAAAAAAGCTGAACCATTAAAAACTCAAGCCAGTCACCAAAGGACATAGTTTTAAGGAATATTAAAGGTGAGATGCCACAGGGTAAAAGGATGTGGTCACTACTGACTTCCCACTCAACTTCTCCGTGAAGAACTTGCAAAGAAACAGATCCAGTCCTAAATCTAATAGATGAAACAAACAAACAAACAAACAAAAAGCAGGATCTTTTATTTTACCCAGCAGCACCAGGAACTGTTAAAATGAAATAAAAACACGTTGCCTTTTCTGCCAGAGTTATAAAGCGCATGGCAAGAGCCCTCTCTGGGAGATGCAAGCAAGTGTGCGGATCCCAGGGGCTGGGCAAGGAGATAATAGCAGACATGGATGGACATCAGTTTCTTTCCAAAAAACTGGGCACCAGTGATCCAGGGATATAGGACCCTGCCATACTCTATTTTCAAAACAAGACGCAACTGCAGCTCACTAAGGAGAGCCCTACTTCCCAGAGCCAGGCTGCGTGAGGAGCCTGGCATTTCCTCTTTAGCAGAGAGTGCAGCCAGCAAGACAATCAAGCTGTGATTGGGAGCTGAGCGCAGTAGTTAATTAAGGCTGCGTCTTTTATTCTCCAGGGCAATTCAGCCCAGCTTGAATGAGCCCCAGAGTCAGTCCCTGGTGGGAATGTCTCCCTGGGCAGTGGGAGAATCCAGGCTCATCAGCATGACAATAGGCCCCAGGATGCACTTGGGCTGATGTAATGGCCTGAGTTGGGGTGGGGGGGTGCGGTGGGGATGAAAGCCTCCTAGCAGAGGCCTGGAGTGTTTGCAGCTGACTGGGGCTATTTCAGTGCATGAAATTCCTTCTCTTTCTTTCTTTCTTTCTTCCTTTTATAAGAGATGTTTGCTAATTGGTAGAGCTCAGAAAACAATATACCATTAAGAACCCCTTTCCTTTCTCCCACTCACCCCACCCCTCCCCACACTCCCATTTTTAAAAAGTCCCTTCCTGCTTGCTTCGCTGGAAATCTCATCTTTTGTTCTGTGGTCTGCATCGTCTTAATTTTTCTTTCTCTTGAACATGGAATTTATAAACAACCAATTTACTGAAAGAGACTCTGCCACCAATTCTTCTGTATCAGGGTTTCCCTCGTGCGCTCTCTGCCTTCAAGAATCTTGGCTGCGGTCCTGCTACAAGTCATACATTTGCCTTGTACATGATACATTGATATAAAACATTTTGGAAAAGTGAGTCATGGAAAGTTAGTCTGATTTTGTATTTTTTTCCTTTTTTAAAAATCATGAGAACCTATTTAAAGCTGGAGCAATTGAATCATTTAAGTTGACAGGGTCATAGTCAAAATGTAGGCAGCGTGGGCAGTGCCAGTGGAGAGTCTGGCAATGGATGAGCTTTGGCTTTGCCACCAACTCAGTAAGTGACCTTAGTGGGACACTGACCTCCTCTCCAGTCTGTGACTCAGTTTGCTCATCTGTCCAAGGGGATGGAAGAACTCAGTGATGGCTCAGGCCTCTCGTGAGCCAGGCACTTTATGACTGATTGTCACATTTTCTTAGCTGACACAGTACATAAACTCTGATATGCCAGAAAATTTTCAATGTGTTATTTCTCTAAAAGAACAAGATGCTCATATTTCATCTAGAGCTTTCAAATTAATACCCATAATTATTCTGGATGGTATTTCCAAATGATGCAGACTGCAGATGACATTGTGCCCTGATTCTGACTCGCCTGCGAGGTTGGCAGCTGAGGAACAGAAAGGAGAGCACTAGGGAGGATGTTGTTTACTCTCCAGAGCACGGGGAGCCCTGGGAACAGGCATCCCTGCGTCCTGGCCTCTTGTTTCCTAGTCTGCCTCATTGCACCCCTTATCCAGCATTTGCAGGGCCTCTAGAGAGCTTCGAAGGTCTGTTAAGTGTTTCCTAAACTCAACATCTTTAAGTGGTCTAGCCATCTAGGTTTATCCCTGATGTCATAATCCGTCACTCCAGCTCCTTTCTTGCCACTCTCATCAAATTCTGTGAGTCGATGATTATTTAAAATATGCCACCCTCTCTCCTCCAGGACTGATTTCATTTTTATAGAGACCAGAGTCATCAGGCTCTGGAGGGACTGGAGACGGTTTTCCAGGGAGTCAGGAAGCCCCTTGAATTTGTCTTCACTTTGAATATGTATTCATATGTTCCATGCATTTTACTGGGGAGAATGTCCGGGCCTTTCATTTGTCTAGTAAGTTGGTAACAGTCATCGTCTTGGATAAACTATCTGAAGTTGAAGGTAGGACTTACAAGGGAGCTTGCAGAGCTCTTTGGAAAAGATAGTCATGCTGAGAGAAACAGAAGGCAACAGGAAAAGAGGAAAACCAATTAGGAGATGGACAGACTCCACGAAAGAAGCCACAGGCATAGTCTCCAGGAGGTGTCACTCACTCATGGGGTTGCTGTTCAAAGTCACAGAGCACACATGGAAAGCAAAGGTAGAAAAACCCCAGGTCTGGATGGATGGTTATCTATTCTTTTGGCTATTGAAATACACCCTGTGATACCTCTCAAGGTATTCATAAAATTCCTGGGAAGTAGCTGCAGGACCGACTCTAGTTCTTCATCTTACTATTTTCTGAGAGTTAACAGAAAAATGAACAAAATAATAAGTTCTCGGTAGCTATTAAATCTCCAACCTCTTAAATAAAATGTAACACTCTAGTGTCAAAAATCATGGCACCGTCACCAAATAATTTCAGTTACAGGGTTATTTCAGGTGAGTCAGGAGTTTGACTTCACAATTCCCGTCAGCTTCTCCCAAAGCAGCAGAATTCCAGTGGATTCCCAGTCTCCCCTCAGCAAAGATCCTGGCCACAATATCCAGTTGAAAAGCCTCTTTGAACTTGGTCGGGGTCCCCTTTATTATCATTATTATAAAACTTTAGAGAAGAATGCGGCTCACTCAGTATTTTTCTCAGGCCGGAGTCTGAGGTTGAGTAAAGATATCCAAGTTCAGTGTCTTTTTAAAGGTGCCAGATGTATCATCAGAATTTGTCTTGGCAAGGAAACACACACACACATGCATGCACACACAAGCACACACACTCACACACACCCATCCAGACAGCCATAATTGTCTTCTCCAAAGGGAATGAGCCAGTCCCAGTCCCTGGCGTGAAGACTGTTTGCAGCTGGGAGAACAATACGGTAAAATGAAGACGGCACGTCCCCTCCCCCCATCCCGCCCCCCGAAGCAGCCAAAGAAATCTTTGTCCAGCCCAGGTGTTGGCTGTGTCCTCTTCGCTGACATCCTGTCTTGAATTATTCAGGCTCATTCATTATGTATCCCACATAGACACAATTAAATCGTTAACTTTCCCCTCAAGAGAGCATCCGAGCCCTCAGCGACAAAAGGACAGTAGTGTTCCTCCCAGCCCTGAGCCGCCTGGAGAAGCTGATGGCCACTGGAATGGTTTTGCAAAGAGGCACTGGGCTGGGGGCCTCTCTGCTCTAAAAGTCAGAACCCCACTGCCCTGCCAAGTTATTTGACTGCAAAAGCAGCTCCCATGTTGGTTTCCAGGGCAGGGGAGCTAAGGAAGTACCGAGCAATTCGAATTTAGGAGTTTTAAGGATCTGCATAAATTCCCAGCGGGGCTTCAGAGCTGCAGATGGACATTTCATTTTTATGATGAGCGTGCATTTGGTTCAGTAAGGTAGGAAGCTGTGAATGAACTCCAGATCTCTGCCAAGGAGACTCTGGGTGGGGGCAGGGGTGGTCCGCAAACTCTTAGCCTTGTGTCTGCTTGAGACCAATAGTGAGATAATAACTATGGGCTTTTTAATGCCAAAAAAAAAAAAAAGTGCTTCTGTAGGAGCACAAAAAATTGTGTTTGTTCCCATGGGTCTCACAGTAACTAGCAGTTTATGTAGAAAGAAGCATTGCAAGATGGCTCAAGGCATTTCTAGGCGAATCAATGATAAAATTATACCCAAATTAGGTTTGTGCTGGGAAGTAGGAAGGTGGGACAGGGAGTCTTCCTTCACTTTAGTGTATCCCTTTTTCCACTGGGAGCCTAGAACTTAGTGCTGAAGAGCTCTGACCTGCTCCACATACCAACCAACTCAATTACTTGCCATTGTCCACCTCTGCTAAGAATTGACCAGAGGGAAATTCATCATAGTTTTTAGATTCTTTGTGATAGACTTTGGTAGTCAACAAGAGCTGCAAAGTGGATGAGGTTTAATTATTTCCCCCACAAACTTACTAACCCGTTATAATCAAACCAAATGTCAGGTCAATCTGTCTCCCCCAACACACACACACACACACACACACACGCAGATATTAATGTAAACCTTTATTAGCAAATAAGTACAAAATAGCTCAGAGGACCTGTCCTATGGGCCCAAAGGCACCTTAGTGCTTTGTTCTTAAGGGGATCTGAATCCACCTTGTATGAAAGGTTTACTCAACATAGACATAATAATGATCCATCATCAGAAAGCAGTTATCCTTATAGCTGGTCCCAAGTCACTATCGCCTCTAAATAAGTCTTTCTCAAATATCTCCACCCAGGGATATTTGTTAATGTCAGGAGGCATGGGCTGACAAAACAGAAGGGGAGGAAAGAGAGTTTCTACAGGTATCTAGTAAGTAGAGACCGAAGATGTTACTAAACATCCTACAATGCACAGGATGGCCCCCAAGACAAAAAATTATCTGTCCCATAATGTCAGGAATGCCTTGGTTGAGAAACCCTACTCAAAGCCAATGACTGGACATATGGCCTTTTGGATGTTAACCCTTGGTTGCCAACCCTGTTGTACAAGTTACAGCCATGGCCGGATTCTTATGCCCCACAGGGCACAGAGGTCTTCAAACTATTTTAGCCGTCACGTAAGTCGACATCCCTTCCAAACATCCCATATCCTGATTAACAAACTACTAATTCACAGATAGACAAACGACTGATTCACAGACAGACTTAATTAGCTGAAGTCTGGCACACAGTGGTCCCTCGGTAAGTGTGTGCCAAATGATCAAATAAAGGATGAGGACTCAGCTAGATAACTTACGTGCCTTATTTTTAGTTACACACTAGTTAGAGGCCAAGCGGAGGCAAATTCAGGCCAACCAACCCTAAGAATCATCCCTGAGACACCTCCTTGGATGCAGTGAAGATCCAATAATTCCCTAAAAGTTAATTACTATAACATATAACTTGGGGTTGACTTTTGTTTATCCTCCGAGGATCTTAAAATCCTTTCCCTGAAAATTATGAGCACCCGTCAGTTGCTGATTTCACAAAGAGAAACGAATGTTCAGGTAAAACGAAAGACTCATTTTACACAATTTCAGCAATTTTTTGTTCACGCTTTTACAAATCTTCTAAGTTGATTGTATACAGAGTTTATGCTCCTTGCTCTCATTTTTCCCTTTATACAGATGCCAACAAACAGTGGGGCTTTTAGCAAAGACACAAAGGAAGGTAGAATCGATACCGCGCAAGCCTCATTATTATATCAGCCTGTAATAAAGAAAAAGGGCTGAAAATGGGCTTTAGTTCTGTTCTCTGAATGAGGAAATGGCAGATCAGAATGATGAAGGGCATTTTTGAAGTTCCCTCTCAGGATGAATTGTGACTTGATAGGTCCAGGGTTGGGGACCCAGGAGCTTCCATGGATGGCCTATATTATTGCAGGCATCCCGAGACAGGGAAAGGCATTGCCTGTGTCACCGTATCCATTGGCCTTCTTAAAATGAGATACTGTGAGAGTGGAAGGATGCTATTTATAATTAGGCTGGAACAGGCAAAGTGGAACACACAGTCACTCCATAACCCCAATTCTGAATCCTCAGTCCTTGAAGGGACGTGAGTGATAGGAGCTCACCGAAAGTAGATATAAGCTCCTCAAACAGAGGACAGAGGCAGCGTCAAAGGTCCACAATGGACGAGCAGAGAACTCTGGGGGAAGCCATACGCAAAGCGGGAACGCGATCCTGGACAGGGCCGCAGACACTGCTCCTATCCCGCGTTGGCCGAGGACCTGCTCAAATGCGTGGGAGTGACGAGCGCAACATCAGGAGGAGCAGGAAGGATAAACGGCCATCGTCTCACTCCCCAGCTCGATCCTTACCTGTGTTCATTTTTCATTGTCTGCATTCACTCTTTGCCTCTGTTGACATAAAGTGTAAAAAAGAAAGGAAACGCTGGTTGTGACTGAGCCATACCTGCGTGAAATTAGATAGCATCAAACCAGGCCTTCATGGAACTTAGGGGGATGAAGCCAAAACAAGGAGTTGTGTTGAAGTCAGGCACACAGGGAAGATATAAATTAATTTTGAGTGGCATTACCCTACAGTGGCCTTCGATTTCAGCTTCAAGTCCTGCCTCTCCTGCTTAACCAGCTGTGTGACATGAGAAAGAAGGATACACCCTCTGTGAGGTCGGGTGGTCACACATAATTGTTTATGAAGGTATCCCAAGTGCCTAGAACAATACCTGGCAGAACACAGGTGCACAATTTAAAAAAAAAAAATTCTGTGAAGTGATCAATTGGATGAGCTAGTTTCAGCATCAATTTAATGGGTTGTTCAGAGAAATAAATGGGTTAGTAGATGGAAAACTCTTGGAACAGTGCCCAAAATATGCACAGAAACGGTATGTTGTCATTATGATCAATGTAGTGTATGAGGGGGCAAGGTTGGAGACATCCATGGAACCCTCTCCCTAGGTGGTGGTCTGAGTTTAGGATGTAACACTTTTTTTTTTCATCACAAGTGATCAAATCCCAAGCACGTCCAGAGAAACAATTTCACTGCAAAGCGGAAGCTAGAATAAGAAATTCTCAGGTTCCAATTACTTGTTAGAGACATGAGAATTTCCTTGCGAGAACGTGATGGGTCCAGAACATGAGCCTGGGCAGGTGGAGGAAGTCCGTCTACATGTCCAAGCAGACAGGACAGCGGCTTCTTTGAGGCAAGCCTGGGACCCTGTGCAGCCCGAATGATTTAAAATATCATCTTGACCTCATATTCTTAACAAACTCCTTTTCAAAGGAAAAATTTCGGTATGTATAGAAACGCCCAAAATGAGCTTGGGACACCTGTTAGCTGTGAGTAGAGGTACTTGAGTTTAGGTCCACAGTCTGGTCAGGCAAAATCAAACATTTAACTTTCACTTTGGCATGACGCATCATCCTACATGCACCTCTCAACACATGTCCATTAGCTGTAAATGGTCCCAAATGTGGACCTTTCTGAAGTGATAACAGCAGAGCTATTAAAACAGTGACAGATCCTAAAAATACCTGCTACTCCATCTCCTCCTTTCAGTCCCCCTCCCACCCCATTTCCTACCATCTTGAATAACTCAGCTTCTTTCATTTGTTAATAGATTAAAATGGATTTCCCTTGGTTTATTTACCTTGCTTATCAAACAAAGAGTAAATATGCTGGTTAAAGAAATAGCAACTGAAAAAAAATAAATTACTAAACAGGTACTAACTGTATTTTATAACTCTTCTCTTCCAAAATAATGCTCATGGAAATCAGAATCTAAATATAAAACTACATGCAAAAAAAAAAAATGTCCAAATGCTAATGGCCTCCAGTGTGCTTTAGAGTTGTAGAAGATTAAAGTTGGAATGGATATTAGAATACACAATAATTCAGCCACCTCTCATCCATGTATTCATTCACTCATTTGTCCATCCAATGTTTATTGAGTTTCTGCTGTGAGTCAAGCATGTACCAAGCTCTGGGTAAGCACAACATAAACGAGACCTCAAGAAATGCACCTACTATTTAGGGCAGCAGTCAGTAAACTTCTTCTGTAAAGGGACAGAGAGCAAATATTTTTGGCTTTGTGGACCACCTGTGTCATAGCTACTCAACTCAGACATAGATAGTATGTAAACACACAAGTATGACTGTGTTCCAATAAAACTTTATTTGCGGACCCTGACATTTGAATTTCTTGTAATTTTCACATGTCAAAAATATCATTCCTGCCCCGGCTGGCATAGCTCAGTGGATTGAGCGTCGGCCTGCCAACCAAATGGTCACCAGTTCTATTCCCCAGTCAGGGCACATGCCTGGGTTGAGGGCCAGGTCCCCAGTAGGGGGCACATGAGAGGCACCCCCATGTCGATGTTTCTCCCTCTCTTTCTCCCTCTCTTCTCCTCTGTCTAAAAATAAAATAAATAAAGTCTTTTAAAAAATCATTCCTTTTTTGAATTTCTCAACTATTTAAAAATGTAAAAAGTATTCTTAATTCACAAGTTGTACAAAAAACAGGCAAAAGGAATGTTTGGCCTATAAGCTATATCCCTGATCTAGAAGAAGGAAAATATAAAAATCATAACTTGCTAATGAGTGACCTCAAAAAGGTTAGAAAAATAGTGTTGTGATTGGATGTCACCATGAGACTATAATTTCTACTGAAAGTGAAAGAATAAAAGAGAGTAAACCTTTTGCTCTCACTTAGAGCAAATTCACTTAGCACCCTTTACTTCCTAAAATCCCACTTACAAGCCCTCTGATGCTGCTGTGTCCATCTCTACCCCCATTCCCAAGTGAGGCCCCTGTGCACAAGCCATGGCCTGAGATCATGCAGGTGGTTATGAATGCTTGCCTCTAGTCAGAGAAACCTGTAAGAGTTTGAATAATCTTGACATTATCATGAATTGGGCCTAACAAGAATATATGAATGAAAATGTTAACTAGCCTAGGACTGTCCAAATTTTCATCTTGACCCAGGAAACAGTCTTTGGGAAAAGATCCCATGATTAATAGGCTCCAGGGCAGTATGATGCATATTCAAATTTGGAATACAAAGAAGTAGAATACCTTACACCTTTAAGGGATGTGTGGGGATTTAGGGATTGTGGGTAAGGTTTGAGGCAGGTCCAGCAGGAGACATCTGAAGTACGTTTGAAGGATAGATAAAAACTGGCCTTGGGTATTCGGCAGTGGTAATAGCCGAGTGGCAGGGGTAACCTCAGGTAATTCAACCTTTCTGGAGTGGTTGAAAGACAGGAAGAGTGGATGAGAAACAGAGAGAGCATGAGGGGTCTTGAACAGGACAAAAGATCTGGACCAGAGGACAGGTCCAAGAGAGTTTCAGGTTAAAGAATGGCACAATCAGATCGAATCTGTGTTCAAAGAGCCAACTCAGATCAAAAAGATGGGAAATGGAATCAAATGAGTATCAAAGTCATGACAACTTGCCTGAGATCACCAAATTACTTAGAGGGAAAAAAAATCCTAGGATCAAGCAAAAAAGATTGAAAACAAGAGCAGCTGATGCCTGGTCTAGCAAGTTCCACTTGATAAGCTTTGTCCCCTGGTCTCCAGTGCCTGATCACAAGGGAAGGCTTTCAAGTACAAGCTGATAATGTCGATTCACTCTAAAAAAACAGCCACTTGGGATAATTTCTCTACATAGACAATGAAAACTGGAGAAAGTAGAGAACACTTAGTATGTGACTACCATATCTCTTTACATATTTTCTTTACATAAGTTCTTTTATATATTTTCTCTTACGGAGCCTTTAAAATAGTGGTGAAGTAGGCGATGGAATTCATTTTGCGCCATCCCCATCATTTTTCCAGGTTGACTGGCTGCGAGATTTGATGCACGAGGACTGGTAACTGGATGGAGAAAAGCTCTCCAAAAGAAATGATGGAAGGCAGGTAGTATACAGGGCAGCAGGCATTTCAGGACATGTTTATGGAAACAGAAATTCAAAAGTCTGAAACACAGTGAGAAAGATCCAAACCTTGGGCGTTCAACATCAGCCCCTTGTCTGCTTCATGTAAAAAACCATAAGAGAAGGACATGTTACCTGAAGTACTAGTTAGAAATCTTTCTTATCTTTCTACTGATCTGTGAAACCGTGTAAGAAAAAGCAGTGTTCTCGCCCGCTTTAAGGGAGACCCGTAGCAGCTCCATCCCTTCACTGAATGGAAGCCTGTAAACTCTTCGGAAGCCACCACCGGGCTTTTAATAAGAAGCAAAGAGAAGACTCAGAAAGGAATATGGCTGCTATGAAAGTCTTCATTTCCTTAGTCAGAAGAGAAGGGATTACAGAGACTCAGCGCGTCCTCTAGGGTATGAGCCTCAATAGAGGCCCAGCACCGGCACTTTGGGCACAGACGGGCTGCCTTGGCTTGAGAAGCCAGGAGTAACACAGAAGATGGGTATTTTTATTCCGATTTTACAGAATGCCCAGAGTCCCCTGGCTGCTAAGTGGCAGAATTTACCTCCAACCCACTTGACTCCAGATCCCATAGTGTCATCAGTTGGTCACCTTGGGTCTGACTCAACCAAGAGTAGCAATTAATTGTATAAGAAGCAGAACTGGGAACTACAAAACATCCCAGGCAAAACAGTGAAGACTTTCATTGTTCTTACTTTTATTTACGTAATACGCTATGAACGAACACTCTACCAGGTAGATATTCCTGTGAAGCGCAAGAAGCCGCCCTGACACATCACCCATGTAGCCACCCTTCTTCATCTCAGCCCAGAGGAGTGGAGGCGTCCCCAAAGGAGGCTCTGTGTGGGCGGCCGCCATGGCCGGAGTGCCCTGCTCAGGGTTGGGGGGGTAAGGGGGTTGTGCGTAGACAGCTCGCACTGTGCTTCCTCCCCCTCCGTGTACCACAAGCCCACCCCAGTTCCTACCTCAGACCCAGCGGAGCCTGAGGGCTTCACAGGAGCCATAGGAGGAAGGAGCATTATTAAGAAAATGGGAAATAGAGTAAAAGTGGAATCTGACCAAAAAGCAACTCCTCCAAATGTAGTATGTTCCAAAATAGGAACATTTGGAAAGTCAGAATAAGGTAGGCGAACCCAGAGGTCATGGAAAAAGTCTAAATTTAAAAGACATTCAAGGCTATCAAGCGTTTTTTGTCACTGCTCACTTAGGGCTTACCCAGAGACATGGATGGAGCTGAGAATCTGAGATTATTTTCACTCCCATCCAAACCTTTGTTTCTGCTAGACTTTGCCGCGTCCTGGAGACATGGGAGTGTGAACTAATCGACATGGAATTACTTACGATAATAGTTTCCAGAGCGATTACATTACTTTTGGATTCTAAACACAGGTTTTGTTTCTAAAAGAAAACTATATTGTTTGTTTCTAATACTTGCTTTTTAAAAAATGCTTGTCTTGAGTTTTCTCCATGGAAGGCGGCAGTAGCAATATTATTTTTCTTAAATAAAAAGCACCCAAAAGACCACTTGGCAACTCAGTGTGCAAAAGTGTAGCCACACCGATAAATGCATGAATATAGCCCTGTAGTCCCTACGTCTCAGCATTAAAAATAGAATGTGTTAGTTTGTACATAATAGTTTGCAAATTGCATATAATAGTTTTCTTCAATTTTCTTTTACACTAATTACTAGCTATTTTCTAACATTAAAATAATATGTTCTCTATGCAAGACATTTAGAAAATGCAAAACAATTATTCAAGTCTTACATAAGCACTACTAAAAAATTGATTTATTTTTCCCTTTTCCATCTGTTTCCTTTCACACAGATAGATAGATTGGTATTAATGTCAACATACCTAGATAAGTCATATAAATATATCTAGAACAATAGATATACAAACACACATATGTATACATAGTACCATTTTTAACTTAAAATGTCCCAGGTTTCATTCCATATTCTTGACCAACTGAAATTCATTGTATAATCTCACACAAATGAGCAATGTGAACACACCTTGCTGTCTGCATCCTTTACGGATTCCTCATTACAGGACTCTACATGTAGATTGCTGAGTTATGTAACACTTACATGCACTCGTGCCTCTTGCCAAAGGGTACCAGTTTACACTCTCACATGGGATGTGAAATAACAGTTCTCACAGCAGCCTTGCCAGCATTGAGTGTTATCTATTCTTCTAAAATTGCTTATTTGCAAAGGAGATGAAGGTTTTAATTTGCATTGTTTTTACCAGAACCTTTCCCTGTATTTATTCACAATCTGCATCTAGGGTAATTTGTCATATTTCAAAGAATCAGAATGGGTTAGATATCACGTTGAATGCACACGAACTTCTTTGGGTACAGTTCCTCAGATCTGATCATGTATTTGGTGACTGCTTGCTGAGACCAAGGTGGAGGCTCTCATTTCTGTTCTCCATAAACCCCAAGATGTAAGAAAATATGAGGGATAGGCATCATTATGCCCATGTGGGATGACCAACTTCCTCTCTTCTGTGGTTTCAAACAGCAGTTCGAACCCTCACCATCTCTTCTGCTGAGGAGTTTGGGGAGGCAGGATGGGAGGGTCTGCAGGTTGTTCCCTCACTCATTCATGTCATTTTCAGTCTCCAAAGCCAGGCCCACCAGTATGCAAGAAGAACTTGGCAAATGCTTGTTTAGTGACTGGATGACCACGACTCTGACCCTCATTTGATAAATGCAGGGCTTAGTAATAGAAATATTGGGTTGGCCAAAAAGTCTGTTTGGTTTTTTCCATAAAGTAAAAGACACATTTTTCACTTTCACCATTAACTTTATTGATTTGGATATTCTGAGTAGGTCAGTTCTCTCCCACTATTGGCTTCTAGTGGGTGGAGGCCAAGGGTGCTGCTAAACACCTTCCAATGTATGAGACAGCCCACCAGCAAAGAATTATTTGGCCAACTGTCAACAATACCAAGAAATTTCCCGAACCACTTTTGACACATTCCATCAGTCACAGCACCTTCTCCATACACTGCACACATCTTTTTTTGCATTTCAGTTGCATTTTTACCTTTCTTAAAATAATGAAGCATAATATACCAAAAATGTTGTTCATTTCTTCCGTCTTCAGTACTAAAATGGCTGCCCAAAAATTCACCAGTTTTGTTAAGTTTTTTAAACGCATGCTGATATGACAGCTGTCAGAATACAATCTAACAAAATTGTTTCAAATGAAGTTAAAGACAACTAAGCACTACTAGAGCCATTGTACAGAAAACAATAAACTTTTTGGCCAACTGAGTTTATACAAACGAGTGCTGCCCTGTGAGACGTGCTATTTGTAATAGATTTGATGCATATCAGAGAAGGCTGTGTGGATGACACACTGAAGTTTATGTAAAACAGATAATGTCATAGTCAGGCCAAACCTTAATGAGAAGGCCTACCTATGAAGATGCGGCAGGTGGAGCCTCCATGCGCAAGGCACGGGACGTGCAGGAATCACAGTGTGTCTCAGAGGTCTGCACTGTTTGGGGTGAAAAGAAGGTAAAGCATAGAGTCGAAGAGCCGATAAGCAGGTGGCGGAGACAATGAAGAGCCTGGTTTCTCCACTGTGGAATCCGGATTTCCCCCAAAGATGACTGGAAGCACCTGAGAGATTCGAGCAGTGGAGCTGGAATTTACTCTGGCGCCACTGACAGAGTGGGTAACGGGATAGCGTAATTGGAATCTGGAGGCAGATGGTCCCAAGTTACTGTTAAAGGTAGATCCAGGAGTAAACAGGCAAAGGAAAGAAATAACGGGTAAACAAAAAAAGCTCGTAGTCGGTGAGTGGATGGGTAGACACGGCTTAGGAGAGAGCAGACAGGTGGACAGAGAGTCCAGTTTAGACACTGCAGTTCCCTGTGAGTCACGGAAGGAGCACCTAACCCGCTGGTGGTGAAGCAAGAGCAATCTGTTCAAGCCAATATGAATAGTTAAAGTGAAAAATGAGAAATTTCCGAGTAGCCTACGTGTTTATAGTACCTAGAGCTGGATAGTGATTTCAGTGATTTTTAAAATTATTTTCTTATTTTTATATGTATTTATATGATTTCACAAATCATATAAATATTATTTTATACGTATTTATAATCATTCTGCAGTGATGTATATTGCCAAAAATGTCCATTTTGTGTAACCGAAGGGGAAAATCATAATGGCTGTATGTGTAGTGTCCACCTAGAGCTTTTACACAATACCCAGGGTTTTATGTGTGTCTCTGATCCTCACAACTGTCCTGTGAGCGACTTGCTACCTTTCAGGGAAGGAAGAAACGAGTTCAAGTGAACATACCAGGGTGGTAGATTACAAAAACAACACAATTCTCCACCCGTCCCTATATCCACAGACTGTGCAACATGACTCATATCCACAAGTATTATCTGTTTCCCCGGGCCTTGAATTTTACCTGGTCTTGTGATTTTTCACGGCCACCAGAATGTGAAAGATGTGATATGGTGGCAGTTTAGAGTTTGAGCTTTGAAATCCGTTGGACATCCCTCTCTCTATTTTGCAGTCCTCCTGCTACCACATCAATAAGGCCAGGCTAGGATGCTGGATAATGAGAGACAGCGCCCCAGCCACGTCCATCACCCTGCCAGCAGTTCAGCCTCAGGCATGGGAGTGAGGCCATCCTAGGTCAGCCTGACTGTGGCCAACCTGCTGATGGCGGACCCCTCGGCAAGCCCAGCCGAGATCAGGTAACCTTGCCAAACTCAGCAGAATTGCCCAGCTGACCTTCATACAATGGTGGTCGTCCTAAGACCCTTAGGTTAGGGAAGTTTGGGACGAATACAAAAGAAATTGGAAGAAGCAAGATTTGAACCCAGGTCTAGGCTTCTCTGTGTATCTACAAAACTTCCTGTGTCTCTATAACGCAGTTAGTGATCTTACTTTATGCTGAATTTTCTTCCCTTGCCTCTCCTCCCCAAGTACTTTCAATAGGCAAGGACTCATTCTGTCTCCACTCAACATCTAGTTTGGGTCACTGTATTTGAATTTGAAGACCCCCCCAGGAGTGCCTAGTGTAGTTTTGTTTTGCTTAGAATAATTTGTCAATATCATTAAGTTGCTGGAATAGTCTCTACACCCAAGTTCAATAGTAAAATTAGAATAAACTTATGAATATATTTCTTTGTATGCCATCTTCACACATCTTACCTGGTTTCATATTTAGATTACTGAGGATAAAAAAGTATGTGGTACCAATTTTATAGGTAGAACAAACAAAAATTAAGACTGAGATAGATAGAGGGTACTTGTCTGGGATCAGGCGGGGAATCAGACACCCTGCAGGGGAGCTCAGCCTGACCTCAGCACCAGACCATGGAATCTAGATTCTGACCCAGAATTATTTAAGCCAGCCATGAGACCTGGGAAGCTATTGCACATGCCAGCTTTCTACTTAAAAATAACAATTCATTTGCTATTGCATTTCAAATACTGCTGGTTTAACCAAGATTCTTCCTGGTCCCAAGAAAGTGTAAGGAAACTCTCAGCTCCCAGAGACTGTGACCTTCCAGAGGGCAGGCCCTTGACCCTCCCCTTTGGCACTGGAGTTCATACAAATATCCATTTAATCCTCACATAATCTTAATTCCTGTGAAGTGCCCCATTTTACAGAAACTCACCAAGATTCAAGGTGTAACATACTTTTCCTAAAATAAACTCAGAGAATGAATGAGTGACAAAGTCCAATTCTGAAGCCAGGATTATTGAGGTCAAAATGCGTGCATTTTTTTTTTTCAAATTGCCCTCCCCTTTTCCCAAAGTGACAGATTCGCTTACCTACCAGACGGCCCCTAGCATTAGATTTCTGTGTAAGTGGCCTCGAGCAGCCGTCTCTGCCAGTGATTAAAGATGGGGAAACAGGCTTCAGCTAAAGCAGAGTCAGCGTAGTAGACATTAATTTAAAAGGTACTTTCAGGTTGAAACCTTTTGAGCTACCAGAGTATACTGCAAATTAAAATGGGGTTTTCTGATTTATGGTTTGATCCTCTAGGGCAACAATTCTGCCGGCATCATTGTCCCTGTGACTGCACCCAGGAATCTGGGATTATTTCCCACAGTGCCAGAGTGTGCCTAACTCCCATTTTGCCTCCTGATTTGCTCTGCATCCAGGCCTTTCCTAACATAGCGTGAACACAAAGGTCAATTTCCTGCAGTCAATTTGAAAAAGGCCAACTCTCAATTAACTTTGCAAAAGGGGTCAGAGGTGATGTGGAGAAATAAAATCAACGAGTAATGCAAAACACCCATTTCAGCTCTGCACTCTAATAGGCCCTCCTTCCAAAACGCTGACCGGAGCTGCCAACCAATGGTAATTCAGATAAATTTGCAGTCTGTTGCTCAAATTGCAACATTCCTGCTACTCACCTCAGATGGACAGATCAATGAGGAAAAAGTTGTAAGACTAGCAACTGAGACGGAAAAATGCAGAGAAAGGGATATGGGCTCAATATGCAAGCCAAATATTATTATTAAAGTAATTATTATTTAGAATTTATTAGATTCTCCCCTCCAATCTCAAGTGGACATGAATGTTTCCCACTCCTCTTCAGCCGCCCTCCCAGCCATACTGATGAACTAACATTTCATGTACCGAGCGGAGGACTTGAGAACTGTTGAAAGGCCATCCCACCCTCCCGCACTGCGGAGTAGCTCCCTAAATCCAAACCAGACAGGGCCCTTCTCTGGAAGGGCTCACTGTGGTCTACCCAAATCAAACCCCAGAGGCTTACTGAGCTCCTCGCTGTTGATATGGACAAAGCTAGGGACTTTTCAGTATGCCATGCTCTCCGGGGAACGGTCCGTCCAAACTTCTTGAGTGAGGGACGTGAGATGGTGGGGTGGGCAGGGTGGGGGGATTGGTAAAAGGCATCATTCCACCTTTGATTCGAATCCCTGTAATCAAAACCATATTCAGCCAGCTCCGTCTTACCTCCAAACTCCCTCTGAGACGCTATAAACATTGGCAGACAATGCATATAATTAAGGTGGAATATGTTCTCATAAATGTTTGTTTCCATCTGCTAGTTGTTTGAGCAAATATTAGAAGATTTCTTGTGGTCAGTCTGCAGAACAACAGGAGAGATTCTCAAATCCCCACCGAGAAGCCGTGCGGGAGCACGGCCCGGCTACAGTGCCGGAGCCTGCAGCCACAGGGAGCAAAGAAAGATGGAGGCCGGAGTCTGCTTTCCAGCCTTAGCTGTCCAGGAGCAGGCTGGGTGCAACAGCGGCACGCTCAAGCTCCCCCTTTTTGCTGTAAAGAAACACTGAGAGACTGTGAGCATTGTTGTCTTTCAATACCAAGGGGGGAAGTGGGCGAAAGAAAGTAAGAGTGTTCTGGCACCAGAGTAATTTCTCCATTACCTCAATTAGTTCCAATGATGTGGAAAAGTTCTGTCTGGAGAAATCAAACTAAACGTAAAATCACTGAAGCGCCGGTAGGTGTTGATACAGGCATTAGTCAGCAATACTGATTGCAATGAAGTCACTCAATAACCCTGTCTGGAACCCGGGCAGAGAAATAAACTCATTAGATCACCCCCTTTATGAAGCACGTGGTGGTTTTCAGTGTGGCACCAACACAACCTGGCACCACCAAAAGATTTAGCTGTCTGCCTTGGAAGGCACAATTTACTAAGGTGTCTGGTAAAGAAATCTGGCTAAGTACCATTATTATTTTCTACAGAAACATAAATAAGTCCTCTTTCCTAAGAGCCACGTTTGCCATTAGTTATGAAATGTTGGATTTTCCTTAGGGAAGTAACTAGTTCTTTGTGGCCAGTAAAGCACAGAACTGAGACGATTAAAAGGAAGAGACTCCAGGAGAGAGTTAGGCTTAGCAGAGGGAAGAATGTGTAGCGTTTGAAGCCAGCCATGCACTTCCATGGGAGGCAGACATTAAGCCCCTTAGTGGGTGTTCAGTGAAGGCTGGTTCATCCCCACCAGGGATAGATGGTACTGGGAGGATTCTTGCATTAGGGGGGCTATTGCATGATCTAAAAATCTCTTTCCCAAGTTATGATCCAGCAAGTCGGAGTTGAGAGAAGAGAATGTATAGGTTTCTTTTTCTGCCATCTCTTCTTCTCTATAGAGTCATACAAAAAAATAATAAAACCCACTAGGTTCCCAAAAAATGTTCTCTTATATATAGAGTTATATTAGCATAACATATATTCCATCATGTTAGGAAGAATTGATAAAAATTGAGATGCTCGGTGAGGGGTGGAACTACTTCCTCAGGAGTGTATTTCTCCTAGTTTAACCACAACCTCTTCAAGCACTTAACTGATAAAAGATTGACGAGCACAGCATGCAGATGGATGGATGGATGAAACGAAGGGAGGGAGGAAAAAAGAGAAAGAAGGTATTGTCCACTTCCCATGTGGTCCATGATATATATCCCTCAAAAAAAGCCCACATGTATTATATCCAGGTTATATAACTGGGGCAACTGAGTCACAGAAAAGTTGAGTAACTTGCTCAAAAATCACACAACTAGAAAGTGACAGAAACAGAATTGAGAGTAAGAAGGAATAGACTTCCAACTCCATTCACTCTCTCACCTGCCTCTGCAAGCCCATGTCAGGACAGGGACTTATCCTGCTTTCGATACCCTGCTTTGAAGGACCTGACGTGAAGCAACATCAAGGAAGAGTAGAAGCCCCCATTCCTTTCTACACCATTGTGTAAAGACGGTAACTCATCAATGGCTGATTGATAGGAGAGTTTAAAATTTCTCCTCAAAAGGATTTTTTCTTTTTTAACATGATGTGGTACATACCAATCCAACGTAGTGCCAGAATTGGGATTTTTCACCCTAATAGGAAGCCTAAGCAGTTGGCTTCAGCCCAGCCCCTGAAAATTGAAAGAGTAGCTAACAGTGGCATGAGCCCCTGGGGCATAGTGAGGGAGTCAAGTTTGGAATTGTTCCATAGTGTGCTGGAACCTCAGTGTCTAGATGAAACCTCTTCTCCCTTCAAATCTAAAATTTTAGAAGATAGATGAGAATGATGAAAATATTACTCCTCCACTTGGGGATTTCAGCATCCTGAAGATGTTTTTGTAATTGTCATTTGAATTTTCCACTTCCAAAAAAGAGACTGGCTTCTATAGCTTGATATAGGCTAGGGCCCAATGCAGGAATCCAAGTTAGAAAGAGTCCTTCATCCATGTTTTTCCTCTGATCGCAAACTTTAGGTTAATGTGTGTTTGTTCATCCAAATAGTCTTCCCAATGCTATCTTTTAAATTACAAGCAGCGAGTCTTTATGAGTGAGAACAATAATTAAGTAGTCATTCTACTGTGTATCATTGCGTTGAAAATTCCATATCGCCCATGAAAAAAGGGCTATTTTAGTTTGTGTTAAGACTAAAAACTTGATTACCTACATCAGGTTTGAAACAAGAATTATAAAAATAAACAAAAGCCAAAGATGAACTGGAAATGTCACATCAGGCATTGATCTCCATTTTCTCCCATACTAACTCTTTTCCCTATAGTCATCTCATGGGTAACACCACGATTTTCACTACAGAAGCTAATCTATATCTTACGATCTTTTTATACTGGTCTCATCCCCATGTTGTAAGCAAGGACCACACTGACCACTATGAAGCATAGCTTGATAATGGAGACATTGTAGATTCCACTTCTTTCTGATCTTGGCCAAGTCATTTCGCCCCTCTGAGTGTCTAAAGTTGGCACAAGAATAGTTCACATCTCAGGAGGTGAGTGAGAGAAATGAATGTGACACTTACTAAACTGCACCCAGCCCTGTGCCTAGCCCAGGGTGAAGGCTTGCTAGTGTGGGCTGTCCCTGGGATCGTAGCCTCTTCCACAAACAGTTTTGTGCTGAGCACGCTGGAGAAGCTCAATATAAAAGTGATAATTTGTAACACGAGGGAGAAACAATAATCACAAATTGGACGCCACTGCCGAGTAATTCTGGGAGTTTAACATTATTTTATTTTTTAAAAAGTGTCTCCCTTGTTATCCAATTCTTTCCCTGCCTTTCTTGTTCCCTTATTTTAGACTTTGCCCATGGCATCATTTAGTGTTCCAAAATATGAGACTCTTATAGGTATTCAGAAGCCCCAGGAGAAATGGAATACATTTACAGACCCATAAACATCTAAATTAGTGCTATAAATGGGAAATATAGTCTATAGTTGGAGAGTGCCCAATACATAATATGTTGTGGCATAGAAGAGACTTCCTTTTTGGTGGCTGGAAAATCTATTTGCTCTAAGTATTCAATTTTAAAATGGATAATAAAAATAAATAATAGGCATGCTTCTGCTTAAATTGCACCTTTCATGGGAGATCTCAAAGAGTTTTTCAACTGTTAATTTATGACCCCTGGGGTAAGGTAGGTGGCAAGTAATATCTTTCTTCCTTAAATGGAGAAACAGACATAACAGGCCTGGGTGACTTGTCCAAGGACACGAGGTAAGTTCCAGCTGCAAGCAGAGAAAACATAACATTGAGCTACTCTCTTTAAATAGTCGAAACCTGTGTTATTGCCTATAAATTCTAAGATGAGCGCTAATGTGGGTTGTACAACTGTCGTACACCTAACGCTAACCTCCCTGGTATATCGGTTGTCTATTCTTGCAGAGCGTGCTGCCGGGAAAGCTTAGCGGCTCGCAGTGGCTAGTATCTAGCCGTGCCTGTGTGTCTGCCCGCGGGCTAGGAGTTGACTCTCGAGGTGGCTCTCAAGGCTAAGCTCAGCTGGGCAGAACAAAATGCAGGTTGAGCCTGGATCTTCTCCTCATTTCTCTCAGCCTACACGGAGCGGGGGTCTAGCCAGGGCAGAGGAGCCAGGGAGCTAACCTCAGCCATGCTCATGAATCATGTCATTTCTACTAATCCTATTGGCCCAATTAAGTCAGCGGCTGAGCTCGGATGGAAGGGTGGAGAAGCATAGTCTTCCAACCGTGAAAAGTCACATGGTCATGCCCAAAATCAATTTCCTTGGCAGGGCACTCCCCCCGTGGAAGTTAGGAAAGGGGGTGGATACTCTTAAACAGTAATCTAGCTGACCACAGTCAGCACTTCCTCCTTATTAATATTTCAGACATTTTTGTACATGCTCATCTTCGAAATGAGGGCTGTTGCACATGATTCTGTAACCTCTGCTAGACCACTGGCTTGAGCCTGGCTTAAAAGGGTGAAATTTAAATGAGCCAACAAATACATCTTGTCACTTATTAGTCTCCTTGATATCAAAATAAAGATGCTAATCAGAGATTTAAGAGGAAATTGCCTAATAAGGAAATAGTGCTGATTTAGATACAGTTGTATATGGTGGATCAATGTAAATAATTTGAGCTTATGTATCTATTCACGGACACTCTTTAGGTCCTGAGGTTTCCAGGGAACCAGAAATGCTTAGCGGACGTGAAAGGCCCCATGGAATGTCCTCAGCATAGTGATGCTCATGAAACATGAGACCCCATTAACTAATGGTTCTACCTCCGCCAGACCTTAGAAAACTCAAAAACTCCCGCCTGAGGTGTGAGGATTTTTTCACGTTTGTAGATGGATGCATCCCAGTGTAAATCTACATTCTTCTTAACATCAGTCCAGGCTTCCTCTACACCTCTCCTCCAACAGTCAGTTTGTTTCTCAAACTAGACTGCAGTTTCCAACCGGAACGCTCATTGAGGATGAGACACCCCTTGCTTTCTCTCTTTCTCATCCTACTTTGCCCAGCCAAAGAAAAAGAAAGAATTAGGGCTCCAACCTAATCTGAATTTTCTGGATAGCAATGAGATTTTTAAAATGTTGTCATTTTAGACAACACGTGATATGAGGAAGAACTCAGTGCACAGCAAGGCCCCGTGCGGGATCCTGGCTACAGAGGCCGAACGGAAACCCTTTGACGTCACTTTGAAGACCAGCTTTCTCTCCAGGTTAGCTGGGTCCTCCCCACATCACTGCCAAACCTGCCTCCAGGTTCTCTGCAAACCACTTTCTTCTCTGGTTAAATCTGTGGGTTCCCGCAGGGAGAAGAGCGGCTCCCACTGGCTCAGGACCGTTTCTCCAGGTTATATATGTCACAATTTTCCATGCTTTTAACAAGACTCAATTAAAAATTAATCAGTCCAGCATGGCAATTTGAGAGGTAATTGTTTCTTTTCCCCAACTCCATGGCCATAGGCTAAAAGCACACCCAGAACCTAAATTAATCATCTAATTGGGATTTTTCCATACTCCAGCCACTCAGCCTTCCAGGGGTCTCCGCAATGTGCTGCCTGACCTCAATAATTAGGCGGCCCAAGTGTCCACTCTGGGGCTTTCTGCCCTGCTTTGCTTTCCAATTCCCTGTAGTAAAATGGAAAATAGCCATATAGGCTGTTTACGTGGACCCTCTCCAATGACCAGCAGCCCTTATATTCAGAAGATACAATAGTACTCGTGAGGAATCCTGGGACAATGAGGCAGGTTAATATATTCAACATGGTTTGTAACAGCGAAAGTTGATTTCAACCTAATAGCAGCCCTGATTGATTGAATAAAGCATGGGCTATTCATACAACATGCAGCAATGCAGCTGAAAAAGAAATGAGGAAATTTTATGTACATAGCTATGGAATGTCCTCCAGGTCAAACCATATATTTAATCATTTAATAGCACACACAGCAATCCTGTAAGATAAATATCATTATCTCTCCTCTTCTTTTAAGAAAATGAATATGTCGAGCACAAAAAAGAGAAATTTTGTTAATACCAGAGGTATTTGTGTAGACTCATAATGGCTAACACACACTACTTCTATATTTAATTTTGATATAAAATATATTTTGTTTACTCTTCTCCACTTTAAGATTCATACCACTCATTTTGTTCCTGTGATGTAATAAAAGGAGGTAAGGGCCTACATTTTATTATTTCATTTTTAAACCTTGACACGAGCCTTGTACTTTCTTAAAAAGATACCATGGAGGGAGCCTAAATATCTTATTTTTTCTTAAGTTCCTACCTGGGAAAAATTAGTCAAAAAATTTCACTATATCCTTCACATCAGTTCATTGATTACACTAAATACCAAAAAAAATTTCAAAAGGATTTAGAGCTATAGTTAGTTAAATGGAAGATGATTTCTTATATAATTGCTATTCAGAAAAACCAGCCAATTATGAGAATCCCTTAAGGTATAACTGAAAGTTCTATTTCCTCCATGAAATTGACCATAAACAAAATGTATCTTCATCAACCATTGTTCTCTGTGAAAATACTGAAACTATAAATGTATATCTTCCTGCAAGCTTTTGCCATTTGTGAAAACTTTGGATCACCACCAAAGACATACTTGTCACCTGCTAGGTAATTAAGAAAATAATCTTAATTAAATTGATCTGATCATATCCTCTAATTTTAAACCAATAACTAAGTATATTTAAATAATAGCAGCAACATAAGTGGTTGGGTCAACTGTAAATAGTATACAAATATTAGTTATAAACATTGTTAATAATATTTACAACTATGTGTATATATTCGCAATTAATTTAATAGTATCAAAAGAGTTACTTTCCTCTAGGCACTAGGATTTTTGTGCCAAGGTAGCCAGCCTTTACAAAAAAAGTAAATGTGGCTTCAATGAAACCCACTTCTTATGGCTTAATTGTTGCATAAAGTTAATGAAGACAATCATTTTAATTTCTCTGGGACTACTTGTAGGTATACAAGTAGTACACAGGGCCAACACTCTTTCAAAAATCTTTGTTCATCAAAGAAGTGAATGAATAAGGAAGTTTACAAGTTTTATCTGTTCTGGCACTTGAATCTTTACATTAGAACCATCAGTCCAAGACCATATTTCTGTTACTAAAAGATACCTGACTCCAGAAAAAGTGCTCAGTGGCATGTCTCTTCACCCTGCTGGACACATTTTTCAAACAGGTAATTTTGCCTTTTACTGGCCTTATCTCAACCTTTAGTAAGACAAGCAGTAGTACCCATTCTGACAAACAGCAATGGTACAGCACTTAGTTTAATCACGATAGTTAAACAATGCTTAGACATTTCAACAATATCTGCTTTACATGTATACAGAAGGTGAGGACAAATCCAATTTTTAATTTATCTCATTTACTGTGTTCCATAAAATTTAGTGCTTATTCAGTCAGCTCTCAGATCCTATCAGAACATAATCAAAATCACTTACACAGCTACTAATAGCATATCATAGATGGCATTGTAATGATTGTCCCAACTACCTGTCAATCATAACAGTCCCAGGGCTTTATTAGCTGTCTCCAGGCAGATCATCTCCCTGGGGAGAAGAATTTGCAGCAAGCAGGAAGCTCCAGCCTCTTCATGTTCACATCATGAAAACTCAAGAGGACTCCCGAAGACCTCTGACCTTTTCTCCATGGTTGAGGTTGCCTTAGGGGCCCTTTCCCAGGGAGAAAGAACCAGCATCCTACTTTCCCCTCTCTCCTTACTCCCTCCCTGGCCAGCCTCACCTGTGATCACCCGGGGTAGGAAGAGACGAAAAGCCCTCCCCGGCTCTGATAACAGGGTTGCCTGACTGTAATTACAGGCTTTTGCTTCCCAGCTATCCAAATGACAGTCACAATCGAGACTGAAACTCCTCAGTCAGATGGAATCAATTACTGGGCAAAATTGGGAGGTTAATTTTCCCCAGAATGAGACACGCCGTTTAGCTTTGCCATCTCTTTCACTCCAGCTGGTGGCTTATTGGGTTGCATTGTTCTCTGGCCGTATGAACAAAGTCCCATTCGGAAGGATTTCCAAAAGAGTTGATTTGAAAAGGAAACCCCATCAGCCCCCAAACTCAATATGTGCTGAATAGAAGGACTGTTATTAACCAAGCAGCATGGATGGCTAATCACTAGACTTTACATTTGATGGGCATGGGGTTAATCCAATAAGAAGAAATGGAATCTGTCGGTACAGCACCATTCCCTCTTAAAGTTCCCCTGGCTCTGCTGTGGCATGGACCAGCACTGAAGGAGCCCTCCCTTTTGAAAACAACTGTGGCAATAAACCAGTTCCCTCATTAAAGTAATTTTGTAAGCATGACAAAGTATCTCTTTAAGAAACAAATAAAACACAAACATTATTTATTTTCTCCAAATCAGATTGACTCTTGTGAATGACTTAGCGGAAGTGTTAAAATAGTTTCCATTTAATAGGTGATAACAATAATAATAGCTATTGGTATAATAGTCACAAATTTATTCAGACTTGACCATATTTTAGGAAATGCTAAACGTTGTTTATTTATTAACTTAGTTCCCTCAAACTGTCCTAAGTGGAGGCACTAAGCAGATAACTTTTTATGTTTATTGGACCAGTTAGTAACGGAGCCAGAATACGAACCCAGGAAATCTACATCGAGAACCTATAATTGAAAATCACTCCACTATGTGCACCTCATCACTTCAGTTGCTCCTAAATTCCAAAGGAAAATATTCTCATCACTTTGTAGATGGGGAGTTTGAAGCATGAAGATAATAATTAACTTGTTCAAGTTTAGATAGCCCATAAATTAATGAAGCTGCTATTTCATACCACATCTGTTAACTCAGAAGCCTGAGCATGTGCATTAGAGCTGAGTCTCTTCAAAGAGCCACTTTTGCAAGGTCTTGGGTGACAGTGAGCCAAAATCAGTGGCAGGAGTAATCAATTCTAGTATCGTTTATGTTCTTCCATTAGTCCTCTTTAGAAGTAAGGCTACGTCAAATTTAGTGGATTTATGTAATTTCTATAATAATGTTCTATAATAATCTATACTTATATTATATTCTGAATCTTATTTAGCCCCTCTTTACACAACCTAAGAGGTTACTACATGAAGTAGGCATATACTTCATCAGGATTTTGAGAGTTTGAATAACTTATAATAAGATATTTTGAATTAAAACCCAGTGCCATTTCTACCACTGTGCCCCAACAGCCCCATGATATCTGACAGATTTAAAGGCAGGTACTTCATTACTGCCTCTCAGTCTCCGAGTCAGAAAATTAGACATTATCTGCTAATAGCATGCCATGTATAAGAAGTAGAGCTTAGTGGGTTAATCCAATCATTCATCAAGCATTAACTGATTTTCTCCTGTACCAGCACGGTGGCCTATAGTAGATACGGACAGAGTCCCTGTTCTCTGTATAACCGATCAGTGCAGTAAGAGTGTTCGCAAATGACCTTTACGCTTCACATACACTTGGTACATTATGTAATGTACTAGGAAAATTAATGGCAAATAAGTTCATATTTTCTTGTTAAAAAGTAAAATAAGCTAGATTCTTTTTTTTCCTAAATGTCATACCATGCTGCTAAAGGCATTTATTATGAATGTGACTAAGGGGAAAGTAATCCAAATTAAAATTGAAAGAAAGAGATATCTTTTTTTTTCCCCCATTTTGGGTAATAGAAAGTGGGAGGTGATATTTGCATTATAGCAGAACTCCTTATAATTTCTGTACATGTTGCTGTATGTGGATCTTTGACTATAAAGAAATGTTACTATAATGTTAATATAAAACCAATTTTAAATAAGTGGAGCTTAAAACTCCTAAAGTTAAAAAAGAAAATATTTTAATATTTCTAATCATATTATATCATATATAATAGAGTTCATTAGTATTTAACTCACCAGCAGACTGTTCTAGATTGCAGATTTCATAAAGTGAGGCTTACCCCTATTTAAGAGATGTCTGAGGTGACACCATACTGAAAAGCTAAGAGGACAGGACACCCTGTGCTCAGTGGACACTGAAAAACAATATTTGTGTAAGCCAAAAAGAAAAACACATACGAGGGGGGACCTTCCCCCCAAAAATGGAATGTATTTAAATGTAAAAAATTGTGTATTTATTCTTACATGTTTAAACTTCAATCTCTTTCTGAGTACTCTCCATTTGATGCAATACACCTATTGAGACATTTTTTCCACTGCACAAAACAGTTTTTGAACTCGTCGATTTTGATGCCTTTTAGTGCTTCTGCCATTTTTTGTTTCACCTCTTCCATATAGGCAAAAGGCTTCCCATTGAGGACTTGTTTTATTTGGGGAAACAAAAAAATGTTGCTCTTTCGGGACAAGATCAGGTGAATAGAGAAGGTGGAATACAGGGGTCATGCTATTTTTTTGGTCAAAAACTGCTGAACACTCAGCATGGTGTGAGCAGATACACTCGTAAATCGCCCATCGTGAAATGGTCAGATGCATCGAAAGAGCCTTCAAAAAAAAAATTCACTGAAGCCAAACGCAGCCTCTCATAATGCCAGCTGGTACACGGATACAGATGGGTTTCTAGAACACTCACCTAGTGGGGGAAGCCTGTACTGCAAGGGGCCACCCTCCAGAAGATAATTCCAGGTGTTTTTGATCCCCTCTCATGAACACATGCACACCTACACACTCTGTCCCCATAATTTTTTTAGATCAATATAACATGATTTCTAGATTCAGGAAGGATAAGATACCATGTGGCTTTGAATCTCTACTGAGTGGTCTCCATTCCATTTTTCTTTCTTTTCTTTTAAACCTGGCTTTTCTTCTCATAGACTGTTTCCTTCTTTGCAAAAGGCCATCCCTGATGAGAGCTGGACACAGGCACAGGCTGCGTGAGCACTGGCCGTCCCCCGGTTACAGCCTCTTTAGCGTAGGTGCGGCAGCAGACCTTGTAAAAAGGGCTTTCTCATTATTATTATTTTGTGGTCAAAAGGTTGCATACACTATTTTTTTTCTGCTGCTAGAGCTTAGAAAGGGTGGAAAGCAAAATATTTTGATAATTATTCAGGCCATCAGGTTACATAAGAGGTTCCATAGCTTTCTGCATCAAACTTGAGCAGTTGAAACCACAAATTCTGTTTTTGCAACCATAAAACATTCATGGCCAAAAGAGAGAGAGAGACACACAGAGAGAGAGAGAGAGAGAGAATAATAAAATCCATTTTCCATTTGCTTGAAACTTATAAAATTTAATGTGGTGAAAAATGACAGTTTACTCCCCGTAGGAAACCGCTCAGAGCCATGTTCCCTGGGCACGGTGTGGAGGTTTCAGTGCACACTGCAGCCCTTCATGCCGCAAGGAGTGGCATGCTGACATTACAAGGCTGAGTGTCTAAGTGGCAAGGTAAATGAGGCCTCGATCTAACAGGAAAAGCTTTGCTTCTCTACCCAAATAATTAAGCTGCATTGATTCAGTCGTCACCATTTGATCCCCCATCAACTGGAGAAATATACATGGGCAGACATAGCGTGTTCACTGTAGTGCCGTCCTCACACCAAGGCTGAACACATTTCACTGTCGGTAGTAACCGAATGCGGTTATCAGCATATTAAACAGTGAATTACTTTTAGGACGATACGGTGGCAGTAGTTACGACCTCCACAAAATATAGTATTCACATAATATTTGTCTTTTTATAATGGCTCCCTGAGAGCAGAATCAAGGCGCCCAATTTTAAGTAGCCTACTGGCCTTGACTCCATTTCTATCAAGTTAAGAGTTGGACTAAGTGACTTCTAGGACCCATTTTACCTGATATTCTATAGGAATTTTTTAAAAGGATAGTTATTGTACTTGGGTATCCAAATCAATGGAGCAATCAATCAAGTAACACTGAAAACAGGAATTGCTTTGACAATATCTGAATAAAGTTGGATATAATAGGTGGTTTGTAGAATTTCTGAGTCTACCATTGCTTTAGTTATACCTTTAATGTTTCACTATTTATATCAGTTATCTATTACCACAATGATGCTGTCTAATAAACCACTCCAAAACTTAGTGTCTTAAAATCATAAGCATCTATTATTGCTGAAGGGTCTGCCGATCACCTGGGGAACTCTGTTGGTATGGGTGAGGTTTGGCTGCTCCTAGCTGGGTTGGCTTATGCATCGGCAATCAGCTGGTGGACCCCCTGGGAGATGGCTGATCTAGAATGGCCTCATTTACATGTCTCAGGGGGACTGCAGGAACAGAGGTCGCACAGCCAAATCCCTCTCATCATCTGGGAGGATAGTGCATGCTTATTCTCACGGCAGGTGGAAAGGGTTCTGAGAGAGAAGGGTCATAAACGAGGCCACTTAAGTCACATGCTCAGAACTGGCCCATTGTCACTTTCTGTACATTCTACTGGTGAAAGCAAGTTGCAAGACAGGTCCAGATTCAAGGGATGGGGAAATAGAGATCATCCCCTGATAAAAGCTGAAAAGTCACGTTGCAAAGTGTGTGGATTTAGAGAGATAAGGAGAATTAGGAAAATTTTGGCAATCAATCTGCCTCACTATACTTAGACATTGATACTGCTGAAAGTGTAATCAATATTTTCTGGTGGTCAAAAGAAAATGTGTTTCTATTTGTAGTGTTATGTAATTTTCCACAGGCGTCGTCTTCCATTGACTTTTTTTTCATATGTAATCCACTCAGTTTTATTCAGTATCATGTTTGGTCAAACCATAATTAATCCCAACTTTATTATTGTAGCATTCACTATCTACCTAATTTGGGATTAATGATGAGGATACCTGTATCATAATTAAAGCTATATAAATATTAATCTAAAATTGGTCCTAATCTAGTTATTATACAGAAAAAGTAGATTTGATTTTTGCATGGTCTAGAACCTAAAATATTAACGTCGAAGTTGAATTCTTGAGATACAAAAAATTTGAAGGGATATACTATTTACCCTCTATTCTTTGTAGATCATTTAATCTTTATGAGCCCCGGTTACCTTTCCTACAAAAAACAGTTTATCCATAGGGTCTTCTCTTTTTTCCTTTATATTTTTAAATTAAATTTACTGGAGTGACATTGGTTAATAAGATTATATGTGTTTCAAGTGTACATTTCTAAGATAAATCATCAGTATATTGCATTGTGTGTCCCTTAATCCAAAGTCGAATCTTCCATCACCACATATTTGACCCCCTTTACTCATTACTATCCCCTACTCCCCTTCGCTTTGTACCCACCATACTATTGTCTGTGTCTATGAGTTTTTGTTTGTTTTCTGGGTATCTACCTGAAAAATTTGAAACCATCTGTAGTGTCTTTTTTCTTTTTCTTTTTTTAGGTTTCACTTATTTATTTTTAGAGAAAGGGGAAGGGAGGGAGAAAGAGAGGTTGAGAAACATCAAAGTGAGAGAAACATCTATCAGCTGCCTCCCGTACATGCCCCAACTGGGGATCGAACCTGCAGCCCAGGCATGTGCCCTGACTGGAATTGAACTAGCAACCTTTTGCTTTCTAGGATGGTGCACACTGGTCAGGGCTATATTGTCTTCGGTCATTTTATGTGGACTCAGTATACTAACATTGTTGGAACTCTGTAACTTACTGGAATTTTAGAATATATATTTTTTAAATACTTTGAATATTCTAAATAAGCAAAAATATCCAAGTTATCCACTATAGATTGACATCAGCAAGGGGCTTTGAAAGAATTTAGACTTAACCAGGGACAAATCTTTAGCTTTGTCAGATAAAGATCAATTTCTTGCCGTAGGAACTTTATCAGTACTTTTCTTTTCCTATACTTGTAAAAACACTAAGAATGCTTTTTTATACAAATGTTTTCTAAAAATATTGTAATTACTCTCCACCAGTCATATTCAACTCCTGCCTAGTTATCACTAGCCTCTTTAAATCCAGGTGGAGTAATGATTAAAAGGAGAGAAGTACTTGAGATCCAACCTGAGGGTGCAACTGGTAATCCTTGTCTCATATTCTGTGTCATCTGAAAAAAATTGCTGGTAAATAAAAATAAGATAGTATGTTTATTATGGTTTATACACATTGTGCCATAGAAAAACATAATTGACATACAGATATAGACCATTTGTTCCATCTTAGAATGAGTTTATAGGAAAGAGATTAACCTTTACATTCAACATTTCTATACATTTCAAAAACTTCAGATTATTTTAAAAAAACAAGATAAAGAAATACATTAGAAATTTTCCAATTGTCAACCACAAAAATATAACATGACAACTTAAAACCAACATTATTCCCCCTTATTAGAATTTAGCATATTTAAGCATCAGGTACAATGAAAAATATCTTTGAAGAATATAACTGAATCTTTCCTATTTAGAAGCAAAATTCAATGCCTGAAGTATGAGCTAATGAGCAAATACAAAACCTGAAAAGTGACTAAATATAAGACAGAGACACCCAGGAATAAGCAATGGCTTTAGCATTTTAAAAGCTTATCAGTACCAAAGCCACAGTGTTTTGTGGTATATGTGTCCTGAGAGTATTTCCACTTGGCAAAGGAGTAACAAGGTGCGTATGTGTTTTCATATTTTTTTGTTGTTTGTATAAAGCTATTTTGGTTGACTCCACACAAATAAAAGGAAATAGAAACTTGAGGCTACCACTGGAATTATTCAAAACACAAAGAAAAACCCATGTGTTTCATTCATACAGCAATTTGGGGTGAATGTGGTTTTTGGCCAACATTTTCCAGAAAACCACTTGATTCCACAAGTTTCTTCTGAGTCTCGAGACACAACCAGAATCTCGGCTGACTGGCTGCAACCAGTCTGGAGATTCAGGCTGGTCTGGGATACACACTCAACACTGGGCTCCTGGAAGATTCCGGGATATTTACAGGTAATCTGGAAACAGGAAGCACGGGATGCCTTTCAAATCCTAGTAATGTGAGAAGTCACAGGTCGAATCCCTACAAGTGCTCCAGACAGACAATCACGACAGCCTTGACTGTTTCCCATGGCCTTTGCTTTTTGCTAACATACCTGTGTAACGCTCTGGAGCCAGGCTCTGCGGGTTACATGCAGACTTTACTATTCGCTAACAGTGAGCTCCTGAGTAAGTCACTTCATCACTCTCTACCTCAGTTTCTCACATGTAACACAAGGATAATAGCACGTAGCTCATAGTGTTCTTAGTGGTAGGAGGAAAGGTTTTATATCGAAAGCTGCTTGACATACTCTCTGATACATGGTAAACACTCAATAAATGTCAGCTGTTGATATTGTCATTATATCATATCATCATTATCATCATCAGATGCAACCAAACACATGTAGTCTAACCATAAATCTGACATCAACTTTACATATCACGTAAAAAGCTTATTACTAAGAAAAAAAAATTAGTAAATTCCTTGTTGGAGGATTCCTGATAGAAAGAACTGCCCTCATAACTCTGGGTTCCAGGGTTTATCCGTGGCAAATCATTAAAGGGGATTGAGAATCCCATCATTTAGTGAGGCTCATCGTAACCTCTGAAAAGCCCCATTCATCCCTGGACTCATCAATCGTATTTATGGAGCACCACATCAGACAGTGATGGAATTAAAGAAGGAGAAAAGTCTCCCGCTCCAGACAGACGCCTCAGCCAGAGAGGAGACAGCCATATTCACAAATAATTACCATGCATCTACGCATTGCATGAGCACTCAGACAGCGGCAGAACCACAAAGAGAAGGCACTTACAGCGTGCCTGAGGGAACTGGCCAAGGTTGGACACAGCCAGAAGGGACATGCAGTCCCATCTTGGAAGATAAGAAGGAATCACCAAATAGGGAAAAGGAAGAAAGGACTGCACGTATAGAGTAGCAGATATCAAAGGTTATAAAAGCCCTTGACATGTAAAGAGAAAGTAATTAGATGCAGCCCAAGGAAGAGATGTATTACAGGGATCAAGCAGGGATCTACATTTGGAGAGGGTATTATGAGAATATCTCTCTTGTCCCCACCCATTATGCAGAAAATGAAAGTGAATTAAAACATAGACCATTTCGAGATGCCCTCACAAACTTTGTCTGAAAAAAAAGACAAAAAAGGGGTAAAAGAAAAATACTTGCTTAGATAACTGTACATTTTCCTTGCTCTTGGAAAAATCTCCCTGTGAATGCCTCTTTCCACAATCAGATCTTTTTTTTTTTTAATGGACCAAAGGAAACGAAATAATATTTATTGTGTCTCCTGCATTTGATCCTTACAAAAATGGCATTAGCTTCATATGGAAACACTTTGACGCCCCTGAAAATAATTCCTTAACCACAAACATGTCTTCTACTTGTCTGATCTCAAATTATTCCAAGTGAGTATCACAATTTCAGGTCAGGTTTAAGGATATGACAGGCACTATCAGTCCATTAAATATGAATGATATATGAGGTAGAGGGCGGAGGTGTTGGCACAGGAGGAAAGACTGCCGGTGGGAGCCCCATTCCACGTTCTGTGGAACTTTCCAGTCCCACCTGAAGACACTTACCAGCAGCCCCTCAGCACAGATGAAGGGAAAACAATGGAACTGCTCTCTGTGTTCATCACCCAGATACCATCTCAGAACCTCAGTGGAGCATGATTATTGGAAGCAAAATAACACAGATAGGGTTTCACATCCAAGCTTTGGATATAAGAATAACAAAGATGCAAGGGCACTAACACCCCCTCTCCCTGCACTCCACCCCTCTTCACCCCCTGCATCCACCTCCTTGTTGCTCTTTTGCTTCCAGCTTCTAATTGGCAGACACTTGATCTACGCCGCTGTTTCATTTTCAGAGTGCACAGGGCCACTTGAGACTGCCTGATACGTGTGGGAAAGTGGCGGCCATGTTACTTGCACCTGTTGCAGGGAACTGCCCATTGCCCCTCCCTTCCTCCAGTTCCCATTGTGTGCAACGCTATTCTGTTTCAGTAGCAGCAGAAAAGAAGTCAAAGTAGCTGGCATTCAACATGAACACATACAAAAAGGAGGCCAGAAAACTTCCTTGTATCTCTTTCCTTCCCAAAGCCTGCCCAGTGGCCTATTTCAATAGTAAATGTAGCAACCCTATCTCTTTTCAGAGCTCCAGCACGTAAGAGTCAGTACAAGGCAATGACATAAGCATTTATGTGGACGGTTCATTCAGCACCACTAGTGTGAATCAGGTACACACACCCACACACACACACACACACGCACACACACACTCCCTAATTCAAAACTATTCATATTTGGTATCCCCAAGTAGACCATATCTATTACTTTTGTGAAAGTAAATAGACTTGAGATCAAAGGCACCAGGACTTTTAACTTCCAAGAGTATAGGCTGCAATACCAATAAACTTTCACAGCCACCTCCTTGGAATGTAGACTGAAATTGAATAACTCTACGTACAGATCTTAATGACAGCGATGGAGAACACACTCAAGTTCAAAGGAGAGGGGGAAGGATCACAGCAGCTACTGTCTTGAGCAACTACGCAGCAGTTCTGAAGCTTGATGGCCAAACTGTTCAGTTGGTATCCGTTACCGTGTGGATACGAAAATCTTAGACTATAACCACTCAATGGTGGTAATAATACATCATAAGACCTGGCAATGGAAAAAGACCCATTAAATCATCAAGTAATGCCTTTGCCAGCACAGGATGCAGTTCCCAGAGAATATTCCTTAAAGCGCCCCTTGGGATGAGCTCAAAGACCAAGTCATTTTATCCATCTCCAAAGAGTGCAATCCATCTATCTACAGTATCCAATTGCTGTTATGAAATTAAACTTTGGCCTTAAAAGCATTGTTCCATACCAAACTAGACCATGGTACCAGGTTTTCATTAAGGACCAGTCATAGCCCTTGGAGGAGGCAGGAAAGGTCATTTTATCCATTCCCCTACCTCCGGGCAGGTCTTGTGTGAAATGACACCAGCCTGGCTCTTATTATACAATTCCCAAAGCAGGAAGTTCTATAGCCCCTGTTGTAACAGTGCTTTCCCATGACACATAACCCTCATGGAGAAAGTGTTTGCTACGGTCTAGACAAACTCCCTCCCACCACAGTTTAAAAACATGTTCCCACAGTAGCGGAGAACTGTGTGTCGTCCCCGATGCATCCAGCGCACCTGAAGAGCCATTTACGAGTGCTTCCCTCCATTGCTTCCCGGAGCACAGCCTTGAGTTTAAGGAGAATTTCCGTATCAGAGTTTATCACAGCAAAAGGCCCTATGGGCTTTTGGAAGGCAAAGGCTGTTCTTTTCCTTTGTTCTATTGTGGGCATTGTAGGGGGAGGGGATTTTGATTACTTGTAAGAACAGCATTGAAAACAGAAAAACACTCTCCTGAGTGAGACAGTTCTGTTCGATTTTGATAAGTGTAACACAGGCCCATTTAATTCTTCATTTCATATTTTTCATTATACTGAAAGAAGCATTAAGGGATTTCTGAAATCAATGTGTGAAATCTGGAGTTTACAACCTTAAAATATGAAAATATTTACCATATAATAGGCTAGTTACAATCATTATTTACTTTTCTGTGACTTAAAATAGATAAGAGGACAGAACTCTTGTTGGTTATGTCTTATTATCCTATTTTATGTTCCTGTAAGTAATTGAACGTAATGAAATAGCATACAATTTATTTTTATTACCTTTAACTGCTCTTTTCAAAATCTGTCCAGAATAATGAAGCCTTAGCAGTCTTTCAGTAAGGAACTTGGAAATATATAACGTGAGTTTATGCTTCAGACAATTGCCTTACCTGACTTTTAATTAACTGGTGAGTGCATGCTTACTAACAAGATGGTCTGAGGAAGGAAATCAAAATTGATTACTTTCATGATAGTCATTTCTTGGAAAAAGCCCGTGTTTTCACATCAACATTACAAAACCTTCTAAAATGTATACACACTGTTAGAAATAAAGCAGTGTAAAAGCTTACAATTTAGTCATTTGTATTTCGTGTCTATTTCAAATTGTTGACAGAACTTGAAAGCATTAAATTCGAGATGGTAAAACAGTAAACATAGTGCCTTTTACAATACACACATCATTGTTCCTTTACTCTGTTAAGAGAAATTAAGGGAGCGGAGGGAGGGCATTTACGTGAAGTTAGCAAGGATAGAAGTATCCCAATACACATTCCAATGTGAATTTTCTAGTGAAGTTGTGAAACCATAATTTCTTTACATATTACTGCTGTAAGGTTTATCCTTGTGAAAATTCTTAAGAATACCTTAAGTCAAAGTGGGTCAATAATTTTAAGTATTCTGTTTTACATTCGATAATGCAATGGCCCCGTAAGCCCACAATGCCTGTGTATGAGACAATGGTATAAGTATCTTGCTTGATCCTCCCATCAAATTTTAGACCTTCCTCTTCAAGTCTCTGCCTCCTAAGACTCACATTTTGTGGATTTCTAAACTCAGCCAGGATTGTTGGGAAAATACTCACTTATCTACACCAACAACAACAGTTAACATTTTATTGAGTGCTTACCATGTGCTAAACACTCCCCATGCATCATATTATTTGATTTTTATAATCACCCTATGAAGTAGGCACTATAGTGATTTCCATTTTGCAGGTGAGGTTCACCAAGGTTAAGTGTCTTGCCCAAGGTCACACAGCTGGCAAGGAGCATGGCCAGGACTTACACCCAACAGCTCATCCGCAGAGCCTCGCACTGTATTCTACAGCAGGCTTTGCACATGAATCCCTTTAAGTATCACTTTTATTATTATGCCACTTTCTCGTGTCCAACAGATTAAACAGCTTGGAATCATTAGAAAAATAAGAGCGCACAGAAAAAAGCCAACCAAATAGAGCTGAAATAAAAACAGTATTTTAAAGGACCTCTTTCAGTCGCGTGATCAATAAGAATGAGAGTGAAATTAACCCTTTAGTTAAATTTGTTTTCCTTTGTTTAAAAACTGGAAGGTACTCAAACTGCTTTACTAATTCTGGTCTAATCATCATCCTGCAGCTTTGGGTCACATGGAAGAGAGACTAGCCTCTGCCTTTGTACGAGAAATAGCAACTCTAACAGCAGCATTTAAATATGCCAAGGCCACTTCTAGGACAATTTTTAAACCTGCTACTCCTCAAAAAGAGTAAATTTATGTACAGGACCAAAAAAACAAAAAAAAAAACCTAAGACAATTAGAAAATGATTACAGGCATGCCATTTTCAATGAAAGGGACTTCTTACTTTAATGAAAGATTTTGCTTCTTTTGTTCAATCATCAGTCACTTCATGTGAACAATTCCATAATAATGAATTGTTCCTGTTTAGGGTTTAGCAGAATATTGAAAAGTAGAACTTCTGCACTTACTTTTGTTTTTTTGTTGTTGTTGTTTTTGAAGCACATAACTATTACTAGGTATGATTAGTTATTTTGTGACACAGGAAGTAATTATTTGACAATACCAGTAGTTTTGGCTGACTTTAGAAAGTTCGTCTATCTCTGTGTTCAGGCTCTAAGAGCAAATGGATGAGCTTCAAAGCATTTCGTTTGGACCACGGGAAACAGATAATCAACAGATGATGGAGAGAAACGAGCCCATCCCCCACTTGTTTTGGGGTGGTTTTTTTTTTTTTCTTCCAGATCCCCTTGTCAAAGGATGATTGATATGTGTGGAGCAGCCCTTCAAACGCCAGTCACTGCCTGAGGCATTTCCTATAATCAAAGCACACGCCCACCCAGAGCTAATTAGACATTAGATTAGTGTCAACTGATTGATTTAAAGCAGCCGTCCCTCTGTCCCCACTCCTCCCTTCTCCAGCAGTCAGAATGGGACTGGTCTCCAAAATGGCTCAACAAACAGGCGAATTTTTCATGGAAGCCCCAGGAAGGAGACGTAGGGATTATGCAATGTGGCTAGAACACAGCCAGAGTAACATTTCTAGAAAGAACGAGAGAAGGAGGAGAGGGAGAAAGGGGAACAGAGAGAAAAGGAGAATGAATCATGTTTCCTAGAGCAATGAAACCCTTCGGTCCAATTTGTTGAGTTTAAGTTAGAGAGAGTGTTTGTGATGTTTGAAAGAAAATTATTTGCAATTTAACCTAGGAGAGTACTGAGTACATTTGGCTACAATTTAGATACCATTTTTCAAAGTCTTTTCCCTTCATTTTTCCCCCCTTTATAAATATATGAGCCGGGAACATTCAAAGTTGTCTTAATGGATTAAGCAGAGACAGGGCTGCAAGGAGCAAATTAAAAATGAAATAGTTACAGCTGTTGGAACTGGCATTGGGCAGAGAGAGGTAAAAAAGATTTCTCACAGGATAAGAAAGATCTCAGACACTCGAAGCCCTTGCAAAAGTTCAGACATGCATGCCTCCAAAACAGTATGTGTGACCCCAAACTTTTCAGGAACTGTGCAGTTCAACAGCCGCTTACCCTGTAGAGGAGGTGAAATAGTTGTATTTCAACTAAAAAGTGAGCCCATTCCCAGAAGAGACCACCAGAGTCGGGGGCAGCCAGGGGCCAGTTTTAGACTTTTCATTTGCAGATTAAAGGCCTTTTTCACTTGTCACATCCTGCTACTAGTACACTCTGGGGTCAGAGCTGATCCAACACAAACAGGCCTCTGAAATTATTTCTGTGAATATGGGACCCTGAGACGTGCTGGAACAGCAGCAGGAACACAGAAGAAAGATAGTGCTCACTAAGGGGACTGTAGGGGCCTTCACAGAAGGAGACCTCTTTATCCCCCAGACTGGAGGGAGCTGGAGAAAAGGAAGAGGGGACAACTACTGATTTGGGGAGAGGCAAGTAGAGGTAAGGACAAAAGAAAGAGCCAACCAGTCGAACTGTTTCAGTTAGTCATTGTGCCTGATACTTTTTTAAAAAGTCTTTACAGCTTCGAAGACCACTTGTATTATCTCGCTGACTTTTTATAATTCCCTGGAAGATAGATCGGGCATGTGTCATTAGGAATTTGCAGCTTGGATATTTCACCTATTACAGATGAAGTGATTAAGGTTGATAATTTCTCCCCCAGGATAGTAGGTAAAGTCAGTGAACCAACAACGGATCGGAAGACTTGATTTCTGCTTATTAGTCCTACCAATGTGCCACACTACCTTCTAAACCCCTGCCTGATGGCATTTCACATAGACATTTATTTATTTATTTGTTTATATTATTATTATTATTATTAAATTTAGCTACCCAATCCATCTGCAAGCATTCTAAGATTTGAAGATTCATTCTTCTTAGCTCAAGAAATGAACCAGATCATAAGCCAGAACTCTAGGAGGTAACTGGGGATGACCTACAGAATCCAAAGGACAAAATGCCGAACGCTGGGTTGAATGCAGGAGTAATAACTCAGATTTTTATTCTAGGCGATAACTAAAGACCTAAGTGAGCTTCCAACTGATTCCCACCAAAGCAGTAAAGATGTGGGGAAGCGGGCATTGAAAACTTAACGCTGCACTAAAATGCGTCGTGAGAACTGACGGAAGTTCCTGGAGTCCAGAGTGCAATCAGGCGCCAGAGCAGAATGGAACTATTGTTTTATTTTTCTTGTGTATGGGTCTTAGCATCATAATGACAGCTTTCAAGGGCTACTTAGGTTGAAATATGAAGCCGCAAAGGCCAAGAGTAGGTAAAGTCTGGACAATTCCATCCACGTCACTGTTTCCCCCAGGCTTCCTGGTCTCTCCGTGGAGACAGGAATTCAGAGAACAGGACTGGAGAGCCAAACGGAGTGAGGCGCACAGGAGAGCCTTCCAAATGCCGATTCGGCAAATTTTAACTTTTTCAGCTATAAACCTTTCAATACCTCAAAATAAATCCTTCAATTTTATATGAGATTTCGATTTCTGCAGCTGTAGATTTATGCAGTGTGCTGAGGCCAGGCCAAGAGAAGTGAACATAAACGATGTGACAGATAGCGTAAGGATGTTATTCAGCTTTTCACTACACATTGCTCACTCAGGAACTTTCCAAATGTCCTGCATAGCCTCTCTCATTAATTAGCTGCTAAAGCAGCTGATCTCCTGCGATGGACGTGCGTCCCCAGCCGCTGGCCCTCGGCTAGAGGAACACAAGAAGCAATGCGCTTCCTCCCGCTGGCCTGGATCTGAGATGCACAGACAGGCTGAGCACCCCGGCAACCCGCTCCTTGCAGGCCTGCCCTCCCGGGGTGCCAAGTTACGTGCCCTGGTTACTAGTAGGAAGGGGGGTACTGAAATGTAATATGCTTCCAGAGTCAGCCGTAGTCACTAGGAAATAATCGAAGATATGTCCACAGCATAAACAACCAGTCGGTTTGCAAGAGAATGTAACAAGCCTATCATTATGTTGCCTTTATTGATGTGCTTAAGAATAAATTAATTGACGTTTTCTGAAAATTATTATGAATCAAACTCTGTGCTAGTTTTCTTATAAATATCTTAGTTAATTCTCATAATGACAGAGCACAGTACATAGAATCACTTCCCTCTACAGGAAAAGAAACCAAGGATAAGGAAGGTTAAATGCCTTTCCTAAAAGCATCAAATATTTCCTTGAGGAACCATCTCCTTGATCCTCAACATGAAGTGCTCAACTGAAAGTAAATAGAATGATAATTCCCTCAAAAATCTATAAATAAGGAAAAGGAGACCGTTTTCCAGCTAAAATTACTAGGAGAGTCCCAAGGTGGCTCTCTTCCATGAACATCAAGTAGACTTCGGCATCGTAGCTTCAGCCGTACACAGTAAGACTGGAATTTCATATCAATGCCTGATGCCATGATTTTCTAATCTAATTTTAATTTTATCAAACGTTTTCATGTGTGAGTTCCACTTCTGGACAAAAAGGAGTGAAAGGGATCATACCTACCCTCCCACCTGAAACAGATTTTTTAAATTGGGATAAAAAAATGAAACATAAAACAATGGTTCTGAGGACAGCAAGCCCCAAGTGAAGGGGAATGACAAGGGGGGCCCTACAGTTTACCCAGCTTACTTCCTGGAGAGAATCGACGGAGCCCAGGTGGAGCTTGGTCATCTCCTTAGGCTGAGGAGGCAGAAATGGTTATCTAGGGAGGCCAATGGCAGCCAGTGCTTATGTACGGAGCAGAGCTCCAGTGACCAAAAGTCTTCGCTGATCAGTGCATACGTTAACAGAGGTCCAAAACGTCCCCCGTCCCATGTTTTCCATACACGGCAAACCCATTACTCCTGGCTCCCAGTTCTGTTCGCTAGTCTCCAGAAAGTAACCCCCACCTCCTGTTGGGGTAGAGGTAAGAATACAGCGATAGGAGGTTAGGAGCCATATTTTAGTGTTTTACACTTTATTCTCCACTCCTGCCTTCCCAATGGCTCCCTTTATGCTGAGCGCCTGAGAGTCGCTTTATTAGCACAATCAGCTTATTTTTAATATCTCCCCCGCAGGCAGATGGCTTTCAGCTCTCAGCCACCTGCTGAGTCATTTACCAGAGTGCTGGTCCATTTCTCAGTGTCTTAACTTTTGAAGAAATTTCCAGCCTGTTATGTTCTCCTTTCCTGCCCTTTTTTTTTTTAACCTCAGACTTTCTTTGAAATTATTTTACTGCTATGTGTGTAGGGTTTTAAAGGAAATGAATATAGGCTATCCTACCCCTGTCCAAACTCACGTTTAAACAATGGTTAACCAATTTAAGAGACTTCTTCCCAAAATGCAAACAGGCAATCCCCGTTCTGGAATTTGATGGCCTAGGCTCACAGCCTTCTTTATCTGTGTATTATCTCATCCTACCTACTGATGAGAAAGCTGAGACTTAAAATGAATGATTAAGTAAGTGGTTCAAGGTCACAAAATCATACTTACATTTCAGGGTTTTTATGAGTATTAAATAAGATCAATCACTTAGCATAGTTATTGCCTTATCATAATTGAGTTTTAAAAAATTGTTTTTCATGATTAAACATCTGGTCCTTATTGAGTCTCCAATTTCTGAATACAGCACAGGTAGGTCAGTAGGAGAGAGGAAAAGATAGAAAGATGTGACAGAATAGGATGCACTGCACTTAGTGATAAAAATAAGACACAAATGAATACATACTCTATGAGTCTGTTTATATGAAATTCTGGAATAACCAAAACTAACCTGTAATATAGAAATCAGATTAGCAATTACTTGGAGCAGGGTTGGCTGGAATGGGGCATAAGCAAGCTTTCTGGGATAAATGAAAATGTTCCATATATATGGTGATGTTTACGTGAATACAGAAATTTTCAAATATGTGTATTTGGTGATAGTTACTTGAATATAGAAATTTATCAAAACTCATCAAATATTAGCATTACCTTGAGGTAACACTGGTCTGCCCTGCTTATCTCCAACTTTTAAAAAATATTTAATTGCAAACAGTTTCCCCCGATCCATTTAAAAACAAACTTTTTTTAAAAGACATTTAAAAACATTGGTTAAAAACTTCGGTGTACTTTATTGTATTTATGTGTAACTCAACAATGGTTATTTTAAATGTTCACATTAATACTCTTCTCCAACCAAGAGTGCCTTGAATTTTAAAGGAGAACAGAAAAGCTTTGATGTGCAGCTAAAGAATATTCACCTGTCAGAAGAAGAAGACCAGGGTCCTCTCCTGAGCTACTATGGCGGGAATTAGCGAGGTCATGCGTTCTTAAATTGATTTCTAACTCAAAGGGTTTAGTGAGGAGTAAGTACCAGGCAACCAGTTCATAATCAGAAGTATCAAAATTAGGATCAGAAATGAAGGGTGGGCATCAAAAGGGAATTCAGGTGAGAAACACAGTGAATCTGTGTCTCAGAAAGGGCAAAGACCAAAAATACCCTTGGCCCTCCCGAGCAGAGGAGGAGATGACGTCCTAATTTGTTAGCGCACACCTGGGAAAGGTAAAGACTCTTAACTGCCAGCAGAGAATGCCAATAGACTCTGATTACCCTGCTCTGTTTATCTGTCTCCTTTTCTAACAGACTCTGATTGAAAATTACTCCTGTTGGTTCAAAGCACTTGTTTCTACTCCAAGGTCAGTGTTCTCTTATTGCAGATCTAGAAAACACCCCAGAATATCTTCCTCTCTGCTACCAGATCATTTTAGAGACCAAAAATCCTTGTCATTATAACAGTGGGGGTCTACAGAAACTTCGGCATTGAATTACTTAAGATATACAGGGGGTTTATTCTCATATTGTTGCGTATTATTGTATTATTTATTTGTATTGCTACCTACTTTTGCTCAGCCCTGTATGTTATGCTAAAGGGCACACTATTCTTGAGAGCAGAAGGAGAGGCTGCCACACAAGAGTGCAAATCAATCTAAACATTTTATTTAGCTATGAATTCCATTCAAAGGAAAGGTTTTTCTTTTAAAGGCCATGGATCATTAATATTTCAATACCCCAGCTTAGACCTGGCAAGTCAAAGAAATTTTTCAGAGGAAAGGCACACAATCCAAGTGACTATCTTAATTATCTCCATCAGCCCAATTAATTTGTGGTAGATTTCAAGCTGAAACAAAGGCCCAGGAATGAGTCTTGCTGTCCCAACCCAGCCCGAGGATTCTGCTGCGAAGCCTCTCCCTCCGTCATTCCAGGGACGAAATACAATAGGGATGGAGTTGCGCCCTCAGGGTCTTGGCAGCCAGGGGTAGTGGAGGGGAAGCGCCGCCAGAGTTCCTTCCTATCAGTGTGGAAAATCACATCGCAGCTAGCTGAGGTGAAGAACCCTCGAGAATGGGGAGGAAAACATCATCTGATAAATGCAAAATTTAGAAATTGTCCCGAGGATGAGTTTTACTGCCTGAATCAACAGGTTTCTAAAATGCAAAACCTCCTCAGAGTTCTTCATTAGCCTCCTGATTGTGTGTGGCTCCTTTTCTCTCCATGAGCCAGTAGCATCATCAGTGGGTCTTCAAGCCGAATGCTGAGAGGATTTTCTGACCACCAGGAAGCATCCGCCCAACTGCCTGAGCGTCCTGGCTCCCCAGACACTTTTTTGTCACACCTCCCCCATCAGATTAGATCTCTTGCACGTGGTCATGAGTTTAAATCAGGCCTGAGCTTGTTCTATTTGGTGCTCTAGTCTGAATCGTTTCTACTGCATAACAAATAAATCAATGCTGTGTCACAAATCGATGCATAAGTAAAATAGACAGGAATCCAGATGGTATGTTTATCAAGCATGCTGAGAAGAATAACTGCGACCCCACCAGCGCTAAAATCCCCTGAAGTCCATTCCTGATGTCTAAAATTTCATCATAGAAAGTTTGTTGTTGTTGGGTTAAAGTAGAAAAATTTACTAACATACAAAGAGCATGCGGACAGAGAATTAAATCATTATTAGTTATCAACCACTTACTAGGAATTTTTCTATCCTAAATGTCTCTAAGGCAATAAGGGTCCTAGAGGGTTATATATAAGAAGGTGTAATAGAAACCCCATGCACCAACCAAGTGGGAGGAAGCCAGGTGGGAATAAAGAAATTGAGGCAGGTCAGAACACTGAGGATCTTGAGAGAAGAAGCACATCAAGAAAACTAAAAGGGGAAATAAGCAATTGCCCAAGACATATTTTACCTATTTCGCAATTATGTAAATTACCCAACACAGAGAAAGGTCTGTGGTCAATACTTCTGGAGGAACAAAAGCCAGAGATTACCCTCCCCCAAAGTACTTTCAGGAAATGACCATAAAGTCAATGAAAAGCCACTGCAGTCCCTCTGGGAATGGTAAAATGCAGTAGCTTTAGGCCACGGTGTCAGACAGAGGCTGGGTGACCACCAGCCCTAGTGTCAGAGGAAGAGTTTCTTTCCGGAGTCTGAGTTGGGCCAGACAGCCTCCCTGGTTTCATTTAGGAGCCTATGATAAACAGCACATGATTTATTGCAGAGGGGTCTCAGGGTGAGAAGAAAAATGATGTCGCAATACCAAAACAAATAAATAAGACAACCATCTATCTGGATTGGGATGCCTACCGAAGGCTACGCACGATGCTCATTCCCGCTCTGAATAAACTCACTGTCTGGCGGATGAAAAAGCAATAAGAACAGCATGGGGGAGTGCTCAGAATGCTAGAAGAATTTAGAAGAGGATCTCAAACCCACTCCTAGGGGAGGCTCCCCACTGAAGGTTACTTCTGGGCTGAGGCTCAAAAGGTGAGGGATGAGGCAGGTCTAGAGGAGAATGAATGTCACACAGAGGGAGCAACGGACAACGTATTCACAGGCCTAGGGGCAGCTCAGGGAGCTTGGAGTGTGCCCAGGGTGAGAGGTAAAGGGGTGAGAGGGCAGAGGCCAGGCTAGGAAAGGTCTTTCGTGTGTGCTCTGCTAAGGAGTCCATGTAAGCATGTGTCCCCGTTTGCATTCCCACCCCCCACCTTATTCCAGAAAAGATTTACAGTGCCTGCCGCTAAAGAGTTTGGATTGTATTAGGAGTGCAATTGAGTGTAATTGAAGGATTTTAAGCAGGGAATAACATGTTCAGGCATGCATTTAAGAAAGATTATTCAGGCAATGTAGAAAATAAATCGTAGAGGGTACAGGGAAAAGGACAAGACTTCAGGCAGTTAAAGCAGAATAGAGGCAATTACAGTAATCCGAGGGAAAAATGATGCAGGTCTGAACCAATGCGGCAGCCCGGCGAATGGAGAGGACCAGATAGATTTAAGGTGTATTTAAGAGTGGGCGGGATAATTTCTAAGTTCGCGGGCCTAATGATACTTAACGCGGCGAGACTACACTGAGTAGAAAGAAATTGCTCAGGAAATGTGTCTTGATCAGGAATTTCAATATGAGAGACAAGTGATCTAGACAATCTGCCTAATATTAGACAGCATTTATAGTGCAGAAATATAGAGTTTCAAGTGCTGTGAATCATCAGCCTAGTTTCCTTTCAGCGTAGCCTTATTTCTTTCAGGGTACCAACTTCTGGGATTGTCCAATGATCTTGGAATGACTTAGTGTGCTTTTCAAAGGAGCATTGTTGTCAGTAACACCTCAAGAATTTTTAAAAAGCCTCCCTGTCGTGTGTAGTTTGCAACATACAGAAATTGAGGGAGGCTATTATTTTCCAGAAGGCAAAATGTCTTCCCCGTTAAAGCAAACACATCACGCAAAAATTTAATTGTCCAATAACTTAAGTTAGACATTATGAGTAAAAATGTCTAACACAACACCTGAAAGATAATTTGTTCTCAGTAAACATCTGTTGGGTCTGAAACCATTTGTAAAAAAAGAATTTTAAAAATTATTATAGAAAGAATTGAGGTTAATACAAATATAAAATTTGAGAAATGCCCTGAAGTTTACTATAATAGAATGTGACCTACAGGAAGATAAATAGCTCGTGGTGGGGGAGGGGGGCAGAATGTGCTTTGTGAATGGGGAGGGAATTTAAAAGAGACAATAACAAAGGTCTACCCTTGTAGAAAGGTAGTGTTTTCCTTCCAGTACTTTCAGTAGGGGCACACAATCACTCCCAAATGAGAATTTAAGCTATAAAAATACAGACAGCTGAGCGTGTCTCTAACTTATTTAAAACATGTATGTAGCAGTAAGGGTTTAGTCCAAAAATATCAAGATGGTTTAAGATTAGGTCATTAATGTCTTCGAATGCATAAATTTTAAAAAAAAGAAAAAGTAATCTTGAAAGATACCTAAAAAAATTTGATGAAATTCAACATTATATATTGATTTTTTTTTAAATTTAGACATAGATAGTTACTTAACCTGAAGAATGATATCTATCCCAAACCAATAACTACCACCATCCAGGTTGGCTAGAAGACTGTCCATGAGAGTTGGGGACAGGAAAATAAGCCCTGTTACTGTTGTTAAATAACAAATTAAGAGGTACAAATATTTAAAAGGAGGATATAAAAGTATGATTATTTGTCAATGACATGATTACACAAAAATGACTCAAAATTAAGAAATTAATAGCAGATTTGAGGGAAATAGAGTTTTATAAATAGATGTACAGAATTAATAACCATTCTCTATGTGCCGAGAGGAGCGACTGAGGGAATACATTGGGCACCTGTTCACCTATTTTATCGGCCTAGTTTTCTCTCTTCTGGATCACTATGCCAATACGCCAGGCAGATGTCCTGTTGACCTTAGGAGGTATTCACTGATTTAATGTAGACATTCATTTATACAACAAATATTGCTGAGTATGATGACTGTGATCTGCTCTGGGGAAACCGCGGTGCGTCCCTACCATCATGGGACAGCGGGCTCTGGCCCCGCGTGGGAGAGGATATCGACTACAATTTATCTCTCTTCTCCCCTATTTCACTAGAAGCGGTAAGGGAAAACCAAGTCATACCTTCAATATTTTGCTTAGAAATCTCCTCAGCTAAATACCCAATATCATCACTCACAATTTCTGCCTTCTGCAAGACACTAGAACACACTGTCCCTCCAGGTTCTTTGCCACTGTAGAGCAAGGATCGCTTTTTCTGCAGTTCCCAATAACGCATTCTTCGTTTCCACTTCAGACCCCACCAGAACAGTCTTTAACACTCATGTTTCCACAGCCTTCTCCTTGTGATGCCCTAGGTGCTCCCTAAGGTGAGAGGCTTCCTCCATCACCCTCCTCTTTCCTCCCTGCGTTCTCATTAGAATTCCCTTCAATAATATTAGTAAAGTCATGCTGCCATCAAATGAAATACCACCTGAAAGGCATTATTTCAAGATCAGGAGCATCTTAAATTGCAACAGCGTAAGCAAAGAGACCCAGGACCTGTCTGTAACTCGCTTCTGTCCCACTGGCCCCGACGGACTTCTTTATAGGCCATTGGTTTAGGCAGCATAACTGGCTGCCCTCTTACTAAACGTGATACCTCAAATGACCCTAATTTTGGCTAAATTCACTCTGAATGTAGTTTCAGGACATCCGCTACAAAGGGAACACAGCGGCATGCACTGCCGGTTTTCCTCTACCCATGCGAGCCTAATAGAAGCATTTTTTTTTTAAGTGCGAAAAAAGTAAGTGTTGAGTTTTCTTAAGAGAAAAAGACGAGCACTCTGAAGCACAGAACCCACCAAAGAAAAGGTCCTGGGGATACGCCATGGGGAGAGGATGAGCACGAGAGCCATGAGGCGAGGACCAAGCTAAGAGCCCACAGAAATGGCCCAGAGAACATGGGGACGCCAGGACAGCTGGCGTCCAGCCCTGCTTCCCCCGCTAGTTAACCGTGTGACTTAAGCTGGTCATTTAACTTCCCAAGTTTCTATTCCCTCCTCTATTAAAAAAAAAAAAAAGGATTAGATTAGATGGCTTTAAAGATTATTTTTCTACTTCTAAAATTCTACATTTCTTAATACATTCAGACATTCTTTCACATGCTCTGACTACTAGAAACTTCACGTTCTTTTAATAAGTTCTATTTACTTGCAGGTGGTTGGACTATTAAAAAAAGCAAATTGTTTAAATAATGTCTGACTTTTTGACTGGCTTGACTCTCCTAACGGGTCATATATATAATTTTTTTCTGGGTAGTGATTTTTTGGGTACATCAATCAAGTAGCCAGTATTTATTGCATGGAGCTAATTAACTTTCAAAATGACATTTTCATTTGTAACATTGGTTGAGATTTGAACTCAGATCCCATCAATGAAAAGCACCTGCACTAATAACCCAAGTCCCAGGGAGCCCTGTAATTCTCCCAGCCTACCCCCGCCATAAATGTGTGATTAATCGCAGGTTTAAGGGCGTTCTCAGTTACTGTGAAAACAAATCATTACCAGAAACTGGCATTCCCAATTTATTTTATTTATTTTATTTTTATTTTTATTACTTATACCCTATTCTCCATATTTTCCATATGTTTGGGGGTCCTTTTCAGCCATTCTGGACCTGTGGAAAGCTCGGCTCACCCCCTTATCCTATTGGGCCATGCGTGATAAACAGAAAATTTTTGTTGTACCGTGTCCTTTAGCCTTATGAGGACACCTTTTTGATGAACAGCTACATAAATTTTCTTCATCCTCTATCTTATAAGAGAGGCAGGGACCACTCTCCTAAAACAGGTGGAATTCTAATGGAATTTATGCTCCTGGTTGTCGCTTCTTTCTCCAAGTCCCTGTTCTTGCTGAACTTTATTTTATTTAGGTCTCATATGAATGTTCTCTTTCCCCTGCCCAATATAAAACTGCAAAACATATCTCCCTTGCCTTGACTTTTTCCAAAATACCACCATCCTTAGCCAGTTCTGCATAATCAATGCATAAGGGAGTTTGAAGTTAAACAAGGAACAAGGTACCTTCATTGCCAGACATGACAGTAACCAGCCGAGCAAGTCCCTACATTAAAATTCCCGCCACTGATCCCGTGTCAGGACACTTCTCATCAGCTGCCTCGTTGTCTCGTGCCTCAACCCACTGCCTCATGTTTTACTTCTTGTGGTCAGCCACCATTTCTTTCTGCGCGTATTCATTTGTTTCTTAAACAAAATAGTACAGCCCTCCACACCCTACTTCAAAGGCTCTGTTCCCAAACTCAGCATCAGTGCTTCAGCTTCAGGAACGAGAGATGCCTTTGCTTTCTCTGGTGATCAAATTCGTAAGCATACCAAGCTTCTCTGCCGCGCCCCCACCCCCCGCAGTCTTTGTAAGTAAAGAATAATAATACGAAGTCCCATCTCCCCAATATGAATTATAGGAGCACCCTCAGAAGGGAGAACTGTCCTCCGTCAAGTCCATTTGTGTTTTGTTTTATTTCTGATAGTATATTTTGCTTGCCACTACCATCACTCTCACAAGTGCTCACACTCGTATGTACACATACACACACACACTCTGTTTCACTCACATATTCTTTTGAAAATTCACAGAATGGTACACAGAGGAAATCAATGAGCTAGTCAATCAATCCTTATGCTTTCAGTGTCTCCAGTCAGTCTGAGACAGGAAAAAAAACAGAAAGAAGGGAAAGGAAAGTCAAAGAGAAGCAAGACATCGGAGGGAAAAAGTGGAAGCAGTAAGGAGGAGAAAGGAAATAAAAAGTTAAGTAAGTTTTGTGCTAGCGTGTCAATCACAGGGGATATAGGCAGTGGTGGGGAGTGTACATTCTAAATGGGCGGGACCACCGCTCTGCGAGTTGTGTCTCCTGCCCTTCAGGTGAGCCTAGAATCATCCTTAGCATGCAGGTCATGTGTTGGTGTGCACAGCACACATGTCTGTGTAGAGACACCACACAGACTCGCATGTGGGTCTGCCTTCTGTGCAACAGCTGCCTTCTCTTCCTGTGCAGGAATGACAGCCGGAGGGGAGTCAGGTTATTGGGAGTAAAAAAAATGCAAACAACCCCAATAACTGACTGATTTTTAATAAAAAATTTTAACTTTATTAAGAGGCTATAAGAAATGTAGCCGATTCTCCATGCATTAATAAAAAAAGGCTTTTAAAAATGTTTCTCCTGCCCTGGCTGGTGTGGCTCAATGGACTGAGTGCTGACCTGCGAACCAAGGGGTCACCAGTTCGATTCCCAGTCAGGGCAAGTGCCTGGGCTGTGGGTCAGGTCCCCAGTAGCGGGATCACATGAGAGGCAACCACACATTGATGTGTCTCTCCCTCTCTTTCTCCCTCCCTTCCCCTCTCTCTAAAAATAAATAAATAAAATCTTTTTTTTTTTAAATGTTTTTCCTGTCATTCAGGCACACTGTGGACGAGAAATTGGCACTGCACAGAGAGTCAGAATTTGAAGCTCAGGGTCCGCACGTCCTGGCCAGGAGTGGAAACTCGCCCTGTCCCCAGGAGGGCTTTTCTTGTAACATGTTCATATAATTCACCCCTCTGAGGTTTAGCAAAGTAGCCAAAGTAGCCAAAGCTGGGGTGTTAATACAAACCAAACCTCAACCCCTTTCCACGCTCACTCGCTCCTGGCGACTCCAGAGCTCTCACGCAGTTCCACCACCCTGAGTCGCCACCACCCACTTTGAGACCATGGTGCTGGAGAGGGTCATGCCCACAGACACGTCTTTCTCTGTGTGTGACCGGCCTCTGCCAATTTGTGGTGAGCCCTTGGATGCCAAATGTAACCAATTACAGGAGTCCCCATCCTGTGGCTGAAGGCAGCTCTTTGTAGGAGCATATTCCCTGGATGTCATCAGAGCTGGGATGACAGACCCCTGGGCTCCCCGGGATGTCTGCAAGGGAGTCTTCTTCAAGCTGGCATGTACTTGTTCACATCATCCTCCCCTACTGCCAGTACCTACAGCTGCATCCTTCAGATGAAGTCTGTGAGGTCATTAGTTCCCAGAAAGGGGCTCTGGCCCACCCATTGTCCTTATTTCTTTAATCTTTTGGATCATACCACCTCCTCCAAAGAAGTTGGGACCAAAAAAAAAAAGACCGAGTAGACTAAAAAAAAAAAAAGAGAGAGAGAGAGAAATAACTTGAGACTTGCCCTCAAATTAGATGCCTTATTTTCAAGTTCATCCTGAAAATTCTGAAGTCTCTATCACATCAATTTTCTGTTCTCCAATTCTATGGCCCTTTGATTATCTTTCACTTGGATTCTTGCAATACCTTTGCCTGTGTCCCACTTTCCTCAAACACCTCTGTCTTCAATATTATCCAGTTACCTTTCTGGAAAGAAAGGCCCGACTATGTCTCTGGTCTTTAGTGGCTCTCTCTTCTCTATAGTGTAAAATGGAAATTTTTTTAATATATTCCCTTCACACACATTGGGATATTTACATTTCCCCACCCAGGCAGTGCACATCCATGCCAATGTTCCACTGAATATTCTATTACTCCTGGAATGTTCTTGCACTTCTTGTGTTGGCAAAGAGCTGCTCCTTCAAAGGCCAAGGCGTTTGGTCATCTGCTCTGTAAGGTCTTCTGAAGCCCTTCAGATGAGGCTGCTTCTCCCTCCAGAGTGGTTTTATCTTCCTTTATGCTTCCTTCTTTTGTAATATGCATCCTGTTGTAACCTACTGACATCATAAAACAATAGTTTGATTCCTATAATATAAAATAAATACAAGGAGCAATAGACCACATTTTTAGGTCTTAATATGTTGAATAAAAAGACATGACATGTAAAAGGTGTTCAACAAATATGGGATAAGTATTTTATGAAAAAATGAATAAATAAATGAACATATGACTCATTCAGTGACACCAGTGGAGGCCATGTTTGGCATGGATGACTAACCCACACATAACTTTGTGCATTTACTTACATATGTAGAATGACACAATTCATGTAAAACCTAATATACAAATAAATACACATGCAAATCCAAAAAATATTTTCTTTGAGAATGCAACTTATATATTTTTTTGTTAACCAAAACATATGCCCTAAAGGCCTTTTGGAGTCAGGCCTGTCTGTGTTTATTTGTTTTTGTCTTTTGTTTTTCTTTTTGCTTTTCTAATTACTACTTTGGATTCCATAAGCCAGGTATATCCCAGACTTTTTAGTTATCCTCCCTGGCTGAAAGATATTTCGGTGCAATTCTATTTTTTTTCACTATTAGGAGCAATTGCTGTTATGAAATCCTTGGGCAGATATGTGTGTTTTTCTTAAGGATAACATCTGGGAAAAATTGCTAGGTCATAGGAAATGCACATTTTGCATATTAATCATATTCTAAAAAATTGCCCTATAAATTGGTTTACAAATGTAGCTACTTCTTATACCTTCACTAACACTAGATACACCTACCATTTCTTTCTTTCTACTCTTCTATCATCCCATCCCCACTAAATTCTTCATTGATATATTCTGGAAATTTTTATATATATGTACACACACACACACACACACACACACAATGAAGGTTTATTAAACTTAGCATTAAGTTTTCCTAATATCATTGCTTACCTTTGGTTTTTGTATCTCATTATTTCCTCCTGGCATCATTTTTATTACTGCTGGTATACATTTTCTTATAATTCTTTCAGAATGTTTACAGGAGTTTAACTGTTTTATTACTCATATGTCAAAAACTGTCTTTCTTGCAAAACTTATGCTTGAGTAATAGCCCTAAGAATTAAGCTAAAAGAAACTTTCCTTTAGCACTTAAAATGCTCACTGTGTTCTTACATTCAATGCTGATGAAAACACTTCTGTCAATACGAGCCTCCATCTATCAGAGGTAATCTTTTTTTTCTACTCTGAATTTCACCCTTGATTCTTGACATTATAAAACTTATATAATATGTCAAGATGGTACAATAAAGGTTGGTAAATAATTAAGAAACTTCTAAATATTGGGATGTTTTATGTTCAGTGGATAAAGCATCTGAATGACTAAATATACCTATTGGGCTTTGTTTCAGATCCAATGTCAAAGGGCATAGAATAGCTGAGTTCTGACACTAGCTCAGCTCAAATAGGTGTGTGACTATTGACTGGGTTTAAGACTTTTCTGGACATCAATTTCTTCTCACCTCATACACAAAATGAGGTGGTTGTTCAAAGTCTCTAAGATCCTTTTCAGTTACAAAACAGAGTGCCAGGAGCGCTGAATCTTTATAAACTTTAAGAGATTTTTTGTGTTCTTTCTTTCTTAAGGTAATATTGAACATAAACTATTCCAATGATATTACTACTGGCTTGTTATTTCATTGAAATGGTTTCTAGAAATCTAGCATCTCTTAACTCCCTTCCTTGTGCCCCTTTTTCTAGCAACTGCATTTTGTTTGAAAGTATGACACTAAAAATCAGGAGAATACATAAATATAGGAATATTCTTCCTTTTCATCTTAGTGCCGAAATAGAAGGGAACGTGTACAGGTCAGGGAAATAAGGAAGGATTCTATAGGAGATGCTATATGTATTCCAACTTTTTCCAGAAGGATACTTAAACATTCACAAAGGAAATTCTAGAAGGCTAAAAGATTTCTCCCTCCAAGAGACATAGGAGCCCTCTGAATTAAAGCTTCCGACCTCCGAGTACCAGGCTGCCCCTGATTAAAAACAAATGGAACATGTGCTGTGGAGCATAAGTCTACCTGATTTATGGCTTGGAAAATTAAGTTACTATTACTTACGGGGCTTGGAAGCAAAGGCCCAATGCAATAGCTAATTGAGAGTAGAGAGGGGTATATGCTGAAATTGGGAAAATATATTTTAGAGAATGGCTGAGTGAAGACATCAGGGTATGTAATTAAATGGCCTTAAAAAAAGTCACACTCCCACCAACCTCTTATATCAAACAATTGGAATGTGTTGGTTTTATTAAACGGTCTTCTGCCATTAGTTCCATCAAGCTGGGTACGACTGAGTTAATTTTCACTGTTGACTGACTATAATAAACATTAAAACTTCAATTACCAGTTGTCTTATAATAACGGAATATTAGTTTAGGAGAAACATTTGTAGTAGTTCTCCAATAATTAAAGATTGTTTAAAATGCAGGCAATGACTAGGTTTTGGTAAGCTACTCAGATGTCTTCTTCTATGTGCTCCATAGTCACAAAAGAAGGTTTTGATGAGCTTTCTGATTCATCAGATGAAGTTCCAATAAACTCTTGGAAAGAATTTTATTTTCATAGGCGTAAAGAAACAGGAAGTTCTGGTTGTGGAAGGTCAGGTGCTGGGAGACTTGGGAGCGCAGGAAGCTGCCCACAGCCCTCTCGCCACCAGTTCCCCTCCGTGTAAGTCCACGTCCCAAGCAGCTCAGAAAGCTGCAGGGCAAAGAAGGAAAAAATTAACGATTTCTCAAAGTTGGGCTGTCACTGTATGAGTGATAAAATTGATGACATAGGTAGAAACATTTTATTTTTATTGGACAATCAAACATTCCGGACTGATTGTTGTAAATGAGAGCAACTACTAAAAATTTCTGAAATTGACGGGCGATGCTGTCTGATCGTAGTAAAGAAGGCTTTCATAGTCACTGAACTTGGTTACCGAGGATATCTGTATATACTTATTTAAATACAATGAAGGGCTGTATTGTTAGTTGAGAGTTATTTTTCTCATTGAGGAACTAAAAGAATACTTTCCCTACCTACCCTTATTTTTTTTAATTCATGCAGTTTGTTCTATCGTTGAGGTTCTCCTCTGGGAGAGGGTATGCCCTGCAGGGGGACTTCTCACACATTTTGGAGACATTTTTGGTCATCACACGGGGACAGGGTGTTGCTACTAAGGTGGAGGTGGTAAAGGTCAACAATGTTGCTCCAAACCCTAAAATGAGCAGGTTAGCCCCCATATAAAGAATTAACCCAATATATCTCCAGTTAATTAATCAACCCAACATAGTGCTAAGGTCAAAAACCCTACTCAAGAAAGACCTTTAATTTTGAATTATATATATCGTCATTAGCTCAGAAATTTATAATCCATGGGCACATAAAACAAATTGAGGCTATCATTAATTATTACTCTAAATGGACTCAATTGATAAAAATTCTAGTTACACGTAATTTCTCAGGAGCACAGTTATTGTTGAAAATGAGATATGGTTGTACAGGTTTGAACCAACCGAACAACAAAAAGAAAGCCCAGTGATGACATCATCTGGAAGGGAAGCACCTATTCCAGGCCTGGACTGGCACTTTGCCCACAGTAAGAACTCACTAAATACCTACTGAGTGGTTCTTTAAAAAAAAGAAAAATCAATTAGTTATTTAAAATATATAAGGATAGGTTTTTTTAAGAATTTATATAATTTCTGCCCTGGCTGGTGTGGCTCAGTGGATTGAACACCGGCCTGCAAACCATGGGGTAGCCGGTTAGATTCTCAGTCAGGGCACATGCCTGGGCTGCGGGCCAGGTCCCTGGAGAGGTTTCTCTCCTTCTCTTTCTCCCTTCCCCTCTCTCTAAAACTAAATAAGTAAGATTTTTTTTTAAAGAATTTATATAATTTCTTTTTCATAGTGGTCTAAAATGCCCAACTAAAGAAACTAAATTCCATCTTTTCCAAATTTAAGCAAGATTCATTTAAAGAAAGAGTGTTTTCAAGGGTACGGGCTTGGACAAAATAGAAGGTAGTTTTGTGGCAGTTTTTGTCCCCGCTCTGGTTCTGTTTTAGTGAGATACACAGACTGTTTCTAAGTACAGAAATATCCGTGTGACCCTCAGAGGAACATTCCATGGCAGTCGTCTCCCAGGGACCCTGTTTTCTCCATCAATCACTAGTAAGAATGAAGTTTTAACTTTAGCTCACTTGCCCGAGGTAACAAAGATGTTTCACACCCGCTAATTAGGGGCTGGCAGGTAACCCATCTAACCCCTGAGATAGAAAACACATGGTTGATAAATTCTTTGGTCACACTTCCTGCTGCTAGGACTCCAAGATGCTCACACATGAACTGCCCATCCGCAGTCTCTAACCTTCAGAGTTTTCTGGTCAGGAATTTTGAGGCGGGCAGGGGAGGCAGAGAGACAGTGACAAGGAGGAAGCAATCCCGAGAGAACTGGAAGCAGAGAGACCAAGAACTAAAGACAACTGTCTTCTAGGATAGAAGTCCCCAGACTTACACTGAAGTGTCTCACATAAACACCAAGAGTGCAGTGTCATTAAGAAGGAAACATTAAGTCTCTCTAGATGTATCTAGGAGTATGTAGAAACCATCTTTCACACCTTCTTAGTCACCTTGTTTAAATTACTGATTCTAGACTAACATAACTTTCCTTTATTATTAAGGATTTTAAAAGATTATAAGAAATAAAAGAAGAGTTAAATGTTCAGATAATAAGGTTGGGAATGGAAGTTAAAGATGTGACAAAACTAAACTTCTCTCCGTGTATATGTACATGTATGTATGTATATACCTGGGTACATATACACTTTTTATCTATGAGATAAAAATGTTATACTAACATTTCTTCCCATGGTCAATGATAATTAATTGTATTTTATTTTTGACAGACTTACCTGTGCTTGAAAATAAATTAATGGTTGCTGGATGAAATTTAAGTGTTAAAGATGAACAATAACTGTATTGAGAAAAAAATGCATTATGCAAATTTAGAGAAGTTTTAAAAAGTGATTTCACAAAAACAGCTGAACCTAACCTCTCTCATGAGCCATGGCATGGAGTACCGAGGGGATCGTGGGCACTTTTTTATTAAAAATGAATAAATGAATGAATTAGTTGATGCTGTGAGATGTTAAGTTGGGTACAAAATAAGAAATCCAACCTAATATCTGCTTGTTTAATAAGTTTAACTATATGCAGTAGCTTAGTTTATAGGTCAACAGTGAATATCAAGAATCTTACACGGTTTAGTGTAAACGGCATCATATGAATAAAAAGAAATCTTAACAGAAAATTTTAAATATCTCCCCTTCCCAAATTATCTGTGAAGGAGAATTTTCAAAGCTAAATTCTGTCTCCCCCCACCATTGGCATGGAGTGACATCTTAAAAATAAATTCTTCCTCACTAGGCATGTAAAATGAATTTCTTTTCCAAAAAGAACCAATGATTTCTGGATATGCTGGAATTGCTTGGGAAGTGGGGTTGGGATTCTGCAGCCAGGGTCAGCAAAGGGGTGGGGTCAGGACAAAGGGGACCAGGAAAGCCAACACTCACAGAGCCAGGCAAGGGTCTAACATCCTGACACATATTTACTCATTTAAATCTCTGAAGAGACCAATGAACTGCTGTTATTTCAGCTCCATCTTTATAGATGAGGCAACGAAGGCACGGACTAGTTATTCGTGGTTGTTAACATTAAGATTCAAACCTGGGCACTTACCCAGACACTGTATTTCTCCCCGAAAAGCACCCTGTCCTTTCAACTCCATGCTCCTTACTCTGACTCACATTTCTCTGTGGGCAGTTAACCACACCTGCTGAGTACACTTGCATGGACCCCTGTATTTGTCGTTTGTCTCTTTCTGCTGAATGTGAGGCTCCTGACCCTGCATCAGCTGTGTCTGGGTCATTGGTTGAGGCATCCTCTGGGTCTAGACATGGGATCCTAAATAGATAGTTGTTGAAATAAGTTATTGGGTAAATGAATGAATAAATGAATGGTGTACCCCATCCTAGACTAAGGAAACAGGTAAAATTCAAAGCATCAAGGGTAAGCACCAAATTGAAAGATAAGTTTCCAATCAAAGATGAGATACAATGCAAGTGTTAGGGGCCAAGCCTGAGGACATTTCCACAGGCAGCTTTGGGGGTGAGGCTGAAGAGTGCACATTTTCTGCCCCGCCTGAAGGGAGGTGAAGGGTGGCAGCCTGTTGGGTCAAGAATGTGTGCCCTTCTTGCCTGTGTGCCTGGTCCCTTCCAGCACCGACACCGCCATGAGTGCGAGTTCGCTTTTCAGCCGCTTTCAGCCCAGCCAGCGCACTGAATCATGCACACCCTTCCTCTGATGGGTTTCCAAGAGCACTGACCAGGATTCAGATCAAAAAATTCCCCCAGGAAATCCAAATAGTCCAAACAAGGATTAAACCCATGCCTTGGTTCTAATTAGCACCAAAGGTAGCCAAAGTTCCCACTGTGGAGAGGGGAAGTAGAAAAGGGTAGAAGATTGCATAATTGAATGTGAAATGTTTCCACGAATTTAAATGGGGAACTGGTTAAACACATTTACACTTTTATGGATAATGATTCTGACCACTTACTAAAGTTGCAGAAAAAGAACATAGAACCAGTGTTAGGTAAAACAGGATGAAGAGCATTTTCTTTTTCCATTGTGTATGTGTGTGTGTGTGTGTGTGTGTGTGTGTGGTGGTGTGTGTGAATTGGAACATAAGAGAGCAGTCTATACAGTAGCAGGTAATATGAAATCGGACAAAGTATTTGAGGCTTTTTTATTGCTAGCCAGCGCCAGCAGAGACTCAGTGTACCCCTACCTGCGGGTACCTGTGTGGAGGAGAGGGGGCCAGCGTCTGGGTGATCATGATCCATCTCACACAGGCCTTTATCCCCAAGAGAAGAAAACATTACAGCTGCAGGACTTCTCACCCGTCTCTTGGTTCAGAGTTAGGAAGGTTCCAGGCACGTGTCCACGCGCAGCCAGATAAAACGTCAGGATATCATAAGGATGGAGACTATATTCGATTCCTTAATAGCAGCCGCGGTCCCAGAGAGGAAGCAGGCATGGGAATGAGCACAAGTCAAGGTGGTGTCCGCAGCTCATTCCTCCTGACACATCCAGCCATCACCCTCAGGAAACATCCACTGAGCCCCTGTTAGATAGTAGCCTAGCATCCCCTATGCTCCTAAGATACAAAGAAGCCTTAGGCGGGGCCCCTGCCCTCTGCACTTTACAGTAACAGAGGAGGAAACAGACTAATTAAGAATGACGATCAAGCCTGGTAAGTGCTGCAATAAGAAGAAATATGGGCTTGCATGGGGACACCAATGGGGGCAGGCAAAGATGCCTAGGTGGAGATCGAGAGCCAGAGCTCCTGCCTGGACCTATCAATACCTATCTAGCTAGCTAGCTACAAAATTGAAGACATGACATGAGCTCAATGGTTTTCCACAGTCCTCACCCTGCCTCATCAACCCCCGTCTACTTGAGTGGTCATTGCTGGTGACAGAGTGATCTCTGAGGGAATTGGCTGAGTTCCCAAGGAAATGAAGAAGAGATGTCCAGGGTGGCTCACTCTTGGCCACACATTAGCCAGGCTGAGGAGAGGAAGGGGCTTCAGGAGAGCAAACGGCCTGTGAAACAGAGTAGAGGTGTGAACACGGGCGTGAGCGACTACTGCAGACGTCACAGGGGGTTCAGTAGTTCTGAGGGCAGATGGTAAAAAGCATCTTAACCGCTAAAAAGGTGGAGCGACTTTTGAAATGAATCATACATACACATATATTTTTTGCTTATTAATAGCTACTGGTTATAGGCCTCAAAGAATATTTTTTTTAATTTTTATTTCAATTAATTATGTTTTTAAGACAGGGTCTGGATCGGGGTTGACAAATAAAATACAGGATGTCAAATTTGAATTGGAAATATAAGTATGTCCCACATATTGCATGAGATACTCTTGCACTGAAAAAGAAAATCTTGTTGCTTACCTGAAATTCAGAATTAATTTATTTGCTAAATTGAGAGCCCTGACCTGCATACTTGAGAAACCGCCCCCCCGCCCCGCCCCCCGCCACACACACCGTGGTATTCCTGTTTGTATCACATAACTTGCAGCTTGACAAACATTCATTCACCTGCTTTCAGAAAGCCTTGAGGAGTTCTGGTGAGTACACAGTAACTTCTTTGAGCCCACACATCCCTTCCTGTTTAGTCTGTGACCCCTTTTGCACCCTCTGATATCACCCCTTGTTAGCATTCTACTCTCTGTCCTTGGGTCACTCTCCCAGACCTTCAGGGGGCAGGTTAAGGAAGAACGTGGGTGGCTGGCCAGGTAGCCCTGAGAGTTTGGAGGCCGAGTGAGAGAGAGTAGGTAGGTAGAGAGAATCAATGGCCAACAAAGTGCCAACAGCTTGCCTGCAAAAGCTCAACAATGTTGCTTTAACACAAAGGAGAAGTGTGGTCCTGGACCATTCAAACGCCATTCACGCTCTGAGCTATTGAGGGGCCCTCAGGGGAAGCTGCCCAAGGAGCCCGTTCTTCCAGAGGAAACTAAATCACGGCACTTAGGAGGTGGTTCCTTTGGCCAAGTTCAAGCATGTCATTCCTCATGAACACCAGTACCAACCCCAGTGTGCTGTTGCCGGCAGCATTCCAAGCCGTTGACACCTTTACAACCGTTTTCCATCGTTTTTCTCTAATCCAGCCCCTGAGCCTTGAATGAGGGTCATAGGAGCTGTCTTCAGAGCGGAGTGAGGAGGGACGCAGATCACTAGAGGCATTCCGACTCGAGCTTCCACTGTGGCATTAGAATTTTAATCTGATTTGACACAGTTATTTGGGGAATCTGCGGACTTGTCATGAGACCAATGATTAAAGCGGAACTAAGGGATTTGGGCCTGTCTTTGTGAAGAAGATAAAAAAAAAAAAAGTTGGAGAAATTTCCTTTGTTTCTCCTGTGACACATCCCTCACAAGAAAATTGTACTATAGACACTTGGCAACGTGCTTGGCCCCAATAGCCAGGCTGGGTATGGGGGGCGGGGGGAAAAGGCAACAAGAAAAGACCATTTCGAAAGTTCTTTGTCTTTGTCACCAGCCAACTTGGTGAAGAGTTACGGAAAACAGTGAAATAGAAGTATTTTATTTCTTTTAGCCAGAGTCCTTATATGTAATAACTAAATTATGGTAACAGGGCAATAGATACAGCTTTAGGGATGTACCACGAGAAAAGAGAATGCATGTTTTGTGATTCATTTGGAAATCCAAGTGATCTAATTCAATTTTTACTTAGTTTTGTTGTAGAAACAGCTCATGCTGACCCGTCTCTGAAAGACCAGTGAGGGCAGCACATTGTTGGCCAGTTTGGGGGGGAACTCTGCTCCTAACGGTGGCTGTGGACTTTCCCAAGGTGAGAACCAGAGTAGCATCCCCCAGGGGGACACGTGTCTATCACTCAGTATTTTCAGACAGTTCTCCTTTGTCATGCGTGACACATTCTTGCAGATTTCCTGTTTTCTCCTTACGTGCAGTGGACAGGAGGGTTACCAGATAAGAGCGCGTTCTTTACTCAGCAAGAGCAGAATTCACCGTCTTTGGTGTCTAGATAATTTGTCTTTTTGCCCCAAGTTCAAGAAAACACCAATGTTCAAGGATGAATCACATTTATTCTTCTCACCATTGACCAAGGCTAGGAAACCAGGATGCAAGATCTCATCTGAGATGCCAGCATTGGAACCTGATGCTCCTAAGGGAAGAGGCAGCAGTTCCATGAACTTCATGCAGCATGTGGAATGGGGCGAGGGTGGCATTTCCTGGAGCCCTGACATCATTGGGCTATTTTTTTAATAGGAGTCCTCCCACTCTTTGTCTAAGAACTTTATTATGCCCCCTGCTGAAGACACCCCACACACCAACAGAGAGGTGTTGTTCGAGTCTGAATATAGAGACTCCTGAACCTTGTGTTTGACCTTGGGCAAATCACATAAAGTCTTGGGGTTCTATTTCACCATCTGTAAAACAGCAATAATTCTATCTGCTCCTCCTGCCTTCATGAGGTTCTTTTAAGGGCAAAATGTTGAGATTATCAATTTAAAAGCATTTAGAAGTAATAATTAATGCAGTTTGGGCATTTATATCATGATTGTCATCATTCTGATAATGGTATCAGCATCCATGTATTCAGACAATTATGTGACCCCCACATGCATACCTTGTCCCGTTATGCAGCAGATACGCTCCCACCTTTGCTTTGACTCTTTCCTCCGCCTGGAATGTTCTTCTGCCCTATAGCATCATTGTAAGCTTCCTCTCCTCCTTCAAGGGTTGTTCCGATGTATTCTCAAGAGGCTACTCTGACTATTCTATTCGAGTCACAACCCAACCCTCTACCCCCAGAATTTCTGATACCCCATGGCTGCCACACACTTCTCTATAAAACTTATCTCTTCCAACATACTATAAAGTCTATTATAATTAAATATAATTATGATTGAAGTCATATATTAAATTGACATAATAAATGTCATTTATTATGTTTATGATCGATTGCTGGTCTCAGTTTCATGAGGACAGAGATGTCTGTGTATTTTGCTTATTAAAATAACCCAAGCTTATTTAGGACACTGCCTGGCACAAGGTAGACATTTTAAAAATATTTGTTAAATTAGGTAATTAATTAAAAATAAACTGGTGGGTAGCCACTGCATGCCAACTACATATGTTCCACATTCCTTAGCCCAGAATCCAAGGCCAAACACAACTACTCCACTCCACCTTTCGCTATCATCTTCCTCGCCACATTTTTTTGTTTCCCTCTGCAATACACACGTTTCAGCTAATGTGGATTGTTCTCAGTGGCCCCAAACACCCTGCAGAATTGTATTAACTGTTCCTATCCTGTTTCTCTTATTTAGAATGCTCACTCTCCAAATGTTCTCATTTAAAATCCTGTTTATCTTTTACATTCAAAGGTCTCTTCCTCTATGAACCCGTTCCTGGTTTTCATAGTGGGACATAACCTTTCCCTTTCTTAACTCAGCATTAACTTAGGCCTTGGCTATCTGTGTTAGTGTCCTAGGGGTGCCATAACGAAGTACCACCGACCAGGTGGCTTAAAGAGCAGAAATTTATTTTCTCACCATGCTGAAGTCTAGAAGTCCAAGATCAAAGTATTGGTAGAGTAGGTTTCTTTGAAGGCCTCTCTCTTTTTGCTTGGAGTTGGTCATCTCCTCCTTGTGCCTTCACGTGGTCTTTCCTCCATGTGTGTCTGTGTCCATCTCTTTATAAGGACACTAGTCATGTTGAATTAGGGCCCAAGCTAACAAGCTCATTTTATCTTAATTACCTCTGTAAAGACCCTACTGCCAAACAGTCATATTCCAAGATACTGGAGGTGAGAACTTCAACATAGGACTTCAGGGGGATACAATTCAGCCCATAGCAGGTGCATACCCTCGAGCTCCCTTAAAAGACCTACAACCTGCTCCAGGAGCTGTGAGTTTGTGCCCTCAGGGCAGGCACTCCGTTTCATCCATTTTTGTAACTCCCAGGCAATATAGTGTAGTTTCAGACCTAATTTGGTCTCAAACATTGTTGACCGAACCACATTTCTGAGCACAGCCTTACAGAGACCAGAGTATAAGATGAAGATCCTCATGGCTCCCGTGTTCTCTGCTCTTGGGACCGCCGGCCAGATCAACCGGACCTCCCTGAGTTGGCCTCAGCCTAGTGTCTTACTGCTTCTCCTTTCTCCCAAGTTCGCGCTCCTAAAAATTGTTCCCAAACTGAGGAAAGGTTTGCTTCTTCAGTTACTGTTTGCAAAAGAGAATAAACCTTTCACGTGCTTAGCAATCCCTGGGTACTCTTGTCACTTTCAGGGGGGAAATATTTTCTGTAAACAGGTTCACATTGGAGTAAAGAGGGTACAGTTGAAACTCAGGGAAGTTTTGAACGGTGTCCCCACTAACTGTTGTCGGCAGCACCGATCTGTTGTATTTTGTTTCCAATGCTCATTGACTCAGAAGCGCATGATGTCCTTGACAACCTACACTTCAAATGTAGGGTTTCTAAAGCTCTTTTCAAACCACTGAAATTGTGTATTTCAGTTGAAATGTCGAACGTTGTTAGCTAATATGGGATTCCAATTTTAGAATCCACTAGTTGAGAAGACTTTAGAAACTTAAGAGATTGACAATGATGAATGAATGCTCTGAGCCTGGAAACACAGAGAAATCTTAATTTTCCAGAATATGGTTGGTCTTTACAGTATAGGTTAAACATCTTATGTTTAGGAATTCAGTCCTCGATTAAATTTTTCAGACAGGGTTTGCAAACAAAACTGTGACCCCCTGATTGCTTGTTACTGAGAAGAACAACCTGTCTGTCAAACCAAGAGACACTGAATCGGCTTCTTGGTCAAAAAGCAGATCATTGGGAAGTTCATGCTTAATGAAGAATGTCATCAAGCAGCTCGCTCCAAGAATCAGGAATACCCAAAACTCTGAAGTTAAGTAAAATAATTAGTGCAGTAACTTTTAAGACTAGGAGGCAGTGTTTTCATCAGGAAAAAGAAGGCTGAATTAGACCAAGGAGTTGAAGTTCTACCCCTGTTTCTGTCAGCACTTGCTGAGTGACTTGAGGAAACTCATGTATCGTCTGTGGGTTTCTGTGGCCTCATCTGCAAGAAGAAATGGCAGACAAAATGACAACTATCTGTAGGCAAGGCTGGAAGGGAGCTTTGGGGACCTCACACTTCTCCATGAATTTGGATTCTATTTTAAAATTTTTCTTCAACTTCAGAAATCCCCATTGACTATTTCAAGGAGTAGTACTTGGACTGGACAGAGAACAAAAACCAGGAGAACACAGCACTGTACGGGGACCAGATAAAAAGGTCTCAAGATTGCATCATTTCTGTTGTGAGAAGGGCTTTCTCATCTTCTCCCTGTCTCCCACCTGCTGAGGCAGAGACACTCAGACCATTCATCGAGAGGGCCCATGGTGACAACAAAACAACCACGAGACATTGTGATGGGAAAAGCATGTCCATAAACAGACGTATCCCCTTGGGTCACACTATGTCACTCCCCAACTATCTTACAAGGTGTAATGTATAAAATATAATGACCAGGAAGATGCTGAGAGCATAGGTCAAGTTCACACAGTAAAAATGAAGAGGGAAGTTGACTACTTTTTCACAAATTCCTAGGTAAGTGGGGCATTTGTCCTGCATTTTTAATGTAATCGTGTTCTAATAAACGCCATGTTCTACAAATTTGTTCCCAAGAAAGAAATCTCCTGCGTACCTCCCATGGCAAATGACAAGGAGCTGCCGGACAGCCCCTAAAGAAACCTGCCGGTTGTCATTCCTGGTAGGTTGAGCATTCATTGTCTGTAGATGACACCTAGGCAACCTGTCCATCAGGAAAAGACCAAAAGCCAGTCAGATCATAATAAGGTCTCTTTGTTTATGAAATTGTATATCAGAGTGGCATTTTCTTTTTTTTTTTTTCATTCCACTTAGCAAATCTGATCAAGATCTAGATATGCAAAGCAAATTGGGTTATTAAGAGTTTTCCCACTAAAGCATTCGAACACATGGAAACACAAAGACTCTCATTAGTTCAGAGATCTACTAATTGAATCCTGCTGGCCGGTAAACTCCAACAGAGAATTATGCCCAGGGTTATAGAAATAATAATAATCATGCAGAGCAACAGGAACCCAATAATCTGCTTTAGGTCTTTATACACTGGCCTTTTTTTCTTTTAAAATTTATATGAATAGTGATATAATATGTCCTGACTGGTGTGGCTCTGTTGGTTGGGCATCATCCCACAAAGCAAAAGGCCGCCAGTTAGATGACCAGTCAGGGCTCGTGCCTGGGTTGCAAGCCCCGGTCCCTGGTTGGGGTGTGTGCAAGAGGCAGCCAATCAGTGCTTTTCCCCCTCTCTTCCTCCCTCCTTTCCCCTCTCTCTAAAAATAAATAAATAAAATATTTTTAAAAGAATAGCATGATATAACATTTATAACTCTATACTTGTCTTTTGCATGTAATTTTTTTCACTTAGCATAGGAAAGATTCACCCATGTTGTAACATTATCAGTACTTTGTTCCTTTTTAATGACATATGAGATACTCGACACTGTTTATTAATCGATTTATGGACATTAAGATTGTTTTTCTCTTTTGGCCGTTATTAGTAATCCTTTTTTGAACACTGATATACAAGCCTGTGTGTGGATCTGGGTTTCCATTTCTCTTGGGCCAATACTCACAAGTGGAATTATTGAGTCATGTAGTAAATGTATCTGTTAGAAACTGTCAAATTATTTTCCCAAATGGCTGCACCATTTCACATTTCCACCAACAATGTAGGAGGTTTCCAGTTTCCCTACATATTTGTCGATACTTGTTCTTGTCGGTTTATTACACCAGCAAGAATTTTGAAACTCATCTTATCTTCGGGCCCACTGACAGCTAACTATTCTTCATGTAAATAAGTACACAGAAAAAAATCTTATTGATAAGTTATCGTAAGTTTGCAAAGACTTAAGGATGTCTCAATATTCAGTAACCATTTACAAAAGTCCCCAAATTACAATCTGTCATTTGCTTTACTATTTGCAAATAAGCTGTTATTCTTCTCTCTCATTCTTAAATATTTACTCACCTCCAGTGTAGCCTAGTATAAAAAAATTTTCAATTGCAGACAAGAAAAAACAACCCAGAAGTGGTGAAGGAAAAAAACGACAAACCAGAGTTTTTCAGCAGACACAAAAAAATCATGTAGCCTGATGTTTCTGTAAAGGAAGTGGAAATAGCTCACGACCACGGCAGCAACCTCGAGGCTGCTCAGCCTGGCGTGTCATTTCACCAGTTCCCGGTGGCCCCACTGAAATCAAAAGGTTAGTCATTACTCAGTGGAAAATTTTGTTGAAGGGAAAAAATATATCCTCATGGAATCTCTTGTCCAGACCTCAAATTATTTTACAAGTGACAATTAATTAAGACCCAACACACACGTAAGGACTGCAGTTTCGTCCGTAACGTAGTATAGCCTTGCTGACCCTCATTATTTCTTCGGATGTAGCATTTCGGGACATGAGAATTTCCTAAGAACTTTTAGAATAAATAAGGACCACGTAAGCACTGTGTTGGAGAAGACCCCCCTTTATTGGAGGTAGTTAGAGAAGTGGCTGAGTTGGTCTAACAGCTTTGCCACATGTTATCAGAAGCTTATCATCTGGGGTCATGGATTAAGTGAAACTCGTCCCACTTAGTGTTTGGACCAACGTTGACTGGCCACAGTGGTGAACCCTTTAATTCACAGTTAATCCAGCAAACATTTATTGAACATTAAGTGTATGTCAGTCATCACATTTCCGGAAGCTGTCAACTCAAGTATTTTTGAATAGTGCCACGGCACTATAGTTGCCGGCGGTGGATGTTGACAGAGTTGGGTGTGGGAAGTGGAAGAACCACAAGATAAAACAAGAAATTGAATCATGGAATCTTTGTAAAATACGAGAAGCAGCTGAACACAGGAATTCTAACTCCCGTTCCCTAGGATTATGACATCATTGGCCAATCTGTTCAGTACTTTGTTGATGTTGGGGTGTCCTCATTCCCCCCAAATCCAGAACTTTTCCAGGTTCAGTCAATGCCTGAGCCATCAGGCCAAGTACTATTTTCAGCTCCAGCAGCTCCCTTGTTTTGCGAGTTCAGGCCAGACAGGAAACCACCCAGTCTGGGAGGATTCAGTTAGATCCCAGAAGAGCACACACTCTCAGGTGCAAGACCTTCAAGGCAGCAAGGGATGTTCCAGTTAAATACTGGACACGGCAAGAAGTGAACAAGGAGCCACTGTTTCTCAAGGGATGAACACCATTGTCTGTGTTCCACCCTCCACCATGTGCATACCGTATATGCATATGTGTGTATATATGTATATGTCTGTAAATATATGAGGGGTGGATTGAAAAGATGTTTTACAAATTCTGCTGCTTCTCGCCACCATGTACATGCCCCATGGTTTTCCATGGGTAACTTGTGGAAAGCTTAGAAATCATTTTATTTTAGGAAGATAATTTATTTTGATTGAAAGTGCTCCTGGTTGGAAATTCTTTGGTTGTGAAGAGGGTAATATGCAGCAGATTCTGTAGACAGAAAAAAAAAACCATCTGTCACAGAAAGGGTTTTGGTCTATAATTTGGAGAACTTCTCTAAGGTGCTCTTGAGTTATGCATCATCCCCTGTCATAAGGAACAGAACTTACCTGAGGCTTCAGTGGTAAGTTCGCCTGGCCTTCCTGGTCCTAGGAGTGCCCAAGGTGGTTTTAGGAGTAAAAGAGGAGACAGGGAGAACAGTAGAACTCATCAAGTCACTCAGAAATATATGTACTCTCTGGGACATACTTATACTAAAAAATTACTTATTGTTTATCTGAAATTCAAATTTAACTGGTGCTCCTGGATTTCGTCTGGCAGCCCCCTCGCCCTCACCTTTATGCCTTGATTTCTACCCAGGCACTCATTTCCTTCTTTATCTTTATTTCCCCCGGGGCCTGGAAACAGAGTAAATAATCCACTAAAGTTCATTGGATGAATGGGACGATAGATTACTAATATAACCTGAATCATTAATTCTTATAAGGTCTATTATCTTACATAAAATGTTCAAATTGAAGTTAATTGAAGAAATAAATGTCAGTGAGATCTTTTAGCTGTTCTGAGTTCAGACAAGACTATTTAATACGGTAGTTTCTATACTCGGACAGTTGATACCTGACTTGGGGTGAATTACTCGCCTGAGTTGGGGGGGACTGAGAACTTTCATTCAACCATGGTAACTAACATTTATCAAATGCTCACTATAGGCTAGTATCTATGTATAGCAGCATTTTATTCTCACAAAACGCTGCAAGGTAAGTACTATTTGAACCCAAGCGGTCTGGCTCCAAAGCCGGTCTCCTAGACACTCCAGAGAATGATGCTATGTATTCAAGTACGCTGACTCTGGAGCTTTTGCTCCGGAAAGTAAATAAATTCTTCCTGACCATCTATGCCCCAGCCCTATTCCCCTACAAGCTAAATCCATTCTCGAGCAGACCCCTCAGGAATCTCTACTCCTACACCCCTCTCTCCTTCTGCCCTGTGTAGCTCTTAGCCAGCATTGGAAATGGCTTTCCAGAATGGTGGCAACAACATACAAGAGAAGATTGCCAGTGGAATTATGCACTGAATTTAAGAACTTATCAAGTAAATGTTCCTTTTACCCTGTGCCCCAGAAGAGAAGACAGGATTGGGGGTGGGGGAGAACAATTAATACAGTATAAGAAAGCTTCTATTTTGAAACTTTGGCTTCTTGGGTGGAGAGGGGAGGGATTGAGGTACAGATGTCTTTCACACTAGAGTTTCATATCTAGCAGATAAACAGACACCCAAAAAGCACCAGACATAATTCACTTTATTAAGGATGACTCGGGTGATCTCTAATGACTCACAGCATCTATGTTTTTGGGAAAAAGATATTCTCGAAAAGTTCCTTAAGTCATTTCATGTAGAAGACTACAAAAATATTAGGTGTCATGCTGTTTTATCTGCATTTGATAGAGATGTAATACATCTTTATTATCCAATTTAAAACTAATATTTTAGGTGATGACAAGTTGAGAAGACTGGATCCACAGAACTGGAACTGGAAATTATCAACTGCGAAAATGTAATTCAGCATGACTGATAGCTGGAAGGAACAGGGGTGAGGCTGAATTAGCATTTTCGAAGGCCAATTCATCAGCTATAATAAGCCAGTTTCAAGGGGAAAAATAATGTGTTAAAGCATAAGATGCTTTGGTTAAAAAAAATAAAAATACAAAAGGCCAGTATCAAGAGAAATTCCCAAGCAAGAACCTTGTTCAAATGTCTTTTCCAGGTTTTTTCTTTCAGAAATGCTTTTAAAGAAAACCAAATAATTGTCCACCCATAACAACGGGGGTAAACTTCGCACTGGGCACATAAGGATAGCCAGGATGATGATATATTTCCTGAGATTCTCTGAATTTCATATCAAAGGGTTTTCAGTGCAATTTACAATAAACATATTCATTTTCGTTCCGTCATCTACCCACACCTGCTGCGTCAGCCCACCAGACTTTGGTGTTCCGGCGCTTAGGAAACACAGCCGAGGGGCCTGCCACTTCGGGAACGTTAACGACCAGCATCTCTGCCTTTGGATATCAGGGCTCTACGCTCCTTAATCAAATCACCAGGGGCCTCAAACCCATGTGAGGCGACATTTTAACTACCGTTAGCAACAATCGAAAGACCCGCTCTGTTTTGCCACCACCACCCAGGCCATAGGTTGCTCTCGCGGGTTCGGAGGGTACAAGCAAAGCCGGCCCATGGGTGCAGCGGAATATGTAAGCCAGCTGTGTTCGTTGCACCTCATCAGGATGCAAAACCTCATTTCACTCAAAGCAGAAGCCTTAGTTTATCTCCTGAGTGGAGAGGAGTGGGCGGGGGATGGCGTGCAGGTAAAGGTCAGATAATCACAATGCGGGATCTCCGTGTCTTACTCGCCCCCTTTGAGGTGAGAAAACTGGTAACGTTATCAAGGTGGGTCTGACTAGGAGGCACCGTCCTTTATACGTTAGAGTTGATGTGCTCTGAAGTCAAGATGGTCACCTCATTAAGAAGTGAATTTTTTATGGAAACTTTACCCAGAAAACACTGACGAAGCAGTAGTGGGGAGGGGAATGGAGGCTAGGATGGAAAAGAGGAAAGAAGAGACGGAAGGGAGCTAAGAATAACAGCAGGAGTAGGAGTGGGGAAGAAGGAAGGGTAGGGAGAGGTTAACCAAAGCTTCACTCTGATTGAGCCCCTGAGCCGCTGCCAGCTCACGAGAAGCTTGCTGTTTTGTTCTTTTTTTTTAAGGTCCTGTTTCATTAAGACCAGGAGTTGGGCAAGGTTCCCTCCTGATCACTGGGCCAATCTGTTATTGCTACCATTGAGAAGGGAAGAAAAAAAATATTTGGCATCGTTGCTTAGACAAATTTGCATTTCATTGTGGAAGAGTCTTAGCTGTTCAACTCTACTCAGTTCCAATCTGTTCCAGCCAAATAACTATTTTATCCTTCTTCCTCATTTTTGTAGGGATGGAAGGGAAAAAGAAAAAAGAGGAAAGAGACAGAGATTATAGAGATAGAAGGAGGAAAGGGAGAGAGAGAATGAGAATGAGGAAGAATATGGAACACAGGCTTGTAGGGTCATTAAGTTCTGCCCAGTCCCCTTTGAATTGGGATATTTCCTACATGTGTACTGAGAATTGGAATTTGGATTAATCTGTTTTTTCTTTTACCTGTGGTTTCAAAAATATAGAAAATAAGGACCTAATACTGCTTAGCTTTTTTTTTAATTAAAAAAAAACTAACACCTTATATGAAGTTGAATTCGACACAAGCAGGAGTAGCTTGGTTCCTATCCAAGAAATAAACCCTTATTTATAAAATGCCAAAGGAACCTCATTTGTACCCATCAGACTACTTAATGTCTTGAACCTTGAAAAGAATGCTAACAGAATACTACAGGCTAGACCAATTGGAGAAAATGGTTATGCTTGAAAGGTACCCTAAGATCCTGTGATCAAATGATTCATGGCAAGCCCCATTTTCCATTTATCAGCATATTTGCTAGTGGGACAAACAGTCCCTAATTCAGGATAATTCTTCTCTATCAATCTGCAAACCACAGAAAAAGAAAGAGAACAGACCAAGAAAATATAAATCTCATCTTGGAAGCTGGCATTAGCAAAGACTGTAATATTTAACAACAACAACAACAACAACAACAACAAAAACTAAATAAATAAAGTAGGATTGCAAGACTTAAGTTGAAACCACAACCAATTGCCCAAGCGCCTTATCGGGTAGGATCCCAGCCAGGAGATGGAAGTGAGTGAGTGCAGTAAGCAAGCTATAGAATCAGCTCCTCGGAGTATGCAAATCTACCGTCTTACTCACTTGCAAAAGGTCTGTTGCATTTGGAATTATTAGACTTAAAAACATTGCTAGCTGTTTATTTTCCTTAAAAGTATAGATAGACATGGATGTGTGTATAGCTCTATAAATACACATTCCAAATAAATTAGGAAATGATATAATTAGTTTAGCATGGTGGTTGCAGTCACTTGAACAAAAAAGAAAGAAGAAAGATCTAACTGCTGCCTGTTGCCTGTTTCTGGCGATTTAACAAGGAATTGAAAGGACTCCACATAGGTTTGTCCTAGTTATACCCTCTGCTTTTGAAAATTGAACCCCCTGCATCCTGATCGAAAACGACCAATATGGATTCAGTCAAGTCTCTTAATTATGGAGCATTTCAGAACATTTTTGGATATTTTCTACTATTTTTGTCCTATGGAGCCAGAAAATGACAATGCAGAGGGAAGAGGAGAAGAGGAAGGAGAAAACAAAAATTACAGCATGATACAAAAAAAAAAGTGATGTATCTCCACCAGTTACTCTAGAAATTCTCAACCTGATCGATCCCTTCACTAACCATAATACCGCGTGTGTGACTTCAGTCCAACCCCTGTACATGAACGTTGCCCAGTGAATGATTCTACCCCTGGTCAAATTAAAGCTTCTTGTAGCACAGGGGTTAAACTTGAGAGGGAAGGAAGAACCCACTCTATGCCCTCTTCTACTTGATTCAGACAAACTCAAAATACTTTTTATTTTCTTATAAAAATCCTAAAGAACTGGCTTGACAATAACACTCAGAAACCTGCTGCGTGTCAAAAGGATACAAATGTTAGGCATTGTACACTTTTTCCCTCAATGCATTTAACTGCAGAATATTTTAAAAACTTTTCTGTGCCCTTATTGACATTGGCAGAAAACTTGCAAAATAGGAATTCCACCTTTGACCGGTGTGGCTCAGTTGTTTGAGCATGGTCCCATAAACCAAATTGTCATGGGTTTGATTCCCAGTCACGGCACACGCCTGGGTTGTGGTTTCGGTCCCCAGCTGGGGTGCATGAGAGGCAACTGATTGGTGTGTCTCTGTCACATCAATGTTTCTCTCCCTCTCTCCCTCCCTTCCCCTCTCTCTGAAGTCAATGGGCATGTCCTTGGATGAGGATTTTAAAAAAACAAATCAGGAATTCCAAAAGAATTGGCACCTAATTGATATCAGTAAGTCAAAGAGAGACATGTGTAGCCTTATTTTGATCAGAACTTTCTCATAATCGATGCCCACACCACCCCCACCTAATCCAATACTCCTATGTGCTCAACTAAAACAAAAGTCAGAGGAAATGTCTGAACTGGGCCCTTCCTGGGGCCTGCTGTCCTGAGTGCCTGGGTGTGAGCAGCGCGGGCTGCTGGGGAAAAGCTGGTAAACAAGACAGGCATGCTCACTGTTTTGTCGATTTTACGTCTAAAAACGGAGACAGTTATTTAGCAGATAATCGCCCAAACCGTGTCAAGTAGAAAGTACTGGGTGCCATGGGAGCACGGGGCAGAGAGGGCCTAAAAAGGAGCAGAGGCTGTTGCAATAATCTTATTTTCGATTACAGACTCAAAATTGCACAGATGCAACACACAAGGTAACCTGCGTGAGCAGGGGAACGAAGGCTAATTGATTCCTTGGAGTTTTAATTTTTGTCTTGTTTTGAAAGAGCTTTTTTTCTCTAGGTGGATGGGGTGCTGGATTCTTTGAAGAAAACAGAATCCACAAGAAAGAGCATCAGACAGGGATGACTTGAACCGAACATCCAAACGAGGTGTCTACACTACAGCCGTGGAGTCCCTGTCAGTGAATTCCTGCCGTTTGGTGAGAAGAATCCTTTCTGCATATGTCATGGGGAAGAGACCTGGGGGTGACAGAGGCAGAACCTCACCCACAGGCCCCGATGCTGAGGCAAATGCTTTCGGTCTTTATTATAATTCTCAGGAGCCCACATCCTGTTTTCTCTCAGGCTCTGAACTCATCTGCGTGGTCAGACCAACTCAGAGTGTTCCTTCCAGCTCTGCACCTCTGTGCAAGGCTGGGAACTATTTTGGTAGGTCTGCGTGATGCAAGAGGAGTCCGGCTCCAGGTGTCTGTTAGATTCTAATAGTTCACAAAGGCTACTTTGCACTTGGAATTTCCATGTGCAGAAGAAATGTTAAGCCCTCGTCCCATCTTATCAATAGGAAGGCCAAGACTAGAACTTGGTCTTCCTGATTTCTTGTCCAGAACCCTTCCCAAGGTCTTTATTTTTATATCTGTGAGTAGCAAGGAGAAAAAAAAAATACATGTACTTTCTCTTTTCCAAACTTGAGGTTTGTAAAATATTATGTGCCCTTATTTAAATTGCAGTGTCACTTTATACTATATATTTGTATTATTAAAAATTGACCAAGGTAAATGACCGGTAAAAGATGTGGAATGGCACCAAACAATTGCTGGGGGTACGGGGTTAACTGCATTTCCAGCACCTGACGTCACAGAATCCCCCAGGAGAGTCAGGAAAATGGTGAGATTATATTTACCGTTATAAGGCATCTTAAACATACGCAAAATGCATTTAACCTAATAGAAGCTATAGGTGGAACACCAGTTAGGCTAAATGTTTCACTTAACTGCCCTTATTAAGTGCATTGGCAACGAAGGATATGGAATCATAGGCTTGGAAAAGTTATCCAGGCTGACCCCTCATCGGGTACTTCCATGCCTCTAGCAAGAGGGGTCTCACTATCTAGTGAGAGGGGTCTCGCTACCTTCTAAACAGCCCATTAGACAGCTTTAAATTTTTTAAGCTGCAATCCGGAATGTCATGAAGAAAGAAAGAAAGAAAAAAACCTCCAGCACGCCTTCAATGTACAGATTAGACAAGTTACCAAGAATACAATATAGCATTTTACCAGACCACTCAAATAAAGAAATCATCTGTTCAATAACTAAAACATTGCCTTAAAGAGGAGCAGAGCCAAGGTAGATCTAATATAGCAAGTCATTAATTTAACAAATATTTATTGAGTACTTATTATATACCCAGCACTGCTCTAGGCATTGGATAAAGCAATGAATAAAATAGACTATGTTCTGGCAGCTTATACAAGCCTAGTTAGTATAAGAATACCTGTGTAATAACGATAGCAAGCACTTCTGTTACGTGACAGGTTTTAGTCTAAACAGCTTCTGTATATTAATATATTTGATCCCATAATGACCCTATGCAGACGCTACTTTTATTACTCCTGTTAAATTTCTATATAGGAGAAGACTAAGGTTTTTCCTCCTAAGTTACATGGTTAGCATTATCGAGCTGTGTGCACCCAGGCAGCCTGGCATCAGAGCCATCATATCTGGGTGACTTTTAGAAAAAAGTGTGTGTGTTTGGGCAAGTGGAGGGGTTGCTTGTTGCATCACAGGTGAAACATTGATGCTATAGAGTACATGTCAGATTTCATTTTAGAGGAGGATCTGTAAATGCTAGAAGCAGTAAGTCTAAGCAGAGGCCTGACAGTCAAACAGGAAGGAGACAGATGAAGTTCGCTGCAGGTGGATAGAGTCGAGGGGTGTGATTCTGCCAACAGGGGCACTGGGTACCCAGACCCCATGGAGAAAGACAGCATGACATGTACCAGGGACAGAAGGACCGCAGTGTGCATAGATCCCTGAGGGTGACAAAATTGAGATGAACTCATTTTTTTGCCATTGCTGTTGTTCTTGAATCACTCCTCCTTTTATGACATAATTGATGTGTTCAACCATTATTTATATCCTATGACATGTCAGTCACGCCCTCAGAGCTCCTGTAATACCCCTGACACTCAGCTCAGGTGCTCCACATTCTGCAGGAGGTAAGGAGACAGAGGACCAAGCAGTGCCCGAAGAAGCAGTATAAATATTTTAAATATAGAAGACAGCACTGCACATGTGCCTTGTCTTTATAAATCAACCTAGAACTAATATATAGTATTAATGCTCACCATTAAAACAGCCAAGTTATCCTTGAAACATGAAAGAGTGATTCTAGAGTTCACTGGTGGAGGTGGGGGTGGAGAGAATACACAAGAAAAAAAAAAAGGACAATAAATCTCCAGGGAAAAAAATATAAGCAATTTGGGTTAGAGAACTGCCAGGTAATAAAATGCATCATGAAGCCATAACAACTTTAAAATTTGGTGTTACTATGAGACGGACAACCTACCGTCTCCTTACACTCAGCCTGCCCTGAGAGGGGTCGTTAACAAATCATTTAAAATCCGCAGTGACAGGTGAAATCAGAATGTCATGTTAATTTTCATTTCTTAAATTGCTATTAAGACTGAACATTTTTCATATATTTATAGGCCATTTGCATTTTTGTGAATCGTTCGTTTTTTGCCTGTTTATATTAACTGGGGGTTTATTCATGGATCTGTTTAAGATATTATGCATTGAGAACATTAAATTTTGGTCATGTTTATTTGTTGCAAATGAACCCACGCATTCATTTTAACTTACCCTCTACCACAGCTACCTGCAGCCTCGATATACAGGCTTGTGTGCTTAAGCGTGCACACTTGCTTATCTCCATCATTATTCATTCTCTCCCTGTAGTGATAACAGAGGAGATGAGGCAACTGAATCTGGAAAGACATTGCCCTGGCATACTTCTCGGGACCCTACATTAACCAGGTCATGAACTTCAGGGGTGAGAGCTAGGCTATGAAGCTTTCTTTTATGAGAAACCCCATACTACCTGAAAAAGACATCAGAACTACATTTGGGAAAACAAAAAACAAAACAAAAAAACTGTGTGCCCATTTGAAGACAGTTTTCAAGATACAAAAATATTTCCCACCATAATTCATCCTCTTTCCACGATCTGTCCTTGACTATTTAAAATGTGGATGCCATGCTTTATTTCTCTCCAAAGATGATTCTCGTACAGAGTCAGTGACATCTTAGAGAAGACATGTAGCTGAATGGATACCCTGACTCTGCACACGTCTAATATCTGAGTAAATAAACAGAGAAGTCGCCCAGCAATGTCCCCATTCATAAGACTAAATCCAATGTCTATAGCACTCCCTCCCTCAAGCTTGATTGACTTCTGTCCTCAAAGCTTCTCCCAGGACCGGGTGCCCAGCAGAATCCTGGATTACACCATGTAGTATATTTATCTAATGAAATATGAGCTGTGGGTACAATGAGCAATGCCTTGCCACAGACACCCCATCCATCTGCTGAAAATAATCAATCTCGGAAAATAAAAGTCCTGGGAAAAGTTGAAATTGGGTACATGCCGAGGATTAACAAGAGGTTCAAGGGCAGAGCTGCAGTTATTTTACTGACTTGGAATCAGTGTTCAGGGAAAGGATTTGGTCATTTACCATTGGTCTAAAAAATGCATTTATCATATAAAGGCTGGGGTTGCCGACGGCACAGCTGCCGGGCAGGTTACTCAGAGCTGCCTCGGACGGGAAATCACACGGCTGCAGCGGTGGCCGAGCACGCCTGTTTCTGGACAAACTGATGCTGCAGATTGGTCACCTTTGCTGGAGAGCCTTGACGCCACCCCACGGCCCCACATAATACCCTTAGCCCTGGCTGAAAATGGTATTGATAACAACTCTAATAATAATGATAATAGCACGGGACATTCATTGAGTGCCTGTGATATGCCAGGAACGTACATAGAGATGTTTCAAATCATAAAAACAACAAACCTCATTTAGTCTTCCTAAGAACCCTTAGGAAGCTAGTACTCCTAGCTTATGGTTTCATGCAGAAACCAAGGGTTGGAGACGATAAGGTTGGAAACCGAGATTTGAACGCTGTGACCACAAACGCAGCCACTCTCAATGCAGCACCGCACTGTCAGAAAGTCAGGACAGATTGGGTGTTTGTCTCGGCACAGTCTGTTTCTCTTAATGGAAAAACAAGAACTAGCCCTCGGCTCCAAGAGTGCCAATCTCAGATTGATAGGATAGTAGCTAACCGGGGTGGGGAGGAGTGTCTCCAATGGCAACGCCTGGGGTGAAAGGATTAAAATTCCAAGGTGGCTTTCCAAACACGATGAAGCTCAGGCAGGGAACGCACACAGCCGTGGCCACCTCCGCTTCAGGCAAGCTGGTGGCAGGCACTGCGTTTCTGTCCTCATCTATAGGAAGAACTGCCTGAGCTGTCAGGCAGTCCCAAACAACACTCTCTGGGTTAGCTCTGAATATATTTATTCCCAAAGGAAAGAATCAGGTTCAGGTGCGAAGATATACAAAGGAAAAAAGAGAATGAGACAAACGTGAAGTAAAAATTGAGAAGAAGTAATGTTGCAATGGGCTCCCTAAATTTCACCCGCAGTAAGAAGGTAAGCTCTGGAATCAGCTAGACTAACTGTGACTCCAGGCTCTGTGCATACAGAGCAGGGGCAGGAGCTGAGCAGACTTTTTGGACACCTTTGCCAGTTCAATATGGAGTCACCGTCAGCCATAACAGTTACGTCAAGACTGAGGCAATAGGGGGTAATGGGAATACCCAAAACCACAAGTCTGGACACTTGGATAAGGACGCCACCTGTACACTGACACGAATGGGCCCTCGGCCCCTGGTGGGCTATAAGAACTCAGAGCTCCGACCACGCAGCCCCGGAGCCTGACTGTACCACACGTCATGCTCGGAGCCCTGCCAGACTTCCACTCCACCAATTGCGATGCCCACCCAACCACCTGTGGACGCTGCCCATGACTGGGACTTTGTGCAGACACTTTCACTGCTCGCTTCTATCTCTTAAACTCCCCTTCTATGCGTGTAACCCGTGTGTGAGTGACTCCTTTCAGGAATGTTCCCTTGTTCATGACACTTGAAGATCTAATTGTGCTCAACTCTTTTTTTTTTTTTTTTTTAATGACAACAGTGCACAGCTCCTAGATCAGCACGTTAGGCCCCCAACTCAGCTTTCATATTTGCACAGAGGTGCCATCTCTTGAAAGGATCTCTTTCTCTGTAGAAAATGTCAGGTTGCCATGGTCAACATACCCTTACTATTTTCATCTACTTTTCCTGAAAAATGATAGGCCAATTGTTGAAGAAATTTAGGGAGATAGAGTCTGGCTAACTGCAGCTGTTAAGGACCAGGGCGGGAAGTAAAGAAGTTTCACCTGGAGCCACGGCGCGGGGCCTGCACAGAAGAAGGGGCAGCTGGCTGGGAGAAGGCTACAGGACAGAATGAGGAAAAGAACCCTGGAGGACCTGACTGAGCTCCTGAGTGTTAACCCATCCTGCCCCTGGAAGGCAACTCCTGTGGGTATTCATCACACTCTGAGGACTCCATAAGCAGAGACTTCTGATTATATTTGCACACACTGGTGAATCGCCTCCAAAACTGTGTCTTTCAAAATGGGGTTCACAGAGATAGACCACGTAAACCAGCACGAACAGAAAATTCAGATCGACCCTGACTTTACAGAAACAGAGTCCAAATAAAATAAACCCAGGGGTTTTCCTCTGCTGACCTTGAATCATAAACTATATTTCGTATCCCACATAGAGAGACTTCTCCCTGCACAGCCCCAGAGATGAAGCCGAAGTGTCAGTTTCAATATTAGAATTTAATTCTACATTTCCTTCGGCGGATCACTAATTCCAAGGTTCGGTGTGCCTGACTGTTCTGTGGTTGAGTGGATTTTAGTGGTCTTTAAGAGATTACCTCAAATGCAAAAGCCTCTCCATACAAGACCAGAAAGATTTCGAAAGAAAAGAAAACCCGTTCCAAGTGCTTTATAATTTAGCTTTCAAGAACTGAAAATTGCTTAAAGCCATATTCTCATATCTAAACTGTGCCAGGTTTCAGGCAGGGGTGATATCTTATTCTTGTTTTTCAGACAAATGTGTCATCAGCCAAGTATTTATTGAGCACTCCAGTCGGGCATGGCAACGTGCAAAGGGCGTTGGGATACACAGCAGAGAAGACAGCCCTCTGCCTTCAGGGGACCTACAGTTTAATCGGGAGCCCTTCATTTCATATGGTGGTGTTGTTGTTGTTGTTGTTATTTTAGCTCCTTTGTACATACAGTTGTTTGACCTACGACCAAATAACAGAGAATGGCTTGTTTCGACTTTTTCAGTTTTATAGAATAACTAAGATTACTGACCACCAGGACTTCCTATCTGCATAACAATTTTTTAATCTGCAGTTGGCAAAGCATGTTACTTTCTGAAAGCCAGGGCCACAAACACAGTTGAGGCGACAGGAGTGGAAGCCAAAATCAAAGAGCATGCACTAAGGAGAGGGAGATTGCAGAACAGGGGCAAATTCGATCTGAAAGGAGGTAACGGGCAGGCAGTGGTGTGGAGAAGAGACGGAAGAGCATTCATTGCAAGTGGAGAAAGTAATAGATGAAAAGTCACGAAGTCAGGGAGCCAGGTGTGTGCAGCGGCTGGTCGGCCGAGCTGGACATGCCGCTCTCTTTGCTTTGGCGGGGACGGGGTTGTGTGGAGATGCATTCAAATTGAACTTTCAAGTGTGGGAAACAGAAAGTGTTTTGTCCCCATCAGAGAGTGTCCCATTTTCTACTCAGGTCCAATCTGCGTGCCACAGTCCTGACTCGGCCATCCTTCTTTCAATGGGCGCTATGTTCTCGCCAGGAAGGGCAGCCCTTGCTAAATGTTATGGTTTGGAATGATCCTTCCCAAGGATGGAAAACCGAGTTAATTCAATTAAGGCTCAGGGTCCTGGGCTTTGAACCAGCCAGAGTCTCAATTTTATGAGAGGATGAAAAGTTAATTATTTGCCGGGTTTGAGAAGTCTACTTTGAAAATCCCTTTCCAAAAGACTAATTTCCACTTCGGCTTCCCTGTGGAAAATCAAGACAGGTTGAACTAGGGTCAGAAAGAGAACCTTGGGAGCGGGGTGTTTAGATGGGGGTCCTGCATCCCCCCGGGCCCTGCCTGACCTCACTTCATCCACATTTGAAGGGCCGGGTGGCATCTGAACGTGACCGAAGCCCATGCGTGTCCCACAGGCTACTTTGAAAAAACAGAAAAGAAAATACAAATTGAATTCAGGAAGTCAAGTTTTCAGAGAGCTTTTTTAGGGGAAGGTCTTAATAATTCATTGATGGGGTGTCTTTCTAATGCAGCTTCATTGCTGCTTTTAATATTATTACTTTAAAATTTTAACTTTAAAAGTTATGTCTACTTCTGTATGCATTGGTATATATAATGACCTTGAGACAATTGCAGTGATGTAGAAAATACAAAGAAAGTGAAAATCACCCATAAACCCACTGCTTATATAATAGGTGAATGATTTTGGCATTCGCACTTCCATAAGCTTTTATATACACAGATACACATACTTGCATGCAACACACACACGCCGCACATTATTAAGCACACACAAAAACAGTAACACAACAAGCTCAGTTTTGTTTTCACAAAAATACATCAAGATTATTTTCACGTAGGTTAGGAGAACAAAAGAGCGGCGTACATCGGTCACGGGGAAAGAACACTTTAGAGTGAATTAAGGAAACTACTGAAACTTTTTAAGCCCCAGTGAAAATACAACCATCTACGGTGTGGTTTTCAGGCTTGAATAAGCTACTCTGTGTAAGGCTTTCAGTGCCTAAATGTAACAAATGCTCAGTAAATATTAGCTCCTGTCAGCATGGATGAATACAAAGTTGTGTCTTCCTTTATAATGGCAGCAAATTATTCCATTGTATTTATGGATTTGCCAATTTAGTACAACCTTCTTGATGGACATTTAAATTATTTCCAATTTCTCACTCTCACAGATGCATCTGGGATACGCATTCTGAGTACACAACTTTGGTGGTTCTGGTGTTTATGTAAGAGACTAGAAAGAAATGTTGTTGGAAAATAAGAAACATCAGCACCCCGCCCCTCTCCACACACACACACGTTATTTTAACCTTACTAATGAGTTTGCTTAACTAATCCCAAGGAACATGCTAGAAATACTACCATAGGACCTAAACTAAAGGGACAATTTGAAATCAATGTAGCCCTGGCAAGCAGAGTGGACTTGATGTAAAGAGAACCGAGTTCTAACTCTGAGTTTATTATCCATCCCAAACAAACAGCAAACTCTCTAAGCCCTAGCTTTCTCTTTAGTAAAAAGAAGAGGTTGAATGAAATGAAATAGAACCTTGGGCCACAGGATTTATACTCTGAGTGTCTTGCTGGCAGGATATCTTACCATTGCTGCTCTGAGGAAACCTGTGTTCAAGGCACATTGCGATAAGCCTAAAGGGTATCACAATGCTTCGTGCCTTTGCATTTAGCACTGCTGAAATGAGATGAAATGATATGCAAAATGCGACTCTTTCACTTCATCCCCATGCTAAATTCCAGGCAATTGATACTACATAATATTACACAACGCACTAATAATAGAAACTCATAAACACGGAAAGACCTTAGAAACATTGAGCAAACAAATTACTCAATCTTACCATGTACGAAAAGAATTTCAAAGAGCCGTGGAGGATATAAGGAAGTTAAGAAAGGATTGCTGCCTTAGCATCGCTACCCCTCGGTGGGGGAGAAAAGGCATGCCCATAAAAAGATCTCTGAAAACATAAAGCTTGATTATTTATGAATTGATGCACTTCTTTTTTCAAGAAGGATTGATGGAAGTTTAGGAAATTGCGTATGATGCAGAAAAAACGTGTTAAAGTAATTTCAAAAAACAATGCTAACAGAATGACGACAAGGGTGCACGAGTAAGGTAGGGAGGGGCGATCTTACCAAGTTCATTTGGAAAAATACTATTCACTACGTCTTCAAACCTCTGGTAGCCGATGCAGAAAGGAAGGCTAGGCAAGGAAGGCAGGCACTATGACGTTCCCAGGGTCGGAGGAGTGACAGTGGTGGCTTACGTAGGGCTTCCTGTGTGATGTGGGGGCAAGTCCTAAGGATTTTACAAATACAGTTGACTCATGGACGGCATGGGTTTGAGCCGCAGGTCCACTCTACACTGCCTTTTTTGAATAAATATGGTCTAGCTAGCCCTTTGAATCTGCAGGTTTCACATCCTTGGATTCAGCCATCCCTGGATGGAAAACAGTATTTTCCCATTCCCAAGCTTGATTTCCGTCTGCAAATCAAAAATATTCTTTTCAGCCCTTGGTTGGTTGAATCTGCAGATACAAAGAGCTAACTGTAGTTAAAAGGCTTTCGGGAGTCCAAAGTTATACGCACACGTTCAACTGTATAGGGATCAGAGCCCCTCATACCTGCATTGTTCAGAGGTCAACTGTCGATGAACTCACTGAACCGCAGGAGAAACAATGAAGCAATTCTGTTACTCCCAACCCACCATTGTAGAAACAGGCTCGGAGTGGTCAAGGAATCACCCAGGGGCACCCATCTCGGAAGTCCTCACTAGAGCTAGCTTTCAACCCTGTTTCTGAGACTTGCTATATACCACTTCTCCTTCTGCCTCTGGGCTGTGCAACAAAGGAACAGGGCTCTTAGTTTTTTGTTTTGTTTTTCCTTCCTTAGACTTCCCTGAATGCTCTTGTTTCCCTGGAAACTAATATATAAATGTCAATTTACAATCAGAAAAATTAATATTTTTACAACCATAAATGAAGCAGGATAAACTTAGGGCCCATTCAGTGAACTCACTGCAAGAAACAGGAGCGGGGTGTCTCCTATTGAGGAGGGGCAGTCATAGAGCTTCATGAAAGAGACAACCCTCAAAGGACAGGAAGGATGGGGAAGCATCTCAGAAAATAGGAATTGTGGGTGGACCAGCGTATTTTTTTCAGGACCTATTGACAAAATTGAACTCCAGAGCAACGGTGGCATGAAAATTCAATTTGATTTCCACATAACCCAGAGACATTGGCTGTCCTATATTGATAGATAAAAGAGAGAAATATAATTTAGTGTTTTCTTTGCGTGTATTTTCAGATGCCCACAAAGACTGAATTTCTTTCAGGAAGATGGCAGCCCTCATAGCCTCTGTGTTGCCTTCTTTCTTTCCTCTGCCATCTCATTCATCTCTTCCTAAAGTCACAAACCCACAGTTCAGATGAGAATGATCTAGTAGGGAAAGGCAGGGCACTGAGAGTGAGAGTGAGAGCGAGAGCGAGAGAGAGAGAGAGAGAGAGAGAGAGAGAGAGAGAGAGAAAGTAAAGACAACTGGCCCGGTAATCCCTACCACGAGACCTCATCACAAAGATGCAAAACCCACCCTCATTAGCAGCCTGGTGACAGATAGGAGAAAGGTCATCCGTCTGAAGCCACTGGAGCTTCCTTGTCTCTGAGAGTCTCAGGCGAACAAAACCCTGCCAGCAGATATTTTCAGGACATTCATTTACTTAAAATCAGATCAGCGAAGAGTTGAGAAAATTCTCTGGGAAATCTGGTCGGCCTTGAAGGAGAGGGTTCTAAATGCAGCCATTGATGCAGCACAATAATTATCTCTTCCCTTTATTCTGCCACAGAGAATTGCTGGCGGCCAAGCCCGATCAGGGCTGGCTAACAAGCCCTGCCCCACCCCCGCCCCGCCCCCCTGCCCCCACCGACTCCCAGATGGAACCGGCCAGAATATTTTTCAGCTGAACTAATTCATGAAGCTATAAAACTAGCAACCTTGCTTGCCATTCACCATTTGGGATTTAAAAACTCAAAAATGGGAGATTAGAGAGATTGGCTTTATATACTGTTACTACAATTAAACAAACAACGCCTGTGTGAATTAATCACCTCGATGTCGCCTACAACTGTGCAAGAATCCAGGCAAGATTTTGAAAATGTTGACTGATTTGAACCAACTAGAAATTGCTAATGGGTTTATAGCTAATACTTTCAAATCCCTCCCCCAGAAGCAGCCACAACCCCCACCCCTACACACACACACTCTCCTAAAATTCAGGATCACAGTTGTGTCTTCTTGATCTTACAGAAAGAAGATTCTTATTGTTCTTGCTCTGCTGTTCTTCTAAACTTCTCAACATAACTCAGGAGAGACAAAGACTGCAGTGCAGATGACAGTCCCTTCCGAAAAGTGTAAGCATGTGCTTAATGTTTATTTCATCATGATATCTTGGACCAGAGCCCCCAGGTGGCTGTCCAATAACCCTTGAAACAAGACATTAATGTGGCAAGAATGACTGAAATTTACACGAGCACAGTCACAGAAAAAACTCTAAGGACTTCGAGAGTCCACCTAAGAAAGAGAAGAGAGAGACAAACTTAAGGAATAGCAGTGTGTGTGGGAGGGAGGAGGGGTGGGCAGGAATAGCCATTAACATTAATTTTAATTAAAAATAGGGTGAGAGAAAAAGTATACCCCATCATCAAAAGGGAAAGTGTTCTGAGGCATCAACTGTACAGAGGGAGCTTTAGGGTCACAGCAATGGGCCAGTGCAACTGAACTCAATTAGCTTAACTTAAAAAAAAAAAATGGAAACCCAAACAGTGCATGTGAGAGTCCTAGGGATTACTGAGGGAAAAGGAGTGAAGGGAGAACAAGTCTGACCAGAACCCTGATAGCCCGGGTCGTGACGGAGAGCCGCCGCACTCGACGGAAGCCCCAAACGCAGCAGCAGGTGGAGAAGATGTTGACTTTATTTAGCATTAATTGCAGGAAAGGGTCTATAAAATGTGGTCAAAAATTATTAAACCCCCAATGTTATGCCAATATTATGCCATCCCCTGTTCCAAGGCAGGTGTATTATTCCTGGTCCCCAGGATTAAAGTAAATCATTGCTTTTCCATGTATTCTGAATATTGCATTTCATTATTTTTTACTGCCCTGTTTCTCGAGGTTTTGTGGCTTAAAAGGGACTGTTTTGTATAAAGGCATTGTGGGTTCCATGTTGAGAGACGGAATGTCAGGAAAAGAATGTCCCTTCAACATTCCCCCTCCATCCTTAAATTCCTAGATGAGCGTTCTCTACACACATTTCCAGAATCTTCTCTGGGGTCACAGATAAATCTCTCTCAGCTCACTGACACTGGGATACTTGCTTAGATTTAAGAGATTTACCTCAAGCCACTCTGTCATCCGGAGATGCCCAGACTTACTTACTTGAAGCCCAAAACTTTCTTCTAGAAGCCACAAAATTATGCCACTTATTTCAAACAGAAAAGAGATTGGGTTCACCCATAACTCCAAAATAAATCAAAACATACTTTTAAAATCTCAATTTAAAATTAAAACATCTAAGTAGCATTTTGCAGTAGGTTTTCACTGTGACCCACCAAAACATTTACGGAGACCAGAAAAAGATAACCAACCTACTGGCAGAGCCCGGAGCATATTTCCATAAACTCCAAGATCCCAGAGATGAGTCGAGAAAGATAAAACAATCCAGAGCCTTCCCAGGAGACTCATGTGCCCACTGACAGTCCCCTGCTGGTCGCTGTGATCAGAAAACAACACTCACACCAGGCAGAACACTGAGCGGCCTCCCTGTTCCCCATGCTCCTGGATTTGGGACATGACTCCTTCGAGCACTTTCTCACTCCCACCCCCAGCCTTCTGTATCTTTTTGTCTTTACATCACAGAAAGCAAAAGGATGGCAGTCAGAGTGTAGCATGCAGCCAGTTCTGTGCTTCCCAGCATGCAAAGTGGTGGTAAAACTCAGAGAAAAACTCAGAGAGCAAGTACCCTGCTTGGCTAGGGTACTAGGGCAGTCAGGAACTGTAGTGGGACAGGGACCATGGCAGGACAGGGACTGTGGCTGGACAGAGACCGTGGTGCGTCAAGAACTGTGGTGGGCAGTGGTGGATGGGCAAAAAAGTGAAGGGGATTAAGAGGCACAAACTTATCAGTCACGGGGATGTAAAGTACAGCAGAGGGAATATATAGTAAGTAATATTCCAATAACTTTGTGCATAAACATGTGGGCGCTAGATTTCTGTCGATCCCTTCCCAAAGTATATAAATGTCAGATCACTATGTTGTGACCTGAAACTCATATAATATGTGTGTCAAGTATACTTTAATTGAAAAGAGCTTGATGGTCCAAAGTGGGGAAAAAAAAATTCAAGGTCCTCTCCAACTTTCTTATCCTATGGCAAGTGATTTCTCTGCGCTTTTAATGTAACAAGCCTGGACTGTTTGGAATAGCTCTTTTTCCCCCTTAGAAGTTTGAACCGATATCAGAGACACAATTAATTGTATTTTAAAACAAAGCTCAAAAGCTTTATTGATAATCTTCCTAAATTGCTTTGTGAATGATCTTATACAGGGAAAGTTATACGACCATCACCTCCTTATTAGATTACGGTCCTGAGCAAGCAACTCGATGGCCTGTAGAGAACCGAGCAACAGACAGAGTCCGGCATGGCGGTAGATGCCGCGCTTTATGAGCATGAAGCCATTAAAGAGCGCAGTAAAATTTCACAGGGCCTCATGAAAGATTTTGTTAACAATTTTTATGAAAGGCATCTCTCTCTCCCTTCCTCCCTCTTTCCTTCACTCATGTTCTCTCTCTCTCTCTCTCTCACACACACACACACACACACAAACTGATGTTTTGCAACAAAACCCAGTGCTGAATTAAGTGATTGTAATGGTAATAAAAAAGAGAGCTTAACATGCTACCTAACATCATTAAAAAAATCACTTAATTCTCACAACAAAAAAAGTCTTGTGATATTGAGAGTTAAGAAGGTATTGGTCCAAGAGAGGAAGTAATATAAAGAAGAGAGACTTAGGAAAGTAAGTCATGGAAACAGAGTCTCCTCGTGGACCCTTCAGGCAGGTTGTGTGGGAACCCTTCAGATGGTACTGAAAATTTCCTGGCCATTCTTGCTACTGCCAAGTGCTGTTTGCCCACGGTCACCGAAATATTCTATTCCTGGACTCGGGAATAAACTCAGGGTAAGTTTATTCTGGGTAAGAAGAGGATCGAAGCCAGTTTTTTTGTGCCTTTCATGTCTCTTCAACCTAGGAGATTATATGATATTTTAATGAACAAGAGGTGACCTTAAGCAGAAAATTCTACCTAAGTGTGGAGTTGACTTAATGAGGGGGCCCCAAACTGGATCTGGGACCCATTTGCTCCTCTGGGACTCACTGCTCTGGCTTGATGTTTTCCACTGCAAAGCGATCATCGAAGAGCATTGGTGACTCATTTACTTTGGAAACCCTTTAATGACTGGAGGAGCATGTAGAAGATCAGGAAGAGTCCTGATTTTTAAGCTAATAACGACCTGTGCCCCTCAGATCCCTGCCAGCCCTGCAACACACCAAAGGACTACCCAGGAAGAGGTCATTGCTTCCTTTTCCCATGTAGATGGGGAGAGGGGCTTGGTGTCTCGCTTCCTGCCTCACCGATTAGAATGAGCCAGCTCTGGTGGCCAAGCCATTCTGAAAGGAGAGGGGATTTTAAATTCTTAGAAATTACTATTTTATTTCTCATTCTGAGGCTGGCTCGGCATCCAGGAAACTTATAAATATTATCTGATGATTTATTCCTAAACAAAGCTCTTTGGTGCCAGAACTCATTTAAGGAATCAAGGGGCCCCTTCAGGGTCATGTTCCCATAGCCACTAGACTTTAACTCCCTACCCAGGCGGACCGAGGTGTAGAGATACCATGTTGGCCAATTCACCTAATCCCTGCCGGGGTGGCTAAGCGCCTGTGGTGATCAGCATCTGGAGAACATTGCCAGAAAGACTAAATGGTTATTATCCTATTTTGGAATCTTCTCACTCTCTGGCCAGAAGTTAAAATAATTGGCTGAAGAACCAGGAACTTCTCCCAAAGAGGCATCCAGAGGGGAAGCCAAATAGCTCATAAAATCCTACCCCAGTCTGTAAAACAGTGAAAGAGACACTTAGCATAGAGTGTTGTTTCCTTGGTTCCCGTTATTTTATGAGGTCTCAATAAGTTCCTGGGGCTGCTGTAAAAAAGAGTCCTTTTTAGTGGTTTGCTAGGCCAGACCCCCCACCCACCCTCACACGCACCCCTCATTCCCACCTCCTCACCACACCTCCCCTCTCATTGTTCAGTTCGCAAACATTTTTCTGTGTCCTGTGTTGTACTGTCAACTGAATTTTTTTGCTCAAAAGATGTTTTCTTTCTCTCAAAGTCAGTATTTACTGTGGAGTGAGTTTCTCATGGTTTGAATGATAGGCTCATCCAGGCTCTATACGAGACCTCCATTAAAAAATGAAACATGCTGGTAACGCCTCGTAATCATGGGAGGCGGAGCCCGTGATGTACCTGTGGACGGCGTCCTCCAGACTTCTCTAGCTGCTGACTGTGCTGAGATAGACCTCAGCTCTCAGCCCCCTAAAGAGTTGCTTCCACTGAAGAAAGGTGCCTCCCCCAAAGCTGTGCCTTTGTCCAGGGCAGCTCACACCCAGTGTGAGGTCAGTGTGACGTGCAGAAGCCCGGCCTGCGCACCCTAGGTCTGGGCGACTCAGAAGCTGGCTCCTGCTCCACAGCTACCTGTGGGGTTGGCTTTTGCTTTGCGGTCCAGCTTAACCTTCTGCCCAGTCCTCCTCCCAGCCCCTCTCTGTCGCAAGATGCCAACCTCAGGAGCTCTCCGTAATAACCATCTCCTGCACACTGCTTTCTGTCTTGGAGTCGGCTTCCCAGGGCGCTCAGCCTGTGACAGCTGGTGCCAGGAAGGGGTTCAGAAAGCAGACGTTCAGATGGAATTTTGCAACTTGATTCCCTGCCGCCCAGCTGGCAGTGAAGACCTTTCTCTTGTGACAGGTGAAACACAAGGGAGCAATGCCACTGTTGAGCTTCCACCTGTGTGGGGTTGGACGGGAGGTGGCGTACCTGTGGAAGGGGAGGCACTAGCTGGTGCAATGAGTGAGGCCTTTCCAAATACAGAAGGGAGAGCCACTGGAAAGACCGCGGAGTGGGCTGGCCATTGCTAAGCTTGATTGACACTCTCAAAAAAGAGAAGCTGAGTGTCACGGACCAGCAGTTAAAAGCTGAGCAAGGAAACCAGAGGACATCCTTGGTAGCATAGAAAGAGGCTCTCGTTTGCCTTCAGCAGAGGCAGAGAAAATAGAGGGAAAAGGGAATAAGCAGACATTTCGAGGACTGTGGGACACGGGCTCTGAGTTCACATAGATAACCCACACGCCAGAGGCATCATCATGGCCCATCGTTAAAGTGGGAGCACACGGAGGCCGGGACATCAGTGAAACCCTGCCTCAAATTCAACCAACAGAGGGATACGCTCTGTCTTCAGCATTGTTGCGTTTCTCCAGTCCTTGCACGTAGAAATGGAATCGATACACTTGGTATTTGGTCCAGTCCCCACAATGGCCTGTGGAGTAAGAGCTGTTAAAGCCAATAACACTTGGAAGCTCCTAACTAACCCCCAACACACACACACAAAACAGTGAATCAAAATCAATAGCTCATCTTGAAAAGGATGGCAGAATTTAACACTACCCTTAAAGATTTACAGGATTAAATCAGAAATCTGTAAACCACAGATCACTCTGTTTTTCTACGTATGAGTGGCCTATCAGCTAGGAATGGTATCATATTTTTAAATAGTTACATAAGTACCTACATAACAACCTCAACTTTTCCACTTAACTCATAAAGCCTAAAGTATTTACTATCTAGTCCTTTATAGAAAAAGTTTGCCAACCTCTGATTACAAGATAGTCTTCTTTGTATCTCCATTTATTCAGGAACAAAGAATGCTCCTTCGAAACAAACAAACAAAAAGAAGACAACAAACCCTGGAGGCTGACAGTGAACCACTGCAAACCCAACCCAGCAGTAGCCCCATATTGCTGCTACTGGGCTGAATGTGGTAGTTTTGCTAGAGAAGGTGGGTCCTGTATTTGGTATGTGGTCACTGTTCTGGGGAATGTCTTCTGTTCCTGCCTTATCACAAAAGAAGGTTAGAAACAGTTTGCTTGTCTTGGAAGGGACAAGGAAATACATTTACAATGTTGCCCCAGGGCTGGGTTAACTCTCCCATCCTCTGTCAGACTATAGTTCGAACATACCTGGACCGTGTAGACACCCTGAAGAATAACACCCCAGCTGAATGAATGTATGGATGACCTTGTGTCCATCAGACCAGGCAAGCAAAGAGTAACCAGCTATTGGAGGCCTCGGTGAGGTACGTATGCTCCAAAACATGGGTAATAAACCCTACAAAGATAAGGGAGCCTGCTGGTAAAAGATTTCAGATCCCAGCAGGGAGGCATTTTAGCACAGATGTCAAGAGAACAGTTCTCACTCTTCTCTGCCAAGCAAAGAGTAGGTGCTCAGAAACTGGGAGTTAACATGATTATGTTACTGATGATAGTTATAACTTTTGGAGTCTGGAAGACCTGGCCCAAACTACTATAAACCTGCCCGTGTCTTTAAATCGTTTACTTTGTTATTCCATGTGGCAATATGAGGCCTTGATTTGGAATATTGGAGCTTAATCAAAGTACTGGCTCAGCCCCGCTCAATGGTTGTGACACCCTGAGCATGTTATTTCATATCTCTCCAGAGCATGCGTGTTATCCCCTGTCATGATCGCTTCAGATCAGATAACGACTAAAACATCTTCCATCTTGAACACTCCGTAACTGGGCATCTTGAACACTCCGTAACCGTAGCTACATGTGGCTATTTACACTTACGGTTAGATTAATTCAAAGTAAATTAAATTAAAACTTTAATTCCTCAGTCGCACTGGCCACGTTTCAAGTGTTCGGTGGTCACTTGTGACCAATATTAGCACAGATAAAGAACATTTTCATAATCACAGAAGCTTCTATTGACAGTGCTGCTCTATTATATTTCAGTCTTTTAGTTAATCCAATTATGATATTATGGTCCTTTGTAGGCCCGACACACACATTCATATACATACGTATAAATAAAATATACATTTAGAAAAGCTATCAAAGCACTGAATCAGTCACTCATAAGGACTGAGAGATTTCTACCTGGCTCGATTTCATCGTGTAACGCCCTGATGAAATTGTTACAATGACGACATCATTTCTAAATAAGGAATCTATTTAGTTCCTTAACGCGATTAAGATCCTGACCCCAGTCATTCCGCGAGAAAAGTGGCGGCGTAAAGATCCGAACCCTCCTGAGGCCGCCTCCTTAAGCACGACCCCTGGCTTCTCCCAGTGACCTTCAGTGCTGATGCTAGTTACCACGGGATCTCTTTCTGAGTCCCATCGTGGCAGGTTCTTAGGGTCTGGAACCCAAGCAGCTAATAACTGGCTTGCAGGCCCTTGGAGACAAAGACTAGCCTAGTTTCTTAGTTTTCAGGGCAGCATGTTGGAAATAAAGGGGACATTGCCTGGAAATGCTTCCTTCACTCTGGCTTTCACATTAATTATTTTTTGCCTCAAGCTGACATTTTTGACCACTTTGTTAATCTCCCTCCCCTAATCTTCACACATATCCTCCTTTGTTAATACATTTTTTCCCTATACTGCAGTCTGAAAATAGCATAGATGTCTGGATGTCATGTTAGTTCATTTATTTAATAATACCCTAGATGTCTGGATGCTGCATTATTCCTGAAAATAGCATAGCATAGATGCTAGTCTGAAAACAGCATGGATGCCTGGATGCTGTGTTATTTCATTAATTTAATAATAATTCCAGTAATATTCTGCTTTCATCCTATATGTATGTTGCTTTTAAAGTACATATAAATGCATCTGTTTGCATGTGAAAGAAAACTGTCTCATTTTTAGGACTTGAATTTCGGAAGAATTCCTTGACATGGGCAAGTTGAGAACTGAATTTTATGTTTTGGAAGGAAAAGGGGGATTCCCAGGTAAGAGTTGTGAAATCTAAATGATTGAAGTTCAATTGGCTTTAAATATTTTTTGAGATGAAACAGTACTGCATATTTTGAGGGACAATACTGTTGCTTAAAGGCAACTTGGCTTGGAAACAGAAGACTTGGGTTGTGGCACCAACTCTGCCACTCATTGCTGTGGGACTTTGGGTGGGCAATTAAACTACTGGGTCTCGTTCTCCTCCTCCAAAAATGTAACCATGATAATACCAGCCCTATAGTGTAGTGGATGTTGTAGTATGCAACCCAGGTTCCCTCTTTGAGACCAAGGAAATTATTTCCCCAGGTGCAGGAAGTATTGTCCCTTGACAGCTCACACGCCAATCTGTCTCCAGGAATTGCCTTCAGCTTAAAGCAGCCACCTTGCCCAAGGTTATGCACCCTTTCCAAAAGCAGCCCACATCAGTGACTGGTTTTTGTGATATACTAAGGTCCAGTATCCTTATCTCAGTTTAGGACATCTCTGAGGGGTCGCCCAGCTCTGGAGCTCCCGTTGGGACCGGCCAACACCTCTGGTGTCATTACATTCAATTCTGAACTCAACGATTCAATTTCTCTCTGTCCAGTCCTACTTTCCCCACTTCTTCATAAATGGTGCCTGCGAGAACGCTCCTCAGTTACATCACATGGAAGCAAATCTCCCTCTCAGAGGCAACTGGAAGTCACCTAGAGCCATGGAACATGCAAGAGTTTTGTTCCTTCACTGCAGTCACACAGACATCAAGCCAAACATACTATTAAGAATATTTCTTGTGTGTTTTTATACTGAAACATATTTTGTTATATTTTGTTATAAAATATATCAACTAGAAGAAAACTTTGGGAGGCTTAAATCCTTATCTGCCAATGAAGTAACTGTTATCTGGATGCAACCATCAGCATGTTTTATGTTGTGGCCCTCTTGGTGGGATCTGCGGTCAGAGTTAATATGACATGACCAGCTTTTAGAATGTTAAAACAATACCATCAGAAAAAGTTTTCTTATTATGCAAGATAACTCATGCTGCCCACTTTCCATTTCATGATGTCTTCCAAACCCCACCGTCAAAATCAATTGTTCTTTCCTGCTCTCTTTCATTTGGGAAAAGTTAGACACAGTGATTTCTATGTATACTTTTCTTTCCCACTGGATGGTGATGCTCCTGTAAGACTGGGACTATATGTTATTCATAGTTTACCCTCCCAGTATCAACTACAGTACCTTTCACTTAGTGAGCTGCCCACATTGGCTGCATGTCAATATGGGTAGTTATATTTGCTGTAGTTTGTGTGTATTCATATGGCCAATTTTTCTCTTTTTTTTAAAACTAGAGAAAAGAGAAAAAGTCTTTGAACAGATGCTTGTGAAATTTAGGACTGATATAAAAAATGTTTTTATACTTGTGAACTTTGTCATATATTAAAATGGCTACTAACACCCTTAATTAACCATATTTATGGTTAATTGCTTCTTGACAAGATCCCTTAATGAGAATAGAATAGTCTCTTCAACAAATAGTGCTTAGTGCTGAACGACAGGACAGCCACAGGCAAAAATGATGACGCTGGGCTCCTGACACAAATCGCAATCAAAACTTAACTCAAATGCATTAACGATCTAAATATAAGAGCTAAGGAAAAACAGAGGTTTAACTCTTTATGACCTTGGATCTGGCAGTGGAGTCTTAGACATGACACTAAAAGCATGAACAACAAAAGAAAAACTAAATAAACTAGATTTCATCACATTAAAAAATGTTTGCTTATCAAAGGACACTATCAAGATAGTGACAAGATGACCTACACAGTGGGAGAAAATATTTGCAAGTCATATGCCTGATAAGGATCAAGTGTCCGGAATATATAAAGAATTCTTACAACCCAACAACAAAAAGACAAACAACCTAATATCAAAATTGGGTAAAGGGCTTGAATAAATATTTTTCCCAAATAGCCAAAAAAAGAAAATGAAACTACGTTCAACATAATTCGTCACTAGGGAAATGCAAATCGAAAGCACAATGAGACACTATTCTACGCCCACTAAAACGGCTGTAATTTAGTAGGAATAACGGGTAACATGGCTCAGCCCCTGTGGAAAACAGTTTGGTGACACCTAAAACATCAGGATAGAAGTACTGCCTGATCCCACAATTTCACTGTTAGGTATGCACCCAAAAGAACTGAACACAGAAACTCAAACACACCTTCCCACATGTCCATAGCAGAGCTATTCACAATAACCGAAAGGTATACAGAGTGAATGAATGGACAAACACGTTGCGGTGTATACATGCAATGGAATGTTATTCAGTCATAGGAAAGGATGAAGCACTGATACATGCTACCATATAGAGGGACCTCCAAAAATCCTAGGAAGCCTGACACAAAAGGACACGCGCTGTATCACTCTCTATATACTGGTCATCCAAAACAGACAAATCCCCTGAGACAGAACACAGGCTGATGGTTTCCAGTGGCTGAGGGTAGGCGGGGCAGAGAATGGCTGCTCGATGGGTTTTATTTTGGAGAGGTGGAAATCTTCTGAAACTAGAGAGAGGTGGTGGTGGCACACCATTGGAGTGTCATAAAGGCCACTGTGAAAGGGTCATTTTATGCTATGTGACTCTAACCTCAGTAAGTTATTTTATAATGTTTAAATGGCTATGCAGGAGGTTTTACGATGTCTCATGTGTTAGCCCCAGACTTTTCAGTGGCGATCTCCAACCTTTTCCATCTCATGGCACACATACGCCAATCACTAAAATTATGTGGCACACCAAAAGTATATTTTTTTCTGATCTGACAACATTAGGTATAATTTTGATTGATTTACAAAGAAAAAAAAGTAATTACCTACTCTTTTTGCTCCAAAGTGACTTTTTACAAAATCAGATGCCTATACTTATATAAAGAATTTCTGTTACCAAGAATTAACCAAAGAGATGCAACCTTATGTGATGTGACCAGTAAGACCCAACTCTATGATGTGACCTATATATTTATGTTTCAAGATAGGACATTCACACCAGAGGGCTATTGTTGGGTTGACTATTGTCATTTTTTAATTTGACAACCTAAGGGAAAAGAAGTCAGTGCCCCTGACTCAATAGTCAGGTATTGCATGTTTTAAAATTTCTCGTGGTGCAAAGGTTGAAAACTGCTGACCTAGAACAATGCAGTCAGACCCAGTGCCTCCTTTTGGTAACCTAGATTTAATAAAGGGTATTTTACTATCTTAAAATGCCATTTACAAAGACGTAACCTGCCTCCAAACATTGCTCCAGAAAAATAAGCATAATGCCCTACCTGTAACATAAAGAAGAAACGAGGTGATTAGTTTATATGAAACACGTTCTTGTACCGGGACTGTCACACTACCAGATACAAATGTCCACCGATGTACAGGAGGTCAAGATAGTTTTTCATTTTCAAGTAGGTAGTTTTAAAATAATTATTTCAGTTTCTACACAGCATCCTTGATACCCCCTTGGCCTTCAAAGTGTAAAGTACTCACCACTACCTGACTCTTTACAAGAAATAGCTGCCAGCCCCTACTTTCAGGAGTGGCTCTACAATTTTTGTGCCCTGGTGCAAAGTGAGGATGCGGGATCCTAATACAAATTATTAAGAAGCTCAAGACAGTGATAACAGAGCAGTCAAGTGAGAGCAGGGCCCACATCCGTGAAGCCAGTCCTACCAGTTCTGATATGTAGATACTCAGATGCCACCTCACCGCAAACATAGGGAACTAGTCGGACATGCGTGCCTGTGACCACACCAGCTCCCTGTGCAGACTGGGGCTCACAGGTCCATGCACACTGCACTGCCCTGTGTAGGGACCCCAGTGAAGCTGTGTTCTATCAGCAGCTCAAGTACCATGGTGGCGTTTCCATTTTTGGCGTGAAACGGTGAACAACTCTTGTGGAACTTGCAAATAATGAGCAGCACAAATCTTTCTTTAATTTACGAGAAAAGTGCATTTCTGCCATATTCGTGGAATGTTAAAACAGCAAGAACTGTATTTGCCTGTGAGATGGAATTAGCATCTAGGCTGAGATCATGATTAGCAGGTTTTATATGACTGTTTGGTGAGCTCTGAAGGCTGGGGGAGGGGACCCAGGGCAATTCTTCACTGGGAAGCCCTGGCCGACGCATTGCAGAATGAGAGACCCCACTGCCCCCAGTGCACTCAGTGCCTCTGCATCTCCACCACGCCTTATATTGTCACACCTAAAAATGTCCAAGGCCATTTTCAAACCACACTGCAGCAGGTCTTACGACTTGAGTTCAGAACCGTTAGTCTAGCAGGGGTGTCCAACCTGAGGCCTGCAGGCCGCATGCAGCCCAGAATGGCTGTGAATGGGGCCCAACACAAAATCGTAAATTTACTAAAAACATTATGAGATTACGTGTTGCAGTGTATTTAATGTGTGGCCCAAGACAGCTCTTCTTCTTCCAGTGTGGTGCAGAAATGTCAAAAGGTTGGAGCCCCCGGGTAGAGGATCTCATAACAACTAGATATTGGGTGATGAGGGTGAGATACTGTGGAAATGGAATTTTGGGTCCTTGCTTATTGGTTGGTACAGTCCTTTTAAGTGTGTCAAATCAGAATTGTTTAGGTTATCTTTCTCTTTTGTGATATACCTTTTGGTAGGTGGGACAAATGCTAACAATCTCAGCACCTGAGACCCATGTAGAATTAACTCTTTGAAGCATTTTTTATTTTACATTTGACAGGACGCAGATTCAGCAAGAAGAATAGGCATTACTCAATTTATGTAAATATTTTATTAAAATTTATTACATTTATTAAAATATTTAATGCAATAAAATATCTTATCGTATCCAGTTCAGGGTTAATTGCTAGCGATCATCATCGGTCAGACGCAGAGTTTGGGACCATTGAGAAGGGTAGTCTGAGCCCTAGAAAGAGAGGGCAATTTTCCCAAGTCCCCGCGACAGAGAGGTGGTAGAGCCAGGACGAGAGGGCAGCTTTTATGGTTTATAATTCTGTGTTCACCCAGTTTTCTTCCCCTCATGGGGTAAACTAATTCACCCAGAACTTGCTTTGGATAGAAGACATTCCACCTCCTAACTTAGAAGAATAAGAACACCATCGAGAACAGGGACACCCAATTCTCTTTCAGCCTTAAGAAGGCACTCACTTGGCACCCCCCTCTAACTGAAGGAGAGAGAGTAGTTCACAGACAGTTTGGCAAGAACTAAATGCCAGTGAATTCCCAAGAAGAAAATATTCATATCTATACTTAGGTAGAGCCCATGGAAAACATGGAGAAATGAGACATTGGAGTGTTTTTAAAAATTATTATTGTTGAACCGGGCCCAGAACCCCACTACAGAGCCTATAGATCTGGAACTTGGCAATACCCAAAATTAATGGTATCGTCATAAAATTTATATATAACATATATATAACTTCTTAAGCCATGCACCAGGAAGGAGGCTCCTATGGGGTAACCACCTCAGCCCACCCATAAATAATCCATGTTAATATCCTAAGAGAGGTCACGGACGGGAGTAATGTGCTGACATCTGGCTCCTTCTGGCAGGACAGCCTGTATGGTCTAAACAGATGGCCTTTAATTAGTGGTGGGTTGTCCCAGCAGAGGGCAGCTTGGGCAGGAATCATTATTTGGACTACCCACCTCATGCCTGGCTCCTAGAACTCTTGGCATATTGTCAGAAGTGCCACTGCGGTTACTGCCAATAGGCCTGATGTCACTGATGGCAGCCTCTTGGGCTACCATCATCATTGGAGGGAGGCCTCCTCTGTGGGGACTCTCAGCAGAGATGCTGTGGCGCAAATAGGCTGGGGAAATTTGGGAGATGGATGAGGCTGGGGAAAATGTGTGGAATAAACCTGCTTTCATGAGAACTCCCTACTGAATCTTTGGGTTTGGGAGCCACAAATTGCTGCTTTTTCTTTTTGGACTCAACACAGTCTGAACCCTTTCAGCAGTAGGAAGAGGTATGAACTAGGGAGTGAAAGGTTAGACTTGTGTCCCACTACGTATGAGCTAAAAGGCAGAGGAAAATGACCGTAGGCTGTTATAAAGAACGAAGCTGCTGAAGGGTCACAAGTTCTATTGCCCAGATATATTTGAAAATACCAGTTTTCCATTTCAGATATGAAGAGGAAATTACATAGTGTATCCAAAATGGAACACAACAGCCAGTAAAACCATGTCTTCAATTCACAAGGTCCTGAAAGCCTTGAGAACAACTTGGGCCCTGAGCAGAGGCTTCTGAACCGAATAAAATATAAAGTGAAATAAAGCAAAGAAACATGAAATAATTCCCGGGGCACCTGACCCTGAGCGAGGATGTTTGAGAACAGAACACATCAGATGCCTTCAAAGCTAGGTTCTTGGTGACGACCAGAGCTGAGCTCTACTATCCACAGTCAAAACATGGGTTGACTTGTGGTCATGCGAGCATTTACCCAACTATCTGTTGGGTTTTTCCAATGACGGCCTTGAGGTTTACTTTTCAGTATGTGATGGCGGTGGGAATCACGCTTAGCCAACTCAGTTTTCTTCAAACCGAGGAGAAACGTAAAAGCAGTATGATAATAATTTTATGTGTCTTCAGGGCTTTAAGCAGATACCTTCATTTACTTGAATGGTCCATCAATAGATTGCTTGACAACTTTCATCAGTCGAGGTTCATGCTGATGCAGTTTCCAAGACTGAAGGCTTGGCATAATTTACTCTATTGTATAGAAATCCTAAAAAGCCAGGGTTTGGGGAGTGCCTGGATGGGAGAGATCCCTCCCCACCAGCATGAAGCACACTGTACCGAGACCTAAGCATAGAGAGGAGGCCTTCTTCTGTTTAAGACACAGTGACCTGGGGGAAGTCCTAGGGAGAAGGGTCAAATTTTCCTAAGCCATGAGACCCATGGGAAGTATAGAAATCATAAGAAGAATCTGGTCTATTTTTTAAAAATTGAAGTTTTCCCTACATATATGTAGAATATCTCCAATCGAATATAATATTATGTGGGCTGAGAATACCAAGGAAAGATAGCAATGAATCTGATGTGAATTGCATGGATTTAAGTTGAAATTTATCTCATGTCAAAAGTTAGAAAGGCCAGGTCAAGGCCCAGAATATTCTCGATTGCCTGAATGCTTGCTTTCAGGATTCTAAACTACTGCAATAAATTAGAAAGACTAGAGATAAAATAGGAAATATATATATATATATGTTTGTTTGTTTTTTATTTAATTGGTAGTGTATGCCTTCTGTATTTTGGGCACCGCTTGAGGTGTTAGAAATGTTGCAATGAACAACAACAAAAAACAGAACTCCTACTCTCATGGATCTTATATGCTAGCAGGGGTACCAGATAATGACTGTATTACTATGCAAACGTGTAAAACGCAGGGACTGGGACAAAGGCAAATGACACAGGGAAGAGGGGTGGAAAGTGACTGAGGTGGTGAGGATGCCACTTTAGATTGTTTGGAGAGCAAGATCTCTCATAAATTAAATATCAGAGAGGCAGGTCCTGAGGACATCTGGGAGTGGGATGTTTCAGGCAGAAGAAATAGCAAATGTAAAAGCCTGGGTGCTTGATGTGAGTGAAGAAATTCCAGGAGGTCAGTGGGACCAGAGTGAGCCAGTGTCCGAAGGAACAACGATGGGGTCAGAGTGCAGGTGGGGACCAAAGCACATGAGCCTCTCACATATTTTTCCGTTGTCGTTTTCAAGGGAAAGGCTTGATTTCCACACGTTTGTCACCTGTAAAGTCCTGGTGCTACAAACACAGCTAACATTTTTTGAGGGCTTGCCGTATGCCAGGTCCTGTCGTAAGTGTTGCCTGAGTCACATCATTTTCTTATCACTACCAACTTAAAGCTGTTGGCACTATTATCACCCCCTTTTACAATCAGGACACCTAGGTTTGAAGGTTAAACAACTTGCCAGATATGCCACTGCTGATATGCACTGGAGATTCCAAAGTAAACAAGAACAAAGCAGAAGGGGTTAAAAGGCCCACCCTGTTGTTGGAAACCCCCTACTGGGTGACAAAATTCTAGCAGGCTTAGCCTGGGCTGTGCTCTTCTTAAGCAAGGAAGCAAGGAAGGAGGAACCAAGAGATAAACCCTAGGGCAGAGCCGGCCTCTCTCCCCAGACATTCACCTAGGGCTTCTAAACCCCTCGTTCTCAAGAAACCTTCGCTCTTCACTGGCCCCTGGGTTTGTGTTTCCGTGGATGCCGAGAATCGTGCTGAGTGCTGAGAAGTCCTCTGTATTCTTCTCCCCATGTGGTTAGAGGTGGAGAGTCTGGGTGGCAGTGCCAGGGACCACACCTTTTTGTCAGGAACATGTAATTAAAAAAGAAAGAAAAAGGGAAAAATGAGCAAAGAAATAGCCACCCGCCCCCGTTTTTCTTCAACACATGCTCATGCACGCGCACACGCACACCAGCAGACGTCCATCACCCGGGGCCTCGGGGCCCTGATGAAAACATTTTCCACCTGGCACAGTGAGGCATTAAACACCCCTCCAACCCGACCTGAGACTTGGGCCGTCAGTGGAGATATTTTTAAAACCATGACACAGAGGAGTGTGACACACTTGGTTTTCTCAGTGGGTGGGTAGAGTGTTATTTCATGTTGTTCTTGTCACTCAGCCCAACATTATAAGTGTGCACTTTATTACTACACCGAGAAGCTCTGCAGCCCGACCCAGCACAGCGTGTTCCCAGCGAGGGGATGGCAGCCGGGGCCTGCGCGGGGAGGTGGAGCGGAGCGTCCCGCGGACACGGGCCGCCCCTAGGGCTTCCCCCTGTGCGCTGAGTTCATGCTCAGCGGCCTGCGCAGTGCCTCTATTGCTAGTTTTGATATTCTGATCCTCCAGTTGTTGTCCTTGGGGAAAGCCTAGATATTCAGGTGTTTAGTGACAATTTGTTAAATAGTTTTGCTTTTTTTTCAAATCTATTTTTCTCCTTTTTCTTTTTCTGAATGGGGGGCTATTCTCAAAGTCACACATAAAATGTATAGGAGAGTCAGGTCTAAAGTGTCCGTTTACATGCAAAGGTATTAGCCAAGGGCCCTCATTGTTTCCTTGGGACAGGTAGGACACTGAGGTGCCAAGAGGGGAGCAGGGGCAGTGGGCCGACCCGGTCCTTCGTCACCTGGCCTCTGTCCACGGTCAGCCTCTCCAGGCTGCTCCAGGCACTAAGAACTCACCGTCCTCCCCAGATATGCCCCATTCCTGACCACCCTCTTGACCTTCACTCTTGTTCTTCCCGAGGCTGGAACGCTTTCTCCTCAGATCCGGCTGGAGCTTATGCCTTTTGATATTTCAGGAAAATCTCTGCTTTGATGTCACTTTCTCAGAGAGCCTATCCTTGACCATGATTCGCAAATAATACCTCCAACTTTCCCTTCCTTCTGGTACAGTCTCTCCCTACGCCCTGCTTATGTTTCTTCGTAGCATTGGTCGGGGCCTTCCACTGACACGTACTGCAGGTGGGTGTGCTGGCTGATGGATTTGTTTGTGCAGAAAAAGGGAAAGGAAGATTCCAAGGATGACTGCTTTACCCGGGCCCTGAACAGCTGGAGAATGGTGATACCATTTACTGAGATGGGGTAACCTGAGGGAGGAGCCTATTTTGGGAGGAGAGGGTAGGGAAAGATCAAGATTTCCATTTTGGGCACGTTATATTTAACATATCTACCAGATATCAGGGTGGAGATGTATGATGGGCATGTGGATATACATGTCTGGAATCCAGGGGAGTGATTGGGTCTGCAGATAAAAATTCATGAGTCATGAACATACATACATATTTAAAGATATGAACTTGCTTGAGACCTGCTAGAATCTAGCAGCTAGATAGTACAGACATGGAAGAGAAGAGAGCAGAGAGCTAATCTCTGGAGCAAAAGGATATTTAGAGGATGGGGGCGGGGGAGGGGGGATAAAGGAAAAGAGACTGGAAAAGAGAATCCATTGAGGTAGCAGGACAACCAGGAGACTGTCATGTACAAAAGCCAAGTGAAGAAAGGTTTGCCATTCCAGTTGTCTCTAGAATCTCCAGGTGAGGGCTGAGGATTGGTCTCTACATCTGGCCAAGGGCTAAGACAAAAACAGGAAAATAGGGACAAAAACCTCCTAGGAGGGAAAGATTGAGAAGAGCTCTTAAGGTGAAAGGCGAAGAAGTGGGAGCAGAGTCCAGGTCACAATGTCAAGGAGTTCCGTCGTATGGCTAAAGGAAAATGAAGAAGCCCGCAAGGAAGGGGACACATTCCAGTGCACCTAGTAGGCTGATGAGAATGAGACACTGGAGAGAAGAATGACATCGAGGGAGGGAGAGATGATTGAGGAGCAGAGTCTTTAAGCAGGCGATTCAGGGTGGGCTACGGATACGGTGCATTGCAATAGGTCTCCGACGGGAGCAGGCTACAGTCCACAGGGGAGGCAGGGTGTATGGGCACTGAAGGAGGTGGTAGGTGACTCATTTTAGGTGGATGAGGGAGTTCTCTTCTGCCTGCTTCTGTTTTCCAAGTGAATAAAAGATGAGGTCATCAACTGAGAGTGAGGGGGTGGATGTGAGGAGAGAAGAGATGTGAAATAATGGCCTTGGAGAACAGGACTGTGATTTGACCAGGGGGAGAGAGCAGCATTGCCAGCCACTGCCGAGGTCCCTGGTGAGGGTTCTGGTGAGAAGTTGACATGTGACCAGCTAGTTCTGTTTTACGTTTTCTTCCAGTTGTATTCAAATATTCTGGTGCAGGTTCAGAGTTAGTGGAGAGCTGGGTTGAAACAGGGTAGGAAATTTTCAAGTCAATAGGTTGGAGGGAGAAATGGAATTGGAGAGTTCATACAAGGCGGTGACTGCAGCGATGGAAAGAAGACGCTGAAGGGCATGAAAGATTGAAAGGATGGAGCCAATGGGTTAAAGGTCTTCGTAAGAACCAAAGAACCGCTGAAGTCAGGTAGCAGAGAGAATTACCTGGAACACGGCAGGTCGTGGCTGGAGGGTGAGATCTTTAAAAATGAGATTTGGAAGGAAGTTGGATGCTATGGGCATCAAAGAGGCTGGGGTTGGAGAGAATAGAGCATGCAGAAAATGTCTGGAGGACAGAATGTGAGCTAGTAAGACACGCATCCCTGTTCTAGCCCCTGTGCCCATGGGGAGATAAGAGCCACTGATAGCGACAGCCGACAGCCGAAAGAGAAGCCACAGCCTAGAGGGAAGTCTGGCTCCGGCCGCAGCAGGCCTTCAGAGAGAACATTCCTAGAATAGGGAAAGGCTATGGCGCATTTGGTAACTACAGTCTCTGAGTCATAGGTCACAATGGGAGGATTTTGAGAGACTTTCTCTGGGTTCAAAGTTCTTCTTTTCATAAGGACACCCGTCACATTGGATTAGCCCCTACCTAAATGACCTCATCTTAAACCTGATTAAATCCACAAAAACTCTATTTCTAAAAAGGGTCACATTTTGTAATATTGAGGGCTAGGCCTTCACCATGTGTTTCTTTGGAAACCAATCCAACCCATAACAAGATCTAATGGTCTGCGTGACAGTGCGTGTCCTTACAGGCTGAGGCTCTTGATGGCAAACTGCAACAGGTTGCATGAGGGAAGGGGTCTTGATGATGCCTTGAGTGGGGAACCAGCCTTCTCCTTGGGCTTGGCCTCGGAGAGAGTGTGTAGGACACGACGAGTTACGACAGGGGAGTGGTGGTCTCACAAAGAACACATCCATTCCAGGACTATGCCAACCCTGACGGGCCTTCTTTGTAGACGGCCGGGGGTAGGGTGGTGGTGGGCAGTGGATTCTTGTCCTGCTCTGCTTCCAGACTGCTCTCCTCACTGCGCTTTGGCTGTCATTCTATCGAGGCCTCAAAAGATTACCTAGGTTGTTCCAGCCTCAGGGCCTATGCCCTTGTCATCCCATGGCCTCGAAAACTCTTGTCTCAGAGCTTTTTGTGGCTGCCTCTGTCTCATGACAAAGAGCTCAGGCCATCTCAGCGGTCACCTGCTTAGAGAGGCCATCCCTGGCCATCCTAGCTAATGTTTTCGTCATCATTCTCTGAGAAGGTATCATTTTCACACTCAGTTCACTTTGTCTAATGTTAATTTCTCCCACTAGCCTATCAGTTTCACAAAATAAACCTGCCGTCCCCCTTTTGTCCATCGGTGACTCACCGGTGCGCAGAATGATACTTAGTGTGTGTGGGTGGTGAATGATAAGAACAGCAAGAACGAAAAGAGCAATAGTAATAACCTTTGATAAATAAATGTAGGTGTATACAAAGAATAAGTTATTTAACCTCCCTTAACCTCATTCATAAATTAAAGACTTTGACCCAGGTATTATCTTTAAGATCCTTCCCAATCTTAAAATGCCAGTTATATAACCGCCTGATATAATCTGAGAGACCCACAGGAATGTTAATGCCCCGGGTACATGCTGGTATCTCAAAGCCAAGGGAAGAAAGGTCTCACATAGCACACATAAGAGAAAAAAATCTCTTATCAAATCAAGATCAGTGATCTATCTCATTTGAGCAAAGAATGGCTTTGCTAACACCTTTCCTTCCACTTCACAATAATCCTTTAAGCTGCAGGAAGAAGACATGCTTAAAAGGTAAGGCCAGGGGACAAGGTGGTGCCACGGGGGCAGCTATGCTGACCTAGCCACATCTTGGCCCTTTGGGTGGGTTCCATTGGTTTTGCTCATTCTTCTCATGCGCTTAGAGTATAAGTGGGGCTTCTAACCCGCAGAAGTAGTCTCACGCTCCCAAGAATCACCAAGACCTTTATCATTTGATCTTGGTCTGGTTTTTTTGTCATCGTTGTTAAAAATAACTAATTTCATCCCTTTGCTTTTTTCTGCAACCACGATTAATTTAGAAACCATAGCGGCCCATTCTTGAACGTGGCCCTCTGCTGCTTCTTTTACATTTTCCAATTCTGTATATTCTATTTTACGGCGTGACAGAGGTACCTTTCTTCCCCTCAAGTAGTGGCAGCCTAACCACCCTTCTTCCCTTCCCTTTCCCCTAATTCCCAAGCACACGTCCAGAGCCCCCTCCGGGGCAGGCTAATGCGCCTTTGGGGTTGTAGGATCTTTACGAGGCTGAGGGAGGGAAGCCAGCAGCCTCGCCGCTCTGCCGGACGATGGAAGCCACTGCGGCAGGGAAAAAGGCAGGAAGAGCCCAGGAGGCAAAGCCTGCCTTGTTTGAGGACCGGTCTAAGGCTTCTTACTTGAGCTTTTGGTTTTATAGTTCTATAAAAGGCAGCTGACAAAAGAGATCCCGTTTTGGGAGGGTCCAGCTGGCCGGGCTGAGCCGGGAGGGGCAGCCCCAACGATTGAAAGCCAGACCTGATTTTCATCCATGATGTCAGAGTGGCATGGGGTTCCCAGTGAGCCAGAGGGAGGGAGAGCAGACAGCCCCAGCCCCGGCCCGCGCCCTGCCCGGTGCCAGCAGCAGCTTCAAATGCTGCCTTCCTGGCGCGTCTGCAAGAGCCTTTTCCTCCTCGGAGACTCTTTGCAATGTTTGGAAGGGAAGCACCCTTGCTCAGCTGGTGGGTGTCTGCCGGGGCAGGGGAGCCTTGTGCCTCCCTCCCCGGCTCCCCGGCTCTCCCCACATCCAGGCTTGGCCCAGCTCTCCATTCCCTTTCACTCTGATGGTGGATGCAGGAAGCCTGAGTGTGCTGGCTGCCCTGAGCCCCACATCTTTTTACAGACCTATGGCCCTGGCCCTTGGGCTCCAGCCACCCTTTCTAGATTTGGGGTGCCAGCCTCTACTCCCTCCTCTGAGTCAGAGGCTGACGCTGGACCCTCGTGCTGCCCAGAAGAAAAGGGAGTTGGGGGTGAGTGGTTGTTTTCAATTAAATCTAATCTTTAAAAAAAATAAAGTGAAGAAACTTTTTTTTCCTGCTTATTCACATCAAACTACTACCTCGCTCTGGCTCAAGCTCTACAGTTCCCTGTGGACAAAGTGGGTTGGCTGTCCAAGCCCTTGGGGGCTGGGGTGAAGCAACAGCTACCCACTCAGGCCTGACTCAGGGGAGGTTCCTTTCTCACCAGCCAGGAGCAGGGCTGCCCGGCCCCAGGGAGAGGCCAGGAGGAGGGAGAAGTGGAAGGCGTTTGTGAGGGGCACTGATGCTTGTTTTAGGGTTCTCCAAAGGTTGCAGGAGGGGAGGGGCTATGGCAGCCCACGGCTCCCACATGGGTCTAACCTGCATGGTCAGTTCCTTCCCACGGACACTGATCAGACTCCCCCTCGGGGCCTTGGCAGCTAGGCCAGGAGGGCAGGGCTGTAACAGGGCCCCACATCTCACTACCGGGTGGCTGGAAGGACTACAACCATCCACCTCCATCCAAAATTCTCATGCCGTACAATTTAAATCTGTTCTCGTGTTTTCCTGACTTTTATGTGTGTGTGCTGTCCAGCGACACATTATTCCTGGACTCCTTCATTTAACTGTCACACGTTGTTTTGGGGGCCTACTACCTGCTAGATAGTACTGCATGCATGACAGGTAGACCTCAAGTGAGGGAGCTTGAAATACTGAATAAGTGGAGGTCCACTGATTGGCAAATTCCCCAGAGACCAGGGCTCTTTCAACAGAGTGGCAAAGGGTGTGCAGGGTATGGCATCTTCCTCTGGACCACGTGAGGCTAGGCATGACGGAGGCCCTCTGATCCTCATGGGCCATGTGTGAGTATGCACGTGGTTCCACGGCTGTCTCCTTCTCTCTGATAAGAAGGGCCTATACGGAGATTTATTCAAAGAAATCTCCCTAAGAAAGTAGAAATGAAGTCTTCTCTACCCAAGGCTGGGAGGAGGAACTCTACCACTTGCCAGGCTTTCTTATTCCCCCCTCTCTCTTTTTTTCCCTTTCTTTTGCTCTTTTATTACTCATTAAATACTCATTGAGTGCCCACTATGGGCCGATTGATATCATCCTGTTTATGAGGTGTTGCTGTATATTAAGTATGTAAATGAAATCAAATACAATGAAAAAAAAGAACTGCAACAAGAGAGCAACCCATGGGCTTGGTAGAGGTGTGGGCCGAGCCATGGGTGGTTGCTGTGCAGGGGCAGAAGCGGGCGCGGGCCTCTCTTCCACCTGCCTCGGTGAGGTCACAGAAACTGCTTGATTGGCTAACATCATGCTTTTCAAGGCACTTTTTCATGACCTCGTTTGCCCTTGCAATAGTCCTAGAAGGTAGAACCAGGAGAACCATGCCCATTGGAGAGATGAATAAACTGTGGCCTGCCGTTAAGTAACTTGACTTTTTTATTGCCAAATATTGAGTGACTGGCAGAAAAAGAGCCTGACCCAGGACTTAGAGTTGCTATCTGAGGACGCCAGCATCCAAACCAAACCAGGTCTACAGAGCTCTGTCAGGAATGTTTATTTTTCTTCCTTTTTATCAGTTAATACTTTAAAGAATGTCTTAGTTTGGGCTGACTACAAATTACTATAACCTGGGTGACTTAAATAACATGCATTACTCCTCACAGTTCTGAAGGCTGGCAAGTCCAAGATCAAGGTGCCGGTAGACGCAATGTCCGGTGAGAGCTCTTCCTGGCTTACAGATGGTCATCTTGTTGTACCTTTACACGGCTGAGAACAGAGAAAGAAAGGTCACCCTCTCGTTTCTCTTCTTATAACAACATTAACCCCATTCAGGAGACCTCCACCTTCATAGTTGGGTGACCTCCCAAAGGCCCGACCTCTTACTAGCATCATATTAGAGGTTAGAATTACAACACATGAATTGAGGGGGTGGGGGGCACAAACCTTCAGTTCCTAACGGGCAGAGATAAAACTTAGAAGAACATCCTAGTTGGTCCACACCTTGATGGTGCCTGGATTTGAAGTCATGAGAGGGACTCAGCCTGTTGTTGCTGGTTTTGAAGATAAAGAAGGGGCCACAAGCCAAGCAACAGGACAACTTCTAATTTGGAAGAGGCAGCCAAGTGGATTCTCACCCCGAGCCGCCAGAAGGAGCCCAGGCCTGCTGACACCTTGCTGTTAGCCCAGTGAGACCTACTTCAGACTTCTGACCTCTAGAACTAGAAGATAATATATTGACGTTGCGAGCCGGTAAGTTTATGATCATTTGTTAAAGGAACCATACAGAACTAATATAGATGGATAACCTTCATCTAGATCACCCAGGTTAAGTTCCCAGTGGTCAAATTCCAAGCATGTTTATGGGTTATTAGATCAGGCACATGAATCATGAAAGAAAGAAAATGGCTATGAGGTCTTTGAGGGTTTCTCGGCCTCACTAATTCCTTCAGGACACTTACAAGGTCTCCCTTTGCCATGGCCACACCACCATCAGCGAATCTGGTCCCTCTCTGCTTTTTGCCATCTTTTTTAACTGTGGTTGCCCACCGAGGCGGGCTCCAGGCGCCCGAGCCCAGCTGTGGGGCAATGCGCAGCGTAACGGCTGTGTAGGGCAGGCGGCCTCATGGCTCACACCCATTGGCAAAATTCAGCTTCAGCAAGTCACCACTAGTAAAACTACACACAAAACCCAGGGCTCCAAAGGAGGTCAGGACCACAGACATCAAACAGGACAGTTTGGTTGGACCTGCGCAGGCTCTTCATGCCGAGAGATCTCCACCTCCCTGTGGGCAGAGGTCATCCTGATGTGATGCTGATTCTGACAGTCGAGTGGAGGCTGCCAGTGACCTTGGTCCCATCTGTGAAAGTCACAGGAAAAGGCCCCGCCCAGGGGGGCACAGAGGCACAGAAAATCGCAGGTCCTCTCTTTGGAAAGCTATGCGAGCAGAGCCTTGGGGGGCAGAACCACGGAAGGGCGCTGGTGCCGGGCAGAGAAGCTATAAACCAGAGAATGCCTCCTGCTTTTAACCCTTTCGAGAAGATATTCAATTTTATAACATAACGAAACTGACTAGCATCTGAGGGTGAGGCTGTCCTCATTCTCAGCATAGCATAAGAAAGGCATTCAAAGCCCTGATCCACTTCCCCTCTCCACCTCTTCCTGGTTGTGGGTTCCCAGAACCTCATCTTCCTCCTCTGAGAATGGGAGATAACAATGGCAGCATCATTATGTGGTTTGGAAGATTAAATGAGTCAATGATATAAAAATGACTAGCACGGCATGGTCAATCAATAAATATTAATTTCCTTGTTTCACCCTTTCCTGTCTACAACAGATAAAGCTGTAGTATCCATATTGGTCTCACTGGGGTCCAGCCTTCTCATTTCAGATATGACCGTAATGGAACAGTTCTCAAAATTGCAGAAACTATCATGTTTTAAAAGTCTGCAGCGGGGGCTACAGATTCTATAGTCTCCATTGGCCCGTATTTCCTTCTGAGCATCTCAAGCCCCCTTGCTTTTATTCTGTCCCCAGCAGCGGTGACACCGACTGGGTCCAATCTTGGCTTACAGATAATGCCTCTCTTTGCGGTTTCTTCAGACTCTGCCTCCAAATCACATGGATGGCATTTAGATGCTTCTTATTGAAAACACTTGTTTACTGAGGTGTCACTAGTGTTCAGGTGCAATGTCATGCTCTAAACAGATTCATTCACCGGGTTCCCATGATGCCTTCCTTCCCTCCACGCTTATGTGTCAGAAGGACACCGTAATGGTTTAATCAGGGAACTATGTCCCAAAGACTTTTACCTCTAGGCCTCTAGCGACACAAGGCTGGGATGACGGAATGCCGTTCCCATCTGATAACTGGTTTCTTGGCTTAGTGGCAACCAATTTCTAGGAGGCAGAAAGCCAGATCCTTGGGCCAGGCCCCGAGCTGGCACTCCCTGCTGCCGTGTTCACTTGTCCGTTCAGCCTTCTTACCGGCAGCAGAGATGACTGATTGGCGCCTACATCTGCAGAGCAGGAGAAGCATCAGTAGGCTTCTTTCCGCCCAGTAAATGATGTCTGCTCGGAGCTCTCCCAGCACCAGCAGTAGGAAAAGGGCTGAGTGGGAAGGACTTCCTGGAGGCTCTGAAGCTGGAGTGGGTTCTTCAGGCAAGATCTGCCGTGACTCCGGTTCACGGTCTGGCTCTGTTCGGCCAGCAAAACGGCAAGGGCAGCTTCCAATGACCTCTGTAGTCTATTCGAGCTCTCAAGGCTCTAGTTCCCATTCCTCCCATTTTCAATATTATGGTGATGCCTTTTCATCCCAGGCCATGAATGGCATGGCAGTGGTAGCTAGAAAAATATTTTTGGTGTGTTATTAAAGGTGCTTTATTCTTCAGTGCCAGGAGTTACCATGCCTATGTCGGCAATAGGTTGCCACGTCTATTAGACAATCAGTCAGTGAACATTTTAGTCCTGCACTGGGCTGGCTCCTTGGGCACAGGACAAGAGACAGCTGGAGCCTCTTCCTCAAGTGCTTTGCATTCTAATGGGAGAAAAGAGGAAATAAACATGGAAACAACGGTAATACTAACATAGTGAGTGCTCTTGGGAAGAGAAAAGGTGATAGAGGATAATTGTAGGCCAGGTTTAGGAGATTAATTTTAAATGGAAGGATTCTATGATCGGAATTCTGTGATTGTGACCTGAGCTATTAAAGTTCATGTGATTCTAAATATAAGTAAAATAATTTATAATCACGTTTTACCAGTAATCCATGGGGAGGGCATAGGGGGTTATCTCGTGGGTTGAAGCCTCATTCCAAGCTGATTCGGCAAGTCAGTCAGGGAGGGCTAAGATCAAGGAAGGGCCCCAATAATGGACAACGGGGAGGTTGGTGAGCGCAAGTGGAGAATGCATGAGACTCAGGTGTGCTTGGGTGAAGGGAACACAGAAAGAGACTGGACAATTTACCTGGGGTGACCCTGGAGGAATGATAGGACTCTGGTGGAGCTAAAGACGGGAGTAGCCTGGGGATCTCGGGTTTCTGAAACAGAGGATGAGAAGTTTGTAACATGAGAAAATTATGATCAACACAGACCTCCAGCCCCAATGTTTTCCACTCCTTCTCTGGGCCTTACACGTACGACACTGGCCTGAAATGAGATGAGAGACTACTTTCTCCTGACTTGGCTTCTCGCACTAACTCCTTCCTAGTTAAAAGGGTCAACAGATGTTTGGATTTTTTTCTTGCCTCAACATATGTAAGTTCTATTTATTCCCTACGTATTCTAATTTATATTGAAAAATGCTTAGTTTGTTGGTTAATATGAAAAAAATACATAATAATTTTTTAAAAGTAATAACATGATCCTTATTCCTGCCTCTGAGCCCATCCTTAATAGCTGATATATTTTTTCCAGTCCTTTCATATATTCACTATGGGATTTTCTATACCTCAATATTATTGAAATAATATCGCATATTTAATTTTGTGATCTTATTTTGACAAAGACTATGCCATAAACTCATTAATTTAATGACTGATAATATTCCTCTAAAAAGATACACCAGTATTTACTCAACTACTTCCCTATTATTGCACTTTTAAGAAGTAGTTGGACCCTGGCTGGTGTGGCTCAGTGGATTGAGCACCAGCAAACGAAGCAAAGGGTTGCCTGTTCGATTCCCAGTCAGGGCACATGTCTGGGTTGCGGGCCAGGTCCCCAGTAGGGGGTGCACGAGAGGCAACCACACATTGATGTTTCTCTCCCTCTCTTTGTCTTTCCCTCCCCCTCTAAAAATAAATAAATAAATATCTAAAAAAAAAAAGAAGTAGTTGGGATTTGATACATGTTACTACTGTGTAACAGGTCTTATGCATAAAAATGTACATGTACTGTTACGTTGAATCTTCAAACAGCCCTATGATTGGGTACTGTTTTTAATTCCCATTTTACAGATGAGGAAATTGAGGCCTAGTAAGGTTCGGTGACTGACGCAAAGCCATCCCAACCAATAAGAGGTGGAGCCAGAGATATTATTACTTCAGGGTATATTCTTAACCTTTACAGAACTGTATCTGCAAATAATTTCTCAAGATGCCTTCTCAGAATTGGAATTTCTGAATCAAAGGGTGTAACCTTGGTGTTTTTGTGAAGGTACTAATGTATATTGCCAAAATGCTTTACAGTGGATCCCCAGCCAACACTACATGAGGCTGCCATATTGTGACATCCTTTCTCCAACCACTGTTACATGATTGTGGTGAATTCTGCTGTTCTTCAGTTGTCCACTCTTGAGGCTGAACTGCCATTTCTTCACATGTTGATCTATTTTTATTTTTCATTAGTGCACTATCTGTTGATATCCACTACCTATGGCCGGGGGTTTCTCAATAAATTTGGAAGGCCATTTGTACAGTTAGGATATTATTCTTTGCCTTGGTGTATGTGGGTCAAGTGTTTTACTTTGTTCCGAGTTTGCTGTTTGCTTTTTAATTATGATGTTTTTTATGTATAGCTGAAATTAGCAGGGTTTTCTGTAAGAGGCCAGATAGTAAATATTTTAGATTTTGTGGGCCATATTTTCTATATCACAACTATTCAAAGCAACACGGTAGCCAGAAAGCAGGAACAGATCATTCATAAACTAATGGGTGTGGCCAGATTTGGCCCATGGGTTATAGTTTGCAGACTCTTGATGTTTCAAAACAAATTAGTCCTATGTTAGGAGATCACCAGTTGCTCCTCTTTGAAATTTTCTTTATAACATTTGTACTCATGGGGGCCAGATACCTGGTAGTCACCTCCTGACCTGTAGTGATGCTGAAAACATGCCCAAACTCCTATCTAGTAGACAGTAACAGTTGAACATCTATTTTTTTAAAAGAAATTCAGAATTTATTTTCAACATAACAGTTCAACATCTTGATCCTTCTAGATTCTCCTTCCTCTTCCCTCTACCATAAAGCCTTCCTTTGCTTCACTTCTTCTCACTTCTCTTTTTGTCTCCTTTCTTACTTGTGGGAGTGTCAAGGAAATTCTTTTTGTCTCCCACAGAGCAGTGCTTGTCACTCAGCCCCTTTTGTGCCTCCCGGTCCACCTCATGAACATTCTCCAATGCATGAGTTCCATTCACCAGCGGAGTTGTGGTGAATAAAATTTCCTCCATCTCATTACACATAGACAAACTAAACCGAGCTCAAGATCAGTGATATATCCATCTATGTTTTATTTTGGCTTCTATTTGTGCATTTGACTATTTAGTCCTTTTTTGGCCTTCATATTGTGGTGTATGCTTGGGGAAATGATGCCAACTTTATTTCAAATAGTTACCACTTATCCCAAAAATAGAGTGGGTATATATAGAAAAGTGAGTTTGTGATTAAATTTGGCATTCAAACTTAGAGGAGAAAGAATCATTAAATAATGCTGGGACATCTTCTCTGTACATTCTTTGCCTATCAGTTCTACCACTGCCATGCTGTTTTGATTACAATCTATTATAATAGCTCTTTTAAAAATGTCTTGGCTACTTACATCATTTCTGCTTCCAAATAAATGTTAGATTTACTTTTTCAAGGGTCCCTTGAGTCCATACTATTAGGATTTTTATTAAAATTATTTAAATCATAATATAGGAAGAATGTATATCTTTATATCATCTGATCTTCTGACTGAGAATATATATCCAAATCTTATTTAATAACATTTTAGTAAAATTTTTTAGCATTTATCATAATTGGTCTTGAAAAAATTCTTAATTTCTTATTTGAATTGAGAATTTTGAAATTTATTAACTAGGAATTAATGCTGGAGAAGCACAATCCACTAGCATTTTCATGTGTGATTTTTACATCAATAACTTTTCATGTGTGATTTTTACATCAATAACTATTAATGAGAAAATCTTTTATTTCCTTCTATAAAAAAGTACCCATAATTCTCTTATTGGGTCTTTGTTCTCTCTGTTCCCTATCAGTCATTTTCTCTTTGACTTTTCTCACTCTCTTTAACCTTTTTTTCTGTGCTCTGGGAGTTAAGTCTGTCCCACCTCACTAATTCCATTTTCTATAGTGTCAAGTCTGTTTTTAACCATCTCCAAGACAGACATTATTTCTGACATTATAAGTTCTGTGTATTTTCAGTTTTATTTCTCTTCAGTATCTTTTGTGTTCTCTGTTCATTGACTCTGTTCTACTCCAAGTTTGCAAAAATGACTTGGCATGTACGAAGCAAAAGAGAAAGCCAAGAGGAGACAACAAGCTAAAAATGAAAAGACTGAAAAACGAAGAGCTGGTTTCGTTGGTTTAATTCTGCTACTTTCCAGAGAAGATAAATTTCAAAAGCATGCTTTTTTAAAAAAATTGTCAGGATAAAGTGCTGTTTTCTCTGTGTTGGGCTATTTGTCTCTCATGGATGTGATCTTGACATTTTTTTTCTCTTAACTTGTCCTAGAAGGAAGAGAGTTCCATCCAAAATCAGGATCCGTGGACAACTTCTACCCGTAGACTCTTCTGAGCCTCTCTCGCTGTTCACTTCTGGGCTTATTGAAACTGTATCCTACCTGGAGGGTAAGTTAGCTAATGAACACATTTCCCCAACCCCATATCCAGAAACCTGATGGAGATTTCTGCCAAGCTGTTCGTATCTGAGACTTCCAGGTCTGAGACTACCGGGCTCTGCCAGCTATAGGTATGCATTTATTAAATGCTTCTCTTAGATGTCAAAGTATGCTCCATAAGGCTTTGCAGCAGGAAGGCACAGAGCCATGGGAGCCTGCCAGTAGTGTAGGAGGCAGATACACTCTGTCCTACAAATCTCGTTTCCAGGCACAAAAGATGCAAGCAGTGACTCAGCCTGTGACTCAGTGACTCCCAGCTGTGTGGGTGCTGATCACATGAGTCCCAGAGGTTAAACGCAGGCCACAGGGCATTGAGTATTGGTCTTGAACAGCACAGGATCTTGGTAGGGGCCAGAGGACCCCTGAGAGGAGGCCTTAACTGTGGTTAAGAGCTCAAAGTCTGACTGTGATGTAGTAACTTCTATCAGGCAACCATTTTGGTTCACCTCTTCATCAAGCTGGGAGGGATATCAGCTCATCAGCTGGCCATTGGGCAGGGCCATGTGACTAGTTTTGACCAGTGAACTGTGAGCAAAAGTGAAGGATGTCATTTCCAGACTCTAACTGCTCCAGTGTTCTCTTCATTGCTGTGCTCCCAGACCATGAAATTTTAAGTTGGTGAAGCCTCCCTCAGTCTGGGTCTTTGAGTAACTGTATGGGCTTATATATTCACGAGGAATAAACTTTTGTTTCTTTCAGCCATGGAATTTGAGGGCTACTTGTTGGGCTTTGACGGCTCTTGATTACCACGGCATAACTCAGTCTTTTGACAAATTCAGTCTTTTATTAACTGAGTGATCATGATCAACTGTCTGAACCTCTCCAAGTATTCATCTCCTCATCTGTCAGATGGAGAAAACTGAAGCACTTGCCTTATAAAAATAATAAAAAAATAAATTTCTTGTAAAGCCTGAACCAATGTATCTAGCCCTTAACATATGTGTTGCAAATGTTACCTCTTAGCCTCACCTCCATGGGATAGAAAGTAAAAGGAGTGTTCTTCTGTCAAGTTATCTCAATTCCTATCTGAAAATAGAATCAAAAAGAGAGAAAGAGAGAATCCTTGGGAAACCTCTCTCATCGACAGAGCAATTAACGGGATCCTCATATAAAAATAGCCCGTACTTTATTGCCCAAGCCCCACATGCCCATGTGTTCATGGTCCCATGAGCTCTGAATTACTTGAACTATGTTCAGATAAATATCTGGGTAGAATAAAGGTTCCAGCTCCCCAGGACAACATGGCCACATGTCATTCCTCTCTTTATTAAGTTCCAAGATGGCAGTGGTAGGCCTCTGGGAAAACAGGGCTGATTTCTAGAGGCCCGTCCTTATTTTCTCTCAGTGGGGAGGGAAGCCGGCTCAGGGTGTGGTTCCTCTGCCTGCCTTCTCCACACACATTCTCCCTAGGGTGTCTCAGCATACCACAGGTGCGGTTAGGTAAGTATCACTCCACCCATGAGGTGTCTTCTTGGCCAAGCCTGCTATGACCCAAACTCTCATAAACAAGACTGTGGGGTGGAAGGAATGATGGAGATATATTTAGAGTCCTCCATCATCTCTCCCAATAGGCTGTAGGATGTGTCTGCCAAGAACATTCTATCTTCAATAAAACCACCTTTCTCTGAGCAGTTCCTTGAAGGCCTCCTCAGGTATACCCGTGGCTGGAGCAGGCCTCTGGCATGAGGCCGGGCACTATCCCAGCCCAGATGTGGTGGCAAAGAGAAGTTAGGGAAGGCCTCACACTGAGGCTGCATGGGGTTTCTCTAACGTCACACCAGGAGCCAATTTCCCAACAGGTGCTCTGCAGGCTTCTCCCAAATGTAGTCACACAGAACCACCAGCATCCCAGGACAATTATGCAGTTCTTTGAAGGCAGTAATTATAGTTGAACTCACAATTTAAGCCCCTTCTCTTGTATTGATAAAATTGCATAGACCAGCTTTCTCCAGACACACAGTCTAACCCTCCAGAAAAATACATGAACCTCCAGGTTATGTTGTCAACACCTTCCCTGTACCAGTCTATTCTCATTGAACATGACCCTGAAGTTTATTTTTTTCCTAGCAAGTGAACACCTGAAGAAGACTGGGGCAGCTGTGAAGCTGGAACCAAAGCCATACGCATATAAGATCGATGAACACATTGGACATCGGTGACAGATTTCATGTGCATGTGCAAAGCTTATCCACATAGATCTTCCAAAATGGCAGGATCAAAAATGGAATAGTTGGACCCCAGGCAGAGTCTCTTTCAACCTTACTTCAAAGAAGCAACATGTTTTTAGCTTCACCACAAAAGCAAGATAAATGGTACTATTGTCCTGATTCTATAAAAATTAGAGGATAATGACAATGTGAAGACTCTGTGTCCTCTATCGCCATCCATCTACGTACACTCTGCTTCTTGTAGGTATGTGTCCCTCCACGTCTGTCTCCTTTGTTGAAGAGAGAAAATGCTGACTTTTGCCAGCAGTATGGAGCAAGTTGGAAAATCTCAAAAGTCAAGACCAGGAAGCCTCCAGTTGTGAGACCCTCCAACCTGCAAGCCCAGTTCCAATAGGACAGTAGATTGAGGGGCCTGAGAAGGAAAAGAGGAGGAAGGCTCATTGGATACTTATATGTTTTTTGATGACCTCTCAGCCTCTTACTTATTTTTCTTCTTCCATTGGAGGAAGGTAGATTAATACTACATTAATTTTGAAATATCTGAAAGGACACAGCTAACCCTAGTTACTATTTTATGGACTCAATACCCCATGAGCCTCATAACAAAGTCTAGAAACACCCTGAAGAAGTGGAATAAGAAAGATCTACTTTTGTTTCTCTTCAAATCCTCATTTTCTTACCTTACCTATGATGCCTCCAAGAAGCTATAATGTATAAAATAGTAATTGATAGACTCTAATTTCTCTCCTAGTTCTAAGACTCTATAACCCTAGATTTGAATGATATTTAGGTCATTTAAATCTTCACAAGTTAGCAATTAGTCATCTGACCTTTCTCACTGACCTCCTAATAGCAGGCCTCAAAGATAAAAAGAACTTGAGTCTTCCTTTTTAATGCTATTTAGGGTTAAATCCCGGAAATGGATTTCTATAATGCATAGAAGTCTTAAAAAATCCCAGGCAACCAGCCTCCAGTAACCCAATATTGCCTTCCCACAGGCCGCTTCTGTTGTCTGGTGGTTAGTAAGGAGTTCGATGATACTTCTCTCCTGTATTTTTGTCCATTGACTTTACAGATGGGGCCCCCATTATGTGCAATGTCTTGTGGTTCACAGTAAGAAAAGGCATTTCTGCATAGATACACTTTTAGCTACATTGAGTTGGATCAGATAAGGTGCAAATTTGCAGAGAGGACAGACGTCTTTGACTTTTAGAAGGTTATGCTCACTTATATTCAAATCCTTGTATTACAGAAAATAAACACTGATCCCCTATTGCATGCAGAGAAACATTGTGCTTTGTATATTTCTCCCACAATACTTTAATATTTTATCTATTTTTTTACTTCAAAAATTCTTCATTCTGAAAGGAAACATTAAAAAAACAAAAGCAAGCTAAAGGATTCCTCAGCCTTTCTCACCCTTCGAGCCCAGTCTAGGCCCTTAAAGTTGCAGGGAATTGTCCCATCAGAGCCTCTCTCATCACCCCCACCCCCACCCCCACCACCATCCTCACCACCACCACCACCACTGATTTGCAGGGGACAATAAATCATTGAGTCCCACACTGAAACTATCACTGACAACTGCTCCGAGAGTGTGCCAAAGGGCGTGTCATAGTCAAAGGCAGTTAGAGTTCCTATAGGGATCCTGCTCTCAGACTTGGGGACCCTGAGATACCACTGGAATTTGCCTAAAGGCCAGAATCAATAATAACAGAGCTCCCAGTGGAAGGCCCGGGATCTCCTCCAGTCTGCTCCCTCTTCCTGCTGTGAAGTATGCCTTTTGCAGAAGGACGCTGTGTCTGTCCCAAATGGACCCTAGAAGTGCCCTGTTTGCAATCAGCCGGAATCTGTCACCCCTGAAGACAGCATGCTTACATCGTTGCTCTCACTTTTAAGTTTATGATGAGGAATCTATCTCTCAACCCTACAACACGGGTTGAAATCGTCACGTTGAACATCCATCTTCCTAGTGTAAGGGTGCTTATTTGCTGACGTCCTGATTTCTCTGTTCACTTTTATGTTGCTACATTCAGTCTTCAAGAAAGCGCATGCATGGAAACCAAAAATACCACCCTCACAGGTTTCTAGTCCAAGTTTTAAGACAGAAAAGCTACATTTAGTTTAGTGTGCTACATCACTTGAATGGATGAGAAACATGTTCCTGAGAAGGAATGAGTTGCGGAAGGAAACCTGTCAGAGGGGTGATGGAGAAACCAGATCGCCCTCCATGTCCTTCTAGCTTCATGGAGTCACAGGGTGGCTGTATCGTTTAGCTTAGAGTAAATCTTCCCTGCGTCGTCAGAAGGACATTACAAAGATGATAACGCTAAACAGAACTTTGCAAATAATCTGTGATTGTCTTTTATAATCCCAAAACCCGAATTATCCAACTTCGGAGGATTCTGATAATTTGTATACAAACATAGAAGGAAGGAGAGGCTTTCAGTACTACAAACAGATGACTATTACTCCAGAGAGAGGAGCCATTGAAGATGGATAAAAGAAGGCTTTACAGAACTTAAGCGACTTGGTGAGAGTCTTAGAAGACAAGAGAGATCTCAGAGTCAACCCTAAACTCTCAGACCACAAGAATTAAGAACCACTACTTTGCTGAGGTTTACAACAGGTGTAAGACCACAGCCGGCAGCTCCTTAACACACACAAAACAGCTTCTCTTGTCAAATCTATCATCACTTGGGTAAGCAAAGAAATCTCTTCTCCCACCATCCCTTGCTTATTAACTCCAAGCACAGAGCACACACGCTCCCTTCACTACCTGATAGCTGTGCTCAGATGCTCTGCTCCACCTCAAATGTCCACAACACGCGCATACACCTGCTGTGTGATGAATTGCTATTAAGTAGCAACAGCCTAGCTTGAGCGTTTTCCAACTTGTCTGGATACATTTAGGTGCACTTCATCCAATCTCCTCTTATAGGATTTTTCAGACTGCGATTATCCTCTTTTTACACATCTGTTGACTTCTCTTTGGCTGTGGGGTCTTTCAGGGTCTGTCTCTTCTTCACCTTAATATTCTTAGCTCACAGCACAGGGTCTAGGACTTGGAATGTTTCATCCTGGTAAAATTAATAGGCAGAGAGATGTCAATAAATCTGTGGGAGATAACATTTTTGTGGTGAATTTTAATCAATTATAATCCTCTGGAATTTCGTGTTGACATAGTGGCTTCTGACTAGGAGCCATTAGTCAAATGCTGAAAGGGTGACAACTCCCAGAAGAGCACCTGTTGCAGGCTGGGTATGTGGCGAGGGCTCCAGTAACCACTGCAGAATGTGATAAAGGGGGCCACGCCCAGGCTCTGCTGTCTCTGAGCTCTCCTCACTGTAACCATTTAAAATACCACTTGAATGGGATTAGTCTTTCTAGTTTCTCACACAACATCGCCATTCACTTTTTCCTTTTAAACAATAAGAGGAGATTTCTCCTTCAAGTCCTGAGGCAGTAGCTGGTATTCGAGTTGCTCTTCTCTGTAAACAGCGATAAAACTGAACAAAATATATAAGGCATCTATTTTCAGGCATTGGAATATTCAGGTCAAAATATTAAATTACCCCTGCCTTCCAAAAAAAGAAGGGGAAAAATCAGAAAGTAACAACATATGGGACAAATAGGAAAAAAATTGCAAGATGACTGATTTATCTACAACCAAATCAACGATAATGTTAAATGTGCATGTCTTAACTCAAATTATAGTGTTTGCTAAATGGAATAGAAAAGACCCAACTATCTATAAGAAACTATCTGTAAGAAGCTCATGTAGACCATTCATATTTTAAGTAAAAATAGTTTGACTAAACACTGCCGTTAAATATATTCAACATTTATACTCTATGAACACTTTTTTCACAATTGATTTACTTGGCTTGATTATAGCTCATGAATACAGAGCTGAAGTGTGCCAGCTAAGCAACGAAAGAGAGAGAGAGAGAGAGAGAGAGAGAGAGAGAGAGAGAGAGAAATAGATCATTTTTCCCTTAAAACATTAATGAGAGTCTTACTTGGGATCTCTTTCTGTCTTCGAAATCCCAACAACTCTCTGTTCACCCCTTGTGGCGACCTCCTACCCCACATACTATTCTTTTTTAAAATGTGCATGTCATATCTTCCTTCTTAGATTAAAAACCCACTGAGAGTTCAAATGCTGGATACATACTGACAGATTACTCGGTAAAAATATCACACATTGCAGACACGACAGGAACAAGTTTCACCAGATGCGTACAGACTAGTGGAGGGAGATGACGAGCAGCAGCAATTATGATAAACTTATTGCATACATGACAGATATTTGATAGACAAATAGATGAGAAAACGAACCCCCAAGTTAGTAATTTCTATTTCTGAATGAAGTCCAGTCACAGCCTGAAAATCCCGAGGCATCTCCATGCAGTGGCAGCCTGGCAGAGAGGAAAGCAAACACCATGCGGGAACTAAGACCCCGTAATAGGATTTGTCCTGAAAACTTGGCGTGTCCTAAAGCAACAAAGTAAGGGCTTTCTATCTATTTCAGTGGAGCACGGACAGTATCTTTCAAAGGCATCATGTGAATGGTAATGACTTTGTTGTTCTTTCGCTTTAATTTAATTGTAGAGAAATGCGGTATCATGTTTTGTTCCACAGGGAGGAAAATAACCGATACATTATGCCAGCCAATAAAAACAAATCAATCTGAGGTCTACACGTCTGATTATCTCCATTTCCCTCAACTCTAGTGTGCGTGTGTTTGTGTGTGTGTGTGTGTGTGTGTGTGTGTGTGTGTGTTTAATTGGAGGAGTTGGCGTTAAATCAAACCTGAGACTTCATGCAGGCCTTTGGGAGTGTTGAAACTCCTGTTCGTGTTAGAGGCAGGTATCCCGTGCAAACGTGAAAGAACACCGATTCACACTGTGGCTTTTGCAGTGGCCAAATTGCAAGGATTTAACGTCACTTCCTGTAACACTAGCGACCATAGTCTTATAAGGCAGGGGTCTTCAACCCCGGGGCCGTGGACCAGTATGGGTCCGTGGCCTGTTAGGAACCAGGCCGCGGGGCCGGAGGTAAGCGGCGGGCTAGCAAGCGAAGCGTCATCTGTGTTTACAGCCGCTCCCCGATGTTCGTATCACCGCCTCAGCTCCGCCTCCTGTCAGATGGGCGGTAGCATCAGATGCTCACAGGACTGGGAACCCTACTGTGAATGGCGCAAGTGAGGGGTCTAGGCTGTGGCTCCTGTGAGAACCTGATGCCTGAGGATCGGAGGTGGAGCGGTGGTGCTAGCGCTGGGGAGTGGCTGCAAATACAGACTGTCCTTAGCAGAAAGGTTTAACTCCACAGAGACCATAAAAAATCAATTACTTGCAGACTCATGTCAAAACCCTACCGGTGAGAGGCAAGTGACAAATAAGCTGTGTCTGGTGGCAGGCTGTAAAGCCATCCCCACCCCCTGCCCTTGTTCCATGGAAAAACTGTCTTTCATGAAACTGGTCCCTGGTGCCAAAAAGGTTGGGGACCACTGTTATAAGGGAAAGATGGGGTAATCAAATACTAGGGAGTTTGGAGTTTACCCATCTAAGCACACAGTTCTGAATATTTCAGGAAGGGTATGTGGCTAACTGTTGAGAAGTCAGTTAACCTTTGTTACTGGTTCTGCAGGACCATTCTTACTCGTCTCAGTGAAAATATTCTCTAAGTCCCTTCTGTGGCATCCTGTTCTGTAGGACGGGCACTCTATTCTCGATTGATTATGTTACTCAAATACCCACTCATCCCCTACCTTTCCATTGCTAAACTCTTCCTTCTCTGAACATGTGACTCCAGGAGGATGAATACTGATTAGCCCCAGTCAATTATAGCCTCCTTTTCTCCTCAAGAAGGACTAGTTTTAAAAAAGGACATGTGACCCAGTTCTTACCAGTGAGATGTAAGGGAAGTCTGAAAAGGGAAAGGTTTCCAGAAAGATTTCCTGATTGCTGAAAAGAGCCAGAAAGTGCGGAGCCCTTTGCACTGCGTGGTGGTGTGTCTGTCTCGAGCTGTGGCAGCCGTGTTTCACGTGTGAGGAGCGCTGCGTGAGCATGGAGGCAATATTAGACCACATGCTATGGATGACAAAACAGCCTGAAGGGACTCGAGCCCGAAAGACTGTCTCTGAGCAGAAGAATTAATCCAATTTGCATTTCCCTATCGGAGGACATTTTATTACATGACTTTATAAATCTTTCTTATTAAGACAGTTGTGTCAGGAGAAGTTCCAAACCGAAAGAGAACTAATGCAGGCTTTAGGGCATGAAGAATAAGGAGCAGAGATATTGCAATGGGGGCAAAACTGGAATTTACATAGTTACCAGCAAAGGGATTAATGGGCCAAACCAACGCCGTTCTTTTGGAGTTAACAGCTCAGAGACTTGATTCTAAGGCGACATGAATTTACCAAGGTCGACTTAAGAAAAACTACTCCAGAAAGCTACTAGTTTCAAATCGAACTTGAGGGCCATTAGGAAGAGAGCAAATGGAAGCATTTGGCTCTCAGGAAACAATTTCAGGTCTGTCCCCTTTGCAAACACAGAGGCAGCAAAATTGAGTCTCACAGAGACCTGATTGGGGGAGGTGGGGTGAGAGGTGGGCAGGGGACCAGGAAAAAGGTAGTCTAGCTATGAGAACCCCTGCGGTTGGTCAGATTCGGTTGCTGAGTCTCAGGAAACCGTGAACTATTTCTCCTGGAAATTAAACTGAGATTTGAAGCTAATGAGGGGCCGGAGCGTGGAAGAGTGTCGGACAGCATGTGCGGCTAATTATTTCATCCAGAGGGGCCAAAGGGACCTTGGGACATTTCCATACAGCCTATAAACTAGGGAAATTAATCCTAAAAGCTTGAAAGAAAAAAAAAATAGGTCCCCAACATAAAAGTGCAGATATTAAACCTGATGATAATTGCTCCTCACCTTTCTAGGAGGTTACTTGAGGGCCACGTAGGAATTATCAGTCCCCATGAAGGTGATTCTGGCTCTTTTGTGAAAATTTGGCTAGGAACAAAGAGATTGCTCCAAGCTGGGCCAGTCCCGGACTGCTCTAACTATTGTCATGGAAGAATTCAGTGTCCTGTGGGGGCAATTTTATTTTCGCAGGGAAAGTCTTTCCTAAGGAGGGAAAGAAGTCAATACATGTTATCGGGAACTCTACTGTCTAGCCGGTCAAGTAATTAGGTTTGTGAACCCCTGTCTGCAAAGTCCTTTCTCATGACCCTGTTGGGGGAGGGGAGCTTTGGGGATTGGAAGGTAAAAAATAAAATATAGAGAAATAGGGAAATCAGTTTCCCTCTCAGAGTTCTGAGTCAAGGGCTATATACAATACAGGCCAAATCCGTCTGAAAAGTGTAAAATAAAATAAGCATCTCAGTCAATTATTCCCAAGTCAGGCTGATTCTTAGCATCATTGGTAGAATTTAGAAATGAAAACCCAACAAACAAACGTTCTAGGGTCCAACCCAAGACCTTGCTTCATTAAACTCGGACATCTTTTAAGTTCTCCCTTGTCATACTGATGATCAACCAGTTCTGTGAAATACTTGCCTAATTTGTAAATCATCAAACATCTGGGAATATGGTTAGATATCAAGGATTTAAAAAAAAAAATCCCTTCTGGACATTCATTAACATGTAGAAAAGCCCAAATCTAGAGGAGTGGGCCAAGGTAGGGTCCATGTGGGTGACAATCCCATAAACACTTAGCAGATAGGATTTTCCGAAAAGTTAAATTTCACATACTATGGGCCACGTGCTGAAGGGGCTGTCAGCGTACGTCCAGCTGTCACAAAGAAGCAATCAACCGTTTCCGGCTGCTGTTGCCATTATCACTCGCACCAGTGGCATCACTATGTACGGACTGATTAGGGCGAGGTAAGGCAATTTTTCCTGTAAAGAGCCAGAGTAAATCTCTTAGCCTTTTTTGGGCCGTGAAGTTGCTGTCACAAGCACTCGGCTGTGTGTGTTACGTGCCCTTGAGTCGGCTCCGGCTCCTGGAGACCCGGTGAGTGAGGGATGTCCACAAGGCCTTGTCCTCAGCAGGTCTGCCCAGCTCCTGGAGACTCACACCAACGGCTCCTTTCCTAGGGTCGATCCGTCTCCTGTTTGGTCCTCCTCTTTTCCTGCTGTCTACTATTTTTCACAGCAGTATTGTCTTTTCCAAAGAACCCTGTCTTCTCATGATGGGCTCAAAGTAGGACAGCTTCAGTGTTGTCGTTTTGCCTCTGCTATTCTACGACAAAAGCAACCGTGGACAGTACAGAATTGAACAAGAGTGGCAGTGTTCCAATAGAACTGTATTCATGGACGCTGAAACTCACTTGAATTTCATGTCATTTTCACATATCATAATATATTTTTCCTTTTGTTGTCAACCAGTTAAAAGTGGAGGAATGACCCTGAGCTTGTGGGCCGGCCATACACGAAGAGGCCATGGACACTGGAGTATTGTTTGCTGGAGGCCTAGGCACTGTGTCGAAGGGCTGATCTCTGGATCTTACTCATCTCGTGTGACTGAAACTTCATATCAATTGAACAAGTCACTTAAAAATTTGTTAACAGGGTAGATCTCAGGTTCTGAGTCTTTATCCTCCAAAGACAAAAACAAAACAAATAACAACAAAAAGGGGCCCAAGGAAACCTTTGGAGGCACTGAATGTGTCTGTTACCTTGACTGTGGAGAGAGCTTCACAGGTGTTTGCAGCGGTCTGCACCCATCACATTGTATACATTAAATATGCGTTATTTCTTGTATATCAATCATACCTCATTAAAGTTATTCCAAAGAATACAAAAACAGAAACTGTGGGCCTGATTTGGCCCACAGACCTTAGTTTGCCAGCGACTGGTCTAGGATCTACCTGGCCATTCACAGAGCAGTGTGCAAAGAAATGACTGAGGATCTTTTCAACTGCACCAGGATCTGGGACCTGTGAGTAGTCGTTCCCCCTGGAGCACTGGGCATGTGTGCTTTAGGGATGCACCTGCCACCCAGAAGGAAAATCTTGCCCTCTTTAAAGGTTTTCCCAACGCCTGCTGCAAAGAACATCTGATTTTCAGAATGCTGTAAATCCCTTGCCAGTAAATTCATGTACATCATGTTAACATCAGGTTTGTGTTAAATATTTACACTAAGTATTGGATTGGAAGATTAAGTTCTTTGTGTATGTTGCAACCACAGAAGGAAGAACCCCACCACTCTCCCAAGGGCCCCGCAACAGACAGCGACCTACCTGGAAGGTGGGCGAGGCACTCATGTACAGTCCTCGGCGCAGCCAGACAGCCTCAGTCCACTCTACCTGTGTCCTTCCCAGCGGTCGGCAACTGTGAGCTATCCTGCCACACCCCACCAGGAGAGGCTTCGTTTATGACAGCGAAGAGATCCGCTTGCTCCAACCTGAATGCCCAGAATTAGTGTCTTTTTCCTAGTGCTGGCATTTCCCTACCCACCAAAGTATTCACAGTTTTGTTATTTTGACTCAAATCAGCCCAGTGATAGTGCTGGCTGTTGTGGGGGGTGGGAACCACATTTGGTTGTGTACCTTACGTATTCTGCAAGAGATCAAGTTGGGGAGAGACGAGAGGGGGTTGTAAGCTGGGTTTCTGAGGAACACTGTTGTCTTTTGACTAAAATTCTAACCCAGAGAGACTAGACTGAACGTAGGAGGAACTCTGGTTTGCAGCCTCTCCTGGGCCCGTCCTTCCTCCACAAATGAAGAGTTACCCAAGACACTTAAAAAAGCAAATGGTCTGCCGGACAAATGTTTTGGTGGCTTAAAAAAACCAACCATCGTGATGCCAAGTGAAGTGGTCGGAGAAGACTGATACTGTTAGAGCGTGTGATTCGTTAAGTCTTGTCTGGGTGTCAGATGTGCAGCATTCGATGCTATTGCCTCCAATTTAAATCATTTTTAAAGAAGTGCCGGAAAAGGTGCTGAAAGGCATCTCGCTCTGTTCCCTCGCTTGAAAAACACTGTCTGCTTGTGTGCTGTGGTAAAACTTTGCATTTTGGCTAGACACCCTGTGTGGAACCACGCTGGAGCTTGGTCTTTTTTTTAAGTTTGTACAGTCACCCAAAGGCAGGAAGAGAACAGAGTATTTCCACAAGTCAGAGTCCCTCCTGGTGGCATCTGCGAAGTAACGGAGTGCTGAATGGCAAGTCCTCCTCTGCAGTGGCAAGGCCATGGCAGCACAGTCTGCAAGTCTCCGTGTGGGGATCGCCCTTCGGAAGACCCCAGGGTGTGTGCATTTCTGCCCCAGTCTTTGTCTCCCGGGATTCTTTGCAGAGCCCCCGGAAAATCTGGAGCTGCCGGTCGTGGTTTCTCATCGCAGATGATGAGCGAGGCTAATGCTACCACACCCTGGGTTCCTGTCAATCAATACCTAGTGACCTCATGGAGACTCTACACATGTGGGTTCCTTGGTGCCCTTCAAGTATCTCTGAAGGGTGTTGATACCATGCCCTCCTCATGCAGAAATAGGCTGGTGCATACCCCATGCGCTAACTTGAGGACATGATGCTAAGTGGAATACAGCAGTCACAAAAGAACATATACTCTATTATTCCATTCATAGGAGGTCACTAGAGGAGTCAAATCCATACAGACAGAAGTAGAATCGTAGCTGCCAGAGGCCAGGGATAGAAGGAAATGGGAGTTATTGTTTTGCGGGGACAGTTTGTTTCTCAAGATGAAAAGAGTCCTGGAGAAAGTATGATGGAGATGGTTCACAACAATGTGAAGGTATTTGTTACCACTGAACTGTGCACCAAAAAATGGTTAAGATGGTGTATTTTATGTTAAGTGTATTTTACTGCAATTTACAAGGATAATGCTGGTCAGAAAGTGGTTAGGAAAGTTCCAGTTAAGACCCCAACTTTTCCAGTTAAGTATGAATTAGCATCCACCAATAAAATATGTTTTTCAGGGATGTTAATCTGAGACTCAGGCCTCCATATTCCTAAGCATTTTTTTCCACGGGTGTGTTATAAATTAGAAATGCAATCCTTACAGGTAGAAACTCCCCAGGTTCCTCAGGCCATTGGTGACCCAGGCCTTTAGCATCAGACTAGAAGATGTTTAAGACTTATCTGGAAAGTTAAGGCTGTTGTGTTTCCTGCAATCCTAAGAGAACACAGCCAGGCTGGAGCTTGGCTGGGGAGTCAACAGACACAGGCAGATAAAAAACACCCAGGCCATTTGAAATGTAACTGCATCAAAAAATATTAATGATGCATATAGTTTGTTTAGCAATGTGTAGATTGCCAAATAGATTCACAAATACAGACCACATAGTCCTCAAAACAAACCCAGGATTAACTGCCACCATTGAGAGTCTGGGACACACCAGTTGTCATCTTTATCTTTTGCATTGTTTTATCTTAAAGGTTTAGAAAAACCAAGAGCATTTGGACTAGTAAGTAGACACGACAGAAGAGACATGATTCTAGGAGAGCATGGTTTATTTGTGTGTTTACTTCTTCACCTGTGGCAGGAGTGTCTTTTAGCCCCAAATTCTGTACTTTGCCTTTTTCTCTTTATAATCAAAGGGAAAAGGAAAGAAGGGTAGAACCCTAAGAGTTTGTAATGATGTGGTGGATTTTAGGTCTTCAAATAAGTCGAAATAGCACCTCATCAATTCCCATCTCACCGAGGCTTTGGGAAACATCTTCTTGGTAAGAAATCACAACCAAAATCGAGGCCCTCAAATGAAGTACACATGGTATAAAATGATAAGACTCTCTTCTTTGTCCTACTGTGCCATTTTTTTTAGCAGCATAACCTACAAGTGGAGCAGAAATAAATACAATTTTTTAAAAAACCACAATAAAAAACTTAGCACCCGTTTCCTCACCATCAGATGGTCAGTGGCTGGGATGGTTAATTCTTCAGGTCAGCTGTCATACGGTCACCTGAAAATGCAAACTTGAGTTACTTGCCCTTCTCCCCCTTCTATCCTCAATGCAGATATCCACCCAAACTTACCTTTCCTACAGAGTGACTGCAGGCAGATCTTCCCAAACCGCTGGGGGTGGGGGGCGGCTAAGAGCAGACCCCCGCAGTTCTGTTCTTAATCCTTTCCAGACAAATGAGATACGATTTCAAACGATCTTCAGGAAATGCAAGTCCCCTCCCTACTTCGGTGACTGGTTTTGAAGCTTTACTCACAGGATCAGAAAAAACCTCATTACCATTACTATCAAATTTATCCTGCTGCAATTTCACCTTCTTAAAAAAGTGACATGTCCAACTGCACCAAAACCTCTCAAACATATAAATGAATCTGTAAACAAATAAATTGAGTAATGGCGGATAACTTACAGAATAATACTGTGTTCTACAAAAGAACATAGCACAGAGAGTTTTTAATAATGACTCATCAGTAGATTTAAAACATGATTGCGTATAGGAATATTTGCAATGCAGGGAACTTCACAGAGACACAATTATTGAGTGAAGTTAAAGACCTTTGCACATAAGAATGTATTAAGACAATGCTTTCATGGTGTCAGATTCACCTCTCTGTCCCTATGACATGTTCACGTAAGCAAGTAAAATTTCCTAGATATATCCACACTGATTGGACTTTGCTCGTCTGCATGCATTTGCATCTGTCCATGAATGAGTCCATTTCAAGTGCATATACGTGTCTGTGCATGCGTAGAAAGATAAGCTTAGCAATTGTGTGATTTGTTTCTGCTTAGGCAGTAAGTTACTAATCTCCTGATTGGAACCAGATTTGTATGAATTAGGAGTTGAAATTGGAACAGTCACTGCTGTGTGCAGGATGTAAAGTGAATAAAATGAATGGGGTATTAACCTTCAACCACTGAATATTAATCAGCTTTTCATAAGAAAGAAAACACAGAGCTTGCCACACTAAATATTTTCAGCGCTTATTGACAGGATATGATTTCTTTTCTCCCTTAGCCCTGTTACTTCTAGTCAAGGACCCGAGCACCAGACAATGGTCAGCTTGACCCAGACCGATGCGTGATATGAAAAGCCCCAGGTACCTTGGGTGGGTCGGACTCTGTGAATGTGTGGGATCTGATGAAATGATATGCCTGTATCAGAATCAAGGCTGTCTTCCAGTCACTCCTGTAAACGTGGGCCAAACTAAGCCCAAAGGGAATTTGCAGAGAGAACGTGGACAGGAAACCTTGATGACCACCAAATGAACAAGTAAAAAGAATACATTTATCATTATCCTGGAAAGGACTTGCAATTGGGAATAATTCTGTTTGGATATTTGGATGAGAATGACATCTACCTCAAGGAGGATTAAAAAAAGAAAATGAGTGGTATAATAGTGGAATCTGGGTGAAAACAAAGCTTGTAATGGTTCTTTTTTTCTTATGCAATATCGCAAGTGCTTTTGTTCAAGGATGTCGTCTAGGAGTTATGTCTCTATAATGATGATGGAGCATATTTATATCAATTTCTACCTTTATATCTATCAATATCTATATAGGTATAAATATATACATACCTATATATGAACAAATAGAACTTGTGTATGTATATGTATGTGTGTATGTATATGTTATGTCACCAAAGAAGGCAATGGACCCTTATTTTCTGAAGATATTTTGAAAGAGTATATGTTATATTTAAACTTTTTATGAGGTCTGTCCGGAAAAAGTCCAGCCATTGTTAATATAACAAGAACAGTTTGCACAACATGGATGTAACCTGGCAGCCAAGGAGAGTGGACTAGAATGCACATGCGTGAACAATGATGACTTCAGTGTCTAGTCAGTGGGGGTGGTAGACGCTGTTGAGTGAGCATGTGTGCCGTGTGGCTGTCACATTCAAAGTGAGCAAGCAGAGCAATGAGTCTGCATCCAGTTTTGCATCAAGCTTGAACACTCCTCCATGGAAACTATTCGGATGCTTCAGAAGGCCACAGCTGTGGGCAACGGGTGATTGGCAGCTTCATCATGACAACGTGCCCCCTCACGCATCACGGCTTGTGTAGTTTTTTGGTGAAACATCAAATCACCCAGGTGACTCAGTCCCCCTAGAGCTCAGCTTTGGCACCCTGCAACTTATGGCTTTTTCCCTTCACCTTTGAAAGGGATGAAATTTCAGACCATCGATGAGATTCAGGAAAATATGATGGAGCACTGATGGCGACAGGGAGAACTGTGTGAGGTCCCAACATGCCTACTTTGAAGGGGACTGTCCTATATACAATGTTTCTTATATCTTGTATCTTCTTGAATAAATGTCTCTATTTTTTTTTATATTACATGGCTGGATACCTTATGGGCAGACCTCATATATCTATCTATACCAATAAAACTACTTACAGAGTACTACAAAGAGCATATTTTGTGGTGGCAGGCCCCAGTGGCAATTGGGCTCAATTTAAAAGGCCAAGGAGAGTGAAAGAGGGACCATTTCTTGCATATCCAACTCATACAAATCTCTTCTTTATTTTCAAAGCTATACTTCAAATGAGAGCAGTGTTTATTTCAATGATAGTGTATTATTTATAGATTAGCAGGTATCTCTCAACCTCTTATCAGAGTGATGTTAACTAAATGATTTCCCTCCTTGGCGATGTCTCTTATTTCATTTCATTTTTTCCAATAGGTGGTCCTTTCTGTCTATATCCCCTAACTTAGATTTCCACTGCCCTCACCTATTCTCTGCCAAAAAATTTTAACACTTGATCCCAGACACTGACATAATCTCCCATGTAATGTGCTATTTAGCATTTTTTTTTTAAAAATCACCTTACTCCCTTTAGCCAGCAGTGATACTGGAAATCCACTATTAAGCTAAATTCCACAAAGGTGCTGAAGACTGATAATAGCTTAAGAGTTACCCTGTAAGACAATTTCTTAGAATTCAAAAGATCCTTCCTTGGCACCCTCATGATTCCCAGTCTTCGGTTATTCAATCAAACACTAATCTTGGTGCTGTTGTAAAGGGCCTTTGAAGAGAAAATTACAGTTACGAATTAGCTGACCTTCAAGTAGGGAGAATAGCTTGGACTGTCCAGGTGGGTACAATGTAATCACATGAGCCCTTAAAAGAGGAAGAAGGCAGACCGGTCAAACACAACAGATGAGGAAGAAGTAAGCACAGGAAAGGGGGACAAAGGGGAGGTCAAAACTTGAATTTTGACTTTCTTTGCTGATGCGGGCTTTGAAGGAGGAAGGGAGCCCTGAGCCAAGGAATACCGGCAACCCCCTGCCGACAGCCAACAAGGAAACAGGGGCCTCCATCCTTATTACAACCGCCAGGAACTGAATTCGACAGTTGCATGAACTTGAAAGGGATTCTTCCCCCAGAACCTCCGGGAGGCATCGCAGCCCTGCCAACACCTTGATTTCAGCCCTGTGAGACCCACGTTGGACTTGTGACTTGCAGAAACCATGAGGTATTAATTTGAGTTCTTTTAAACCACCAAGTTTATGGTAACGTGTTATGGCAGCAATAGAAAACTAAAACAGGTAACCAGCAAAGACTCCTGAGAAAAGATATTATTAATCTCAATGGATACATCTCAAGTGAGCCCCGGAATAGCCTGGGAAGGTGGCTCAGTGTTGGGGCAGTGAGGGGGGACAGCTGCCCATGCGGCACCCCTCAATCTCATCTCCGTTCTCCCTGTGTTTATAGTTACCTTTAAAAAATCATAGTTTGTCTCCTCAATATCCTGGTTATAGTGTGGTTAACTCTTTTGTAATAAAATGTTGGGAAAAGGGACTATGTAAGGGTAACCTAGAGGTAACAGAAATAAGGGACACCTCCCATTAGCTTTCCTGCATATTTGGTCATAGCATCTCAGCCAGTCCAATTTCCACGAAAGCTCTCTGCCTCAGAGAAATTAAATGGCTCTGCTAAGATCATACCACTAGTTGATAATAATTCAGACACTTGAGTTCAAGTTCTCCTAATGTCTTCTCCTAAGTTTCCCATTATATTTCCCTGAACCCCTCCTTATGACGAAAACTGGCTGAAATTAAGAGAACACAATAGCTATGCCATAAGAAGGTATGCTGTGTTAGTATGTATAAAGGGAATATAGTTATTCGGTTGGATCATCTACAGCCCGAGTCATGTCCTCAAAAGTCATGGCCGTCTGACTCATGGATCACTTCTCAGACCATAAAATAAAAATAAACAAAAACAACAACAACAATAAAAACAAAGATATCCAGATACTTGGGACAAAGAAGATTTTGGTTTAGATCATCTAAATTGACGCTTCCATATTTCTCTATGGTACTTTGCCAAAGATTTCATGGCCACGCTCCCTGGGACTCACATGCCTGAGTCTGCCTTCACAGATAATATCAATTTGTAATCCAGGAAGGCAAACCGAAAAGCCCTGGGAAGAAAATGGAATGAGTCAGCATGCATATTGAGAATGGAATCCAGAAACTCAAGATGCAACTGCCCACATATTTGAAGGAAGACTTATTTGGAAGATGACAGCATCCTTGCCCCCTCCCCACCCATCTGAATTCCATTGGCATTCAGCATCCTCCCTTTGGTCTACCGGGTTTCTCCCTTTCTGTCATTTTCTACCAAGAGCCAAACACCACAAGCCCCCAGATCCTGAGGCAAATGACTATTGCAGCCTGCTGGGTTTCAGAACAGACCACGGATCCATCCCTGTTCCAAGTCATCTCCTCAAAATGTCCAGAGCTGGAGGATGATTCAGTCAGTTTCTTCTGGAGCAGCTTATGAACATCCTGGCTGAAAGCTACCTGGCACATGGGGGGACCCTGCTAAGAGGTAGGATGGCTTATGCAACATCTTGGCCGAGAGCCTAAAGAAATGGAATGCCCCTTCCTCCAGGTTTTGGAATGAGATCCGTAAAGGAGCAAAATGATCTGGAAAGCATCTTTCAATACAATGGGTATGAAATGCCCACTTGAGGCATTTCTATAAAATTTAAGCTTCAGCCTGAGAATGGCATCTCAGCCTGACAGCCCTTAAATCTCTAGCTGAGCTTAAGATAAATCTTCCACTGACAAAGAAAAAGGCAGAGTCTCCTTGGAAATTCCTGTAGGGAGGAAAGAGGATGCACTTGGACAAAGAGATGGAGTGGCATCAGACATCTCCCACTTGCTTCCCCCATATGCCGTCCACTTCCGACACCATCTATTCTCTATCAGTTAGAAAGACCTGTTATTGGGGAAGGAGGAAGGGGAGGAAGAAGGGAAAGTGGAGAAGGAAGAAGAATGACTTGATATTGATCTAGTTATTTTTGGCCAAAAGAAGCCACACAAGTCTCCTGGGATGCCACCAGGTAGTAGCCTCTGGTCCTCTGGACATTATGGTTTGATATTCTTTGGGAGCTGAGAATAAGAACAGACCGTCAAGCAGTGACATTGGCAGGCCGAGACAACTCTCTCGCCCCCATTCTCCACGACAGACCACACAATAATAAACCCCAACACATTGCCATCATCCTTTCTGTGCAAAGACACATGGTTATGCAAGTTCACATGACTAGATATATAAATGAAGTGTCTTGTCCCCTATACAACCTCCTATGTCACTTTCGGAGTGACATTTTTCAGTGGCTCTACAAGAGTATAGAACGCTGCCAGCTTTGAAAGATGTCCCTTTCCTCAAACTTCCTGGAAGTCTTCCTGGAAGTCCAGAAAGATTATGGAGTGAGCATACTCTGTCTTTGGGGGCACAGGGGCTTAGGAAGGAAAGAGGGGAGTGAAAGTCAGGACGCCTCTCCTACCGCTGTAACAGTCCTGTCCCAGAAGGAGAGACCCAGGATGATTAAAATCCTGTTTCTACAGCTGTCACACAAATGCTATTTAAAATTCTTATTCTGTATCCCAAGATTTCATGCAAATTGTCCACATAACGAAGGGTCAAAATGATAATTTAGGTGCAATTAGCCAGATGTGTTGAAATGAAATTTCTCCCACCTACCCCCCAAAATTATCTGAATAATTTACACACACATAATCACCTTACTCCAGTGGGAAAATAGTGTGCCCTTGTTTATTTCACCCAAATACCTAGACTTTCCAACAGCGTTACATCAACAAAGTGCAAAGTCCAGGGAAGCTAATAAGATAACTCTTCGAGGCCAAGCTGTCTCTCTTTTAAATGCAGACAGAATTAATTTGTTTTCATTAACTCCTTATCAAGTTACCTGACTTTGATTCCCAGCACAAAATGTATTTAAAAAGGGGGAGGGGGGGGTGATGGTGGTAGATTTTCAGGAAATAGCAAGTTCTTTTTCTACTGAGATAAAAATCATTTTGGCAAGCCAGGGTGAAATACTTCTACTTTGCTGTAGACAGAGAGAGAGAGAAAGGAAAAAAATCTTTAGAAGATGCTAATGAACCACAAAAGAAAAAGAAGGAAGTATATATTTTTTTAAATGAGACCTTACTTTTGAAAACAGCTCAGCTTGCAACTAATTTTTGAAGAAATGTCAAAGTTATTCCTTTGGGAACTATATTGAAGCTAAGCCAGGCCTTAGGGTGACTGCAATAAAGAAGTGAGCAGTTTGGGTGACTTCAATTAAAGGACCCAGGCTCATCAGAAATGACCTTTCAGATACATCCTTTCATCTCCCAAAAGGCTGAAGCCAGTAAGAGCCAGTGATGTAGGGCAACGGGAGGGGTCTTGGAACCTGACTGCCAGGCCACATCATGAGGTAACTGTGTCAAGGTGAACCGTGTTAGGAAAGCAGTCTGTTCTTATAATTACACATTTGAAGGGGAGGAGGATGTCCCACAGGCTGGTAAGAATGGAACCAATAGATGACTCTGTCTTCATGGAGAGCCTTCAGAACCCCTTAGACCCCAAGGTGGCCACCCTCACCCCTTTCTCCAGGATTCAGATGCTAATGTGACAAGAGATGGTCAAGAGGAAGGACCGGGGAGGAGATGCAAACAAGGGAGCTCAGGGCCAGGGCAACGGTCTGCAGAGGGCCAGCCCACGCTCGGAGAGGTGTCCATTCCAGAAACAGCAAGGCCACCTTAGCTCCTCTCTGAAATGAAGACACTTCAGATGTCAAGGGGACTTACAGACCGGCCCAGGAAAGCAGCCCAGAGGTTGTCAGTGAACGAGGTCATCAGCCCAGCTTCTGCTCCAGTGAGGAGACGGATCCTCACCAACTGGGATGGGGGGTGAGGTGGGGGTAGGCAGAAAGGAAAGAGCTAAGAATCACAGGATCTGGAAGGGAGGAGGGGGCTGTGGCATTTTACCATTTGCATTTATCCAAATCCAGGGAGGGTCTACTGACTTTTCTTTCTTCCCTTCCTCCCCTCTTGGAAAGGATGAAGACATTTGGGGGCCCCAAGCACTGAAAAGGTTACTGCCTTCCTTATCCCACTCTGTGTATGTGTGTGTGATCTCTATCTCTTTATCACCTGTCTGTCATCATCCATCCATCCATCCATCCATCCATCCATCTGTCTAAAAAACTATAGTTGTCAGGTTGTTCTTCAATGTGTTGGGTTTCTCCTTCCATGTACAGGCTAGTATGGGCAATCTTTACCCTCTTGAAGTCAGATATGCCATGAGATTTGCTTTGGCCAATGGAATGTGAGCAAAAGAGAAATAAGACACTTTAGGGAGAACACCAATTTTAAGAGCCAATGCACAGTTGCCCATGTGCTCCCCTGGACCACTGAGGCCCGGGCTGTTCCATTCCCAGCCTGCTCCCCTGAGAGAGGACAGAGTCATGCAGAACCTCCCCAGCCCAGCCCCCACTTCCCCTGTGCCTGACCCATGATGAGTGTGCAGTACAAATAAATAAGATGCCTTTGTTATTTTCAGCCACTGAGATTTTGACTTTTTTTAATTGGAGATACAACAATATAATAAGAAAGACATCAAAAAGATTTCTGATCATTTCCCAAATGACTCCTTTGATCACCTGGCATTTCTGTGAAATAACCAAGCTCTTTCAGAAATTTCTCTCCCTCTTTTTATGCTTATGCTATTATAGTGATGTGTTAAGCATGTGCCTCGTCTGCTGGGAAATCTGACCCTTCTCACCATAGAAACCCTGCCCTTTGGTAAAGCCCAACAGGCTACATGACTTTTAAATACTGTCCTAAGATCCCTCTGCTGTCATTCATCAGCCACATATCCTTGGAAAATTTATTCAAACTCTCTAAACCTCAGATTTCTTAGCCATAAACTTAGCATGGCAATTCCAGCCTTTCCAATTCATTGTGCCATGGGGGAAAGTATACAAATGGCAGTGACTCCCCCCACTACTCTGCACCAGCAGAAGTGTTACTTGACCCTCTGAGATGATATTTCCCTTCCATAAAATGGGGATGACAATACCCACCTTCCCACCTGGGGTCAGGATTCAATAAATCAGCCACACAGAGCTCTTAGCTGGTGTACATAACAGTTGATGTAATCATCGTGATCGTCATTATATTAATTAATATAATTATATATTAATAGAGGTGGGGCAAAAGGAGGTTTACAGTTGTGAATATGTGAAACACAGAGTTTATTCTTGTATTACTATTTATTAATTATTGCATTATTTTCCATACGAACAACTATAAACCTACTTTTGCCCCACCCTGTATGATTAATAAATTGCATGGGATCTAATTGGCATTCAATGAACCTTGGCTGCTCCCTTTGCCCTTGGAAGAAGGGCCCTTCGTGTGTAGGAGTGAGGTCGTCCAGGAGACCACCATCGATAACTAATCGGCAAGGTGGCCAACAACCTACTAAGAAGAATAGAAAAGGACTCAAACTCTTAAAAAAGTTTCTGCTTTAGACCCATTTATGGCAAGACACGTCTCCATCCTTAAGACGCCAGGGTTTTTTGTTTTTGGTTTGTTTTTTTTCCATTCTGTGAACACATGGCTTCCATTAGTTGACTGATACTGACACATCCGAGGCTTCCAAAGTACTCCGGGCCTCTGATGAGTGAAAGGCTTGCATGCCCAACAAGGAAAAGGCAGGCTGTGCAGGCACGAAAACGCTGCCAGGGAGAGGGCAACAGAGGTGTTGAGTTTAGGTAGGAGACCAAATCTGGCTCTGTTTTTAATGACCATCCTGTCCACACCTGAAAATAAACTAGCCACACCTGGTGCAATGTCGAATGCTCCCGCACTCCGACGCGATGTCAGCGTGCGTAGATATAACCTCTATCGATCCAAGTGAGAGTGGTGGGAGTGTGTGCTCCACTGGAGAACGGCGACTAAGTTGCCCGGTGTACACACACGGTCTCTGCTGAGCTCTCTGCTCCAAAGCAAACCCATGCTCCAGTGTTCTGCTCCCTTTATTTCGAGTTCTAAGGACGTTGTTGTTTGGTTGGCTTTTTAGAAACAGGTCTGAATTCTAATTAGTTTGCAGTTAGAGGCTGCATAATGGGAACCCAAATCCTCGCCTAACCTTAATCATCTGTTTCCCATCTTCAAAGCTGTGCAGTCCACTTTTGTGCTGCACAACAGTGTGCTAGGGACCTCATTTGTGTTTTCTGTCTCGTAGCAACAAGGCTCTTTGAAAGGGGGGGAAGGGGGGGCATCCCCGACCTGGGAAGTTTGGGACAACCCTTTGCTCTAAATTTCATCCCCAAAGAGGTGAGTCCAAGGAAGTAAGGTTTTGTGTTCCTGATCACAGAGAGGACCTACTTAATTGGGGCAGTCTCTTTATCTGTCACACTGCTGGCCATTTCAGACTGTGGAGTAAATGTGAGTAAATAAAAATATGATGAAAAACATAATGAGGGCACATTTGCCTAGTAGTTGGAGTTGATAATGTGTTTTCACAGACACCAAATCATTGGATTTTTTTCAACAGGCTTGCAAGTTAGGTGAGTAGTTACTATCAGCCCATTTTGCAGGAGAGGAAAGTAAGACTGAAGGTCAGCCTGCCTAGATTTGTCTCATTGCTTCCCCCAACTAACTATTAAAGCCTGAGCCAGCTCTCTATCTCTGTGTCTGTGTGCACTCACCTGTAAAATGGGGGTGGGGGAGACACAGTCGTTATTTCATGGGCTGTTATTAGGTTTACTGAGTTAATATATGTAAAAATCTAGAAGTGCTTAAAGAGCCCTGGCTGGTGTGGTCCATTGGTTGAAGTGTTGTCCCGTAGACCACAAGGTCATGGGTTTGATTCCTAGTCAGGGCACAAGCCTGGGTTGAGAGTTTTGTCCCCAGATGGGGTGCGTGCAAGAGGCAACCAATGGGTGTTTCCCTCATGTAGATTTCTCTCTCTTCCTCCTCCTCCCCCTCCCCCAAGAATCAGGGGATATATCCTTGGATGAGGACTAAAAAAATAAAAATACAAGTGCTTAAAGATCATTTGTCACATAGAAAGTGTTCAATATACATTAGCTATTGTGATTACACGGAAAGGCAGGAAGTTGAAAATTCGGGACACACCAGCCTTAGGGCTGAGAATCTCCATGGGAATGAGACATGGCTAAGATGAAATACACATCGACACACCACAGCAAAAATAGGAACAGCCAAACGTCCTGTTCATACAGCTGTTTAATCGCCATCCTGCGTACATCCCACTCTCTGTCCTGGAGTGTCCTCAGAAGGGTAGACAACACAAGTCTCTCAAGGCCACGGGGAAGATTCTGACCAGATCTGACAGCTGATCATGGAGGCCTGTATTTCTCTCTTATTTTACAAAAGCACATCCAACATGTATGGGGGTGGGGGGAAGATAAAGTTTGACCTGTGTAATAATCAGTTTAATAATGGCTAAAATAATTTAAACTTTTCTTATGGGCCAGCACCATGTGTATATGTTGCACAAATGTTCTCATTTCTTTCTCATAAATAGAGTGACCAACTGTGGTTTGTTCAGGATGAAGAAATTACCTGAAACCTGGGGTTTCCACCGCAAAACCAGATGAGGCCCAGGCAAGCTGGGACAATCGGTCACCCTACACTCAGTAGGTGCTTGGTCTGTCCCATTTTGCAGATCAAAGGACTGAAGCCTGAGGAGTCACAAGTTCACGCAGCCAGCCAGGCTAGTTGAGATTTTTTAACCTATACTTTTATTTTGTCGTTTTTCTTTTTTAAATTTTATTAAATTCATTGGGGTGATATTGGTTACTAAAATTATATATGTTTCAAGTGTACAATTCTATAATACATCATCTGTATATTACACTGTGTGTTCACCACCCAAAGTCAAATTTCCTCCCATCCCCATAAATTTGACCCCCTTCACCCTTTACTACCTTCCTCCAACCTCCCTATAAATTTTAGGATTATTTGTTCTAGTTGTGTGGTTAATTTACAAACTTTTGGTTTTTAACCAGTGTCATTCTATCTCTGAGGAAAAAGGAACAAAGACATTAGCACTAGCAACTCCAAGAGAATTAAGGCTCGATTCTCTAAGAGATGAATTCTATACATTGTCTATTCCTCCCTCAAAAGAGATCTTAGCTAGCAGTGACTTTCTGTGAATTACCATTTCAGCAGCCCCCAATGATTCTCGAACGGCATTATCTTAGACCCTAAATACCTTGCAAATGCATTTTAAGCCTACGTATCTCCTACTACACTGCCTGTAAAACAGGCCCACAGAAGTAGAATCCATGGGTCACGAAAACCATCATCTCAGGTTATAATGGGGCCCAGGAAAAAAGGTTTTACATGGAAAAGGACTTTCCTATTTCCCAAATAATTGTTCATGAATGGATTTACTTAAGCAAGAGCTTAAGTACATCTCAAAAGAAACCAGTGATCATAGCTGCGAAATGAACAGTGCATAAATTTAAGGGCTACTTGGGAACACTCTAAAATCCCAAAGCAAAATTGACTTTCTTGATTTGTTAGAGGAATAGAGCCAATTGGGAGTTAGGCTGATTCTGTTTTTCATGAGTCATTTTGTCTGTGGACATGCCTCATAAATTAAAGCACACATTAAAAAATCTCTAGGTGTGAGATGATTAAAGTTTCAAATCTGGTCATTTGAAAATCACAAAAGTGTTGGATGACAGCCCTGCTCTTTTGAGGATTTTATTTTCCTTTAAAAAATCCTAGGGGTTGCTGAGCTTATAAAGAATCTTTGATTCTAATAAAAAGTGAGAGTTTTTGGAGAGAGTCATTCTCTTTGATATCAGATGTACTTTAGTCTATAATTTTCTCCTCTGGTTTATGTGGATGTCTAGGCTTGATTCCATCAACTCATTTAATCTCTGATTTCATTTTTAAAAAAGCATGTTTTCTGTTTATCTTTGCCCAGACTGAGTGTAATCTGTGCTTTCTAGCTCCTCTACCAATCCCAACTTTCCAAATTCCCTATCAGAATGCCTGTGTGGTATGGGAAATCTATGCTGGTCTTGACAGGTTGGAAATTGCATATTCACAGTGAGAAAATTGAGTTACTACTTCCAAAGACAGCCACTTACCAATTTAAAAACAGATCATCACTTTAATTTACTGCAAGTAAGTGAAGGCGGAAAACGAAGTTAATATAAATAAGCATTGAGATACAAGTTTTAAAATTAATGGGGAGAGTTTTTCATGAAACATTAAATTTCCATATATAAGCAGTTGCTGGATTGGAGAAAGGTTAGCATTCAATATAAGCTCATTTGAAAACAATAAAAAACAATTACAAAAACAAAACAAAATGAAACCAGAAACTTGAACTGAATTTACCTATTGTTACTTTCCTCTGTTTCCTGAAGCTTAAAAGCCTGGTGAAACTTCAGGGAAAGTTTAATAAATAGCCACCCGGCCACAGAGACTGAACATTTGAATATCACATGCCCACCAGCCCAACATACAGATGAGAACACCAAGGACCAACTTATGTTACTACTCAGGGTCCTTTCTTTTTTTAATAATTTGATCATGAATTTATAAACATAATATTTTACTTTATTGTATCCATCAGTACACCAAAGAGACTTCCAACTTCCAATAAATAAATTTTAGAAAACAAATAAAGAATGTTTATGGTCACAAATATTTGTTTCCCAAAATGCTATGTGTCCATTTCTCAGTATTTATGTAGGATACGTCCTGTCCCAAATCCTTAACACCCGGGACACCAAGGCCTAAAAGAAGTATTGGTTTTCTATCCCCGCCCCACCCCACACACACAACAGCAACAACACCTTTGCAAATGAGTGCGCACACAAAGAGAGAAAGCAAAGTCTACCACATGTCATGAAACAGATTCACTTCAGTTTACTATTCATGGAGAATAAAGTCTTAAAAAATAACCCAAAAGGCTCAGACGAAGGCAATACTTTCAGTTATTAATTTGTTTTTAGTTCCATCTCCTCATTAGTTATAGAACTTTTGTTTTTTAAAGAAAGAATTTATTTGTAAATAAGAGTAATGAGTTGGCAGCTGGATTCAGGTCTGGCCACTGCACCTGAGCGACGAAAAAGTAAGTGACAGGGAGGCAGGCCTGTCAGACCTGCTCCTCCTGGGATGGTCAGTTGCAGAAGGATGCAGGACTTGGTCTTCATTTATGGAGTAATTAGTTGATGCCTAAGCAACTCTTTGAACACAAAAGGCAATGTGTAAATCTGAGTATAATTATTCACCCTCAAGCTAATGATCATTTAATTAGTGTTTTCTGCTTGTTCAGTGGTCCATACAGAAGAGGGCAATGGGGAAGGGGCTTCTACCATTGCCATATGAGAGGTTTAAGATTATAGATCTAACTAGAATGAAAAAAACGATGTTCAAATAAGTGTTTTAAAATAAAGTGGAAGTCAGTGCTCTCGTCTCCCAGTAACGAAGAGCCATAAGGAAACTGAAAATGAAGCCTACCTTTTGACGTTGTTTGCATATTTCTAGAATTAGGAATCATAGTTTGAATTGGGTTAATTTGAAGTTTTCTGGCAAAACTGAAAACCTACCTGAGGTGACGATTATAGAGCAGAAAAGATGTTAACTCTGGGGTGTTTGTACATGTTATGAAGGTTCTTTTGCTTCTTAGTAAAATAAGATACCAGTTCTCTAACTAGGAAATTATGTCCAAGTTGAGAGTCATTAGATAAAACTAAGTGTTTTGCAAAACGTCTGTGTTAGACCTTCTTGTATGGCTTTCCAATTCTTTCTCTGTATATTCCCCTGCTAGATTATATACCCAACGCCAGGTACCTTGTCTTTTTATCTTTCTATTTCCAGCCTTATCCAGCCACCAGTCAGTATACATGAAGTGGGTGAATCAATGAACAAATAATTAAATTTAATCGCTATGAGCAAAGATGCCTCTGGGTATAAGAATTATTCCTATGAACTTAGCTGAAGAACTTCTGTGTCAGAGAAACTGTGAACAGTTCTGTCACATGCTCTGAACCCAGAAGCCCGTGCTCTGCTGCGAAGTGAACCGACACCCAACAGGGAGACCGCCCAGACAACTCTCAAGGTTGGCAAGCAGCTCTCCTGGTTCACCCAATCAGGCGTTGCATCAGGTGGCTTCCGGACGCCATAGTTTAATCAGTTATGCAATGGGGCCGTTGTGACAGTTAAATTGGATGATTGTAAATCTGACAGAAAGTAATTATTCAGTGTCAGCTATATTAACATCAGTTGATTCGTCTTTTTATAGGAACTTTGATTCAAGAAAGGGAAAAGTAAAATTTGCTGAAAGTGTGCGTAGCCTTACCTTCCACGTACAAGAATTTCCTTTGCTGACTGATCGTTCAAGTAGCATAAGCAACATTAGAGATCATAGTACCAATATTTTCTGATAATAAGAAGCATACCTCATACCTAAGCTTTGAGGGAATGCTGTAAAGTGAAACATTCCAAAAAACCTTTTTTTAAAAAAAAGAAAGTTAAAGCAGCTATAAAGATATAGAAGTCATGTTAGCTTTTTCTCAAAAGAAGAAAAGTTTTTAAAAAGACAAAGCATTTAATAGCGAAAATAAACTGTGGCATAGTTGGAGGGAATATAATAATAATGCTATTGGAATTTTACTCAAAAAAAAGAGACATTTAAATAATAAGTGAGAGATGAGAATCTGAAGGTAGTCAGACGCCTACCCCATTTTTCAGAAGGATGTTTTCCGTGTTCCTCTCAGAACCAGAGGAATTTCTAAATCCGATTTCCTGAGAGATCCCCACATCTGCATTAGACAACACAGAAGCATCATTCATTCCTCGCCGGACAGGCTGCCAGTGCATCAACGTGCATTTGACCAGATTATAAAACGTGTTCCTCAAGAAAGTCTATTGGAGAAGTCCTTGCGAATGATGGGCACACAAGATCTATGAAGGCATTAGACCCACAGGAAGGCACAGGATTCGCGAAACACCTTCACCCTTCACTTCTGTGACAAGGGTGCTGCCTGGCTTCGCCCAGAGAACCTTTTCTCGATCAGCTCTAAAGCTACCAACCTCCACGGTGTACGAAGGATCTCGGTCTCTGCATCTGAAGTCGTGTAAGAGAACAGAAGAAAATATATCTCAGTCTGAGTAAAAGATCCGTTTTTAGGAGGCCTGATTAAAACAAGGAAGAAGAAAAACAGGTATGACCAATACCAAGAACTGAACACTAAGACCAAGAAAAAAAGCCACTGAATGGTGTACATGACCAGCCTGAGCAGATGTATATTCCTGAACGTTTTTCCTGCATCTTTTCTGAATATGAATACTTTCCATACTTCCTTGAACTATGAGGGTGAAGAAAGCAAAAAACAAAAACAGGGCAAAATTTTTATCACTGATAATTTATTTTATTCTTGATGTTTTCCCCTTCTTAGAAAACTGGAGAAATAAAAACAATACACAACAAGCACACAAACCTAAACAACAGATGCTGGGCTCTGAGACTTTCACCACGCGGTAGATCCATCGGTAAAACAAGATAAAACCTGCAAGCGCCCATTTACAGACGTTATGGGCATTATGAAATGTCAGGGGGTTTCCTTTCAACAGAGGACGCCAAGTGAAATAGGGTGAAAACGTAAGCAGATTCTACTCCGATGATTAAACTATAAATGTATTTCGTGAAGCTTCTGATTCCAGACAGCTGCCCTCAATGTCCTCCTCGCCCTTTTATTGGAATCTCTGAAACCATTTCGCTTGGGAGAGAAAGTAGATTTTAGTAGAATGGGAAACATGCCAGACATCCATGGCAACTCCGAATTTTTCCACTTTCTTTACATGTTCAATTGAGACCTTCATAAAATTATAAATGAAAGGACACATTATGAGCACTTTCTTTGAAGGCAGAAAAAAAAGGGTCTTGCCTGAAAGTGAAATTTTTTGGAGTTTATATTCTTCTCTTAGAACACTTGGGAACTTTCTCTGCCAACAGCAAGACCCCTCAAAGAGCTTGCCTTCACCTTCAGAATTCAAAAAGGTGGAACCACCGTGGCTCCCCTGATTGTGGGGGACGTGCTGAGCTCCAGGAAGGGACTGGAAAGTACTGGGCTCCGTGTTCCTGTCCCTCAGGGACTGAGGTCAATTGCCTCTGGGCTCCTTGGCTCTACCTCCCTCCCACTCTCCCTCCCCACCCCCACCAGGGATTCACTCCTGTTTACGTTGGGGAGACTGTAACTTCTGCTTCTTAACCTTTAAAAGAAGTTTAAAAGCTTATAAAAAAGCTCTTAAGATTTCTTGGACACCAAATGCCTCTTACAGAACAATATTTTGATGAGTTAAGTGTAAATGAATCAGAAACCTATGTATTAAATTTCCCTTGACATAGACATCAGTGTAAAAAAACTAATGGAAAAAGTGCCCGGGGCTCAAAGTGTGTGGGGTTTTCTCAAACCCAATGTGCTTGAACGTGAAGAGTGGAAACCCATTTGAATCAGCCAGGTCTGCTGATTCCTAACCCCACCCCCATCCCGCCACCCCCCCCTTCACCCAGAACCGCAGTCATAATTATGGAGGGTGCAGCATTTTTCTGGACGGTGACCGGTGAACGGCTGGCTGGACATATGTCACATTCCTGGTCATCATGCCTGGGTCACAGCAGAAGCTAAAGGCTGCCTGACACTGTGGAGATGTCCAGCCGCTGCCCATGTAGGCTGACCCTAAAAGCTGTCTTTTGCTTTTTAAGGCATAGGCAACTAAATAAACAATCACCAAAGATCATAAATCACTGACAAAGGTTATTTAGGTTTGAAACAGCCATAGAGAACAAGAGATGCCATATTTATCCCTCGAAGATTAACTCAGTCCAGGGCCGCGGAACTGTGGATCCCAGGACCTCTGAGGATAAAGGCACCAGGACCAAAACTTGGGAAGCAACATATAGTTTCGGTGGCATTGTGCTTGTGTGCGTGTGAACTCAGATTCTGACTCCAAGAAAATACCCACAGAAATGGAAATAGCCAAAACTTTTGAAACCATACTTGATTCCTAAAATAATTGTTCTTCTTGTTTTTAAAAGTGAGTTTTCCATTTCTCTTGGTTTTGTTATGTGAATGGGGCGACCACACTAGGTGAGCAGCTAACAGGAACACTGAGGCAGGTGAACAAGATTTTGATTCTGTCCTCTGGTGTCCCACAGGTGACCTGACCCTCTGGGGGTATGCTTCACAGACGTCACAACTGCGAGAGATTAGTAATGTTTTGGTGAAACATGTCACTACAGTGCTGCCCAGTAATCAGGGGGCCAGTCTTAGGAACCTTTGTCCCCAGCACTAATCCCAGGACCCAGCAAGGAGAGACCATGGGTTTCAGCTCGGGCCTAATGGAAACCCAAGTTAACTCTCATTCTGTGAAAGCTTTCTTCCGTGAACCACGATGAGCTGCTGTTATTATTGTTTTCCAAGTTCACACCCTCTGTCCCCTTGAGGAGATTTTGCAGTCTCCTGTGTGTCAGAGGAGGCCTAGAACGACCTCCAGATCAGGAAGAGTGGAGTTGCAAGAACACTTTCTTCAGATGGATTCGAGCCTTGCTTTTCCTTTCCCAAGCAAGCACTCTCTCAAAAGCTTGGCAGGGCCTGGAGTGGGGGGGGGGGAAATTACCCCTACAGAAACATACCTCTGTTCCATTCAAACCATGTGCTGGATGCATATTTGTTGACTGAATGAGTGAGCAAATAATAGCTCTTTCACAGGGAAGTTGTAGACCGGTGCAAAGTTAAAAGACGGACAGGCAGGCATGAAACAAATTCCCCCCACCTCAGATAGCTGTCCCCTCACCACTGACAAAAGCTCCCCTCCTCGCCACACAAAATTGTATTAGGGTTCCATGGGAAAGAGGAGAAGCTATATAGCAACAAAACACCCCAAAGAGAGCAAAGGGAAGATTCCTATGTTTTTTGTTCTTTTTTTGTACCTTTCTGGTGGCCACCAGTTCTTGAGAGCTCCTTGGCCTTTGTGCAGAAAGTATAAGAGAGACGGAAAGCAATGATAGCAATGGCTTCATGGGAACCGGCAGACACACAAAGACTCAGAAAAATAGAGGCTCCAGGGCTGCTGATAAGTCACAGTTGCTCTTGGTGAGATCTGGGGACTGAGAAAATGCTATCTATCAATCGGAAATAGAACAGACATCAAAAATGACCGATTCCAACCCATTTTCTCACACTCCTTTGTCAGCACAAGGACAAGGACATGCAGAAACAGGTAGGTATTCCTACCACCTAGTGATCCCTTTTGCATCCCAAGTATTAGAGGACACCGTTTGCCCTGCTGGGCCTCTCTTGGTCCCCCTGAAAATTCAGGATCAAGATGCTTGACTGTCCTGTAAGGTTTGTTTAGGGCGGCGAAGGAGCTAGAAATAAAAAGCACGCAGCCACTGCCGTCCCTGGATTATGTGTAAACTTGGGTGCCGTTATTCTATCCCCCAAAAGCTCTGATGCTTGCTCCTGGCGTTTTCGCCCAAGCCTTCACATCCTGTGTTCAGAGGGGGGAAACTCATTTTAACGCTACTTAAGACCTCTCTTCCCTTAGGTGAAATGCAAGCAGAATAAAAGGAAAGTTATACTTTAAGGCGGAGAAGATAACCCCGTTGCTCAGCCCACCCCAGGACTAAGTGTAGCCCAGGGTCTCTGACTGTATTTTCATTTGCACTTTCGCTGAGCAGAAGAGCCACAGAAATGAGGTACAGAAACTCAGCTGGTGCTTGACAACTTTGCGGACTTGGACGCACCCCCGCCCCGCCCCCCGGTCCAGGGCCTGTTGTGAGAGTGCACAGACTTGATTCCCTTTCCTTTGATATGGAACCTGTGCCTACAGTCGGCTCTCAGGGCTAAAGAAAACAGCCCGTTCGGAATCTGATTCGCCTCCTGCCCTGGCGGCTGTTAATCTGCCACCAGCCGCTGCCACAATGTGGCTGCAGTGCAGTCGGTGTCGTGGGGGCGAGTGGCAGGGGTTCTTTCTTCTTTTGGTTTGATACATCCTTCCTTCCTGCCGCTCCTTGCAGTCAACCTCTCGAGAAGGAGGGAAGCAGGCAGGAGGGAGAGCGGGAGACTTCCGGAAATCTCTTTCGTCCCTCGCCTTCCCAGGCTGCCCGATAATGACCCTGGAGACGTCCACCTGCCCCCAGTGAAGGAATCGGTTACTGTCCTGGAGCCCTCCCAGGCACACCCCCTTGCTCACTTCCTCTTCTTCCTGCCCCCAACCTCTACTCCTCCAGCCTCCCGTGGCTTCACAGCCAAGTTCACCATCGCAGGAAGAGTGAGCCGGAGCTCAGTAATAGTGAGCTTTCAACGCTTCACTCCACACCGCTTTCGCCTTCCTGGTATCATTTGTGAATCTGGAAGCATGAATGTAGTTGCAAAGAGAGTGTGTAGCACATTCTTCTTTCTGTTAATAAATAATAGTGATAATTATTAATAATTCAGGGTGTGCTGGAAGAAAGGGCTTTTTAATGTATTTTTAAGCTACCTTAGAACTGGTTTGTTTTTAATGTACTGTCTCTGTCTTTCCCTGGGGCCCAGTGGAAAGCCCAAACTTGGCCTCCCGCAGCTTTGTGGTGCTGCAGGAGGGGGACGCCCCTGCCCACTCACCAGTTCGGCCAGCACTAGGTCGCCAGCTTGTTTGCTCTTCTCCAATCTCTGCAGGCAGAAAGCAAAAGTTGAGGATCATTCTCGATTCTCAGCTGACATGCTGCCCCTCTGCCTGCAGCCTGTGGCTGGGGGAGACCCCAAGCAAAGGTACTGGTGTTTAGAACAAGTTTATGGTACATTTGTTCCTCCGTGCTTCTATTACTGGAAGAATCTTTATGGCCAGGAGGCAGGTGCACACCTGTGGCAGTTGGGGTCTTTTATTAGAGTACTTACGGTGCTTATGATTTTCATGGAATCAACCCCCTCCTTGCCAATTACGTTTACTTTGTTTCGGGGTCACAGATCATACCCCTAATCCTGGCCAGTTGTCTCACCAATGTGTGTCATAAGGGGCCTGGAGCAAGAAGGTATAGCCGGCTCAACATTCTCACTACTTCCATTGGAGAAAAACAACTCAAAGGGCACGTCCCTCAAAGAGCAGGCCACAGTTAGAGGCAGGCATAATTGCAGTCACTAAATTAGCGTGGGTCGCTCAGCCAGGGGCTAATCTAAGCCAGACCTCATGTCATGTCAGGCCATGAGTACATCAACATTGCAATTAAAAAGAAAAGAGAAAAATCACCCTTGCTTCCCAAATGTTTATTTTTAACATGGCAGGTCCTTAGTGATAATATGAGATACTAAGGCATCTGGAATAAGCAAGAAAGGCAATTTGGGTTAATAATCTTGGAAAGGCTAAAGGATTTTAAATAAATCTCCAGGGCCAAGCCTCTTGCATGCTCCCCCGTCTCTCTTCAACATCAGCCACTTCCTTTCCACCTCGTCCGCTGCCTCCCATTGCTGTCCTAGACCTCAGTCATGCACGGTCTCACTGTGTCCACTGCTTCCCATGAACCCTCCTGTTGACTTTCCTGACTTGGTCAAGCTAGCCCTCCAAGTCCCCTTGACAGGTCATAGTTCTTAGATGCTCCAAATTTGGTGTCTTCTTCTCTTTTTAGGTTCTCCTAATATCCATCAGGCCTCATGCGTCTAGCTACACCCCAACAGCGAGCTTTTACCACTCTACTGTATCTGAAGGCAGAAATCAGGTCTGGGGCCCAAAACACATGTACTGACGAGAAAAAATTTCCCCTGTGACAAACATGCATTAATTTTGCATTAGAAAGAAATTTGTTTTTCGTTTACTTTCAAAATCCAATATACGAACACACCAGACTTTGCTTCTCTTCACTTTAAATCTCTTTTCACAGCCCGCAAAGCTAGGATTCGCTGGTGCAGTTTGTGTTTGAATTGGCCACTTGAGTTTTTTTAAATCAAAGTGGGTATCAGAGACCCACTGTGTTTTTTTCTACAGGTCACATTATATTACAGTGTTGCCAACGACTTATTTCTGGTTTGCACAGTTTTATTTTTGTTAGGGACTGCTGCTTTGATAAAACTTAGGCCTTTTCCTGGTTGGGACCTAGTAAACCCTGCGGTGACAGTGCGGCAAAGTTTGAAAACCTTGGCCAGACTTTGGGCTCTACTGGAATTTCACCTTTTTATCAGCAGAACCATAGAGAACTTTTGATCTTACAGAGAAACTCATTGTAATACTTGTGTGTGTGTGTGTGTGTGTGTGTTAATATAATGATTTAATAAAGACATTTGGCACCTAAATAAGACTCTTATGGACCATTTTTAACAATGAGAGGATTAAGATCAGCCTATAGGGGTTATTAGGAAAAGCGTCTTTTCTAGCTTTAGTAAAACTCTTCCATCTGTCTGGAGATATATTCATTATTCTTAACTAAAAACCCTCCTTAAATAGAGGTGGTAAAAAAAGTTCTGCCCTCATTATGAGAATTTCCAAACAAGCTTAAAAGTGCTTAGAAACAAAACGCAGGAGGAAGGAGAACGGGCCCTGTCTCCAGGTAA